>OY728126.1:393282764-394549431 GCA_963277665.1 Viscum album
AATTTAATTTAATTTTTTGTGGGTTTTTACATTATCAATATCTTACACTTTATTCTGATAAATGATATATTTTAGTCTAAATCATTATTTGGTCATTATTTTTTCTTCAATTTACATATATTCACTTACCACTAATTTCATCTTAATTTTAAACCTAGTTCTATGTTCACTTTTGTACATCAATCTCTATCTCTTTTCAAGTGGAAGTTTTATTTACACATTATATGATGTGGTTTTACAAAAAATAATTTCAAAAATTAATCCTTTAATAATTTAGATCATATTATAATTTAAAGTAGTAATTATTTGATTTGTTGGAGTATATAACATGTCAAAATTTTAAAAGTGTAACATTATGTTCTATAGTGTATTCGACACACAACACCATGCCTAAATGACAAGCTGAATAAATTAATGTTATAAACTAGATTTTAAGTTGCAGGGTATGAATTGTGTTAACTAAATTATGAAATAGACAAACACAAACACACACAAAAATAAATTTAAAAATAAATATGGATTTATGTAACAACCCAAGACTATACAATATATTTACCTTATAATAAATTAATTTTCATTGATAGATTACAATGCACAAAAAACCATGTTAAAACAAAATGAAGTTTGGTCACACATTTAAAAATGAATTATAAATTAGTCATTAAAACTTTTATAATAATATTTAAAAAAAAAATTAACTCATAAAGATTTTCTTATTGTCTTTTTTGATATTTTTATGAAAATATTCATTTTTTTAGAAATAGTCAATAACAATGAATTTTAATGGAAATATTCCATCCCGTTTAAATTATTAAAAGTTTAAATTATTTTTAAATTTGTTTTAAAGTAAAATTAGGTCAATTATAAATAAATAAATCCAATTTTTGCCATTATAATAATTAGAAAATTGAATTATGATATAAAAACATTCTAAACTTTTGAACAGTTTCTTTATAATAATGTGCCTTTTCATTGCATCAGTGATATTAATTTTAAATTATAATTTTAAATAATTTTTAATGGATTTTAGATAAATGTATTCCATATTTTAATCATTATAATTTATATTTTATAATAATATAAAATTAATTTTTTACCAAAAAAATTAGTAAAAACAATAAAAATTATTCACTATGGGTAAGGTAAAAATGAATTTTCCTCGGTTGTTAAACTAAAAAGATAAGGGTTAAAATAACATTGAAACATGTCTAAAATATATTTTATGATCTTATATATACATTATACAATCAATGATCAATAATTTTTCTTTAATTTAAATATTTAACAAGAAAAAAAACTTGGTTATAATTCATTCTTTTCAAAAATTACAATTGTGTAACTCATAAAAGGCCACCCACTCACCACTATTTTTAACACCTCAAAAATATTTATCATCCAAAAATACATAACCAAAAAATTCCATAATACCATCCACTCATCCAAGAATCCTTATCTTTTGTAGAAATGAAAACTAGGATGTCTTTTGGTGCATACCTAATGAGGATACACGAAAAAGAGGTAATGTTTTTCAATGAGTGTTCTTATTTTATTTCTTTCTCTACAACCCAGAAATTTCTGTTAAATGATGTTACCAAAAAAAATTTATTCAACTGATGATCAATTTTTGGGGGTTTTTTTGTTTAATCTTTCATGTTGAGTGTACTATTTCCATATTGGTTTCAATGGGTTTATTTATGGACCGAAAACACCCAACGGTTATATATCTATGAGCGATATTCATTATAATGGCTTAAATTCATTAGGGAGTTTGTCTAGTGGTAATTAAAAACTCACATTGGTCGGAGTATGGGATTTCGGGATCATATCACCCTTTTTGGGGAATTGTTACCTAATATGGGATCTCTCATAAAGATTTTAGATGAATTTTTGAGTCCTTTATTAATTCCCATGTTTGATATGGGCCACTCTTGAATTAATAATAAATCATTTAATTTAATTGAATTTAGAATCAACCATATGAATATAAGGTTATTCATCAATGAATATATATGCATGTATATGAGGTTATTAATCATGATTGATCTCTGTTATATAATGAGTAGAGATTCATTGTTCGTAATTATAATGATGTAGGTTTTTAGAAACACAATGGGGAACTCTAGAGTTTATCGTTATCCTGGAAGATTGGAGTTGTATTGATATTTGGAATAAACCCATAAAATTGGAATCCTACATATCCTCATGAATGGAATAAAAATAAATATTGATCTATGCCACGAAATTGGTCTCATCATACCATTTATGGTCATGAGATAAGAATGAAACCATACAGTTTAAAACCATGCGGTGAGGATGTCTAGGTGGATGGTTCCTTGTAATTGTTTGGTGTGAGACATCTAGTTATGTGTCATATGAACAATGGAAGGAACATGAGATCTTATTTTTAATAATACTATAATGGTAATGTGGACCAAATAGAATTAGGGTTGATTTCGAGTGTTGGTTTTGGAACTCAGGGAGGATTTCAATGTATCCTATTTTGATGGAAATCAAAACCTAGTTAGTTTGGTCGTGAGGACCCATAAATGTGGAGGTTATATAATGTATTTTTTTATAGGGTAGTATATCCTGTTGAGAGGATTAAGTCAGGATTAATCCTAATCATGAGGTCTATAGAAAGAGGTCGTGAGGGATGTGTCAACTCAAGGATGTTTGGAGGCTCGTTTGAGGTTTACACTGAAGGAGGAGGCCCAATGAATGAGTATGAAGAAATGGTCTAGAACTATTAGATAATATTAGGTGCATTGATTGTATTTCAAGGATTATTTATAATACGGAGAGCGTGGTGGAGATATGGGGACTTAAACCAAGTAGGATGTCCAAGGATCGGTTGGGACATACACATGAAATGATTCCCATCGGGTTTGGGATCATGTGGACATCACGACCACAATCATCTTGTAAGCCCACATAAGTAATAATTCTTTTGAGAAACAATTGGAAACAAAAAATATGGGAAACCAAACAATAATCATTTCCCTAAGGATAGATTTATGGCCTTGAGGACCCATGCTTATAAGAACCCATTAATGTAAGGTAAGAGGACGATAAGAAAAAATATTTCCTACTAAAACATGAATCTAACTATGTGGATGCCTTGAGCGTGGATATCATCTATACATGTGGGATTCATGATGAATCATTCATGAATGTGATAAATAAAACAAATTAAATGATTTGGGAAACCACATGATCCCTCTACCTCAGGTATAAATTTCCAAGGGTACAATTGAAGAAGAATGGGATTTAATTTCATCACTCCCTATCCCATTTCATATCATGAAGAGTCACATCAGACTATCAATCAGTATAAAAACTAGGATAAAAGTATGAGGTGTGAAACCTCCCACAATAATGTAGATAGACTTATTCTACGTGTATTTAATGAAATTGGTTCCAAGAAAGTAAAGTAATATATCATTCCCCATTGAAGGGAAATGAAGTTGTGATACTCACCCTCCCCTCTTGGAACCTGAGGTTATAGTACATAAAGAAAAAAAGAGGAGGACATGGTCCTGAACTTATTAACTGAGAGTGATTAGTAACAGAAACATTCCTTAGGTCCAGGTTCCTCATGACCATGGGAATGCATATCTACATTCACCCTGAGGACCCTAGCCATCAGGCCAAAAATGTATGGAAAACCTCTGATGGAAGAAATTCCAATCCAAATGAGATACATGATATTATACCTCTTTCCATGGATTTTAATACATGGAGACTTTTATGGAGGTTTTAATTTAATCCCTTAAATACAAGGGATCCAAAGGAATAAAGGCCCTCCCATTGGTGGCGTGAAATAGTCCTAGAGAAGTGGCTTGCCTAGGGTAAAGACTATTCATTCCAATGGAGTATCATGTTGGGTATGGGTTGGGAGAGCCTAAAAGATATTCACATTGGGTATAGGCTTAGTGATCCTGGGAATTATTCATGAATGTATCCATGAGCTAGATGATGTTTCTTTGGGTGAATAATCACATGGGAAACAACACATGGGTATGGATGTTCTTAAGGATCTAAGGTTCTCCACAGGTGTTCCTGGACTTTTCTCATGTAGGAACCTTGTTAGGGATGGGGACCTCATGATAGTGTTCTTGAAAAACTAGGGAGAGGTTTACATACACATGTGTTATGTGTTGATACCATGGGTGGACTATGGTTCCACTACACCCATTAATTTCCTCTTAATCAGGTTTTAGAGGGATACCTAGAAGGTTTTCGAGGGAATGGGAAAAGGAATACGGTGATAAGAGCATTAGGAATTCTTCAGAAATTTTCATACATAAAAATGATCATTCACAGGTTCATATTTATACCCAAATATGGGACCCAAGGTGAAGGTTTTATCACTTAAAGGTGTGTCGCATAAGGTGATATGCAGGTCTGTCGGGAATGCTTTTCCACATGTATCATGCATGCTGACGCTACTTGTGGGTACTTACATGGGGATACATTTCTAAAAGTATTGTATCTTTTGTACTACTTCACATATCGTATATTCTTCCCCTTAAAGAATTTATCATTCACACCTTTTCAACCAAGTGACAAAATAGAATGTCAGCAGAACCCCCCCCCCCCTTAAGACTGGATCGGATCAAAAGAAGATTGTATGATTATGAGGTTAAGGGATGAAAATGGAAGATGGATCAAGGAGGTCATCTAATCAGATCATCTACACATGTCATCCACTAGGTCTACTTCTTAGGAGGGCCGCTCATAGGGGATCTGACATTTATTAATAGTGACACTATTTCAATGGACGATCATCACACCTCATCATCTCTGGTCTCACTTCGCTAGTGTTCCATGCGAACCATCCACTTATGAATCTTTTCTAAAGAATGTTTCATTATGTAAATAGGTATGCACATAATTTCATGATAATTATGACTGGGTGAGTGATATATAGAATAAAAACTACACAGTTTAATGACATCTAGTAGAGATCAGTGTTGTGTGATTAAATAAAATATTTATTTAGGAATACTGCAATTTTCGAGGTTATAATGGTCTCTCTGTCCATTGATATAATGGAACAAGATCTATTAAAATGGACTTTATGGATGAATTAAGGTCCCTAAAACATTAGTTTATACTATAGAGGATTATTTTCAGTTATTATTAGAGGCATGAGGACCAATACCAGTACTCCATGGAGGAATGAATGGATGAAGACCTTCCTGCTAAAGGTTATCACCGAGAAGTTTTTATAATTCCAAGTGATTCATGATGCATAGTATTTTATCATTAATCTACTCCAATTAATCCTGTCATTTATGGGATTTCTCATCTACGGATAGTTGATCAACAATGGAAATACATAGTGATGGAATTTCGAATTCAATGGGCATGTCTACTTCTGTTCCATATAATAGTGAGTATGGGGTTGCTAGTGTGGAAATACAATTGTAGTAGGGTAAGCACATAAGGCATGCAATATCTTCTCATGGAAATAATTTTTACCTTTATGCATTATCTTTTGGAGTATTTCCGACAAGGTTATATTTATGGCCTCTATAATTCAATTAGACACAACATGATAATCAGATGAATGATTGGATTTGATATCATATTCATGGAACAACTTTTCTACATAAGAAAAGAAAAATAAGTTTTTTATATCATTATTTTATGAAGGACCCCAAATATGTTAATGATATTAGGTTTTATGATGTTGAAAACTCTTTTAGACCCAAATTTTTTGAGTGGTATTTCCTCAACACATTTGGAGAAGAAATTGGTAAGAGTTATGATGTATTTGATCTTATTAGACATATCTGGAGGTTATAGCCCCAGAAAATGCATTCCCTGTATTGGAAATGAATAGTAGTACTTGGTTGTATGTAGAAACTCAAGATATTGATGTATGAAGTTAAAATTAACTTAGAAAGAATGAAACATATTGGTGACTTTTGTGGAATACTATATCATAATGGGCCAATAGTACCAAAGCCTCTAGAAACTATGGGAATGCATTATCCCTGAATTGTTGATACAACATGCTCCAATGTGCACATCAACCTTGATTGCAGTCACCTATTCTCCATCAATACATCTAAAAGGACTCCATAAAATCCCCATTTAAAAAGAACTTTTTAGTGATTTGGGACATCCAAAAGAGTGATGTTGAAAACTCGCCGTTATATTTTCTATTTATAAGCTCTATAATGTGGTGTAAACCATCATGAAGGTAGTACATGATGTAAATTAACCACTTGGTGGTTGGAAAATAAGGATCAATGATGGGACTATCATCATTATTCTATTCCATTCTGACATGTAGAAAAATTGAGACCACTCAGCAATTGGCAAAGTTGATGACTGTTTCATCCTAGTTTAGAATCGCTCAAGTTGTAGCTGTGTTATTCAACAGAAATTCCTTGGAATTATTTGATAAAAATACATAAATTAATATTGTATCATAGGGGAATTATTCATTTAAGCCTAAGATAGAGTCATGTAGGGGAATAATAAAATATTTTTTGATGGAATAATCCCCGTTGAATTTTTTTCTAACTCTGAATCACCATTCATCTCTAGTTTAGCCAATAGTATCTAGAGAACTAGTTCTGGGACTGAAATGTGGTCTTGATAATATAACTCATTATTTGTACATACTTCTGATAATTGGAAGGGGAAAGTCAAGGATGATTTTCCTTATTAGATAAGCATGATCAGAAACCCTACATTATTAATCTCAGGGTCTTCAATTCCTTACACTTGTATGCTTCTAGATGTTCCATCGAAATACATTTCCTACATTTGGGGGACAACTTGAGTAGATAAAATTATTTAATATGGTAATTAAATATTCAATGATATTGTTTATACAGATTGTTGTTTTGAAAGAAATTATACCAAGGTCTGTCATTTTACTAATTTTTGAGGCATGAACTGTATATAAAAAACTATAGAATACTCTCACACAGTAATAGTCATCCTGTTAATATAGGACATCTATGTATTTATTTGAGTTGGTTATTATGAGAGACATAATGGAAGTCATTGTTCTGTAGTTAGGGCATCCATTTTTGAACAATGAAGATTAATACAAGGATGCTTTTTTTAATATTAGAATAACTAGTCTCAGCATTGATCATTGTTTGACTATGAATATAAAGGTTATTTTCATGGAAAAAATCTTTACCTTTCATAGGGAAGGAACCCATAGATCGCTCATGGCCCATTATATATATAATGAGAGTTCTTCCCTCTAAATATGTCATTACAACTAGTGGGATGAAGAGGTATTTATTGATGTTTTCAAATGATTCATGAAAGTTACTAGTCCACTAATATGTGACCTCCTTCGACAAAAGATTTGTGGAGGAAAAACACTTGTACACAAGGTTTTATATGACATGACGAATGTATGTCATGTGTCCTTGAATACCTCTCAGCTCTTTAGGGTGTCTAGGAGGTCACGTTCTAAGTATATTTTTTTTTCATTGAGTGATCTTGGATGCTATAATGGAATACAATGCAGCTAAAATACATTCTTGAGGGTACCATGAAAGAAACTTTTTAGGGTTTTATCTTCAATATATGTTGTTGTAGCATGTTTAAGATGGTAGTGATGTAAAATAGGTGGTCAAATAATTATTGGGACATGAACACTAGATATTCGACGTTGAAAATGATAATCCTCACAAGGAATGGTTTAAGGATGTGATGCATGGAATGTTGGTATGTGGAACCGACATCCTTCAAGCTAAAGGGAATTACCTAATAAGAGAATATATCTTGGGGGTTGTAAAAGTAGTGCAATATTTATCTTATATGAAAATACAAATTTCTTGTACCCCTTATATATATTCAAAAATTATTGGGTCTGATAACTAGCCACCACATCATCCAATATATTTATGATTGGAAACAATAAGTCATCATTTGGATTGTTGCCTATGAGATCTATAAATTTGATGAAAACATTGATTTAACATTATTTTTTGTGACATGTAAAATTTCGGCGAGCCTTTTCTGATACTTTACCACTTAGATGATGTCATACATGATGAGATTATCATGTTTAGCTTCTTTTTTAAAGGTGTGAGTTTGTTGTGTCCGTATAGATTCCATTTTGTATCCATGATGGTCTTATATAAAGCCCATGTAGTGAGTTTTCACATCGGTATGAAGGCTTGGTATCATTGATTAATTCAAGGAAAACTAATCCTGATATTTATTTAGGAAGGGAGTATATAGATATTGTTATTTGGAATTCAGGGTCGAATTGATCAATTTGGGTAGTGGATATCCATCCATATCCAAATTTAATTCTCTTAGTTCATCAATAGTGGTGGATAAACCATCATAGAATTCTATAGGGGTGTCATTAAGGTCTTCCCGATTTCTCTTCCTCATCAGTTGCCTATTCCACTTTTACAAAGGAAGAAGGTGATGAAGTAAATTTCTCTGAGTTACTGCATGATATTTTATTTTGATATTCTCATGATGAAGCAACTACATCCAACATGATTGATAGTGAAATAATTTTTTGGAGATCTAAAGGGGATATGAGGGACTGACATTGACTGTCATCATTTTCTCCCATTTAGATTACAAATTCTTCAATACTAGATGATATAATAGGGATGTGCTGAAGTGAAAATGATGAATGAATCCATTTTCATCAAATATTCCATTACATGTTCAAGAGTTAATAACTTCTCTAACACTATTGTGTTTAGTTTTTAGAACTAACAACATAAAATTCACTTGACGTGTATAGGAATTTTTGCTCACCCCTTCGATTTGATTGATGGGAAGCACATACTCTATACCAACCTGCCTAAAAGGATTATTTGGGATCATATCCAGAACATTTTGGGTATTTATTTGTGTGAAATCATCAATCACGAAAAGATTATTCTCCCTTTAGTAGAATCCCAAGTCAATATATTATGGATCACATGATTTTAATTGGTCATTGTAACCATGAAATGTATATATTTTTCCATTGATTCAATATTTGAGTCATTGGTTATATGTCAAAGGGATATACATATTATGATGTAGCAATGGTCTTCCTAGAAGAAGGTTGATGGTTGTATCCTACATAACAATCATGAATTATGAGTCAGAAAAAAGGCCCCTGAATTTTTTCATTAGTTTGATTTCTCCAAGAGTCATTTCTCACCATTTTTATAACCCTATAAAATTATAGTGGGGGGGGCAATGAGATTCAGTGAAATCCAGTTTTCTAAGTGATTTGAATGGAATGAGGTTGAATTTTGAGCTTTTTCAATAAAGGATAATCTAATATCAATTCCATTTATCCTTAAAGATATATAAATGGTTTGATGTGTCCCTATATGATGGAATCCTCATCCTGGCCTTTGAAAGAGTTGATCATTTGGAATTTTGTAGGATCATTATCTGCATGATATACTTTGGTAGTTTCAACGTCAACATAAAATTACTGATGGCTCAACAAGGCCTCTTTGAGTACTTTCCAGAGGTCTTTTGATAGACTCAATGCTTCTAGCATTAACAACATATCCAGAACTAGGTCTAATTTCTTTAAAACATCATACTTCTAGTCCAAAGTGTAACATCCTGACCCTAGAATCCTAGAGTGTGTGCATTACATTATAACATCGGCATGGTTACATGCAATAAAATCCCAGGAACTAGTTGGTTTAGTATTCTTGAAGAAACTACATACGTACATGGAGCCCATTTTTCATTGGGGATAGAGAAAATAGAAATAATACATAATAAAAGATATTAAAATTCATCCTTAATAACTCTATAAATGATCTCTTATTTATAACCTATGGATTGAAAAAAATGAATGGGGTGAGATAAAATGCTTAGAAAGGGTTACATATAGTGGAATACTGAAACAACAGTAATTTAATCATAATAAATTATACATAATCAATATGGAATGGAGAATAATTGAAAAAAATTCATGCCATCAATTAACTGAGAATGAAAATGCATCCATAAGAATTTTTCATAGTGAAAACCAAATGGAATGTAATATTCAAATAATAAATAAAGAGAATGATGATTATTTGGATAGAATGTATCTGGGACATGAACCACCATACAATCAAAACCGTTTATGTATGTGGGTATAAACCTATCTGATTATGTTTTGCAAGAAAACATGAAGTGTTTGTCACCTACTAGTTTGTATCATTAGATGAATTAATGCATTGAGGAGCTATAGCAGGCCACACCTATCATTGAATGTCTAAAACAATATTATTAAAATATTTAATTCCAAAAGAACATGCCATATTAATTTTTGTATTGATTAGAGGATACATATTCAACAATATATCAACAATTAAAACAACATTCAAAATAAACAGCATATGTAAAAGGGTATAACAATAAGAAAATAATCATATCCATTATAATAGAATATGGATATTAAATCAGAATTTAGTTTCAGATGAAAAATGATCTCAAAGGGGCATTACATACACTAAATAAAAATGAATGTGTTCACAATACCTATTATGTCTTAAAGAAATGGAAATTGAGATAAAGTCCCTTACCACATTGTAATCAATAAAATCGCATGACCAAAAATTAATAATCATAAAATGAATCATTGAAGAAAATGAATATAATGAGAATAATGATAATTTATATCAAATGGAAGCATACATACACCACATATAATTGAAATATAATGGAAATAAAAGTGATATGAGAAACCCCTTACCATATGACCGAACATATTCATGCATTGATCTTAATGTCTTGGATTGTAAAAATAAATATATTAATTAAATAATTCATAACTTTATATACATGTATTTGATTAATTAATGTTTTATTATGATCATTTATGGACTTCTTTATAAGTTGTAAGATTGAATTCTATCTCACCTGAGTGTTCATTTACTTGATATTCATGATCGGTTAGCTTGACTATGTGTAATGGAGTTCATGTGAAATGGATATAATTATATAGAATTGTAATTACATGTTATTAATGAAAATACAAGTGTTTAAATAGTTATATATTTAATTTTCTTATATATTTTTTGGATGAATCATTAGATAATACATTTATTGATAATCACTTATATTATTATGACGATTTTTAATTCATAATGAACTAGATTTGTTCTATTATTTAATATTATGTGTCCATGATTATTCAAGAATAATTAAATAAGATATATGACATATTTTATTATATGTTTCAACCATTCAAATAGTTTCATGAATAGCCTTCAATAAGAAATTTACGAATGAAACTTCGTCATCTACAAAGGTTGAAAATCGATACCTCTTAGGTGATGATTTCATTTATAAAATAAAAGAGAGAGGGTAAGGAGATTGATAGTGGATATTAAATTAAAAAGATATAATTAGAGTATATAAATGATAATAGATTTATCATCTACAAATTTTTATAGAAGGTGAGTATTGGATAACAAAATAAATAATCTTGAAATGAAATTGAAAGAAAATGGATGTAGATTTACCTCTTGAATTAACCTCATTTAGAATAACCTTAAGGGTAGGGTTTTTTGCCATTTATAAAGACCAAGATCTTTTTTCATGTGGAGGTACTAGGGAAGAGTATTTGGGAAGAACATTGAGAAGCTTCCAGGCTTAGAGGAGTGAGGAAAAGAGGGGGTGAGGGTGGTTTTTATAGTGGTGGAGATGATTGATATCTTAAAATTTTATTCATTATTTTATTGTTTTTCTCAAGATAAGAAATAATATTGATTATTGTCAGAAAAAAATAATAAGTTCCTATGAGTTCAAATTAATGGTTTCTTACATCATTTATGATGCAAAGAATAGTTTCTTTATCTTAAAATTTATTATACAATAAATTACCATATTTTACTATTCACAAAAAATTCAAGTACATCAGAAAAATCCAAAAATTTAACCCTAACCATTTTTTGAAAGTAAAATTCAAAAATAATCTCCATTATATGAAAATAATTTTCGAAATTTTCGAAATTTAATTTTTAATTAAAATCATTATTTACTAAAAAATACAGATTTGAAAATTATAACTGATTTTTTACTCCCTAATGAATTATATAAGGTCTCATTAGACTATACTAATATCATATGTAACACCCCAAGATTCCACGGTACGTTTCCCTTTGAATAATTCAATAGCGTGTGTTGTACGCAACTTCGAGATCTAACACACACCACAACCAATCAAACTAGACATTATGAATAGTAAACCCCACTTTTTGAAATTTTATAAATTTTATCTTTCAAAATTGACTTCATTTTTGGATTAAGAATATCGAAATTATCTTAGGGTGAAATTTTGGTATTTTCTGAAAACATTTAATTTTTTATGAATAGTGAAAACACTGTGTTATAGTATAAAATTGAATTTTTATTTGAGTAATTATTTATTTTAATTAAATTATTTTAAGTCAAAATAGATACATAATACCTATGTAAGTTCAATGCAATTAATTTTAGTTATTTTATAATAATTTTATATATATAAAAATTTTATTGAACTTTTCACCGTCTTTTACCCCCCACCTAGGAGAATGTGAAAATTCACCTAAAACATAATTTTACCGATTCTGTGAGTGGAATTTCGAAAATCCTAGAGAAAAAGTTAATATCATGGTGTAAAATGTGGTTCAATAAGATAAAAATAATTTTTGGGGAATAGTAACTTTTTAGTTTTATTTACCATGGTAAAAATTAAATATGGTAATTATGGGTAAAAATGATATTATTATTACCATAAAAAATGTCCTAATCTTAATGGATATGTATATTTAGACCAAAAACAGTCTTAGGATTAAAATATGAACCTTTTTGGTCCAGTTGTATTAGATTAGGACATTTATTATTATTTAATTCAAAGAAGAATTAAAAGAGTCAAAATATAAGTTTAATAAGTAAAATATTTATAATATAGGGTTATACATAAGATAAAATCGATTAAAAAAATTAATGAGAAAGATAAAAAGATTTCCTACATAAACGTATTTTATTTATAATTTTTAGACATTATATAATTTAATTTATTTAAGACACAATGGTGATGCAGTAATTATCGAATTAATGAAATATTAAAATAATTTATGTTATAAATATCCAAATACATGTAATTTGAGACTTTTTATTAATTACAATAATTTTATAGGTTAATATGACATATTATTATTGGTTATATGAATTTTATTCAAAGTAATAATGCTGTTATGAATTTATCCAAAACAAAATACCCAATAGTGTCAAAATTGGCATAAAAGAGTTTTTAAAACTAATATTGTATATTGAATTGATATTATATTCTGAAAAATCAACGGTTCAGCCAAAGTACTAATATAATGATAGGTGGATCATTAATGTACCACATGGGGGCCTCTAATAATTATATAATAGGTTTATTAAATATATAATATAAAATTACAAAGAGACATGGTAAATGTCAAACTATTTATTTAAGAGTTAAATATAAAAGATAAGTTTACTATAGTGACACAAACCTATATAAAATCTATTGGTTCGGTGGTTTTAGACCAATCCTCACCTTAGACATTGAATAATCCACTTTTTAGAAATTAGTAACCGAATATGAATTTATTATAAATTAATATGTTATGTTTTTCCTAAAGAGCCCCTGCCCCCCCTTATAAAAGGCCACCACTTCTAACCAATTCCTCACACCTCCAAAGCCTTTTGGCTCAGCCAAACTCTTCCCAGATATCCTCCAAACCTCCCTCAATTCATCCTAGATTCCTTATTTTGACCATAACGCCATCTTAAAGAGCCCTTTTGACCTAATCAAAAGGAAGAACCTGAAAAAGAGGTAACGTTTTCACCACCCTCT
Source organism: Viscum album (assembly GCA_963277665.1). NCBI lineage: Eukaryota > Viridiplantae > Streptophyta > Magnoliopsida > Santalales > Viscaceae > Viscum > Viscum album. Next base: position 393,296,590 of record OY728126.1, read on the forward strand.
TTCAAGTTCCAGTCTTCTTCAACTATTTAATTCTTTGTTATTTCCTTTCTAAAATAATAACTCCAGTATCTTCTATATAATATAATGTTATTATAAATATGGTACCACCATATTCAGTATTATATATATCCTTTGAATGACATGTCACCATACGTGCGTACGTACGACTTACCGTCTCCACGTCGTGGTATAATTGTAATTCAAAAAATTATTATTTAAATCGGTATAATAATGATTTTTAGTTCATGTAGTTAATAAATATAACATTATAATGATTCTGTATATATGATATATCATCCAATTATATATTATTTTAATATCAAAATAATGATATTATCGCTCGTGCGTACGTACGGACTACCGTCTCCACGAACGCGATGAGATTCATTCCCCTTTGTATCCATACAAGTATAATTCACCTTTTATGATTAAATATAATGTTTAACGACTTAATATAATTCTTTATATGAATAATATAAAAAATATCCATAACAAACATGACTTATGTAGCAAAACATATAAATGAAAATGAGTAAGTTATCACCTGAAACAACGATAATACTAAGATATTGTTAACAATGCTATGTTAAAAGATCATATATGATATCATATTAATGTATATCATTCATCTATAATTCAATAAAAACTATTTAAAAATTATATAGGAGGCTAACCTACCCTCGACCTTAGAAGAGGTACAATGTAAGGGATTTCTTATCTCACTTTTAATTCCATGACATTTCCATTGTTCACCACTTATTGATTGCATGTGGTGTGTGTAAATCCCATGATTGTATTCATTGTGTAATATACTCTAATTTATGTATATTTAAATCATCATTGTATGATACTTTTATCTTGGGTGTTTGTTTTGTAAGTTACCAAATCAATAAGGGAATTTGAAATTTCAATTTCCACTCATTCGTCTTTCAACATACTTCATTGATTGTTTTACTCCATGATTATGTGTGGAATAGCTGTTTATTTGCTTATGTAATAATCTACACTAACTTTTCTGTGGATATACTTTTGATACACATAATGACTCCACTATTAAATTCTCAAGTCATCAGTATGAACATGATAAAAGTAATTTTTACTTAATCTGCATTTGTTGAGTTAAACATCCAATTCATTGGTGTTGTTTTCAAAAGAATATGTGTGAATGTGATTTGATTTTTTTACACTAAATATCCAATCATATTGAGTGTATTTATATTTTTCACACATATTTATGTCGTTGATTTATAATTAACATAATGATACAGCCTTTATGAGTGATTTCATCTCAATTTAAATTCCATTGAGACTCCTTTGTTGTTACACACCAAATCACTTTTATATGGTGTATATAATGTACTTTGAGATAGTATATCATGAATAAATTTATTCTAATGATATTATAAAGTTTTTATTACCTCAATTATTTGTATTCAAGTGTCTCTCTTTTGGTTAGGAACTCAAGCTAAAATTTCATTTTAAAATATTTTAATGATTTATTATTCTAAATATTTCTCATTAATAACCAAGTTTAAAAAATGGTTTTAAGGATTTATTTATATGGACAGTAGTGTTTCCAAATCAAAATCCCATTTAAAAGTATCAATTTGGAATGGGACACAATGATTCAAAAATCTATTTTTAAATGGCTTCATGACAAATAGTGTGACTTATAAATGTTTTCACGAAAAAGTGGATATTTTTCTCAAATAGTTTTAATGATTATTTTAGTCTATGTTAATATCCTTCATTATTCTTGATTGAAGTTAATCTGTTACAATACAATCTTCCATATTGTATTGAATGAGTTATGTTTGACTGTAGATGTGTTATTTTTATACCATTCAGGGTTTGTGGATAATGTATTGACATTTCGTATGCTAGTTTCAATATGAATGTTTATGTTACGTTTCAAAATATTCATATGTGGAATACATTGGACTTAGAATGTGATGGGTGGAGCCCACTATAGCTCCTCGATGCATTGTTAGGTCTCATGAGACAAACTAGTTTCTTGGCACAAGGCCTTGACACAATCTTATTTGTAGTCTTAGCACGAGGCCTTGACTATGTGGTTATGATAGTCTGGCATTATGCATTCATTCATTATGAAAGTTGTTATTGATATTTCATGTGGTTATTCAACATGTATAATATCCATGTGAATAAGTAAATGGAATTATTTCATTTTATCTTTTCCATATTATGGTGAAGTTCTTGTTTAAAAGGCTTTTGTTTTAGTTATACATTGCCATAAATATTTATGCTTATCTATGAAAGTTTCTGCTATATTGTTATCCTTACTGAGGATCCGAGCTCACCGCTTTCAATTTTTTATTTTTCCCATGATGTGAAGAATTAATTTATGAATGACCTACTGGGATAGTATGTGGGATATAAAAACAAGATTGTGTTGTAGTTCATTTACTTTATGATGTAATGTAAGACTTATGAATATATAGAGGGTTTCCAAGACTACTAAACTAATCAGTCTTTCAATACTAGATCTTTTGTGATCATTCCAATGTTATGTAATAATGATCTGAATCTGGGTAACTGGGGTCGGGGAGTTACATCATACGATAGAAAAATGCTTATTTTGGAATATATTTTAAGAAATATAATTTTATTTTAAACAAATTTATTAATTATAAAATTGAAATTTAATATTTATTGTTTACAAAAATAACAACACTTAATTATTAATTTTTAAAATATTCAATTTCATTTTAAAGGTGCCTAAATTTTATTTATACTGAAATGTATGAGGTAACTATTCATAATAGTAATATTACCATTCATAAGGGTAGAATATTATTCATAAGATTAACATTACTATTCATAAAGGAAAAATTATTATTCATAAGGGTATGTTAATATTCCCCAAAAATTATGTTGATCCTATTAGACTCCCAATATCTGACTGAACGAAACCATGTATGTCCATTTTTCTAAATTCAAACCATAGAAGTTGAAAAATTAGTTTTAATGGCGGGGTTATAATTATCTCATATAACAATGTTTTGTTTCAAAGAGAATTAGTGTTTCATGCACAATAAGATATCTAATGAATTAAATTTATTTAATAAGATACATACCATAAAATATTGGGTTGTTATATTCTTCCCTCCTTCATAAAATATTTCCATGAAAAGATTCATGTAAATAACCCTTTAAAATTATTTGATTGGTTACTCTTCATAACATCCTCAAGTTCCCACGTTACTTCCTCTATTTTGTGGTTTCTCCAAAGAACCATTACCTATCGAGTTGTTCTATTTCTTAATACTTTCAATCTAGTGTCAAGAATATCGATATGCTCTTCAAAAAATGACAAATTAAATTCAAGTTATACTTCTTCATAGGTGAGAACATTAATTGGGTTTGGCATGTATTTCTTTAATAATGAAACATGGGACACATCATGTACTTTGGAAATACTTGGATGAATCACTAAACAGTAAGCTAAAACTCCAATTCTCTCTAGAATATCATATGGTCTCATGTACCTAGGGCTTAGTTTCCCTTTTTTTCTGAACCTTAATACAACCTTCCATGTAAATACTTTTAGAAAGACATGATCCCCCACATGAAATTCCAAATCCTTTCTCCAGTTATCAGCATAACTCTTTTGCCTACTTTGGGATTATTTAAAATGGCATGAACTGTCTTAACATTTATCGTTTTCTCTTCAATAAGTTATAGGCATTTATGTTTACTATCACCAAAATAATCCAAACAATTTGGAGTTCAACAGATCTCTCCATATAATGGTTCATATTTCACCATTTGAATATTATAATGGAAATAATATTGTAGAAAAATTCCAACAAAGGTATGTAATGATCCCATATACCTTGAATGTCATGTGAGCATTAACAAAACACGTCTTCCATTATTTGAATAGTCCTTTTAGACTATCCACCAGTGTAACATCCATGTCCAAGAAGCCACTAACTGGAGTCGTGAGCTGGTTATCTATAAGACCTCAAACACCCATGCACGTACATCAGAGGTTGCAGAATAATAATGAGGGTCTAATAGGTAATGTGGAGGGAATATACCCTCTTTACCTTTTTTATCCATAAAAAACACAATTTAAAAAGAAAAAAATTATAAACAATTAATAATATGCATAAATAACCAAATCCCAAACCGGGTACAACCACATAAAACAGTAAATATATCATTCCATGCTTGAGTGCCAAGTGAAATAACCACCAAACCAAATAAAAACATCAGAATCATCAAAATGGTTCGGACACCCAGTCTGGAACCTCGCCCATAAATTCCCTATGTCTGGCTCAACTCCCAAGATAGGTCCCTTTCTCTTGTCTTTACCTAAAAGCATGAAATCTACTCAGGTACCTAACGGTGGCCCGAGAAGGGTGTGAATATAACTCAATAGGCCACCACCAACTGTGTCTACAACATATCTAGTAAAATTAGATATTGCACGCAAGTGATAAATAATGGAAAGTTGATGTAAATAGTTCAATAGGCCATTTGAGACTATGGTCTGTTAAATAATGCTACCATTGAATCTAGGTTCACTGATTAGGCATCCCATGGTTTAATCTACCATTTTCATGTGTTTAATGGATTAGGAATGTTTAATATTCTCAAGCATATGGGAACAAAATAAAATAATATCTCACTAAGAAACACATTATAATAACTTCATAATCCTCACCTCGAAGCCTCAATCTGGGTGGAATGCAACCATTAGGGGATTCAAACTCTATCCCCTTCCCTAACCCAGCATTTAGGGTGGAGTTAGAACCATGATCCAATTCAACTAGTGGATGTAGAACCTCAAGATGATAACCCACTCTACCAAGCCATGTGAACATTCTTATTTCTCATTCACCATAATTAATCACATCATTAAAAATAATATCCAATATCATTTTCAACATCAAATAAATATAAATAAATGGTAAGTTAGAAATATGCAACAATACCTTAACACATTAATCATTTATACCACTTACTCTTTAGCCCCATTTCCCATTTCGCATGTCTATCTCACTAAGAATATTTAAATGTAAACATAATACCTTACCATATTCCCATTTATACAATTTAACCCATTTTTTTCAACCAAATAATCCCTTATCCTTTAACCACATTAGATAAAACTAGCCCCAATATATTATAACTCATTACAAAAACCAATTAACCTACTTTCTATGTTTCTATATCATTATAAGTCAATTTCACATCGTAAATTTCCATTAGCATATTTAGAAGGGTTGGGGCACCCCATGTGTGGCCCTAAAAAAATAGTCACGACATATCTGATGAATCACATAGATATCATAAGGTTTCATTTGGTTGTTTAGGAAATCAATATACAGTATTTTTAAAATGGCTCCCAGAACACATCAATATGAGAACAACAAATAAACCCTACATGCACAAATCTAAATATAAACTATTGGATATAAGTTGTAGACCACCTAACTTTAATCCATTGGTGAAAACACTTCTAATTTAGGCCTTAGATCCTGATTCAACCACCCTTTGAATACATAACTTAATTCTCACCAGAAAAGAAGGGTTTTAGGGATTCAAATGGAGAGAAGGAAGATATGCGAACCCAAAACCAAAAAGAGAAGAAAGAGAGGGATTAGCCTTACCCAGATCTTCAATCTGTAACCAAAGACACTCCTAAAGTCCCTAATATGAGGTATATTGATTCGTGTAATCTATTGAAGCCTTTTTGGCTGTCACTAGGGTCCAATAAGGAATAAAAGAGGAAAATCCTGAGTGGATCATAAAATCCCATAATGGAATTTTTGTAATTTATACAATGATAATGGGCATCATGGTATTTGAAACCGTGCAAAAACCATGAAAATGATGCTATCCTAAAATAGTCCCCTTGCATTGTTACCTTGGATTTTTGCACGTTTTGCACTAACCAAACAAAAATAGTGATGTATGCCCTGAAACCCCTTTCTTCTTCCTCTTTCATGTCCCAAAACTCCGATACACCCCTGGGTCATCACATGAACTTGGGAAAACACTAATTTAATCAAAATATGGAAGTAAAACTGAAATATAATGAATAAATACCTTAAAAGAGATGTAGTCTCTTACAACCTCCCCACCTTATGACTTCTCATCAGCAAGTTGCTCTTTCTGAGAATTATTGAGTCCCAAAAAAAGTGATCGGTCCAATTGACTCACATATCTGATTTTCAATCCCACATTTCATCCAGAAAGTTTCCATGCTTCCATAAAAAATGAACCATGGGTACAACCTTTCCCTAAAAGACCTTATCACGATGGTCCACAATACGAACTTGATACTCCTCAAAGGTGGCATCAGCCTCAAGCTGGACATCATCGGTGTTGATCACATTAAACAGATCAAGGTGATACTATCAGATTTTTGAAACATGACAAAACATCATGAATCACACTATATTGATGTGGAAGAGCTAATAGGAAAACCACATGTTTTATCCTATCAAAAATATCAAACGTCCCCACATACCTAAGTTCTAACATTCCCTGTTTCCTGATATGGCGGTGATCCAACCTTGGCGACACCTAAATAAACACTCTATCACCCAACAAAATCTCAAGAGGTCTACAATGAAGATACTCATATGAATTCATTATACTATGAATAGTTTTCATATTATTTTGAATCAATTGAGCCTTCAATGAAATCTCCTACAAAAGTCTCAGTCCTAACAACTCAGACTCCCCATCCTCTAACCAACATAGTAGAGATATACATAGTATCCCATAGAGTGCCTCAAATGGATCCATCTAAATTGTAGCATGAAAACTATTATTGTAGGAAAAATCCACATGTGACAATTTCCATTAACATTAACCAAAAAATAAAAAACACATGATCTCAACATGTCTTTTAATACTTTAACTGTACACTCTAAATTCCTGTCAGTCTATGGGTGGTAAGTCATACTCAAAAATAACTGGGTACCAAGTCAAATCTATAGTACCTTCTAGAATCAAGAGGTGAAACATGGATCGTGATCCAAAACTATGGTTCTCAGAACACCATGAAACCATACTATTTCTCGAACATATAATTCTACCAAATGGTTAACTGTATAGGTCTTCTGAATTGGAAAGAAATAAGCCACTTTGGTCGGTTGATGTAACACCACCCAAATTGTACCATTCATCCATGACATCCTCAGAAGACCCACTACAAATTCCAATATAACATCATTCCACTTCCACTCTAGAATAGGAAAGGACTGCAATAACCCACCTAGATAGTGATGTTCATCCTTCACCTTTTGACAGGTAAGGCATCATGCCAAAAAAATAGAAACTTATTTTGTCATTTCCATCCACCAAAACTACCTATGAAGATCACAATACATATTAGTAAATCTAGGATGCAATTCCCACTATGACATGTGAAACTTGTATATAAAATCCTCTCGTAAACCTGCTTGTAACACAAAAAGGACATGAAAATAAAAAACTACATCTATATTGATATCCCTACTAGAAGATGATTCTTTAACATTATGTCCTTCCTTATTATCCAAAAACTATATATCCAAAAAAATTAATCGTTGTAAATTGGATCAAAAGTGATGATTCAACTATTATAGATGCAAGGGTCATCTTCTAGTTCCCATCTGGTACCCCCAAATGCATCTCAAAAATCATATCTATCTTTTTCCACTATGAACTGTATTCCTAAACCACCTTATTCTGAGTATTATGTCTGATGGAATCAGACAAACTATCCACCTTCTTTGGTGTATATACTAAATAAAAATTGAAGGACTATAGGTTGTATTCCCACCTTCCCTGTCAAATATTCAAATCCCACTGAGTGAATATATACTTTAGACTTTTATGGTTGGTAAACACCATGAAGGGTTATCCCAACTAGTAATGCCTCCAACACTTTAATGCAAGAACCAAATTAGCTAGATCAAGGTCGTGAGTTGGTTAATTTTTTCATGTGGTCTCAACTGACTCGTCCCATAACCTATAGCCTGATCATCCTACATCAGCACTACCCCAATTCTAACACTAAACATGTCACCGAGCGTGGTTTACTTTTTTACATGGTTCAAGTAAGATCAAAATTGATGCGGTATCCAACTGCTTATTTAGATCCTGAAAATAAATCCCACAAGCCTATAAATAATCAAACAATGCCCCCTTCTGGGTTAGGTCTATGAGATGCACTTCCAAATGAGAGAAATATCTAATAAACATTCGGTAATAACCGAACAAACCCTTAAATCTCTGAACATTAGTGATGTTCTTGGGATTCTCCCAAGACACCAAAACCTTCAACTTTTTTTGATCCACCCGACAATGATGTGATGTTTCCCAGTAAGTGAACCTCATCAATCAAAAACTGACATTTTGATACCTATTCATAAAATTGATTCTCTCTTAGTGTACCCATGAATACTTCAAGATGGTTGGCATGATTTTCATGAGTTCTAGAGTACTCCAAGATGTCATCAACAAAGACAAATACAAACTAATCTATATACGAGTGAAATATATAGTTTCTGAAGGCCATTAAAAATAGTTGGTGCATTGGTCAATCCAAATGGAATCACAAAAAATTCATAAAACTTGTACCTACTTTGAAAAGATGTCTGGGGTATGTCAAAAGTTCTCAAACTCAATTAATTGTTTCTTGATCTCAAATCAATCAATGAAAAAACTAAGGATAATCTGAGCTGATCAAACGGGTCAGTGATTATAGGAATTGGGTATTGGTTCTTAACTATCATCTGGTTACATTTCCAATAATCGACACATATTCTCAATGATTATCCAGACTTCTAAAAAAACAACACAATATATCCATATGGTGACATAGTAGGATGAATAAACCCCTTATATTTCAACTCCTTGAGATGAACATTGACTTCTTGGAGATCTTTTGGTGCCATTCAGTATAGAGGATTGGAAACTGGATCTCCGCCAGAAACAATTTGATCATAAACTAAACATCTATATCGAGTGGTAACCTCAATATTTCATTAGGAAACAAGTCCTAAAACTGGTCCACAAAAAGAGGGAAGGATGGCTGCTCATTATCCTCATTTTCATACATAAGGAATGCTACTATTGATTTCAGTTCTCCCACATTTTGGTGTATCGGCCCTGTATAGATCGCTCAAGTATCCCACTCACCAAGAAGGACATAAGTGATTCCATCAAGAGATATGAACATTACACAACATTGTTAGTAGTCGATATGGGATTGATAGAACACCAACCAAGACAAACCTAAGATTAGGTCAATGTCTGAAATCTCTAGGACAAATAGATTCTATAGAAAATGATATCCACCAACCTCTAGAGTACAACCCTTACACTGCATAATATCTTCAACTCATACCCCTAGAAAAGTATCAGGTTACATTACTACACATGAATTCTCCATGGTTAAGACCCACACAAATATAGGATGATCATATATAATAGAGTGTGTATAACCTCTATCGAATAAAGCACTAGTGAGTGTGGAAGCTACAAGAATCATACCTCAAAAAGTATATGGCCATACCTCACCACCTTCAGATGTAGTCTAAACTACATGGATATTACCATCCCCTTTACACTGAGATCCGGCATGAGTACCCTGCACCGCGCTGCCATATTGATAATGTTGGTCTCACCTTGAAGTTCGACGTCCACTACCTCTACTAGTACAACCCATGGAGCTCTAACTGCCCACCAAATAATGGGTAACCAGCCCCTACCTACACATGGATTCTTCTTCTAACCACTATCATTCCCAAACTATTGTGGGTTCATTTAGAACCTCTACAAGTGGCCTATTCTACCATATTCTCGACACTCGTTAGGTGGGTGGGGATATTGGACACACTTGTGCCTCAACATGCCACTATGATAATAGAAGTCTTAATTTCCACCCTAAGAATTTGACACCATCTTTTGACCACACTATTTTACGTCTACCGTACTGAAAGATTCCAAAATGGTGCTTCCAACTCTCGGAAGACGCACCACTTGCCCACCCAACTGGCACCACAAGTTCACTCCCTAAATCTACCTTTAAGATCACCATTGAGATAAGGGCTTAGTACATCACTTTAGAAAACCTTTTGAGAATGAATATATTCACCTTAGTACCAATCTCATTTATTATCCTATCTTGGGAGCATTTTCCCATGGCTTCCTTGTCTCCTATCAACGTCGGAACAAAGCATCAAAAATTGATGAAATGACTAGCATAGTCGATTACCGACGTTGTCTCATAGGTAAATAATGGACCTTATCATGCCTAAAATTTTCTAGGTAAAATTTACATGAAACCTTTCTTGAAAATCATTCAATATCATTACTTCATCCTGCTCCATCTGAACCATGATGTAACACCAACACTTTGCTTTACCTCTCTGCATATAGGCCACTAACGTGAATCGATTCTCAGGAGGAGTCTCTATATGGTCAGGAATAGTTTGTATGGGCTCTATCCAGAATTCTTCTACTTTAGGTAGACCCCCTCTGGTAGTGGTCAGAGGGTGCTGCACCTGAAACTCCACAGTTAGCTCAAACCTACTCAGTGTAGCCCACCCAGGGTCCTATTCCAGCATCTGTATAAAATGAGAAATGTTCTCAAATATTTACCCTTACCTATCTTCCTAAGTCACCACGTTCTCTTGCTCCACTACTGGAGTAGCATTCTCAACAACATCCTCTTATCTCCCACCCATCACACATCTTTGATGTGACATTTCTCTATAATGCCAAACATAAGCTTTAGAATGAAACCATAACAATTTTATGAAAATGAAAAAGATATAGGTAGGATCATAACTCTACGTAAACAAACTAGTTCGCATACACTACCAAAAACATCCCAATTAAAACCGACTCACTACCCTTGGCCATCTCTCCTAAGGTCATAGGTAACATAGGTATCTAATTCACACGGTTACAGGCCCTATATTTTACCTAGTTCAACAATAGTTTCCACATCCCAATTTACTTTTACATCATGTAATCAACTTTTACTTATTTATTAAGTTCCATTTTCTAATTATAACTTACACTTTTCACTTTCCTCTTTACACATTCTTACCATCCCATTAGGCACAATTTCATTACTTTTAAGAAAAAAAATGCATACTAACCTTTATATCTTGAACACCCATCTCGTGTGTGTTCCTACCCAAATGCATGTCACATATATACATTGGTTCCTAGAATGATGCATGAATTCACAACCTTGTACCCCTCTGGACATGAGAAATATATAACAAAATAGTCAAATCACACAACAAGTGGATCACCCAATGGTGAAATATCATATAATATAACAACACACAAAAATAACAACAATCCCATCCTCGGGTGAATTGGATTTTCCCCCATACATGAGTTAGTTACTCCCAAGCACAAGCTCATTACCAAGGGCTAAAACATTCATAACCTCCTTTGTATCTTCCCCCAAATAGTAAGAAAGTAAAAATAACTCTTTTGATACCACTTTGTAACATCCTCATCCGAGAAGCCACTAACCGGTGCCCTACGACGGGTCTGAACAAGATCTCAAGAACGCCTCCCCATATTCCATAGGTTGTCAATTTGAAGTGAGGTTCTAATAGGTTATATGAGGAGAATATAAAATCTTTACATGATTAATCCACAACAGAACATAATTTAAATAGCAAAAAGAGTAAGAGCCAATTAATAACATGCCAACTCCCAAACTGAGTACAACCACATACAATAGTAAATATGTCATGCCATGCTATAGAGTCGAGTTTAAAAACCCCCCAAAAGAATGAAAAACAAAAGAATCCCCTTAATGGTTTAGAACCCATGTCCAGAACCTCGCCATTACATGCCCTATGTCTAACTCAACTCCCTAACACAGGGCTCGTGCCCTTATCCTGAACTACAAGAATGAAATCTTCTTAGGTACCCAACATCGGCCTGAGAAGGGTGTGAGTACAAATTAGTAGGACACCACCAACATTGTCTAAAAAATATCTAGTAAAAGTAGATAGTTCATGCAAATGATCAATAATGGTAAGTAGAGTTAAATAGTTCAATAGTCCATTCTAGACTATGTTCATTTAAATTATTATACCACTTAATCCAAGTTCACTACTTAGGAATCCCATTACTTAATATACCTTTTTAATATATTCAATTAATTAGGCTTATTAAATATTCTCAATTATATAGAAAAAATATGAAGTCCTATTTTAGTAGGGATCATATTATAATAACCTCGTAATCCTCTCCTCAAAGCCTCAGTCGTGGTGGAATAAAACAGTTAGGGTTATAAAACTCCATACCCTTCCCTAACCTATGAATCTGGGGGTGGAGTTAGAACATAGGTCAAACTCGACTTGTGGGTGTAGAACCTTAAGTTTATAACCCACTCTACCAAGCCATGTGCACATGCTTATTTATCATTCACCATAATTAACCACATCACAAAAAATCATATCCAATATAATTTATAACATAAAAATAATATAAATAAATGGGAAGCTAAAAATATAACTCAATCCAAAAAGACATTCTTCATTTATATAACATAACCCTTTATCCCAATTCCCCATTTACCATTCCTATCACACTAAGAATATTCAAATGTAAACATAATTCCTTATCAGATTCCCATTAATCCCATTTATAATACTTAAATGGAAACAAAAAAAACCTTATACATTAACAACATTAGACATAACTAGAAACAATCTATTATAACTCATTACATAAACCAATTAACCTAGATGCTTGGATTCTACATCATTATGAGTGAATTTCACACCTTATACTTTTGTTATCATATTAGAATGGGTTAGTGAACCCCATGAGAGGCCCAAAAAAAATATAAATGACATCGTCCAAGCATCCCATGGGGATCATGAGGGTTCAATTTGTTGTTTAGGCACTCACTATACCATATTTACCCAATGAAACTAAGAAACAATCAATATTAGAACAAGAAATAAACCCTACATGCAAAAATCTAAATATAAAATATTGGATATAACTTGTAGACCAACTAACCTGAATCCATTGTAGAGAACGCTTATTATAGTGTCCTTAGATCCTGATTCGACCACTATTTGAAGCCTCAACCTAAATCTCAGTGGAAAAGAATGGTTTTAGTGCATCAGTTGGAGAGAAGGAAGAGATGAAAACCTTAAACCAGAAACAGAAGAAAGAGTTGTACTAGCCTTACCCCGATCTTCAATCCAAAACCAACAACACTCCCAATGGCCCTAATATAAGGTATATTGATCCATGTAATTCGTTGAAGCTTTTGAGGTGTCAATAAAGTTCATGGGAAAAGAAAGATGGAAAATCCAGAGTGAAAAATAAAATATCGTAATGTAATTTTAGTAATTTTATTAATGTTACTAAAAAACATGGTTTACCCACATGGTTTCCCAATCCATTCACAAACCATGAAAATGGTACTATTTGAAAACAACCCCTCGCATGGTTTCTTCGGATTTTAGAACAGTTTTCCCTAACCATGTGAAAATCATAAAACGTTCCCCAAAACCCCTTTTTTCTTCTTTCATGTCAAAAACCCCTCAAAACACCCCTAGGTCATTAAATGAACTTGAAAAAACACTTATTTAATCAAAATAAACAACATAAAAAATGTAAACAAAAACATACCGTAAGTGAGATCCGAGATCTTATAGTCAATTTTTGGGTGATAAGAAGTACTCATATAATGCTCATTATCCAAATCCTTCTGAAAATTTTTCTATAATTTTGATGAAAATCATGGATCTTGATTCGACACAGTTGATAGAGATGAAACAAGGATTCTTACAAATTCATTAATATAGAGTTTTTCTAGGAACTCATGTGAAAAATGATCTCTTATAGTCTGTAAATGCGCATATTTTCTAAGACAATCACCAATTACCCATATTTATTCATTCATTCTAGGTGTCCTTGGTAGTCATGTGACAAAGTCCATTATAATGTCAACCAAATTATAATAGGATTTGGTAGAGGTTGCATGACTCCTCTAGGATGCTTTCTCTTGGCCTTCACTTGTTGGCAAACTAGAAACCTTAACACATAGTCATCAATTTCTCACTTCATGTTATCCCACCAAAAATGTTCCTTTAGATCTATATAAATTATTGGGTCTCCATAGTGAAAATAGAAATATGGGCTATGAGAATTATCTAATAGATCCCTTTTCAGCTTAGGTACTATTGGAACACAAAAAATATTTCAATTTTTAGAACTCCATCATTAAACACAAAGTCTACCAATATTCAATCCTTAAAATCATTTAATCTACTTTTTAGATTATCATATTCAAATAGAGATCTTTTTATCATATGTAGTAAATATGGTTTATAAATAATTAGAAAAATGAATGATTTTTCCTCTTATTTAACAATTCCCATGTCCATATTTACTAGATCCATGAATATAGGATCTCTCTCAATCCTTATTTAGGTCAGACGTCCACGATATTTCATGATTAATTCATCTTCGACCTAATTTTCCTTTCCTGTGTGGTAGTGTATTAAACAATCATAATCTTTGAGTAACTCGAGCATTCTCCTTTTCCATATGTTGATTTATTTATCAATAAAAATATATTTTAAACTTTTGTGATCTGTATATATATAGCATCTTTCCCCATAGTGATAGTGTTTCTATATTATTAGAGCAAAGATTATGAATACCAACTCATGATCATGAGTTGGATAATTTTTTTCATGATTCTTCAAATTCATTGATGCATAAGCAATAACATTATCACTTTGCATAAGGACACAACCCAATCCATTCATTGATGCATCACCGTATATCACAAACCCATCATTTCCAGATGGAAGAGTCAAAATTAGAGCATTGAACAATAATCCTTTAAATTATTCAAAAAATTATATACATTTTTTTCCATACAATCATAACCCCATTTCATGTGAGATTGGTTTGCAGGTTATCCATTCCAGAAAAATTATAAACAAAACACTGATAGTAACCTACTATGCCAATAAAACCATGTACCTCAGTTATGTTCATTGGCATAGGCAATTCTTGGATTTCCTTTCTCATTGTAGGATCAACTGAGATTCTATCATTTGTGACAATATATTTCATAAAATAAATATTTTGATGCCAAAATTCTCATCTACTGAACATCCCACAAAACGCTTTTCTTCTTAGAGTCATTAGAACATCCCACAAGGGGTTCTCATGGTCCTCATAGTTTTTGAAATATTATGATTTCATCAATAAATAACAAAATAAATCATCAAGATATTCGTTTAAAACTCTATTCATTAGGTCTTTAAAAATAGTGATTGAATTTTGTCAGTCCAAATTGAATTTCTATAAACTTGTAAATACCAAACCTGGTTCAAAATTATGTTGGAAGAATAACTTCTTTCCTCATAGGAAACTGATGATATCTAGACCAAAGGTCAATCTTTGAAAAATATTATGCTCTGTGTAGTTGATCAAATAGATCACCAATGCGAGGCAAAGGATACTTGTCCTATATTATAATAGCATTGATTTCTCTATAATCAATGCACAACCTCATAGATCCATATTTCTTCTTGATAAAGAGAACATGGGATCCCCGTAGTGAAACACTAGGGTGAATAAATACCTTATCACTCAATTCCACTAATTGTTCCATAAACTCATCTAATTCCATAGTGGCAATTCTATAGGGAGTCTTAGATATATGTCTTTCACCAGGAATTAAATTAATAGAGAACTCAAATTCTTACTCTGGAAGATGTCTAGGTCAATCCTCAGGAAATGCCTCAATGTATTTTTTGTCAATAGGAAAATCTTCAATATGAAGATCCATATATGATGTTTTCTCTTCCTCCCCAATAATTTCATTTAAAAGAGCTACTGAGGGTGGACCTGGAAAAGATCTAGACATTGATGTTTCTACTCTAAAGATAAGAGATTATACATTATTCTCAAAAATTGTAACTTCTTTTTTTCTTGAAATAGATCTTCACATCATATTTTGAAAGCCAATCCATACTGATAATTACATAAAATTAAATCACAGGTATGATGATAAGGTCAAAAACTAAAGTACATTTATTTGTCACATAGGTGATTAAATGACACATCTTTGTAACAATGATACTTCCCTTAGTATTTTTTACTCACAACTCCATTATTAAATCAAAATGGAAATGTCTATTTTTGTGGAAAACTGGGAAGATATAAATGAATGTGATGATCCATAATCAAATAAAACATTGTATTAATTCTAATAAATTATTAATGTACCTTCCATGACATCATCATGATCATCAACCTTCGTAGTTGCGATCACATAAGGCTTCCCTTTATATAATGGAATTTTTTGATGAAATTTTCCTTGATGTTTATGACAATCATTTGTAGAGTGTCCAATATCCCTACAATTAAAGAATTGAACATCATTGATTTTTTTCTTCCCCTTGCATTCATTATATCAGTGACCATTTTATCTATACTTATAATAGACTCAAATTCCTTTTAAGAATTATCCTATATGGTTCTTTCCATGGATCTTGCATAATAGTAAATTCTTCATTCTCATATTGTTATTTGGATATTCACCATTCCATGATTATCAGAAGACATATTCCTAACCTTTTTTACCTGGAATAAATTTGATCTACAAAATTCCTTCTCTATTTTGTTGGAACTTAATACTATTTCATTATATGATGAAAATATTTGATCAGCAAGAGCCCTTTGAATACTCAGCATAATACCATCAATTAAATTATCAATCTTTTATTCAAAATCACCTAATGTAATCTATAGCATACCTGGATAGTATTGGGAATTTATATCAATTCTCCATAACACTATATTATTCCTTTTGTTTCAATCTATGTAATTTTATCTTCATCCAGGTCCGTTTTCATGTACATGGTTACCCCGAGATAGTCCCGAAACTCATTGTTAGATTTGTCACTCCTTGGTTCATCTATTCCAAAACCACATCCACTTTTGGTATCTAGAGATTGATTTGTTCCAATGAATACCACATAATTTATACTTTTCCAAAATTCTAGGATGTTCTTTTATACTTATCCTCAATTTCAATCATGGGGTTGTGCTATGTAATCAATGTTTTCTAAGTCCAGTTATCATGGTTTCTAATAAAACTCCTATGATACAAACTGTAATTCCCCAACCCAAAAAACACAGAGAATGTTCATTACATTTTAATATTGGCATGATTACAAGGAATCACATCCCAAAGGACCGATTATTTGAGTAGACTTGGTGAAACTAGATACTTACGTGGAACCCAATTTACCTTGGTAAAAGAAAACAAAAAATAATTCTTCTGAAAAGATAATAAACTACATCCTTAAAAACTCAGTAAATGATCACTTCTTTATAACCTAGGGAAGGAAAACAATTAAAAGGGTGAGATAAAATGTGAAGTAAGGATTAAATATAGTGTAAACATGAAGAAAGAATAATTGAATCATATTTAATTAGACATAATCAATATGGCATGATGAATAACTGAAAAACACACACCATCAAAAAAATGAGAATGAAAATACATCTATTGAGTTTTTCATAGTAAAATCCTCATAGAATGTAATCGTAGAATACTAAATAAAGAGAATTATTATTATTTGGACATCATATATCCGGATGATAAACCATCATACTGTAGAAACGGTTTAAGCCTACGGGTAGAGACCCATCTGATTATGTTTTAGGAACAAACTCGAAGGACTTTTCACCAACTAGTTTGTCTCATGAGAACAGTCGATGCATCAAAAAGAAATAACATGCCCCGCCTATCACTGTATGTCTAAATAATTCTTATAAAAATACTTAATTTCAAATAAATATGCCTTATCAAATTTAGTATTTAGTAGAGGATACAGATTCATCAATATTTACATAGTTAAAAAACATTCAAAATAAACACTGTATGTAAAAGGTATAAAAATAAGACAATAATCATAATAATTAAAAAAATATGGATCTTAAAAATGAATTTATTTTCAAGATAAAGATTATATCTATGGGGAATTAGATACACCACCTATAAATTATTAGGTTCACAATACCAAGTAAGTCTTAGAGAAATGGAAATTGACATGAAGACCCTTTACCATGTTGTAATCAATCAAATTTTGTGACAAAAAATTAATAATAATAAAATGAATCATTAAATAAAATGAATATAAATATAATCATGATATTATATATCAAATGGAAGTATACTTACACCACATATAATGGAAATATCATAGAAATAAATGTGAGATGAGGAACCCCTTACCCTATGCCCGAATGTGCTCTTCACTTGATATGAATTTCTTGGATAGTAAAATTCAATTCATTAATTAAATAATTTTGATCCTTAAATTCATGTAGTTAATTAATTTTTGTTTTTTATGTTCATTTATGGCCTTCCTAAAAAGTTATAAGATTGAATTTTTTCGTACATGAGTGTTCATTTACTTGATTTTCATGATCGAGTAGCTTGACTATGAGTAATGAAGTTCACATGGAATGTATATAATTATATAGAATTGTAATTACATATTATTAATGAAAATACACAAGATTTAATTAATATATATATAATTTGGTTATATATTATGAGGATGAATCATTGGATAAAACTTTTGCGATATCTCTTAGATTATTATAGTGGTTTTTCGATCAAAACGAAGTAGTTTTGTTCTAGAATTTAATATCATGTATCAATGATGGTTCCAAAATAATTAAATAGTATATAATAAATATTTTATAATATGGTTCAAGCATAAAAATGGTTTCACGGACATCCTTGAAGAATAAATTGAAGAACAATACTTCCTCATCCATGAAGGTTGTAAATCTGCACCTCTTAGAAGACATTTTCGTTTATAAAATAAATGAGAGAGAGTAAGAAGATTGATAGTTACTATTACATTAATATGATATATTTCCATAATATAGAATATAATAGAGTTATCAAGATCAATTGGGCAAAATAGGTGAGTATATGATAACAAAATAAAGGAACATTAAATGAAATTGAAAGAAAATGGATGTTGATTTACCTTTTAAATACACCTCCTAGGGAATCCACATATGGGAAGGGTTTATGCTTTTCTGGAAATATAAAGAGCTCTTGGACGTGGGGAGGGACTAGGATATATTATTTAATTTGAAATTTGTTAAGGTTCAAGTCTTATAGTACTGAAGCGAAGCGGGGGGTGAAGGGTGGTTTTTATAGTGGAGGAGAAGAGTGATTTCTCAATATTATATTCATTATTTTATCATTGTGATGAATAAAAGAGATAATATTGATTCTTATGACCAGAAAAAATAATAATTTCATGTGAGTTCTAAATAATTTTTTCTTACATCATCCATGATACAATGAATAGTTTATTCATCCTATAATGTATTATATAGTATTTTACTATTCACCAAAAAATTCTAGTATTTCAGAATAATCCCAAAAAGTTACCATTAACATTTTATTAACATAATTAATCCATGAATGAAATCCATTTTACGAAAAAAAAAATTCTATATATGATAATTTTTATTTTTATTTAAAATCATTATTTACTCAAAAAATACATATTTTAAAATTTTAACTGATTTTAGAACACCCTAAAAAATTATATAAGGTATCATTATAATATCCTAAAGTCATAGGACAAAAAAAATTTATTTAGGAATAAATTTTGTGGAAATAAATTTTATTTTAAATAAATTTATTACTGACAAAATTTTAATTAAATATTTATTGCTCACAAAAATAACAACACTTAATTATTAATTTTTATAATATTCACATTCATTTATAAGGTGCCTAAATTTTATTTACAATTTCATGGGTGATTTTAATATTTATAAGGGTTATATTACTATTCATAAGGGTACATTACTATTCATATTGATAACATTTCTATTCATAATGGTATGTTACTATTCACAAAAAAATAAGTTGATCTAATAAGACTCTAAATATCTTAATGAACTTAACCAAGCATGTCCAATTTTCAAAATTTAAATCATACATGTAAAAAATTTATTTTTAATAGATAGGTTATAACTATCTCATATAATAATGTTTTGTTTCACAGAGACCCAGTGTTTCATGCATAGTAAGATATATAATGAATTGAAATTATTTAAGAAGAAACATACCATAATATATTGGGGTGTTACACAATGTTATGTGCCTCCATATATGGGGAATATTTTTTTCAAGTGGTTTTAGATATGGATTACCAGATGTGGATGTATGAAACCATAGAATAGGAGCAAAATGTTTTTCTTCTCTGGTAGGATGACGTTGATTAGGTCTACTTGCATGCTACAGTTGATTAGGTGATGAAATATAATCTATCCACTCTTTTAGGATGATCGTGTTAGGGTGGAACCTATAATGTGTGGGGGAACTTATTTGATACTTCTAAGCTTACTCGAGAGCTCTCCCATGTGTTTCGACTACGTAGACGGTTTTTGCAGGGACATGGCTAGAGTAGTGACTGATGGAACGACCACGTCTCCCCCTATATCTTCAGCTCTGATGACCTCTTCCCCCCAGTTCTATAATCTAATGTATGAAATTTATGTTTATAATCATTCTCATCATATGGAAAGGGATCGATTAATTGAATATCATTTATGGAACTGAATATCAACTCTTCATCTGATGGAGA
Source organism: Viscum album (assembly GCA_963277665.1). NCBI lineage: Eukaryota > Viridiplantae > Streptophyta > Magnoliopsida > Santalales > Viscaceae > Viscum > Viscum album. Next base: position 393,317,271 of record OY728126.1, read on the forward strand.
TTCTATCTAGTGGGTTGAAACTTATTGCATTGTTTTGTGGGGCAGTATATGTGTTTTTGGGACTGTAAGTATTAATATCACTAAAGTTAAATATAAAATAGGTTTTGGAACAAGATAATCTTTTTCCATTTTGTTCTTATTATTACAGACATGTTTCTTTTTGGAAGACTATATTTCAGAGGACTGGGCTATTGAAAAATTCAGATGTGTTGTAGTAGGATGATAATAAAGGAACAATTGGTTGTTTAAACTATTTTCAGAAGATTACATTAGTTAATTTAATCATTTTTAGATCATCCAATTATTGAGTTTATACATACCCTTGCTATTAACTTCCTTCCATTCATTTTCATCCTCTAGGTTTGTGGTAGAGACTAACGATACATCAGAAGGTGTCTTTCTAAGCTTCACTTTCCCATATTCCACCATCTTTTGTAGGATTTATTTGGAAAAAATAATCTTGGATGTTGTTCTCTAGTACTTTATAAAATTGTAAATATTTTGGGATATCATCATCACCATCCTTGCTTGGTTTTTTTGGGATTTTAAAACATGATCAAGATATTCTCCAATACCCAGAAGAATTATCCACAGAATTGGTCACATCAAAAATAAAGGACCTTATTCCCTTTATCCTCATACTATTTTATCTTTGGCTCCCATTGATCTTCCTGATGAGGTTGGAATTGTTTTTAATGCTCTGGAGGAAGAACCACATGATATGGTAAAGGATTTGGATTGGGAGAAGGTACATGAGCTTGCTTAAGTATAACAACGGAGGACACTACTTTCCATGTTGTCTTTCCTTTAGATAATGGGTTACATGGGACATGGCTTTGGTCTCTACGATGGAGTATTCCACTCAATGAGTGATTTTTTCAATGTCACAAAACCAACCTCTTTATTTCACATTGATAATAGGCATGAAATATTGGTCATGAAGACTCACTGTACAGATCACAAAAATGTCTTCTTATGGGTGTGGTGGGTTTAAGGTGTATTCCAATCCTTTCCAGTGAAAAATAAAATATGAAATTGTATTATATTCCCACTCTTTCTTATTTTAATGATCAAAGGTATTTGTTTTAATCAATGTCATGATGAACTGAAAGAGAAACTTATGAAAGAATTATTCACAACCTATAATTTATTGAGCCATCTAGTTGGTGTACAAAACGAAATATGGTCCCTTCAGGGATTGCATAAATCACCCAAGTTTCACTACCCTATATTACTCAGGGATCCCCAACATGAGATCATAGTTTTAGAGAAAATGTATCAAATGAACTCCGGGTCTCTTGAGTCATTAAAAATTCAAAATATAGGGTTCCCAAATTTCATAAGGGGAAGATTTAGATCTACCCATTCTAGTAAAGGATTATTTTATGGTTTTTCCTTTATTATCCGCTATATAATATAATTCTATATATGATTGACTGAATTAAGAGAGTTCATGAGCCCTCGGAGAAAATATAGCCCAACTAGAACATAAAGAGGTGCATCAGCAGATAGGGAAATTTATGGTAGTTCCGCTTTCATATGACATGGGAAACTTATAGGGGAAACATCATAAGGAATTTTCTAGCCCTGTTTGGGTTTCCCATTGAATTAAGGGAATTTTGATATTCTTTTATGGGATCCATGGTTATTAGTGGTTGGTTTCCTATATTGAGTGGATATTCTATATATTCTTCATTTGTTGTAGTGAATCCTCTTTTATGTGGTGCACTGACTGGGAGTGCATTGTTAGGATCTTCTTATAGACAATAACCTTTATGAAGGCCACCATAGAGTAGTTCTTCATTGAGTCTCCTCAATTCCTTCATCTCTTCACCATTTGGAGTTAATATTTCCTCAATAGAAAGGGGATCAACCTCTCTAAGTGGAAGGTGAGGCATAAACATACCATTAGCCTTTTATTTGGGTTATGCCTTTTGCGGAGGTAATGGTTGAGTGATAGGGGTGAATTACCAGATTCATAGTGATTCTTTTGTTTTGGGTATTCACACCACCTTCAATCAATTTAGTGTGAATTTTTTTAAAAAAAATATCCTCCACTAATTCCTCCTATAAATTGGAATCATTTTCTATAGAGTATGTGGGGGGAGTGTTAAAGAAATTCATTGATCTGTAATATATTAAAGAAATTCTATAAGTGACTTTTAGAGGCTTCCTTTTTCTACACCCACCATGTGGCCTTTCCCTCTCCTTCACAAAATTTCTAGGAGCCATTTCAAGGACAATAATACAAATGGAATATCAATATTGTTCATTCATGTGAATTCCTAGTGAGGATTATAGATCATGTGATGGGATGAATTGGGAGGTTCCATTCTATGGTGTTTCACCTAATCGGTTGAATACAGATTTATATTGATAATGAGGTTGCTGAGGTTAAAATTCCTTTAACCTCTGGGCTAGGTCTATTCCAATTCAACTTTCAGAACACTTCAAGCCTGGTTTTCTAACCTAAATGTTTGGGTAAAAAAATCTCCCAACCCAATGGGACTAGGTTTATAATGAATAATTTTTGATTCAACCGTCGTAACTACCCTTCCGATTCTAAAGAATTTTTTCCAAACATGGGATGGGTGTATCATTTTTTATGTACCTGAATCATATAATTACAAAGACCATTGAGATATTTCTGACATTTTCACTATATGATGAATTACTTACTCTAACTGGGAGGATTCTTGATATTTTCACATTCTTGAGACAAAAGCCTTTCAATTTCCCGCTCTCTTCAAGACCAACATCAGTGAGAGTAGGCCAAGGAATGTTTTTTTGATCATATCATTGGTTGTGAAAATTGTTTTTTATTGATTTCAGCCCTATAATATGACATTACATGACACTTCCTTCAGTAGGATTTGCTGGTTGGGGAGTGTGGTAAAATGTAACACACAATGCACACCCCATCCTATGATATAAACATTATATAGGGAATTAGAGATAAATTTTCACAAAACCTTTTAATGCATTGAGGCATGCGAATTTAAGGACTCATCACTGTCTCACAGGATTTTATATAAATAAGATAGCCACCATGTCAATTTCATGTTGCATTAATTCTAATACAATTTTTTTAATTTTATAATCTTCATAGGGTAATACTTTTTCTCTCAAGCGATGAATAGTTTACCGTATATTGAGGCAGATTTAATGCACAAAATCATCTGAAAACACATTTCGAATGCTATATTGAAGGGTGGATAAAGTCCATAACATGACTGGAATGTCAAAATTAGCTATCTATTTCCTCATTTTCAATATGTCATCTTCATATTTTTCTAGTGGTTCCTCAACCTGGTCGGACCAATGTAGATGTTTTCCTACTACTCTATCATAAACAATAATATCGGCATGGATTTCCTCTATTACAATGGAAGGTAGAGATCCCAAGGGTGGTTCAATGAATGAACATAACCTTGAGATATCTTCTAGCTGATAAAGAACTCCAATTTTCAATGACAAGGCTTATACCGGATTGGATAAGATTTCGCAAGTGTGTCACGATAGAAGGTATTTCTCATTACTACATATCTAAGGGGAGAACCCTCTTGATTATGTGAAATAATATTATAGAAAGAACATTAATAGAGAGTTCCATCAAAGTAAGGAATACCATTATGGAATATAGAAAGGGTTAAACCATATTTATCAATGATATTTTGGTCATGTGGAGGGGTTTTGTGACTCTCATTTGGAGACATGATCTTGATACTAATCCAGATAAGGCCATGAAGCAAGCTGTCATGCTAAAGTGTCCATAGAAAACATTGGGAATTAATGTTATTGACTCCGTAATTTGGTAGTAGGAGAGTGGGATATTGATATGAAATAAATAACTGTATGATGTATTCAATAAATTCATCATTAATTAGAGTGGGATAATATATCATGTCTTCATTACTTAGTCATCTCTAGTGAGCCATTTTTTTTATGTCTTCTTGCAAGAAACTGGAGCCACTTGTTGGGGGAAGTGATTTTCAAGAACAAATGTTTTTCTGATTGGATCACATGCTACAGCCATAATTTTCCAATAGTATTATGAAATTTGGAAGGGATTTGTGCCTAACATGGTGTGGCCATTAGAATAGGATGATTACCTTCTATTGGAACATGTGTATGTTCCCAATCCAGTTGTATGTATATTAGAGGGGATTCTCTCCCAAAACCCTATTGGATAAGAGAAGAGGTTTGTGTATTTTCTAGGATGACATGATGATGATCCACTCAATTTATGGGGATGGAGCAAGGTTTTCATTCCTATGACACTACTAATGTCACCATTATGATGAATGTGATGGTATATTGGATGTTGGATCAAATTTTCATTTTTCAATTCACCATTTTCAGGATTTTCATGATGAGTTCAATGATTGGAATAACTATATATATACCCATTCCACATCTTGATCAGAGGTATATGCCTTCTCCTTTCATCAATTTCTTGTTAGTGGATACTGAGAGAACTCATGATTGGGTATAGGGGTTTTAATATGCCCCATCATCATTATCAAGACTATCTAGATGATCTCATAGATGCTATTAGATGAAAATGCTATAAGGCTTGATGAATGTATGTAGGTGTCTGATCTTGATTACAATTTTTTTCTAATAACTATTGAAAAAATTATTTAAACACTTCAATGTGTTGATACTGGTATTCTTGATGAATGTGGGTAGGGGTTTTTTTTATGTTCACAAATTTCCCGCAAGTTTGGCTAGCTAGATTTCTCAGTGTTGGTAAGTGTTTGTTCCTTATAACTTAATGTTGCTATATTTGTTTAACAATATTATTTGAGAGAATATAAAGGATACCTATAGAAGGCTTGGTCAATGTGGTTGGCTGCTTTTTCTTGCTTTCCATGTGCCTCTAGATTGGAATGTTTGGACTCCTCTGGTGTGGTAAGATGAGACTACTGACCAGCTGAATTTGTAATGGTAGGTGTATATTCCATCTCATTATTTTCAATAAAAGTTGATTGGTGGGATTCTTCATAGTGGATAGAGCTGTAGCCCTAGTGGGACATCTTGTACAACCAAATTGTGATGACCTAGACCATAATTTTAATGATGGAGTCATCATCATGTTGATGTTTCAATTCTGTGTGTTGATGGAGGTGATGATAGCTAGAAGAATCCATTGGGATGAAACCTTATGGATTCTATACAATTCATTTTGTGGCCTATTTATCCACTACCAAGGATAAGGGAGATATTGTTTGTTTATTCATAGGATAAGCTTATGAAATGTATAAAGACACCAATTGGTGCAATCTTCTTCTATACCACCAGATGTTTCTAGTTGGGAGATTGGTGGGCCATAAAGAGATGGAGGGATCATCTGGTGGCCTCTATGGTCTATATTATACGGTCCTAGTGATACTCCTGAACCAGTACATTCAAGACCCAACATTAAAGATGATTGGTTGGTGACCAAATCCTCTACTTAGATGAAGAACCAAAATTAATATTATCCATGGAATTAATTTGTAGAAGCTGGAAGGAAGACACTATATTGAAGGGTGTTATGGGAAAAATACAACAAATATAGATGAAAACAAACACAAAAATTCCACCATCAAATAAGGATATAATTTAAAAAAATTCACACATAATTGTTTTCCTAGTTTGGCATACTTTTATTTTTAGAGAGAAATGGGAATGATGGGTGGGTGATGTCATCATCTTGGTTAAGGTTTCATGTCATGTTCACTTTTTTTTTCTGACAAAATACACTTCTCCCAACATATGATTCAATGGGTTATAGTTTTGTGTAATCATTCACATTTTGTTTACTATTTCTAAATGGTTTGCAATAGGTTTATTCATGGGAACCGAAACCCCTATTGATTATATATCCATGAGGGACCTAACATCCAAATGACAGCTTTTGTTGTGGAGTTAAGGAAATGGTACTTTATAACTCACATTTTTCGTTAGGATGGGGGTCGGTCACATCAATACCATTAGGGGAGAATTTTTTCCTACTATGGGTTTCTCTTATAGGTTTATGATATGTTCATGAATAATTCATTAACTACCAAGTATGATGTGGTTCACCATTTAATTAACAATTAATTATTAGCTTGTATAGAAAATAGAATAAAATGTATGTATCTAAGGTTTTTTATTAATGGATATATCTACATATATCTCAGGTTCTCCATCAAGTTTATCCTCTTATGTACTTATTAGTGATTATTTTTTCATTAATATGATGTTGTCAGTTTTTAGCGACACAGTGGGGAGAATAGGAGTGTATGATCTTAATGGGAGACTAGATTTGCTTTGATGTTGGTACCGGACTCATAAAATGGCTTTTCATTGGATTCTGATGAAACAAATCATAACCCATGTACTTCGGTTCCACTTAATTGTGCACAATATACCTATTATGGTCTTGTGATTTGGACCAATCCATGATGTTTAACATCATGCGACAAGGAAATCTATGTGAAATCATCTTAGTCATGTTTAGTGTATGAAATATGCATAAGTGGCCCAGGGAACTATGAAGAGATTTTGGATCCCATGTTGAATAAAACACCCCTACGAATATGGACTAGATATAATTAATGTGGATTAATGGTGTTAGGTTTGGAATATAGAGAGGCCTCCTACATATCACATTTTGACAGGAACCATTGTCGACATAGTTCAGTTCTGAGGACCCACACCTATAGAGGTCCCCTAAAGTTTTTCTCATAGGGGATTGTGGCCCTTTGAAAGGATTATGTTGGGGATTATTCCTAAATAAGAGTAATACTGAAATAGGACACAAGTTATATCTCAAATCATGGTGGTTTGGAGGATTGTTCATGGAATATACCTTTTGAGGAGTCCCATGGGAGAGTATGGAGATTTGGTTGGGACATATTCCTAAGGATGACGCCCATGGATTGGATTTTTGAGATTATTCCTGAGTATGATACCCTGGTAAGATGTGGGGAATTATACCAAGTAAGAGGTCCATATATTGGTTGGTACAAACACTTGGAATGATTAAAATTAGGTTTGGGATCATGTGGATATCATTAACACCATAAAACTCTAAGCCCACATGAGTCATGATCAGGGTGAGAAATAAGTAGAATGAAAAAATCCTAGAAACCAAACAATTTGATTTTCACTGAGGTTGGATACATAGACTTGATGATCCGTGCCTATGAAGACCACCTCAAAGAAGGTGAAGGGAATCTCTGAAAGAAGATTCTATGCAAAAACATTCGTCCATATGTGTGGATGTCATGATCATGTATTTTTATTAAACTCAAATGAATCATGATGAGTCATGATTAAATGTGAGAAGAAAGATGAAGTTAAATATATGGAAAACCACATGATCCCTCTTTCTTTGGTGGATTGGGCCATGGGTATAAGAGAAGAAGAAGGTTCTTGTGAAAGACCATTAACTCTCTTGTTTCCTATCATGGATTATTACATTAAACTATACATCTAAACACATACCATGAGGTGAGGAGGAGCAAGAGTGAATCCAACCACAAGAAAGGATAAGGGATTACCCTTGGGGGATTCCCTAAAATTGGATATAATGTAGGAGAGGAGGATCTCATTCATTATTGATGGGAAAATGTAGAGTGATCTTCACCTACACCACCTTGAACTAGAGGCTCCATGACATAAAGATTACTATTAATGGAAATGATCCCGACCCTATAAACTAATACCAATAAGTTTCTAAAACCGTCGCTAAGGTCGTGGTCTTCATAACCATGGGAATGCATATCTATATGAACCCCAATGATGCTAAACATCATCAATGTCATGTTTGGGAAGCCTATGATTAAACTAACTCATATCCCAATAAGTGACATGCTAGTGTACCTCTTTCAATGGTCTTCAAGTACAAAGGCTTCGGTTGAGGTTTCAACCTAATCCATTTTAGAGATTGGATCCAAATGAAGAGAGCCCTTCGATTGGTTTTTTGAAAGAGGGTTTGATAATCGGCTCACATAGGGTAATGGTTGAGAAATATAAGGGACTCTCACACATGTTATAGGAATGGCGATCATGTGAGTTCTTCATGTAGGGTATAGGCTTGGTGATCCTTGGAGATCTTTGCATAGAAAGGCTTGCACAAGCTGAAGGTACTTTGGGTGACATACAACTTAGAAAAAAACACTTGGGGAAGGATTTTCTCAAGGATCCAAGGGATTCAGTGGGTGTTCCTTTAAGTCTCTCACATAGGTACCTAGATAGGGAAGGGGACCTCACACTAGTTTTCATTAACCACATGGGATAGGGTTCCTCACACATGTATATTGTGTTTGAGACCCTGGATGGATTTTGATTACACTACCCCCCTTAATTCCATCTTCTTCAGGTTTTAAAGGGATATATGGAAGGTTTTGGAGGGTTTTGATGAAGGACTGGGGAGAGTATAGCATTACTAGTTATTTAAGAATTTTCTTTCATGCAAATGAAGAGCCATAAGGTCCTATTTATTGAAAATTATGGTACCTTGGTTTATAGTGTTGTATCACACACATGTGTCACGCAGGGTGATGCATAGGTCCATCATATATGATTATTCAAATGTTCCATATGATTTGATGTTACTTGGGTTTACTTCGTTATAAGGCCTTTTCCAAAGGGTTGTAGACTTTTTTCCTTCTTCGCTTTTCTTCTATTCATATCCTTAAGGTATTTTTCTTTGACCAATTTTTATCCATGTGAAAAAATAGAGTTTTAAAAACCACTATGATGTAATAAACAAAGAATATTCCATATAATTATATATTTTATGTTAATGGAATATTCTATAAGCATACCCACTTCCATCAAATTGGTTATGAAATTATCATATGTGTGTACGGTGGGGTACCACCTTGTGAAATGATGACATTTGTTTTTCCATTACCCACTCTGACAACTTGGTTTGATGTTTGTTATAAATTATATATATTATATATATAACATATTTATAACTATATATTATTTATATCATATATCTGAATTTTCATTCCATTCTATAGGGGATAAAATAATTCCTCTCATGCGTTTGACAGACTACCACATCAGAAAATGATGTGCTTTTTCTTTCAATAATGCATTACATAGAAGGTGATAAAGAAACTTTTAAGGATTATATGTGATATAAATTATATAATTATTATATTCATGAAATATTTATCATTTTGGAAATACAATATATCATTTTTTCTTAACTTTTCTGTCACTTAAATATGATAACATCATTCGTGTTCCTGTGGACTACCACCTTCATGAAGTGATGCAACACTCTTTTCATCACCATACTGCATGGATTATATTTATAATTATAATTATAAAAATATTATTATATTATAATAATTATATAAATATAAAATATTAATTTTCACATTTCCATAACTATCATTGAAAAAATAGACATGTTATTCATGCATATGTAAGTCTGCCATCTCCATGATCATAATATAATTCATTTATCAAAACATGCATTAATTATTGGTATTAAAATTATAATTGATGAATAGTTATGAGAGTAATTTAAATATTATTATGATTCATATGAATAAATGACATAATATTCACAAGAATAAAATAATTCATGGCACATAATGAATGAGAAAACCAAGAAATTAACACCCGAAATAATGAAAATAGTGACAGACTATTATCGAATGGGTTATATGATGTTATAAAATGATCATATATAGTATTATAAATAATAATATTGTTCTGATGTAATTTAATGTCATGTCTAGAACCACTATATCTGAGGTTACAACATTTTCATCCCAACGAAAGTAGGAGGTAATGGATTTCATCTCAATTCATTTTCCACTGAGACATATATGTTATTGTTCACAAAAATAACTTTTATGTTGTTTATATAATAACACTTATGAAATTTAATATTGGGATTCATTAATTTACCATGATATATTAATTTTCAATTGTAATCATTTCATCCAATGGTATTTTACTTAAGCATTATCAAGTCATAGAAGTTATTGTACAATCACACTTTATTTTTTCATTGTTAACATTCCATTGAAACTGTCACGTAATTGTAATCATTTTTCAATTGAAATTTAATATATCATAAATTTATATATTATTTATTTATACATATTATTATTTAAAAACCCATTTATAACTTTTACATATGGTGATCACTTTTAAAGATATTGATTAACTGGGGAAACATTGATAAATCTAAATCATTTACTAAATAATGATAATTGAGAAACATTTATTATTAAATAAATTGATAATTCAATATATGATAAATTATATGGACATGAAAGACACTAGTGGGGTTTGGTTATAGATAACCCTTTGATTCATCTATACATTCATGAGACAAATCAGTTAGAAAAATTGAATAGGTTTGTAACATATAGTTTTAATATGTGTTGTGAATGGTCTTGATTGTAGATGTATAGTTTTCCAATCCTGATGTGTTTGTACCAAATAGTTTTAAAATTTCATTAGGGTAGATCATGAAGGGAGAGGAATCATGTTCCTAAAACGTTATTTCCACTAAATAATAATTTTCTTCACCGATAATTTTTGTTATTATTATACAAAAGATATTCACTATGATATTATTCATTGATTCATTTCCATCTCATTTTGCTGACATAATCACATTTGTTTTCAGTTATTTACCTTTCTATATTGATTATTACTTATCATAAAATGATATTCATGCTATTTAAATGGGGTTTTTTCAAATATTTACATTTCCTTGATGATTATGTTTATTTATTCCTAATAACTTCCCCTATACATATCCCTTACTAATCATTTTACCTCACACTTATTTTTTCCCTTTCTCCAAGATATGACGAAGAATTATCTGAATGTGTATTCAAGGATTTTGTTCATTCTTTATGTAATGTATTTAATTTTTTATTCCCATTGTGGAATCATTATCGTGTATGTACTTATTTCTCAAAAACTTCTAAAATGATTGGTCCTTATAGATTTGACACTTTTCATTTATTCCACTATAATAAGGTAAGGAATCATCTCTAGGATACCGGGGTTACTGTTTCTATAAAAGGTATAAGAGAATGATTAGTAGAACAATTATGAAATCGATTATGAAAAACATTGATTAGGGAACGTAAGCCTATAATTGAAATTTAAGATAAGTATAGGAGAACATCATAAATGTTTTGCAATGAAGACATTACGTGGGTAATCCTAGATAGAAATCCTTATATAGTTAATATAAGTGGATGTGGCTTGGGCATAGAGGTACTTAGGGTTATCAAATCTGGAAAGGGTTCATTAGGTTAGAATCAATCATAACCAGGAGAATGAAAACAAGCATTACTGTACACTTGAGTTGACTCTTCCTGGGGGTATAGTTACGATAAATCAAAATTTAATTACAAACAATTATTAGAAATTCAAAACTAAAGATATCTGAAGAGAAACCAATTAATATAATTATAATATTAACAATGCTTAAATTTTCAATTAGGTAAACTGTTATATTATATATAGAATTTTAAATTATGAATTATTCTTCGTAATTTTAAAATAAGGGTTTTATTTTTCACTTTTTATATTCCATTATTTATAAATGGTGCCTAGAAGTAATAATAGTATCAATACTCATAGACAATAGAACGTTCCTTTCTGAGGATGCCAAAATAATATGTCTTGGAACTAATAAATTATAGCTATGTTTGTCGATCTTAATCAGGTTATGATAAATAATCATTCCTCGATGGATAAACTTAATCCTCAACAAGATTATCTATTATCAAATCACATTATAAGATAGAATCCCCCATGATTTTGTTGAAATACTAATTATATGGTGGAATAGAAATAAATAATGTCTTTGGTGAATATATTTAAGGAATTATGATTCAAGGAAATGGAAAAGGATACACATTCAATATATTATCTTCAAGGATATTCTGATCAATAGTGATCATTGATCCCAAATAATAGGGAGGAAGAAGATAAATAAGTAATGTAATTGAATGTTTGTATGTTGACATTATTTGATGAATAGTTCCATCATGACCAATAAATATATATTTAGAGAATATACGCCAGATTAAATCAACATTTAGGAGAAGGTTTTGGAGACTATAAATCAAATTTTACAAGGTTATCTTGGTATTATTGGGGTTATATACTAAGAATGGAGTGTGTTATTTAACATTTCATAAATTGTTTTAGTCCAATACTTAGAAGGGAAATGGTCTCTCAAAATGTTTCTTCAAATTGTGAAATAATTTTCTGATACATCAAAATGGAGAGGTAGTACTATAGATTATACAAATTCATGGTTAATGAATGTAATAATAGTTCTTCCTAAACCAATGAAATGGTGATGATCATAAGAAGGATAATATAAAATATCAATTTACATCTTCTGAATGCTTTGAAAATAATAACACTGGTAAATGAATGAATTGGGTGTTTTTTATTATTGTGGAGAGACGGGTAACCATGTGAATGAATGCAGTGAAAAGAAATAAAACACTCATCTTAATTGTTTTAACTATTGGGATATGGGAAACCATTGAAACTAATATGCCAATAATCAAGGTATTCCACCAAAAAAGAGGCCAAGGGTAAAAGTCCAAGTATTTGTGATCACTACATCTGAGGTGGAAGTACACAAATATGTGGTGGCGTGTACTTTAATTGTATATTCTTATTTATCTTATGATTTTTTATTATGGGTATTGTCACACTTTTATATATACCTAGTTTTCTTTTAAAATTATTTAATCCCATTTATTTTTAGAAGTTTTTTTTCATTCAAAACACTCATGGGAAGTCTCATTACGATCATGATGTTTTACGAATGACTAATTTTTTCACAAACAAATTATTTATTTACTAACATTATTATCATACCCATGATTGAATTCAATATAATAATTGGAATTGTATGGATTTTGAAATTTTATTATTACATTTATTTCATGAATAAAGAAGTTTTTATTTTTGAGGAAGACTCATAATTCCATATCATTATAGTAGAGACTTTATCATATCGCTCATGTCAAGATCCACCCCCAATAGCTCTACTAAATGAGATTCATGAGGAATAGGAGAAAAAAATAAAGGTATTGAGATGATAATATTTAAATTTATGATGTATATATTGTACATGAATACATTGATGTTTTTCATAATGAAATACGTGGACATCCCTAAAGTGTGAACTGCAGTTTTCCATTGATTCAATCCTTGATGAAACACCAATATTGAAGAATATCTATGGAATGGACACTATTGAATTAGTGAAGATTCTGAAGAAACTAGAATTGTTGAATGATAAAGTATTTATTAACCCTATTATTTCACCATTGGGAGCCCCAATTCTAGTTATTAATATGAAATATGTATCCATGAGGTAATTCATTGATTATAGGAAAATAAATGCTATAAAAATAAAGAAAATATATCAAGTACCTTGCATTGGTGATTTATTTGATATACTTCATGGTGCCCAATATTTTTCAATTATTTAACATCATTATTTTTATTATAAATTATGAGTAAACAAGGAATAAATGCCAAATTAATCTTTATGAATAAGTTATGAACATTATGAGTATTAAATAATTCAATTTGTATTAAATAACACACCCACTGTTTTTATGGATCTAATGACCAATGTAATCTTCAAATACCTCGATGATTTTTTGGTATTCATTGATGATATTTTAATTTATTCTAAAATATATTAAGATCATGATAATAAAATGTGGAGCATTCTTGAGTCTCTTATAAGGAATGCTTTATATGAGAAATTTTTTAAGCGTGATTTAGGGCTTCAAGACGATTATTTTCTAAGAAATATTTCCTCTAAGGATTGAATGTTAATTAACCCTCTGTAGAAAAATGTATCCCTAAAATGGCCAATAATAATGAACATAAATAAGGTACATAGTTTAAATGGTTTGGTAGGTTAATAATGGAAATTTATTAAGAATTTATCCCCATGGGAAACCCTAATAACCAAGTTTAGATGTTAAGGTGTTAGGATTGCTTAAATTAAGGAATATGAAGATTGTGTTGATGGAATAATGTGGATATTGGTAAATGATCATATTTTTTATCTACAATCTGAAAATGATGGGTTTTTGATGCATCGAAGAAGGTACATGGTTGGGTCCTAATGAAAAAAAAATTATTTCTTATGCATCAAAGAAATTGAAAAGTCGGGAACAAAACTATTCAACCCATGATATAGAGTTGGAATATGTAATATTTTCTTTGAATATGTTGGGAAATTATATCTATTTTTAAATTCTGATATATACAGAAATCATAAAATCTTACTAAACCATCTTTTCACTACAAGATATTATGAAAACCCTTATTTTTATTACACTACTATTACATCATATAAATGATAAAAAATATTAATGAATTTCCTAACCAGGATACAAAGTTTTTGTGCCTTGGGAAAAATAAGACCATACATAAAATGTAAAAAATAAAACATAAACAATTACTTAATTCCTTCTTCTCAAGATTTTTATAGGTCTTCACATTCTTCATAGTAAAAGTTATCACATGAGGATATACATCAAAAAGGGGTGATCTAAAATACTAGTAAAGGATATATAATAATATAAAACAATATAACATGGGGTGAGCATAATCATTATAATCATAAAAATGTAATAATATAGTAATGATTAATTTAAGCATGAAGAAATTTCTTGGAATGTGGAAATGCATTAAAATAAAACATCATGTCTTAGTTGTAAATTTCCACACATAGTTATGAACAAAGATAGTATCATGTTCACCAATATTTCACTTTTATCATGATATAAATCAAATTAAACAGTTAATTGGAGAAATATATAATTTCTGGAACACCTATCACATCATAGAATTTACATTGCGCTATATTATTCTGGGTGCAACTATCACAACGTAACATTTACATAACCATGCATGTAATATAGAATGTATATCAATATTTAACCTAACATTACCCATATAAAGTAATGGGTTCAATTAAATTTATTAAAAAATCATGAATGAAATATATGGTCAAAAAAGTAAATAATTAATTACGTTCTTGGTATAATAAATATCAATCTTGAGTAAAGAAGAGATAAAATCAGGATGAGTAAAATTTGAGTTTTTAAAAAGAAGAGTTATTTTGAAAAAATGATTTCATTTTTCATAAAACCAGATTGGTAAAATGTATATCCTAAAAACTATAAGATAATTATGAAGAAATATTTTTTATGGAACACTAATTTATTATCCATACTAAAAATTGTGTGAAGGAGGGAAAACCCAATGAAAGAGAGTTGTGTTCGAGAATTTCTCTTACCTTGTGTCTGACTGTCTTCTTTAATTTAATTTCATATATAATCAAATTAGATTCATTTATTAAAACAAAAACACGTATATATTTCCTTATAGTAATTAATTTTATTCATTATGGTTTTATTATGTTTATTTATGGGCTTTTGGATGAGTTATAGAGTTCAATTTCATCATACGATAGCATTCGTTTTCATGGTTTTCATGATCGGTTAAATTGTATACATAAATGAAAGTTTTTGTAAAATGATGATAAATTTCCAGAATTGTTATTATATGTTATTAATGATCATATATAATTTTAAATTATTTTATCAAGAAATTGGTTATAAGAAATGAGGATGAGTAATTATATAAAAGTAAATTAATATCTTTTAGGTTAATTTTTTGGGTTTTTCAATCACAACAAAGTCGTTTTGTTTTATCATTTAGTATTATGTGTATGTTTGTTCCAAAAACATAAATAGGATTCTGAAATAAACTTAATAAAATATTTATACCATTGAATGGTTTTATTTTCTACATTGAAGGAGTTTAAATAAAATCAAAGTGCATTGCCCACGTTGTCAGTAAACTGACACATCATGCGCGATGAAAACATTTTTAAAATAAAAGATTGAGAGGAAGGATTTTAATGATATATATTATATTAACATGATATAATTACATTATATTTAAGGTACTAGATTTATCATGAAATTTTTTAGGGGGATAGAGAATAATAAAATAAAATAAATTTAAATGAAATTAAAAGAAAAAGAGAGAGGATTTACCTCTTGAATTCTTTTCTTATGTCCTCCTCAAGGAACCAAGAATTGGTATTTTGATAAGAATAAGTGATCATAGAAGTGGGTTAGGGCATGTAGAAGATTAGTTGGAATAACTTTTAAAATAGTCAAATCTTGAGAGGTGTTAAGAAAAGAGGGTGTGAGGGATGGTTTTGATAGTGGAGGAGAGGGGGGTTTTCTCATTATTTTATTGAGTAGATTTTTATTTCAGCTTAATACAATGAAAATTATGAAAATTTTCACTGAATAAATTAACATAATAAATGGTAACTATATATTATGGGATTATATCATCCATGCATAATCATAATGATTTCATAATTTAATTATTTATCTTTTATTGTAAATTATCACATTTTACTATTCACAAAAAATTAAGGTACATTTGAAAAATCCAAAATATTCATGTTATTCATTTTTCATCATGTATAATTAATAAATGAATACATTTATAAATATAAATTTATAAATATGAGTAATTTAATTTTAAAATAAAACCAGAATTTATTCGAAAAATACAGATTTTAAAATTATAATAGATTTTATAACACATTGATAAATTAGTTAAGGTCTCATAAAATTATATTAAAATCATAAGGCATAAAAATATTAATTTACGAATACATTTATTAAAATATATTTTATTTTAAAATTATTAATTTAATCCTATAATTATAATAAAATATTTATGACATTCAAAAAATACAATAGTTAATTAATATTTTTTAAATATTTACTTACTTTTACAATGATATAATTATATAACATTTTCACTTATAAGATGAATTTTTTTAAAAAAAATTTCTTGGGTGAGTTTACTAATCATTTGGATAGTTTACTATTCCTAAGGGTCATATTACTATTCCTAAGGTCAAGTTATTATTTCATCATTATTAGTTCCTTATCTTCTTGAAATAATTATTATTTCATCAATTATTCACTTATAACGTTTTTATTATGGACAATAATTAATTATAAGTGATTTATACTATATGAAGTTACTAAAATATGGGAGAAATTCCACTGATAAAATTTTAGTTTGTTATATTCTTCCACACTTTTGAAATTCAACCTTCAAGATTTCGTTTTACATAAACAGGTGAAGGTACTTCTCCTTCATCACCTCCTCTAGTTCCCATGTTTCTTCTTCATTCTTATGGTTCTTCAAAAACTCTTTGAAAAGTGGGTTTTCTTACCGAGTGGATCGTAATCTATTTGGTCAAGAATATTTACTCCTTTCTCATCATAATAGAGATCATCTTCTAGCTCTACCACCTATGTGTTCAGTACATGTGAGTGATTTGGTATGTACTTTATTGTGAGTGATTTGGGGAACACATCATGAACATTAGTGGTACTTTGTGGAAGTGAAATACGATAGGCCCTGAATCCTATGCAATCAAAGATCTAAAATGGGATAATGTACCATGGTCTTAGCTTACCTTTCATTCAAAACTGCATGACTCTCTTCCATGGTGATATTCAAAGGAATAATTTTTCTCCCACTTCGAACTCTAAGTCCCTTCTATGGTTGTCAACACTGATCTTTTTTCAATTATGATCAGCTTTGATATGGTTTTTTATGGCTTGAACCTTCTCTGTCATCTCCTGCACAAGATCTGGTCAAAGTAGTTTTCTTTCACCATCATCATCCCACTAGGGAATATGAACCCTTTTTCTAAATGATATTCTATCTTCTTCATTAACTAATCCAGGTTGATAAGATCATCATATAGGGACACATGTAGATAGGATTAGCTCTAGGTATGAGTTCTATTGGGAAATCTACCTCATGATCCAGGGGAAGTATGGGTAACTTTATAGAAAATACATTAATTTATTCCCTCATGACGGGAATTTCCCTTAGGTTAACGAAGTCCTTGGACTCAACCATCTGAGTGAGCTATGCTTCGTCATAGGGAATCAATACCCACATTGTTGATGGATTTTTCAATGGTGATTCATGATCCTCCTTAAATTATTTTTTGGATCATTTCATGGTTTGGAAAACAAAATGATATTTTCTTTTTTTGATTGTTGATATATTATCTATATAATAAGATTCAATCCATTCCTAGTATAGCATAAATTCTAACAATTAAAGTATTATGAGATTCACTAGATGAGACTTCCCATATATTATAATAGGAGAAGAGTCCAACTCTTGGCTTGCAATGATTTCATCACTAGATTTTTTTACAAATATCTCTACATCAAGGTTTCAGGTGTTTGAGTAAATTGTTCTAGAAAACTTTCATGATACAAAGTAATGCGTCGAACAAGAATAATATAAGAAATTTCCCATTCTTGAATGAACATGAAGTATAATTTGTACAACTTCATTTAATTAATCCACTTCTGCATCAATGAAGTCATGAAACTTCCCTTTTTTCCTTGGGATTTAGTGACTGATGCTGATGATTACATCTTAGAACATGCGGTTTAGTACACTATCTTGAATATTTCCCTTTCTACATACAGTTGTAGCATTAGACCATGGACAGTTCTATCGTTTCCTCCACCATATTGTTCTTATTCCTCTATCTTTTTGACATTCATGAGATTAGTGGCCTTATATTCCACACTTTATGTATTTCAATTTCCCATTTAAGTAGTTCCCAAGATGCATATTCCCACATTTTGACATGTGGGTGGTTGCGTTTTTCCACCATTCTCATTAGATTATTTGGCTTGAACCACTCTCTTTCATTTTTATCACCATATCCTTGATACCATTCCCCAATATCAATTTCAACTTTCAGAGCACTAAAATAATTCTTCATTGCTCCTAGAGTCTCAAATTTCGAGCTTCTTTTGAAGGTGTGATTTTCATACCCTAAAAAGTATATCCTATTTTCTATCATTGTTGATAACCAACTCAATTTCTACCTTGTCAGCCTTGTGAAATTTTTTTTATAGGTCATGATAGATTCTCTTTCCTTTTTCTTCATCTCTATGAATAATATCTCCATCTTCATATGAAGATTTTGAGGAAATACTTGTTAAGAAACATTATATTAAACTCTACCGACTCTATCTCTTCAATTTCATCCCACAGTTTGGTGTTCTTAATCAACTCCCTCTATTGATCAACCAATCTATATAGATGATAAACAGAATATTAACCTTATTTATCTTAGAATAGTAATGAATATAAAATATCTTCTCAATTGAGTTTACCAACTATTTTGCGACTAGATGATTGAATGATCCACTACATGTCAGTGGTCATTTCCATAAGAAACACTAAATATCTGATTTCTCACTCTTATGTGAAGGAGGAAATTCAACATTATTTAGATTATTTTTCATAACCTGAGACATTTGGGTAAGAATCGCCACAAAATTTTAAACTCCACCTCCAATGGCATTGGGGATGTCGAATGGGAAATCACATCATTGTCCCTCACATGGGTTGTTGGCCATATTTCTCTTGGTTCATACTATTTTCTAAAATAGAAAAGGATACAACAATACATCTGTAAACAAGTAATGAATAAATAATTTATTCCTTTGGGAAATTGTCTTTAAAGGCATGTCATGGGGGATCCTGATGTTTAGAATTTTCTAAGACAATGATTCTTGGGTGCTTACTCATACATAGTCTCATATTATGGGTTTTCAATAAGGTTCTCTAATCCTAATTACCAATTTAACTAAACCATGCTCTGATACCAACTACAACGACACTGATTTTTATCACATTACTATTACATCATTTTAATGATAAGAAATATAAAAGCATAACATGACAAGGATCCAAAGGTTTACTGTCTTGGACATACTAGTACCATACATGAAATTCACAAAATAAAACATAAACATTTATTTATTTTATTATTCTCTACCTTTGTAGATGTATTTAAATTCCTTATAGTATAAGAAATCACATAAGGATATACATAAAAAAGGGGTTAACTATAATCTTAGTAAGAGGATATAAAAGAACATGAAACAATACAACATGTGGTGAGAATAATCATTATCAAAATAACATAGGAATAATATCATAATCAATAGAGTAATATGTAATGAACCAAATTTTCTATGTAATTTTTTTAATTATATGGAACTATTATGAGTCTTCTTAAATTGACGGCCTGTGAAACTGATGCTTGGAGTGCCCTGAATGATTTCTTGAACCTTTTTTAGGTATGTTTAGTAAACGCATGAGTGGCATTTTCTAACTTTTCAATCATTTCATGGAATAAAAAGTCGAGGGCACCATTGAATCCACAACACTAGGATTCACTTAAGGGAGGATTTACTTTAACCATTTAGGTTCGGAGAAAAATATATGTTTTGTGACTCATTAAAAGATATGAAATGATATAATTTTATTATTTTATTTCATATCCTTCAACAGACAGGAAAGGGGGTGGGGCCAGTGATGTGTCAAGCCAATAAATGGCTTGATATGCCAACCCTATGTAATGACATTTTTGGAGAATTAAGAAGATACCTAATTGATGAGACCCAATAAATTCCAACATCATTACTTACCCTCCCCCTCTACTATATATATGGAGCTTGGGGAGGTGTATCGGCATAGCTTGGCCAAGCAATGAAGTGCTAAAGGAGCACTGCGACGCCAGACCCTTAGAGGATGGAGCCGAACCTAGTGGGAGGTGACAGAGAACACCAAACTATGAACCAAAGGGCGATGTATGAGTGGCGTCATTGGGAAGCAGTTGTTGGAATGTAGAAAATGATCCAACTTGAAGCACGGATGATCTCCAGTGAGTTTTCGAGTTAGTTGGTTTATTTGTTTCTGCTTTTTAAATGTTTTCCTCTTCCCAATTGTTGAACAATACGAAGAACACAGACCAACTGACTAATGGGTCCATCCACGGTTCATTATATTTTTCATGAGGTTGTTGTGAGGTATCTTTGTAGGGTTTTAGTTATTTGTTTAACTCAAATTATTATTAAATCATTAACCCCCTCATGTTTTGGAGCTAACACGGAGGGTGCATTCATAACGAACCTCGCCTGAACCCCCCGCTATCTTGATATCCTTACGCCTCCATGTAAGACCTCCAGACTGAAGACATAGACCAACTACTTTAGGAATTTCATACTAAGGCACGCCATAAGAGGAGGCCAAAACACAAAGCCGCGGTGGTCATTAGAGCAGTCGATATTGTCTGGTCGCGGAGGAGGCGTAGCGCACTATCACGCGATGCCGATGAACAAAGGAGGCCACATCTCGTTAGCCACAGCTAATGGAGGAAGGTGATAGGCACACTGTCCGATCACAAGTGACGATTCGGCATGCCATCGTGCGATGCTAGAGAGTTCGGCTGGCACGCCGACCAGCCACGATGGAATCTATAGGGGTGGGGTGCGCCCCTGGCGCCACGCCCACAGGGCAGCAGAGTTGTGGCCTGCGTTGGCCTCGATGGGAGCATGGAGCCACCAGATCGACCGACGGATTGAGGATGGGGTGCGTGCCAGTTGTGCACCCTGTGGAAGAACCGCAACCTATCGACCATGGCACAGAGGACCCACAATTCCACATGGAACCGCATTAGGTCAACACCTGTGGGTTGACCTGATGATGTTGTTCTACGTCATATCAGCCATAACCGGATGCGTCCTGTCCATGTATCCTTGGCAGACCATGCTGCTAGGCGGGTGGCACCACCAGGTCGGCCCATTAGACCGACCCGTGGCCCAGCATGCCGACCCACAGCCCAACGGCCAGAACCGCGACCCAGCCGGGTCAGGCCGGGTTGACCTGGGTGGGGCCGACCCGACCAAGGCAGACCAGACCCGGACCCAGTACCGAATGGTTACACAAAAAAATCCCTAATTTCTAAACCAGACAACCGTCTATTGAACCATATGAGGCATTAGGATCGTTGGAGCGTGATGGTCCCTTTGAAATACCCAATACGAGTTTTGGAAAAACCTGGAGTACGGCCGGGTTGGATCGCATCCGAATCCAACCACGACCTCAGAATTGAACTTCTAATAATGCACAAACCGGGAGCCCGATTGACGATTCGTCTGTTGAGTTAGAACCCTTATGACACGAAATATTATCAGGTAACTTATTTTTGAGTCTTTGGGCTGGATGAAATATGACAGATCTCTTAGGGAGAGGTTCTCCCAAGTGCGCTATATACAGAACCCTACGACTGGCTGGCACTTGGCGACTACTAACCTTTCGACTTAGAGTGACTCAACAGTCCAGTGGGGAGCGCCTCTGTATGAGACGATTGACCCATGGTGGGGAGCTCCCTTATGTGATGCAGCAGACCCATGATGATCGACAGGAGGAGAACCTCAGTAGGCCATGAGGGGGAGAACATATGTGTGACGTGACAGACCCACGGTGGGGAGCACCTCTATGTGACGCATCATACCCACAATTCTCCACAGGAGGAGTACCTCAGTAGTCCAATGTTAGTGGCGAGTGCCTTTGTGTGACACAGCAGGCCCATTTTACTCATTAGCAGAAGATTTCTCCTGCAGCCGAGGTGTTCGACGTTGTGACTGGGAATGTTACTTGTTCATAGTCCTAGTGAATTCGTGGATGGCTATCAGGATTCATAGAGAGCCTATGTGGGTTAGCATAATAATCCTATTTCTTATAGTTGTACATATGGTTTGAGTTGAGACTCTAATTGAGCTATTTCTATTGATTTGTTCTTTTTTATTGAGATCTTGCTTTGTTGTTTTCCATAGAAAATTCAGAGATACCATTGGGGGTCTTGGGGTCCCTTTCGAGTATCGTTATACTCACCTCTACACGGGAAATGCCATCAACTTGTTGGGTCTTGTATAGACGATGAGAAGGAGGTATGAGGATTGAGGGAGCCAGGACTAGGTGGTATGCAGAGGATACAGGTGGACATGGAGTGTTGAGGAGGTGATCTATACCTACCCTTCAAGTAGGATCCCCTAAGGACGACTCAATAGTTATTTTCAGTTTTTTAGTTGTATTGTAACATTCAGTTTTATTTGTACTTTTTAGTTGTACTCATACATTCAGTTGGGCCTGTATTCCCACCCCTTTTAATTTTTACACACCTTTTTTACTACCGTAGTTTACATCACATTTTTTTCTTGTTATGTTCTCGAACAATGTTTTTGTACAAGTTTAATGGAAATGATTTCCCATTTTAGGAAATTCTCATTTTAGTACATGTGCCAGCCTCTAGCCTATGGAATGCAGGCTTGGGGTATACATGGAATGGGCCTTGGGGTATGGGTCATGACAAAGTGGAATATGAGGAGTTCGATTCTACAAAAGAACAAGTGCTCTGATCTTTTCTGGGTGGAAATATTGTAAAGTGTTATGGTTGTGGTTTTTAGTTTGGGGAATGTGGTTTTGGTGTGGTGGCCGGCATATCCATACACAAGGACCCTGAATTCTGATTTATGACTCAGTGCACGAAAACACTAACTACACGTGTTTTAAAAGGTTTTCATTTTGATCTTTTGAGTCATCTCCATAGGTATAACTTATTGATCGTGCCACACATATCTACTTTTAGGGTTCTGTCATGTGGATATTCATCTAGGATTCCTTATTGAGTATGTGATGATGGCCCACTGAGCAATGAGGCCTCAGTGTGGGACTTCTTACGGTGTTAGCATCATGGAGTGGTGTTACCGCAGCACCACTACCCGTTGGATAGTCGTTGCTACCAGCCCCACCAGGAGAGGGTTCACGATGACTTAACGTGTTTCATGAGTTCCAATGGTAGAGGCTTCCGAGTTTCCAAGGATAGACAGTTCCGTAGGAGGCTGAGGACTTGTTGGAGGCTGTGACAAGAGTTGTTCTCTTAGTTGGGACACTAGCTGATTTTATGGTGATCCTAGAAGCCAACCATTTTTGGAAGTAGTTGGGAGATGGTGGATCTTGATGCTCTAGATACATGATGAGGCGACCCTCATCTAGGAGAACATCGATATACTTTTTAGGGAAGAGTTCTTCCAAATTACCTTATTCATTGTGTGTATATAGGAGCTGCTACACTTAATGTTGGACAACATGACTGTGGCCCAGTAATCGGCGAGGTTCACTAATCTCTCCCGCTACTCCACCGATATGGTACAAGACCCTTTCTTCAAGGCCCAGACCTTTGAGCAGTGTCTCCGATGGGAGATTAGAGCATTGATAGTATCACTCCGCATACCGACTCAGGATGAGTTGATAGAGGGAGCACTTTTGGTGGAGAGCATCCTAGATGAGCAGTCACCGAAAACGAGACCCACCACTGGGCAACATGTGGCAGAGTCATCAGTGGTTGGTAGTATGCAGATGACATAGAGGTCCATGTGGGCCAGCCCTTCTGGTGGATGGCCCTAGGATGTAGGGTGGGAGGTGTAGTTCTTGTGAAGAAGATGAGGTCAGGTGAGGGACTAGCAGTTCTACACGTGTGGTAAGTAGGGTCACATGGCTCACGATTTCCCGACCTGCTATAGGGATGACCAGCTGATGGTCGAGGGACCGTCGAGGCAGTGGTAGAGGTTCGAGCGATGATGTGCGCAGGAAGAAGGTAGATGTGGAAGAGGAGATGGGCGTTTAGTTTGTAGTGGGTGTTGTGTTAGGGTTCTATGGCCACTACTGCCAGGTTGTCTACCCCGACCATAGGGAGCAGGAGGACAGGGATCAGCTCAGCTCCAGGTAGCTGAGGCCTAAGACCATGGTACTCAAGAGATGATTAGAGGTACGATATGTGTCTACTCCACCTTAGCTGAAATAGTTATAGAAAGAGGTTCTAGTCACTCTTTTTTTCAAAGACCCTCGTTTGGAGCTCAGAGATTCTGGTGGATCCGTTGGCTTGATCATTACAGCTAGAGAATCCTACGGGAGTAGATTCAATGATTACACACTAGTTCCTAGAGTGTGAGCTTAGTCTAGTATGTGAGAGCTCTAGCTAGGATCTTCTAATAGGGCATCGAGGCCTTATGATTTCATCATGGGTATGAAATGGCTATTTATATTACATACATATATTGACTATATTAGGTGAAAAGTGTGGTGTGTCTGCGTGGATGGGAACAGGTTTTCCTTCACCAGCTAGAAGGGAACCTTCGTAGCACAAGATAGACTTACCGAAATGAGGGTGTAGTCGATTACTAACCATTTGGCTAGCCTTACCCTCAGAGTAGCTTATGTTGAGAGTTCAAGCTATCCTGTAGTGGTGGACTAATCTGCCGATGTCTTTCCTAAGGATGTTCTTGGAATAACTCCAGGCATGGAGGTAGAATTTTACATCAACTTATACACTGAGATGACACTGATATCTACCCCAGCATATCATATGGATCCCATGGAGTGTTGTGAGTTACATGTATAGTTGCTGTACTTGCAGGATAGGGGGTTCATAAGAACTAGTGTTTCTCCATGGGAAGTCCCAATTCTGTTTTCTAAGAAGGTAGATGGGAGTTTGAGACTCTGTGTGGACTACCGGCACCTCAAACAGGTTACTATTAAGAACAAGTATCCACTTCAGAGGATTGATAATCTTTTTGATCAGCTGACATGAGTTCATTGGTTTTCGAAGATAGATCGTAGATTAGGCTATCATCAGTTCAGGATATGAGACGAGGATGTGCATAAGATGACATTTAGATGTCTGGATGGCAATTATGAGTTCTTGGTTTTTCCCTTCAGCATGACCAATGACCCTGCAATGTTCACGTCAATCATGAATATGATCTTTAATCCATACCTCAATCACTTTGTGGTGGTGTTCATCAATGACATCATGGTGTACTCGATGATGGAAGGGGAGTATTCCTATCATCTGCAGGTAGTTATGGATAAACAAAGAGAGAACTAGATTTATTGTAATCTATTGAAGATCCAATTTTTTATACAAGAGGTCCACATTATAGAAAATGATATCTCAGAGACTAGAGTTGCAGTGGATCCAGCAATGATAGAGGCTGTACAAACTTGGGAGCTACCCAGGAGTGTGACAGATGTGCGGATTTTCCTAGGGTTGTCTAGATACTTCCAAATAATCATGGCTGATGTTTCTAGAGTTTCGGAACCCTTGTAATCATTGATGAAGATGGGGAAACCCTTTGTATGGATGGAGAGATAACAATAGTGTTTCCCGGAGCTGAGGTAGAGACTGAAGAGTGCCCCCACCTTAAGGCTACCAAAAGAGGGATTTGGTTATGTAGTCTAATGCAATGCATAGGGGACCTTACATGGGTGTGTCCTAATGAAGGAGTGAGTAGTGATCAACTAGGGCTCACAGCCTCTAATACAATATGAGTAGAACTACACTACCCATGATCTAGAGTTAGCAGCAACAGTCTTTACATTGAATATTTGGAGACATTACTTGATGGTTGAACGTTTTACAGTCTACTCTAATCACAAGAGTCATAGATATATATTCCCTCAGAATGACTAAAACCTAAGACAATAGTGATGTCTAGAGTTCCTCTAGGACTATGACTTTGAGAATGTCTATACTCTTGGGAAGGGGAATGTGGTAGCAGATCCACTCAGCAAAAGGTCTGGTCTACATTTGTTGATTGAGGCGACATGGAAGCTATCCGTGTATAATATATCTTTCGTGGATAGTGTAACACCCCAATATTCCATGTTATTCTTCTCTTTGAATAATACGATAGTGTGTGCTGTATGCAACATAGAGTTCTAACACACCACAACCAATCAAACTAGCCGTTATGAAGAGTAATACCCGCTTTTTGAAATTTTATACTTTTTTATCATTCAAAATGGACTTCATTTTTAGATTAGGATTATCAAAATTATCTTAGGGTGAATTTTTGGTACTTTTTGGATAACTTTCATATTTTGATGAAAAGTGAAAATTATTAATTATTAATTAAAAAAAATTAATCGAAATAATTAATATCGATAAAATATAAATTTGAGTGATTTTAGAGTATAATTATATTATATTTTGTCCATTTAATCTAATTTTGGTCATTGGAAATAACTTCACATTTAAACCGGACATAAACAAGTGTCAATATTTTGATTGTTATTAATTCTTAAAAACACGTTTTTGTTTTGACAGCGGAAATTAATTTTAAATTAATTTCTGCCACTTCTGTGATTTGATTTTAGATAATGTATTCCATATTTAGAAGCAGGAGGTCCAAATTGTGTAAAAAGGTAAATTTATTTTTAGTCATTTGGAATAATTATTTCGGTAAATATTTTATTTACCACTGTTAAAGGGTAAGTCTCTTAAATAAAGGTAACAAATAATATAATAATAATAAATTACCCTAAAACGTGTCCTAACACTATTGGTTAATACATGTCCGACCATGGTCATCTTTGGGTCAATTTTGGGACCCCATGGATCCACATGTAAGTGATAATCACACTTTATATTAATTATGTTAAAATAAATACAAAAATGATATAAGCATATATCTTTTAGAAATACAATTATTACATAGGGTTATATATGATATATTTTCAACTATAAATATTAATTAGAAATATAAAAATATTTCTGACATAATGTTATTTTATTTATAAATTTATGAAATTGAATAATTAAATTTATTTATGACACAATAATGATGCAGTATTTTCCTTATTAATGAAAGAAACAAATAATTAGTATTATAAATGTAAAAATAAATTTAATTTCAATGTTTTGATGATATACAGAAATTTTTATTTGTTAATATGAAATTTTAGGATTAACTAAATGAATTTGGTTCTAATTAATAATGGTTTTATGACATTAAAAAAATTCAATTATTAAATATTGTCCAAATTGACATAAATGAGTTTTTAAAAGAAATATTATATTATTAATTGATATTCTATTACTAAAAATCTAATTATCGTCCAAAGGACTTATATAATTATTTTTGTATTATTAATGGACCACTTGGGGGTCACGTGGTAGTTTATAGTATGTTTATTGACTATATAATATAAAAATACAAAGAAACAAGGTAAATGTAA
The DNA here is from genome assembly GCA_963277665.1 of Viscum album. Lineage (NCBI taxonomy): Eukaryota > Viridiplantae > Streptophyta > Magnoliopsida > Santalales > Viscaceae > Viscum > Viscum album. The sequence goes on from OY728126.1 coordinate 393,345,309, forward strand.
AACTATTTAACTAAGAGTTAAATCAAAAAGATAAAGTTAATATAGTGGCCCAAACCTATCTAAAACATATTGTTTTAGTGGTTTTCGACCCTTACATACATTAACCTTTAAATAATCTACTTTGAAGCCAATAGAAACCATATATAAATTTATAATAAAATAATATTTCTAACTTTTCCTAAGGTGCCCCTCACCCCTCTTATAAAGGGGCACTTCCCCTTCACTCAAATTCACACCTTCAAAGCCATTTGGATCAGCCAACCCCTGCCCAAATATTCTCTCAACATCAATAAGTTCAACCTATAATCCTTAGTTTGGTCATAAATCCAATCTATGGAGAAATATTGGTCAAATCAAAAGGAAGAACCTGAAGAAGAGGTAATGTTTTTACCCCCCCCCCCTTCAAGTTCTTTTCTTATTCAACTTCTTCTTTCATTGTTTTGACCATTCTAAAATAATAACTCCAGTATATTCTATATAATTTGATGTTATTATAAATATGGTAAAACCTTAGTCAGTATTCTATCTATCCTTTGAATGACATTTCACCTTACGTGCGTACATACAGATTACCGTCTCCACGTCGTGGTGTAATTGTTATTCAAAACATTATTATTTGGATGGGTATGATAATGATGTTTCATTAATGAAAATAATAAATATAACATGATAATGATTCTGTATATATGATATACCATCCAATTATATATTATTTTAATATCAAAAGAATGATATTGTCGCTCGTGCGTACGTACGGACTATCGTCTCCATGAACGTGATGAGATTCATTCCCCATCATATCCATGAAAGTCTAATTCTAATTTGATGATTAAAAATAATGTTTAACAACATGATATATTTCTATATATGAATAAGATACAACCTACCCATTATAAACCTTACTTATGTAACAAAACATATAAAATAAAATGAGTTACTTAACACCCGAAAGGATGATAATACTGTGATATTATTAACAAAGCAATGATAATAGATCCTATATAATATTTTTAACAAAGCATTTTTAAAAGATCATATATGATATAATATTAATGTATATGGTTCTTGTATAATTCAATAACAATTATGTCACCATTATACTGGAGCTTAACCTACCCTCAACCATGGAAAAGTACAAGGTCTGAGTTTATTTCACAGTTTCTTCATTATCTGAGGTTGTTTATAAGTAATTATCTACTAGGACCTCTTTATCATCCACATCCATGTTTCTTAAAAATTTATTTCAAATAATTCTTACTATATTATAAACTATGTGTTAAAGTAATTTATACCCTTTTTGACTCTTTATAATATGTTTATAATGGAATCTTTCCTTCTTTTTCCAAAAAAGGTCCTTTTTAACCATTTCGACATAATTAATGTAAGAATGTCATATTTAACATATACTATGGGTGCAGCTATTTTCCGACGTTATAAAATCTTGGAAAATTTCCTTACAACCTTGTAGGAATATTTTTCAAAGTAAATTTTTTATTTTATAAATATGTGACTTTTAAATGATTTCAAAAAAGAGATATTTCTCTCAAATAGTTTTGATTTCATCTATGTCAACATCCTTTGATAGATTTTAATCATATTTGAAGTTGATTTATTATGATACAAAACTTCCATATAGTATTGAATGTTTTTGGATATGTTTGATTGTTGATTTTTTATTTTTATACCATTCATGTTTTATGGATAAATTATTGACATTTCATATGCTAGTTTTGATACAAATGTTTATGTTATGTTTAAACCTATTCATATGAGGAATGCATTGGACATAATAAGTGGTGGGTGGAGCCCGCTATAGCTCCTTGATGCATCGGTAGGTCTCATGAGACAAACTACTGTCTTCGAACAAGGCCTTGATAAAATTTTATTTGTAGTATTGGAATAAGGCCTTGACTATATGGTTATGATAGTCTGGCATTATTCATTCCATCATTATGAAAGTGGTTATTGATATTGCATGTGATTATTCGACTAGTAGAATATCCATGCGAATAAGTAAATGGAATTATTTCATTTTATTTCTGACCTATTATGCTGATGTTCAAGTTTAAAAGGCTTTTGTTTTAGTTATATATTTCCTTAAATGTTTATGCTTATTTATGAAGTTTCCGCTATATTGTTATCCTTACAGGGCATCTGAGCTCACCCCTTTCTATGTTTTATTTTTCCCAGGATGTGAAGAAGTATTTTATGAATGACCTACAGGGATAGTATGAGAGGATATGAGTGTGGTCTATAGAGAGAATATTTTGTTGTAGTTTTTCAATTTATGATTTAATGTAATCTTTATGATTGTAACTAGTGATTCCAAGGCTACTAAACTAATTTTCCTTTTGAGAATGATTTTTTGTTATAATTCCAATGTTATGTAGTAATCCACTGACTCTGGGTAACTGGGGTCAGGGCGTTACAGTTGGTATTAGAAGAATTTTAGTAAAAACCATGGAATCTATATTTAGATAAACTCTGATTAGAGCATGTAGACCTAAAATGGACTTTGATGATTAGTATAGAAGAACTTCCTAGAATTTTTTTATTGTAGAGATTTTGTGAGTTTTCTGAGCAATAAATCCCGGTCTAGATATAGGCAGGTCGAAGTAGATCTGGCATTGATGTACCAAGAGGTAAAACCTGAAAACACCGCATTGAGCTAGACTTGAATGGGAACTGGTGCATGACAATGAGCCTTGCTGTATTCTTGGTTACGACACTCCTAGGGGATATTCTTAGGATAATTATAACATTCTATAAAAACCATTATGAAGGGTTTATGAGTATATACATTATCAAAGAAATTTTTTTTATGATTATGGATTATATCCATAAACTATTCAATTCATGTGAAGTATTTTACAAGATTGGATTTATGTATTTTGATTTATAAACAAGTCTAGTTTATGCCATTGTTTAGAAATGGTTCTAGTGGAAGAAATGGAAACAGTATCAATGAACGCACTCCATGTAGGGATTTCCCTCCTACTCAGGATAATTATAGTGGAGCTGGTGATGCAACTGGTGTGGATCAGCTAATCACCATTCTGGGACAACTCACTCATGTTATGAATAATAACCTTACCCATATGGAGAACCTAGATCCATATCATGGAGGATCAATGTTAGATCGCTTCATGAGGAAACAACCACCAACATTCAATACAAGAAAAAATACATTAGTATCTGAGCAATGGATAAATTCCTTATAGAAAATATTCAATGCCTTGTGGAGTAGTGAAAGGGAAAAAGTTATCATAGAAGTTTACCTTCTCACTGGAGATACTGATCAATGGTGGTCATTGATTCAAAACACAATGGAAGATGATGAATTATTAAATATGGAATGGAGGGAGGTAAAAGAGCTTTTAATAGAAAAATACTTTCCTCGTGATCATCAAGTAGATATAGAAATGAATTTTCTGAGTCTGAGACAAAAGGAGGATGAGAATGTCACAAAGTACGAGGCTAACTTTACATGGTTAGCGAGGTATGCTGTAGATTATAAAAGTAACCCAAGAAGTAAGATTGATCATTTCTTTTATGGGTTAAAACCATTTCTTCATTGAGCATTAGTTTCACAAAACTTCTCATTATACGAAGATATTTATCTTATGTGATATCAAGACAGAAAAATAATTCTCTAATTCTTACGACTTTATAGAAAAGAAAGATAAGAAGAGAACTGGTGATCACTCTTGAAATGGAAATAAGGGGAAGAATGTAATGTTCATTATCCATCCGACAGTAAATGTTGGAAGAAACACCCCGGTAATTTCTTGAAGGGAAAGGGTGTCTGTTACAAGTGTGGTGAAAAAAGGCCACCAAGATCATGATTGCAAGGGGGAGAAAGACGCCATCGATGATCAATGATACAACTGCATGGAGATGGGACATTATGACAAATGAATGTCCTAAGAATCATGAGAACATACCATAGAAAAGGCCAAGGGATAAAGGCCATGAATATGCTATAACAAATTCTGAGGTAGAAGCTCCGAAAGACGTGCTGGTATGTAATTTAATGGTTTCCTCAAGTTTAGAAAATTCATTATTTGATTATGAATCATCACATTGTTTCATATCTTCCTAGTTTGCTAAGAAAATTAGATATTTACAATTTGATCTAACAAGGGATTTTTTAGTTAAAACTCTTAAGGGAAGTATCATTGCTTCAATGTTCTATGGATCCATCCCTATTAGGGCATATAAATGTTCTCCATCTACTAATTTCATCATCATACCCATGATGGAATTTGATATAATCCTTGGTAAGGATTGGCCTTCAGACCATGGTGCAAAAATTTATTTTATGAAGAGTTTGGTTATGATTTTTGATGATGATGACAAAGAACACCATATCATTAGACCAGAATCGTCACCAAATGATTCTTATCTAGATCCACCCCCAGTAACTCAACTAAATTCTATTATCAGAGAGTAAGAAAATTAAATAACTGTGGGTGAGTAAATGAATGTTCTAATAGAGGATGTACCTATTGTTAAAGAACATTTAGAAGTGTTTTTGGAAGATTTACCTAGACATCCTCTAGAATGAGAAATTATGTTTTCCATTGATTTAATTTTTTGTTCAAGGACGTTTTTGAAGACCCCTTATAGAATGACCATTATGGAATTAGTTTAACTAAAGAATCAACTTGTGGAATTGAGTAATAAAGGATTTATTCACCCTAGTGTTTCTCAATGGGGGTGCCCCTTTCCTTTTGGTTAAGAAGAATGATGGATCTATGACATTATGTATCGACTATAGGGAAATCAATTCTATAACAGTAAAGAAGAAGTATCCCCAACCTCGCATTGATGATTTATTTGACCAACTGCATGGAGCTCAATAATTTTCAAAGATTTACCTTCGATCTGGATACCATCAGTTGTGTGTGAATAAGGAAGACATAATGAAGACCACATTTCGAACCAGGTACGACCATTAAGAGTTTACAATAATTCCTTTTTGGATGACTAATGAACCCTCTGTATTAAAGGATCTATTGAATATAGTTTTTAAGTAATATCTTGAAGATTTTGTGGTGGCATTTATTGATGATATCTAAGTATATTAAAAATTCTACAACGATCATGAAAATCCCATCCGCATTATCCTGAAGACTCTTATATGACATGAGTTATATGTGAAGTTTAGAATGTGTGAATTCTGGATTCAAGAGATTTCATTTCTTGGCCATATTATCTCCAAATATATAATATCTATTGATCCTTCTAAGACCAAGGCAATCCAAGAATGGCCAGCACCGACGAGTATAACTGAGGTACGTAGTTTTATTGGTTTAGGAGGTTATTATCAACGTTTCGTCTGGAATTTTGCTCGATTGGATAACCCATTAACGAATCTCACACGTAAAGGGGTTAAATTTGTTTGGAAAAAAGAGTGTGAAAAATGTTTTGAAGAACTGAAGAGAAGATTAGTCAATGCTCCTATATTGAATCTACCATCAAGGAATGATGGGTTAGATAATTATTGTGATGCATCTATGAAAGTACATGGTTGTGTCCTTATGCAGAATGATAAAGTTATTTCCTATGCATCATGACATATGAAAATTAATGAGAAAAACTATCCTACTCGTGATCTTAAGTTAGATAATGTAACATTTTCTCTAGAGATATGGAGACATTATCTATATGGTAAAAATGTGGGATATATACCAATCACAAGAGTTTGAAGTATATTTTCTCATAGAACGAACTCAACATGAGGTAAAGGCGATGGCTTGAAATACTCAAAGATTTTGATTGCACTATACACTACCACCAGGGGAAGGCAAATAAGGTGGTAGATGCTTTGAGAAAAAAGGATCATGGATTTTTGAACAATATGATAGATGAAAGGGATCCTATTTTCATGGATCCAGTAAAGATGGATATGGGAATCACCATGTAAGGTGAAAAATCATTGCTTTTTCAAATTGTTTCCAAACCATCTTTACTGGAATGAATAAAGAGTTCTCAGACTGATGATAAAGAGTTTAAAAAGAGGATTAAAGCTGTGAATAATGGGAGATTGAGTTACTTTGTGTATAAAGACTACTTTTGAAATTTGGAAAGATAATTTGTGTTCCTTATATACCTGATCTAAAAATGAGATTTTTTTATGATGCTCATAGTTCCAATTTGCCTATACACCCTGGGAGCACCAAAATGTATAGAGATTTGAAGGAACATTCTTGGTGGGACAACATGAAGAGGGCGATCACTGATTTTATGTCAAGATGTATGGTTTGTCAAAAAGTGAAAGCTAGAAGGTAATATCCTAGAGGAGTCATGCAACCTATTCCCATACCTGAGTGGAAATGGGATAATATTACAATGGACTTTGTTATGGGACTATCAAATACTCATAGAAGGAACAATGAAATATGGGTCATTATTAATTGTCTTACCAAGTAAGTACATTTTCATGCTATGTGGGAAGATTTACCACTTGAAATTCTAGCCAGACTATATATTAATGAAGTTATGAGACATCATGGAATACCCCTATCGATTGTTTCCTATCATGATCTCTATTTTACTTTATGATTCTGGAAGAGTCTTCCTAAGGACTTGGATACTGAACTTCGTTTGAGCACTGCTTACCACCTTCAAACAGATGGACAATCAGAATAGACTATTTAAACCCTATAATACATGTTGAGATCAGGCTCACATGACTTTCAAGGTATATAGGATCAGTATTTACCTCTGGTAGAATTTTCCTATAATAATAGCTTCCATTCGAGTATTCAGATGGCACCATATGAAGCATTATATGGAAATATATGTCGCACACCAACCTATTGGGATGATGTTACTGAAAGAAAATTCATAGGCCCAGAACTGGTGGAGGAAATGATGGAAAGGTGAAGTTAATCCAAAACCACATTAAAGCAGCTCAAAGTAGGCAGAAGAGCTATGCTGACAAACGAAGGAAGGATTTGGAATTTCAGGTAGGAGATCATGTTTTCATGAACCTATCTACGTGAAAGGGTGTTATAAGTTTTATTAAGAAGGGAAAATTGAGCCCCAGGAACATCCGACCATTCGATGTTCTATAACGAATTGGGGATGTAGCTTACCGTTTGGCAATGCCACCATGTCTCTCAAAAGTTCACGATGTGTTCCACGTATCACTATTAAGAAAATACATGCCTGACCCAATGCATATACTCACCTATGAAGAATTATAACTAGAACCTGATCTGTTTTATTGTGAAGATCCTATCATGATTCTTGATACGAGAGATTAAGTGCTGAGAAACCGGACGACTTATCTGGTAAAAGTTCTATGGAGAACCCATAAGATGGAAGAGGCAACGTGGGAAACCGAGGAACTTATGATGAAGAACCACCCGTGTCCTTTTATGAAATAATATTCTAGAAATTTCTAGGACTTAATTATTTATTTGAGGGGAGAATGTAACACCCCAAGCTTCCACGGTATGGTTCTCTTTGAATAATACGGTAGCGTGTGTTGTACGCAACATCGAGTTCTTACACACCACAACCAATCAAACTAGCCATTATGAAGAGTAATACCCACCTTTTGAAATTTAATATAATTTATGTTTCAAAATGTACTTCATTTTTGGATTCAGAATATCGAAATTAGCTTAGGGTGAATTTTTGTTACTTTTCAGATAACATTCATATTTTGATGAATAGTGAAAATTACTAAATTTTAATTAAAAACAACTTTTTAATCAAAATAATTAATAGTGATAAATTATGAATTTGAGTGATTTTAGAGTATAAAAAATTATATTTTTACAATTTATTTCAGTGTTGGCCATTTGACAGAATTTCTCATTTAAACCGGACATAAAAAAGTGTCAATCTATTGATAGTTATTATTTCTTAAAAATACGCTTTTTGTTTTAACAGTGGGAATTAATTTTAAATTAATTTCTTCCACTTTAGTGTTTTGAATTTAGAAAAATGGATTCCATATTTAGATTTTGGATTTCAAAATTCTGTAAATAGGTATCTTTTATTTTTAGACATTTTGAATAATTTCTTCGGTAAATATCTTATTTACCATGGTTAAATGTTAAATCTTGTAAATATGGGTAAAAAATAATATTATAATAATAATAAATTACCCAAAAACGTGCCTTAACACTATTTGGCGATACATATCTGACCATGGTCATCTTTGAGTCGATTTTGGGACCCCATGAATCCACTTGTAAGTGACAATAACACTTTATATTAATTATGTTAAAGTAAATACAAAAATGATATAAGCATATATCTTTTTGAAAATCAATTTTTATATAGGGTTATATATGTTATATTTTCGACTATAAATATTAATTAGAAAGATAAAAATATTTCTTACATAATTCTATTTTATTTATAAATTTTAGACATTAAATAATTAAATTTATTTATGACACAATAATGATGCAGTATTTTCCTTATTAATGAAAGAATCAAATAATTAGTATTATAAATGTTAAAATAAATATAATTTGAATGTTTTAATGATATCAACGAATTTTTATTTTTTAGTATGTAATGATAATATTTTCTTAAATGAATTTTGTTCTAATTAATATGGTTTTGAAGACTTTAACAAAAATCAATTATTAAATATTGTCAAAATTGACATAAATGATTTTTTTTAAAAAAATATTTTATTATTAATTGATATTATATTCCTAAAAATATAATGTTCGGAATAAGTACCTATATAATGATAGGTTTATTATTAATGGGCCACTTGGGGGTCTCTTGGATGTTTATAGTATGTTTATGGACTATATAATATAAAAATATTAAGAGACATGGTAAATGTCATACTATTTAACTAAGAGTTAAATAAAAAAATAAAGTTAATATAGAGACCCAAACATGTCTAAAACCTATGGGATGAGTGGTTTTTAACCTATACCTACCTTAACCATTAAATAATCCACTTTTTATCTATTATAAACTGGCTATGAATTTATTAAAAAATAATATTTCTATATTTTCCTAAGGTTCCCCTCACCCCTCTTATAAAAGGGAACTTCCCCTTCCCTCTAATTCACACCATCAATGCCTTTTGGCTTTACCAAACCCTGCCCAAATATTCAGTCAAATTACCTCAATTCACCCTTGGGATTTAGTTTGATCATAAATCCAACCTAAGGTGCCCTTTTGATCAAATCAAAACGAAGAACCCAAAGAAGAGGTAATGTTATTGCCACCCTCTTTCAAGTTCCTTTCCTATTCAACTTCTTCATTCTTTGTGTTTCCCTTTCTAAATTAATAACTCCGATATCTTCTATACATTGTGATGTTATTATAAATATGTTACAACCATATTCAGTATTCTAGCCATCCTTTGAATGACATGTCACCATACATGTGTACGTACGGCTTACCGTCTCCACCTCGTGGTGTAATTGTTATTCAAACCATTATTATTTGGATGGGAGTGATAATGATGTGTAATTTGTGTATATAATAAATATAACATGATAATTATTCTGTATATATGATATACCATCCAATTATATATTATTTTAATATCAAAATAATGATATTGTCGCTCGTGCGTACGTACGAACTACCGTCTCCACAAACGCGATGAGATTCATTACCCATCATATCCATGCAAGTATAATTCTAATTTGATGGTTAAAAATAATTTTTAAGGACTTCATATCATTCTGTATATGAATAAGATACAACCTATCCATAACAAACATGACATATGTGACAAAAAATATTAAATAAAACGAGTATGTTAACACTCGAAACGACGATAATACTAAGATATTATTAACGAAGAAATGTTAAAAGATCATATATGATATCATATTAATGTATATAATTATTTTATAATTTGATAACAATTATTTCACCATTATAAAGGTGTTTAACCTACCCTCATCCAAGGAAAATTACAAGGTAAGGGTTTATTTCACAATCTCTTCATTATTTGATGTTGTTTATACATAATTATCTACTATGACCTCTTTATCATCCACATCCATGTTTCTTAAAAATGTATTTAAAATAACTCTTACTACTTTATAGACTATGTCTTAAAGTCATTTATACCCTTTTTGACATTTTATAATATGTTTATATTGGAATCTTTCCCTCTTTTTCCATACATGGTCCTTTTTAAACTTTTCGACCGAACTAAGGTAAGAATGGATTTATTAACTTATACATCAGGTGCAGCTATTTTCTGCCATTATAAAACCTTCGAAGCATCCCTTACAATCTTATAGGAATATTTTCAAAGTAAATGTTTTATTTAATAATAATATGACATTTTAATGTTTTTTAAAGACGAGATATTTCTCTAAAATCATTTTGATTTCATCTATCTCAGCATCCTTTGATGGATTTTAATGTTATTTGAAGTTGATTTATTATGATACAAAACATCCATATAGTATGAATGATTTTGTGATATGTTTGAATATGGATGTGTTATTTTTATACCATTCATGGTTTATGGATAAAGTATTGACATTTCGTATGCTATTTTTAATACAAATGTTTATGTTATGTCTAAGCATGTTCTTATGAGGAATGCATTGGACATAATAAGTGATAGGTGTAGCCCGCTATAGCTCATTGATGCATCAGTAGGTATCATGAGACAAACTACTATCTTGGAACAAGGCCTTGACAAAATCTTATTTGTAGTCTTGGCACAAGGCCATGACTATGTGGTTATGATAGTCTAGAATTATGAATTCCATCATTATGAAAGTGATCATTGATATTGAATGTGATTATTCAAATAGTATAATATCCATGGGAATAAGTAAATGGAATTATTTCATTTTATTTCTTCCATATTATACGGATGTTCAAGTTTAAAAGGATTTTCTAGTTATACATTTCCTTAAATGTTTATGCTTATTTAAGAAAATTTCTACTATATTGTTATCCTTACTGGGCATCTGAGCTCACCGATTTCTATGTTTTATTTTTCCCAGGATGTGAAGAAGTATTTTATGAATGACCTATAATGAAATTATGAGGGGATATGAGTGTGGTCTATGGAGACAATATGTTGTTGTAGTTTTTACATTATGATGTAATGTAAACTTTATGAATGTATCTAGTGATTCCAAGGCTATTAAACTAATCGGTCTATCGAGACATGATCAATTGTGATCATGCCAATGTTATGTAATAATGCACCAACTCTAGGTAACTGGGGTCAGGGTGTTACCGATAGATATGGGGTAGCACACAAACAGTCTATGACAACCACCCCCCACTCCTTCTACGAGTCAGGGATGAACAACTTGTCGACACTGACTACGGACTTGACATCCTCAGATATCCTCAAGACATGCACCTGATGGATTTTCTAAAGGTGTGTAGGATGTTATCCTCTTTATAGGATGTACCATAGTACCAGTGGCACTGCGGGAGGAGGTGTTGATGGAGTTCCCACAACAACAAAAGACCTTTACCAACAAAAAATTACTAACATATAATATATCTGTTGGTAAAAATGATTAATTCCAACAGATATAAAATTTCATTAATATTAAATATACGTACCAACAATTTTTTTTACCAACAGATATGTCTGTTTATATTAGTAGTTCAATACCAACAAATATTTTACTAACACTTATATACGTGGTCTAATCATAATAATACCAATAATTGATTTTCTGATAAATGTATATGGTGTTATTGGTTATTGTTACCAACAAATCTTTTACCGTTAATATAGTCTTTTACCAATAAATTATTCAATAAAATCAAATATTTTTAAAAATATTGAATATATAGATATATATTACCCATTAAAATCATATAATTTTGATGATAAAAATAAATAATTAATTGAAATCTCTATAATTTAGTAACAATTATTAGTGGTATATAAGTAGATACATACATAATCATCATAAAATATATTTTTTAATATAAATTCCTATCATTTATTATATATATATGTAATCAAACATGAAAAAAACCCTTCTGTGACCCCCCACTACTGTTCCCCGCCCCTTCTGTCCCCTCTTCCACCGACGCCATCCACTCGCAAACAACTACTGTTCCCCGACCCCTCCCATCCCTTATTCCGACGCCGCCATCCACTCTCATCCCACTTCTATTCCCAGGCCCCTCTAGTCCATTCTCCCACTACCTCCCTCCCATCCATTGCCATTATCCTCTACCCTAGGTTAAGACCTACAAGACCAGGGGATTGGGAAACCAAAGGGGAGGGGCAACAAGATGACCCATTCCTCCCTAATCCTCCTATCAAAACCCTAGCAGCTACAACCATGACATCCCCCCACCTTTCTACTTCACTTGACCCAACGATCCTCTCCCTCTAATGTTGCCACCCTACAGTGCCGTCTCCCAGGTGCAGTCGGATGTTTCTCATGGAATTGGCGATGCCACCTACCCCCCTTTCCCCATGCTTGCAGTTCAAATCCTGGTATCCTGATTTTATGAAATGTGATGGATGGAAATTTGAGAAGAACAAATTTAAGGTATGACATATCATGTCGGATCCTATATTAAGTTGACATGCATGTGTTTGAATGATTAACATGTCCTTGACAAGATCTACCACCATGGGTGGGGAATTTCCATCAAAGAAGGATGAGAGTTATGATGTTTTGAATATTAATCATATTGATTCATAACTAACATGACATGTTAGAGATTATCTTTGATCAATTCCTCTGGGTGATATTGACAATTATGACCAGCTGATTGAGATTCTAATAAATATAGATCCCCATAAGGGGGCCTTACTGGTGTCTAACTTAAAGGCCTTGACAGGTTTTGTTTCATCTATATAAAATATCCTACACAGGAAGCATCATTCTACTATTTTTGTAAAAAACATGAAGAATCCATGAGCCTGATGTGTTAGATGCAGTGGTGGATCTTCTTACATTCTTGGACGTGTCAAATGGAATTTTTTATGCATGATTAGAGATTCTTCTATGAAATTTAACACTACCTTATGTAGTCTTTTATATCTTATATCATCCATGATGTATTGAAAATAAGAATCATGTTCTTTCCAGGGCCCATTCTGCCCATACCTCCATTGCTGACCTGGGGCCTCTTGCCCCATTTCCCTTGTTGAACATAACTCCACAATGAATGCTTCAATTTTTCAATAGGAAGCGCAAGGATCCAATTGTGATATATTTATAGATCATCATAAGGTTGGATAGTAGTGCAGCTAGGGATATTTTTGGGGCACTGTGGGTAAAGAAATGATTGATTTTTTGGTAGATTTTGATATGGAGATTATTTGGGATGGAATTTTTCAGATGGAGTTGGAGAAGTTAGATGAGACATCTAATGAAGTCTAGGATGATGGTAATTAGGTTGAGATTCACAAATAACATTTAACTCAGAGAAATTTTGAGAAAAAAATATCCACAGACAGATTAGACAGCTTAATGGTGGTGATGTTTGAGCATCTTCAGACTTGTATTGATAATGGTCGATTCATAGAGGTTTTTGAAACTCTTCTCTTTCAATTCCAAACTACTATCCCACCATCATAAAAATATAAATTTACTCAGTTTGTTTTATTCTATGCTTTCTCATTGGATCCTAAAAATTATGGTGTCATATTTTCCTTGGTGCTTGTATATATTTTTACGTGCATCTCATTCCCCCTGAAAATAGGATGATTAGTGTTTCTTATTTATCCACGTACTTGTCTTGTGTAAAATTTGCACCAACTTATTTGTTGATCAACATTTTTAAGATGCTGGTTGATTAGTGTGTGGTGTATTGAAAAATGCATCATATTCACATAATTACAACAACCCATGATGTTTACTATTCTAGATACTATGACATAATTTATGAGCTATGCTTCTAGATGTGGTTGATGATGGATGTTCCACTTCATAGATCGGAACGTCTTCGGATTCCCATAGAGACTATTTTGAAGATTTCACAAGATCCATTGAAGGTGTGTCTTCCATGCATAGTAGATTTTTTATTCAACTAGCTAAGGCTGATAGACTGTATATTATTTCAGAGAAATTTGTGATCTTTCAAACATTTGTCTAGGAATAAAAGGTAGTGCTCACAAGTTAAGATTCATGCCCTGCTGGTGGACCAGACAGAGGCTGGTTGGTGTTGCATGGCTGGCTCAAGGATGGTTTGTGTTTCTTGGATTGGATTCAATCCATGTGGGTGGACATAAAATTCCTTCAATCCCCTTTTGAACCTTATTGTCATCCCAATTTCCAAAAATCTCATTCCCTAAATAAGCAGACCCTCACCATCTTGAAAACGGCCCTACACCTTATTACCGGGAACCTCATCCTATATAAAAAACATGCCAATCCAGGACCACTTCATAATGCTAAGGACATCCGAAAAACATCTAATTGATGTCCAATTGAAGGAGGAGCATTTTCCCACTGCCACTTTGATAAATGGGTAATAAATTATCTCTCATCATCTATTAAAATTTTGACTACCCCTATATTGAATTTCATTCATATTTTGAAAATCACAATGATATTTTTATGTGAATATAAACCATTAGAAATTCATTTTAATGAATCATACGTTATTTTAGTATTTAAAATGAATTAGAAAATGTTTTATTTGAATTTGTTCTTCTTTGTTAATATTAAAATGGATTTTTATTAATTGTTGAGAAATGTTACACTCAATATCACTCAGAAACAACATTCGTTTCTACTCAACATGCATTAGTTTCTTTGTTAATTTACACTTATGACTGTTTATTATTTGTTGAAAAATGTTACAATCTTTCTCACTAATAACTTTCTACTCAAATTGCATATTTTTAGGTGTCATTTATGGGAAAATTTCTAATGATAAAATAGTAAGATCTATTTCTTTCACTAGTGACGTGTTCGAGTTAACTTACTTGGAGGGTAAAACTCATTCTCACTCATAAAAAACATCATTTTTTACTCAATTCTCATATTTTATAGAATACTTGTAATACTTATGTCATGGAAGTGTATTTATCATTTTGGGTGTGCTCTATATAATTTTTGTATGAACAATGGCCAATAGTTGGTATGCTTGTCCAGTAGATCATGATCAAGCTCATTAAAAATTGAGCAGTGTTGGCCTTCTTTCCTGGGTTTGATGCTAGATGATTTTTAGGTGTATTACTGGGTTAATTGATTGGATTATTCATCAAAGATAACATGGTGATATGTAGGATCTTTCTTGAAAATTATTTGTTACCTTTTTAAATGGAATGCACCAAGACTGTTTTGATGAATAGATGATATTCACAACAATACTTTCTATTTTTAATGCATGTTTTCCTATTGCATGTCACGATGCTCTCTCTTCTTGCGTACATGGAGTTTGAACTATTTGGAATCCATAGGAATGGATTCCACTGCATATATATATATTTTTTTATCTTGATGTTCTTCTAAATATTGATGAATGATTGTGGGAAATAAACTCAAGTGTACATTTTGTCATCATTTTGAATATGCAATCCTGATTATAGGATATCCATGTTCTCCGAATGAAATATTCATTTTATTATATATGTAAGATACATATATATGATTTAAAATATTGAACTTGTAATATGTATACTTTTTACTATGAAATCCTATTTCATCTATTACTCTATTACTTTATTTTTTTTCCTATAGAATATTGGATGAAAAATGATGATTTACAAAGACTACTAGATTTTCACTACCCTCTTTGGCTCAACCAGGCCAAAAGATTCTACCTAGGGACAAAGTTTATGTTTTTTCTGATGGAATCACTAATGTAGTTTTTGTGAAGGAAATTAATGTGGCTACTTTCCCCATTTGTACTGTGGAAGATCTGTGTACACTTAATAAAGTGTTGTATTTGAGGAACCTTACCATGTTTGTTCAATGAATGAGCTGGTTGATATTTGGGATCGTAATATTGGAAAAAAGGTTGAAAGGATTTACATACCAGAAGGAAATATTTTCAAGGACATCAAATATTTTTATTTTTTGTGGTGTGCAGAGAATCCATAAAAAACAACATGGAGATGGATTTTACATATTCCACATTCGTGAAAGGAGACCATACCTACTTCATCATCGATTTAGATGGTGGAATGGATGGTAGGTAGCTTTATCCCCATCTCAAGTACTTTTAGGGATTTTTTCATTGAATTTGGAATAAATATAGGACTTATCAATGGGGCGTGAATCAACCAGGCATATACAATTTCCTTTGTTAAATAAGTGATTGTATACTTAAGTACTTATTATGTCTTATAATTCCTTTAATGAAGCTTTCTCAAATGGAACCTAATTTTGATGTTCATTTCATCGTAGTTGCCTTATCTTTTTAGGTGTACCCTTGATCTTGTGGATGAAATTTATAAGTTTGGGTTCCACAGTTTCACCAGAGGTTGGTCCTTGGAATCTGCCTATTAGTTTGTGGGAAATTTTTCTGTGATTTATTTTAATTGAGGTGCTTATAGGCAATGCATATACTTTCAAAATCATTTGTTTTTTGAATAATTGAATAGGATTTCTTGAGTAGAACAATCAAAGGCGATTTGGGTGATTGAAGTGTTTCAAATTTCCAGATATGTTACATTTAACTGCAAGGTTTTATAGTTGTCATAAATTTCTACTCCATTGTCTTGTTAATTTTTTCAAGGATTCTTTAAATTTTCTTACATGTTGAATTTTATTCTTGTTTCTTTAAACTATTTGAGAAAGAAACATCAAATACCTATATGTTTTTCATAAGTTCATCTTGTTTCCTGATCTACATTTTTGGATATATGGAGCTACAAAATACTGAAGCAAATGTCGTCAATTGGTTATTATTATTACATTTTTAGAAATTCTTGTATTATATTCCTGTTCAGATTTTTAATCTTCTGTAATATAATTCATCATGCCTTGTTATATTAAAAGTGATTTGGGGTTTGACACCTTGTATAATCCATCTGATCTGATTTCATCCTTTTTGTTTTTTTGGGTATCACAAATAAAAAAGATAACAATATAGACATGTTATTGTAAACATGTGTGAAGTCATGGACTTGACTGTTTTTTCAAGGATTACAACATCATTCACACTCACTAAATTTTATTCTTCTTTATTGTAACCTGTTGTGAAAACCACGTAAATACTTATTCTTATCCCCCTCCCCATACCCTTGGTTTTATTCATTGGGTAATACCTCCATTAAAATGCACTATGGATTGCATCCCAAGTGTCAAATGTGTATTCATAATATTTGAGTATTCATCCACATGCCTTTTAAACATTACTCCTTTTATGTCAATCCCTTGAAAGGGAAAGTATTCACTATTATTATGAATTCCTTGATGAATGTGTAGTCATAATCTTTTTAAATCACCATACAAAGTTGGTAGAACTTCCAATTGATGTTTTTTTGAGTAAATACTCTCATTATTTTGGTGATATAGTATTGTTTGAGAAACCCCTACAAGAGCAGGTGTATGTTACCTTTCAATTTGAATAATTTGTGTTTTTAGTTGTTTTGTATTCCTAATTTTTTTAGGTCTGTGGCTTTGGAGTTTTTGTACTCCCTCTTCTACGGGTTTAGGTAAATATGATATTCATTAGCAGTTTCATCTATCAAGGTCCCTTTATTATAATGGATTAGTTTTCTTGTTTTTAGATAAATCCTTTTGCATGTCTTGTTTTAGATTATGGAACTGGTAGAATTTTGGGTGCATGCTCCCAACGAAGTTGAATAATGTTGGTAAGGTTGAACACTTTATGAAAGCATGTTATATGGCTGCTCGCGTTTCTGGGAGATTAACGAATTTTTGTCCACCTGAATTGTCATTATTTACATAGTTTTCTCCATTATTAAGTAGGATAAGGTGTTCTTGCCTTTATATGATCATTTTTCCAGATTGGATCTAAAAAAATTAATGTTCAATCCTTACACTCCATTTTCACAAATCCAGGTGATTTATTCTGTTCAAATTGAATACTTGTATACGTTATACATACCATCTATTTGGTTTCATGTTCTTCAGATTTTTTTCCATTGTAAAAATGAATTACATGTATACACGATTTTGAATAAAATATTTAATTATCCTACAAAACATCAAACTTATTGGTGATGGAATGAGTTTGAACTCTTCCAGTATGTTTGCTGGATCCTATTTGGTATGAAAGTTTGGTGTTATCCTAAGGCTCTAAACCTCCCTCTAATTTCTGATTTTCTTAATCTCCCCTTAGCATTTAAATTGATCCTATATTCTTTATTGTTGGATCATTGGTGCTAGATTTGTCTTGGACTGGTGCTGGAGTTGGACTGGTGCTGGTGTTGTCGCTAGAATAGACTGGTGCCGATGGTGTCACTGGCATAGACTGGTGTTGGTGGGGTCGCTGGCATGGATTGGCATGGACTTGTGCTATCACTAGTGTTGGTGCTGAAGCTAGCATGGACTGGTGTGGTTCTTGGTGATGATGTTGTCGCTGACACGGACTGATGTTGGTTCTGTTGCTGGAATGGACTAATGTTGTCACTAGCATGGTTAGGTGTTGGAGCTGGCATGGACTAGTGCTAGAGCTAACAAGGATGGAGTTGGGTATGGGTCACTATTTGGAGTGATGTATGGGTCGATGTATGGGGTGTTGTTATGGATCCTGTGATTTTGTATTAAATTTCATTATAACTATAATTATATTTTTTTATTATTTTGAACCTGTGTGAAAATGGTCTTCTATTTAATAATTATATATTACATATAATAAAATAATAAATATAATATGAAATTTTCCCATAAATAAAAATTTATAATTTTTATTTAAATGTAATTTATAAACATATATTGTATGTTCGTCATATTATTACCAACAAATAAATTTGTCTCAGAAACTGTTGGTAAACATTTTAACAAAAACATATATTATCTGTATGTATTATTATAATAAAAAAGTACTATTTTATCTCTTGAAAAAACATTTAGGAATAGTGTTTTTTCAGAAATTTTAGTAACAGGGACATTAAGGTTGGTAAAATGTTTTACCAATAGAAAATTCACTTTTATCAACAGATATTCCCCTTTTGGAAAAAGTGAAATATTTTGCAGTGTCCATACATCCCCTATAGTGCTAAATACTTGTGTGGTGAAGATGTACCAGGTCCTTCGAGGTCAGCACTGGTGGCCAGGGATGAATATGGAAGTGGCATACTTTGTTTCATGATGCCTCACATGTCAGCAAGTTAAGGCCAAGCAATAGGTTCCAGCAAGCTTCACTCAGCCACTAGAGGTTCCAGAGTGGAAGTAGGATGAGATTTCCATAGACATTGAGACATGGATTCCATGTACGTCCAGGGGACAGATTCCATTTGCATGATCATTGAACAAATCACCATGTTAGACCACTTCCTACCTATCTGAGAGCAGTGATCAATAGAGGGCATAGGATGACTCTACCTATAAGAGATTGTACGACTTCATGGGGTGCCATCAACGATCATGTATGAACCTTACACATGTTTCATATACCGATTCCGGAAGGAATTATAGGAGGAATTTGGGTCTCAACTACGTTTGTGCACCGCCTTTAATCCCCCAACAGATGGTCAGTCGGAGCAGATGATTTTGATGTTGGATGACATGCTTCGTGCATGCATCCTAGATTGTGGCCGTAGTTGGGAGGATCGCTTTCCCTTGGGGGAGTTCGTATACAACAACAGTTTTCACTCCACCATCGGAATGACACCATTCAAGGCCTTGTATGGTCAACCCTGCAGATCAACTCTATGCTAGACAGTCCCAGGGAAGTCAACACTCATGGGTCTAGAGTAGGTATGGGCTACCACTAAGAAGGTGCAGACCATCTAAGAGGGGATGAAGACTTCACAAAGAATAAATAATTCATATGAATATAGGATAATTATACCTCAATAGTTTTAGGAGGGAGACCACGTTTTCTTGAGAGTCTCTCCTCAATGGGGACTACAGATATTTGGCTGAGGTGGCAAGTTATCACCATGGTTTATCGGGTCATTACTAATACTTCAGAGGATAGGTGAGGTGGAAAACCACATGGAACATCCATTATAGTTGGATAAGTTGCACATTGTCTTCAACATATCCCAACTATGGAGTTATGTGCACGACCCATCTCACATCATCGACCATGGCGATCTGGACTTAGACAATGAGGTGACGTTTAAAGAGGTTCTAGTAGAGATTGAAGATCGACAGGAGAGTTTCCTTCATGGAAGTATATATCTTTGGGGTGCATTCTCTAGCAGTACGAGAACCTTCAGGAGAGAACATGGGAGTTGTTGGCTCAGATTTGTTATTAGTACCCCCATTTGTTTTATTTTTCTATTTTTTTTATTTCAGGGATGAAAAGCCCTGAGGTGGGGATAATATAATGACCCAAATTTTTTATGTATTTTTTTTAATTATATGGAATTATTATGTGTCTATGAAAATTGATGTCATGTGAAACCGAGTCCCGGATTTCCCTAAATGAATTTTTCAACTTTTTTGTCCTCATACGTTCAGTAAATGTGTGACCGACGCTTTCTAACATTTGAGACATTGATCAGATTTAAAAGTAGAGGAATCTGTTGAATCCGCAGTGCCAAGATTCTCTTAAGGCATGGTTTAATTTTACCGCAGAAGGTCTGTAGAAAAAGTTATGTTTTTAAACTCTTTACAAAAAATGAAATGAAATAGTTTTATTATTTTATTTCATATCCTCCAATGGAAGAGAAAAGGTGTAGGGCCAATGATGTTTCAAGCCAACAAATGTCTTGACCTACCAAACCTATGTAATAACATCATTGGGGAATTAAGAAGCTTCCTAATTTATGAGCCCCCAAAAATTCCAACGCCTTTACTTACCCTCCCCCTATCATATATATATGGAGCATGGGGTGGGGTTTCAAAATAGATTCCCCAAGAAATGATGTGATGAAGGAGCACTGTGACACCAGACCATTAGAGGATGGATCCAAACCCAGTAGGAGATGATAGATGACACCAAACCATGAACAAGAGGACAACATATGAGTGGCGTCGTTTGTAACTAGTTGCGGGAATGTAGGACACGATCCACCTTCAAGTTTCGGTGCTCTCCAATGGCGTTTTGAGGTAGGGGTTATTCTTTTATTCTTTTTAACTATTTTCCCATTCCACGTTCATAAATAATATGAAAAAATGGACCAACCGAGTAACGGGTCAATCCGCAATTCATTCGTTTTTTGCGGGAGGTTGTTGGTGGATATCTTTGCAGGGATTAAATTGGTATTTAAATCAATTGATTACTAAACCCTTAAAACATCTCATGTTTTTGAGGTAAAACAGAGAGCACATGCCTAATGAACCTGGCCTAAACCCTCTGCTATATTGCTATCCTTGCATCTTCACGGAAGAACTCCAACAAGATGACACCTACTGGCTACATTTAGAATAGTTCGTCAACACATGCCACAAGAGGAGGACAAGACAGAAAGCCATGGTGGTCATCAGAGTGGCCGGCATTGGCCAGAAATGGAGGAGGAATGGACTGCCATTGCACGATGATGATGAACAATGGAGGCCGCGACTGGTCTGCCGCGGTGACCGGAGGAAGGCGTCTGACACACCGAATAGTCGTGGGTGAGGGTGCGGTGTGCCATCACGCACCACTAGAGAAGTCGTCGGCATGTTTCCCAGCCACGAAGGAACCATCAGGGGTGGGGAACTTCCCTGGTGGTGCCTTCGTGTGGCAGCAGGGCCATGACTGGAGCAGGGGACCACCAGATTGACCGGCGATTGGTGGACGGGGTGCGCACCAGCAGTGTGCCTGTTGGTAGAGTCGCGACCTGTCGGTTGTGGAACAGGGGACCCGTGGTGCCATGCAGTGCCACGTTGGGTCAACCACTGTGGGTTCACCTACTGACATGCCTCTATGCCACATCATCCATACCCAGACATGCTACGTCTGGGTATCCTTTGTAGCCTGTGTCGCCAGGCGGGTGGCACCGTCGTGTCGGCCCGTCGGGCAGACCCGCGGCCCAGCTGATTCGGAACAGGCCCAGTAGGGTGGGTGGACCCTTTTTGAGTTAGACTAAGGTCGGGCCAAATATATTTGGGTCATCCCATGCCGAACCTGGTTGGGCTGGTCTAACCGAGGCGGACCGGACCTGAACCCAGTAACGATAAGTTACACAAAATGAGCCCTATCTTCTAAACGAGATGTCTGTTTGATGAACCATATGTGTTATTGGAATCCTTTTAGAGATAGGGTTTTCTTGACATAATCCTTGAGAGTTTTGGAGAATCTTGGGATATATCTGTGTTGGATCGCATCTGAATCCAACTGGTCCCTTAGTACTGAAATGCCAGCAATGCATAGACCGGGCGTCTGATTGACGTGCCATATATTTTGTTAGAACCCATATGACATGATTGATCATTGGTTTACTTCGTTGTGAGACTTTGATCTTGTTGAAATTCGATCGATGGCTTGGGGAACAGTTCTCCCAAGTGCTTTATTTACGGAAACCTATGAGTGGCTAAGAATTGATGATTGCTGACCTTTCAACTCTGACTGACTCGACAGCCCAGTAGAGAGTGCCTCTGTGAGATGCAGAAAACCCCACGGTGGGGAGAGCCTCTCTGTGACCTGAAAGACCCACTATGGGTAGCACCTATGTGAGATACAACAAACCAATGTTACTCGACAGGAGGAATACCACAGTAGTCCAAGGTTAGTGGGAAGCGCCTCTGTGTGACATGGAAGGCCCACTGTACTCATTAGATGAGGAGTTCTCTAGTAGTCCAGGTTTTCGACATTGTGACTAGGAATGTTACTTGTCCCTAGTCCTAGAGAATACGTGATTGGCTATCAATATTCATAGAAAAACTGTGTGGGTCAACATCATAATCATGTTTCTCAGAGTTATATACCTGGTTTGAGCTAAGACAGTAATTGAGATATGTATTTTTCTTTGTGCTTTGTCATTGAAATCATTCTTTTTTTTCTTGTGGAATTAAATGAGACATTTGGGGGCCTTGGGGTACCTACTGAGTATGATTATACTCACCCCTGCATGGGCTACACCCTCACCTTATTGAGTCTTGTTTAGACGACGAGTAATTACGATGAGGTTTGAGGGAACTAGGACAAGGTAGTAGGCAGAGGATACATGAAGGCATTGAGTGCTGAGGAGGCGATTTATACCTACCCATTATGTAGGATCCCCAGAAGTTGACACAATATTTGTCTTCCCATTTTCTATTGTATTGTTTTTTACAATTGTATTTGTACTTTTCAGTTGTACTCGTACTTTCAATTGGGCTTGTATTATGGCCCCTATTACATTCAGCACTCCTTTCTACTACAACAGTTTACTTCACAGTTGCTTCTTGTTGTGTTCACGGATTGTGTGTTTATTCATGTTTAGAGACAATCCCTTCCCATTTTAGGTAATACGCATTTCAGTGGTAGTCGGAAGCCCCTAGCCTATAGAAGGTGGGCTTGGGGTAGTCACGACACGGGCCCTGGGGGAAGGTTCATGGCATAATAATTATATAAATTCATGGAATGAGCCAAATCATAAAAATAAAACATCATGTATTAGTGGCTAACTACCACACATAGTTGTGAACAAAGATAGCATTATGTTCACACATATATCAATTTTATGATGAGATACATCACATTACCCAATGATTTGGATCAGTATATAATTTTGGGCATACCCATCACCTCATAACATTTAAATTTATCTATACAATTCCGAGTACACCGATCACATCATTACATTTACATAATCAAGCATGCCACACAGATCGTATACCAATATCGAACATAACATAACACAAGGAAAGGAATGGGTTTCCATTCATAAAGAAATAATTAATGAATAATATTTGGGGATAGAGAAATAATTATGGAATAACATACTTGGTTTAATAAACATCAATTTTGAGTGAAGCATAAAAAATCTAATGTGGAGTAAAAGGTGTGTTTTTAGAAAGAATATTTATTTTGGAAAAAAATGTCATTTTTCATAAACTAGATTAGTAACTCATATGTCCCAGAAAAGATAAGATAATGATTAATAAATGATATTTATGGAATATTAAATAAATATCCATATTGATATTGGGGTGAAAGAGGGAACACCCAATGAAAGAGAGTTCGGTTTGAGAATTCCCCTTAGCTTCTGTACGAATGTTTTCTTCATGTTAATATACATTATAATCACAATAAATTCATAAATTTGTAGATAAATAGACTATTATACATAACTTTTTTTCATTATAGTTTTATTAAGTTCATTTATGGGATTTTGGATGAGTTATAGTGTTTAATTTCATCATTTGGGAGCATTTATTTTCATAGTTTTCATAAGCAGTTCACTTGTATACATGAAAGAATGTTCATGTAAAATGGGGATAAATATCCAGAAATGTTATTATATATTACTAAAAATCTTCTATAATTTTAAATTATATTATAAATAATTTTATTGTATTTAATGAGGATGAATCATTTGATAAAATATAATGATATTATTTGAGGTTAATTTGGTTGTTTTTCGATCACAACAAACTTGTTTTGTTTTAACTTTTAGTATTATGTGTATAAGTTAGTTCCAAACCATAAATAGGGTTGTAACTTAAAATTTAAAATATATTTTAACCATTGAATGGTTGTATTATTATCCTTGATTTCATTTATGGAAAATGAAAGTGCATCACCCATGATGTCGGTAAATTGACACATCACAGGAAACATTTTTATTATTATTATAAAAGAGTGAGAGGGAGTTGTTTAAGAATGGATATTCCATTATCATGATATAATTATAGTATATTTACGTTACTGGATTTATTATTTCTTTTTGATAAATAGAGGGTAGGAGAAAATTAGAAAATAAATGAAATTAAAAAAAAAGAGAGAGGATTTACCTCTTGAATTCTTCTATTGAGATCCACCTCTAGGCACCTAGGATTGGTCTCTTGATGATACCAAGAGATCTTGGAAGTGGGTGATGGTATAGGGTAGTTTATTTTATAGAAGTTGGCCAAGGATCAAATCTTGAGTCATCTGAGGTGAAGAGGGGGTGAGGGGTGGTATTTATAGTTGAAGATAGGGGGCTTTTCTCATTAATTTATTGATTAGTTTATTATTTTATATCAATACCATGAATAGTTTTAGCAATATCACAAAATATATTAAAATAAGAAAGGATAGTTTGATATTGTGGGCTTACATATACCTTACAATAGCTTAATGATGACATAATTCAATTATTTAACTTTTATTATATATAATTGTATTTGACAATTCATTAAAAATTCATGTATTTTAGAAAAAAACCAAAAAATCAACCTAAACTTTTTCAATGTTTAGAATTATAAAATTGACTTCTTCTTATGAAAATAAATTTATACATATGGGTATTTTAATTTTTAATTAAAATCAGCATTTACTAAAAAAAATAATGATTCTAAAATTGTAACAGAATTTATAACACTTTGAAAAAAATACTTAAGGTCTCATGAAATTATCATAAAATCATAAGACATCAAAATATTAATTTATGAATAAATTTAATGAAAATAATTTATATTTTAAATCAATATATCAATCATAAAAATATAATTATATATATATGACATACAAAAATTCCTACACATAATACTTTTTAAAATATGTACTTACTTATAATATGATATAATAACATAATATTTTAACTTATAAGATGCTTGAATTATATTAAAATTTCCATGGGTAATATTATTATTCATTTTTCCAATTTACTATTCATAGGGGATATATTACTATTCATAATGTCATGTTACTATTTTATCAGTATTACTTCCTTAACATCATGAAATAATTTTCATTTCCTTAATTATCCAATTATAGAGTTTTTATTACAACCCATAAGTGATTATATGTGATTTATAATATATGAAATTACTATAAGAAGGGACTAATTCTATTGATAAATTCAGTCATTACATATATCAAAATTGGTCAAAGGCTTTGTCTTGAGATACTCTAGGATTATGATTGGTCAATAAACTACCTCCCTAAGAATGAAATTATGGTAGAGGATGCATTTAGTCAGAGAGATCATAGAGTTATGACCCAAATGAGTATTGAGAGGGATTCTATGTTGCTGAATTTAGCAAAGAGGAGTATTTGAATTATTTTGCAAGGGGTGAAAACACTCATTTTTCGAATGATTCAATACAATCATTATGAGAAATGATAATAAGTTTTCAATATGATGTAGATAACATTCAAAATAAAATTAAGGCTTGGAATAATGGGAAATTAGAAAAATTCATATGTGAAGATGGTGTTCTGAAATTTGGATAGTAATTATGATTTCAATTTATAATTGGGTTTAAAAGGGAATTTCTGTATGATTCACATATGAAACATTAATCTATACACCCTAGTACCACAAATATGTAAAAATAATTGAGGGATCATTTGTAGTGTAATAAAATGCTATAGAAAATTGATGAAAATGTGTTTAGATGTTTGGTTTTCTAATAAGTTAAATTAATGAGACAATATTCATGAGGATTCATGCCACCTATTATGATTACTATGTGGAAATGTGATTCTATTACAAGGGTCTTTGTCTTATGACTACTGTAGACTCCAACAATGAATGATTCAATATGGGTTGATATTGATAACCTTACCAAATAGGAATATATTCTTTCTATATGATAATATTTACATCTTGAGTACCTCAAATGGGTATATATTAATGAAATTTTATGACTTAATAGTCTACCACTATCATGTTTTTTATCAGGACCCCTATTTCACATCAAAATATTAGAATAGACTTCTATAGGATCTTAATACTATGCCTAATTTGAGCACTACCTACCATCCTAAAATCCATTGACTTCCCAAAATTACAACTCAGACAATGGAGTGCATTTTGAGGTCATTATCACTTGACTTTCAAGGAATATAGGATCAATGTTTACCATTGATAGATTTTTCCTATCACAATTGTTTTCATTCATGTATTCAAATGGTACCATATTAAGCATTATATTGAAACATATGTCAAACTTTAACTTTTGAGATGAATATGTTGTAAGTATTATAATAGGACTAAAACATGTTAAAGATACATCAACAATGGTAAAATCTATTCAGACTGAAATTAATGCATCTAAATAGAGGAAAGATGTTTATAGATATAATCAGTCGAATGATTTGGAATAACAAGTGGGAGATCATGTTTTCTCGAATGTAATCCACGAAATGGTTTTATATGGTTTAGAATGAATGGGAAACTATTCCCCACGTATATCTTATGCTTAGAAATTCGTGAAATAATTATATTGGTTTCTTTTAATTTGGACTTATCTACCAAAAGTATATGATGTGTTCCATAAATCATTATTAAGGAAGTGCATGCCAGAACCAATGCATGTAAACAGCTATAAAGAATTAATTTTGGAACATGGTCTATTATAATATAAATAATCTATCCAAATTCAAGATACTAGAGAGTAAGTATTAAATATTTGGGCAAAACATCATGAAATGGTACTTTGGAGAAATCACAAAAATAGATGATGCAACATCTGAACAAGAGGATAATACAAAGAAAAACTAACCTCATCTATTTTAAAGGTGATGTATATGAAATTTTGAGGATTAATATTCATTTAAGATTGAATATTGTAACACCCATGAAATTATAATATAATTCTCATATAAGATATTTAATTCCATTGGTAACTTATGATGCACAAAACACTGGGTTTAAAAAACATTGTTCAGTCACACATGGAAAACATAATATGAAGTTAATTTTTAACAATTTTAAAAAATATATTTGATAAGATAAACATATTATTAAAAATAATAATATATCATTGGGTTAATGTTTTAGTATCCTTATAAAAAGATTTATTTTTTGATTAGTAGTGAAAAACTATAGAATTTTAATTTATATTATAATCAAAGCTCAACTTTTTTAATTGGTTTTAAAGTAAAATTAGTCCAAATATATATCCATTAATTAAATTTATGATATTAAAATCATTTTCTTATTGGATTTTGATACAAAATCATTGTATATTTATTGATAATTGAACCCTTAGAAAACTAATTTATCATCGCATCTACGAGATTAATTTTATATTAAAATTTTCCAATTCTATGAATGAAATTTGGAAGTGTATCCGATTTTCAAAAAAATAATAATTTATATTTTTTAATAAACCTATCTTAATATTTCACGAAAATGAATTTTGAAAATATAAAAAATTAATTACAACTTTTAATGTAAAACTGCGTTTATCGGGTGTTTAATAAATACATAACATTTAAAATAAGCTAAAAATTAATCAAAAATATATTTATATGGCCATATTTAGACCTTATACCTTATAGGGTTATGAATTTACCATTTTTGGGTCCTTTTTTACATGTAACAAACATGGATAGAATTCATTCTTTAATTAAAGTACAAGTGTGCCAGTCAACTCACTAATAAAATACCACCCAATCACAAATCTTATTCACA
Source organism: Viscum album (assembly GCA_963277665.1). Lineage (NCBI taxonomy): Eukaryota > Viridiplantae > Streptophyta > Magnoliopsida > Santalales > Viscaceae > Viscum > Viscum album. The sequence continues at coordinate 393,373,831 of OY728126.1, forward strand.
CCATCACACCCTTTTGGTTCAAAAATGTCTTCAAACATTACTTACAACCATCAATTATATCCTTCCAGAAGCATTATTTTGGGAAAAAGGTTAACCTATTAAGGCTTTTGGAGAGAAATTATAGTGGATACCCAAAGAAGAGGATCCATTCTTCAACGAGTGTTGTATAATTTTTTTTTGTGGAACTCCTTCAATATTTATTAAACCATGATATAATAACCTCATTATAGTCATTTTAAGAATATTTTTAGGTTAAATTGTTGACCTAGAACCATCCCCACATCCATCATTTGGATTACAAAAGCATCATTTGTGTGTACGGTGGAGCATCGTCTCACGACTTGATGTCATCAGTTTTTCCATTACCATCTCCCACTATTGGGTATGATGATGGATATAAAGTATATATATTATATTTAACATAATTTATCATATTTATTATCTATAAAATTAATAAAAATTTACCTTACATTCTATAGGGGATACAAGAACATTACTCATGTGTGTGGAGAACTACTGCCTATCAAGAGATGTGGTTCGTCTTTCACTAACAACATATATGGAAGGTTATATAGATAGAATTAATGATGATATTTTATATAAACCAATTAATTAAAATATTAAGGAAATATTTTCCACTATATGGTTATAATATATTATTTTATTTTGTACCATTTAACTCTATTAATGATAATAACATCATTCATGTACGAGTGGACTACCAACTTCACAAAGTGATGTGACTCTCTTTTCATCACCACACTGCATTGAGGACATGAATTAGTATATTTTAAGTAATAATAATTTACCTTCATATTAATTTAAATATAAATTTTTACTTATATCATTTCCACAATGATCACAAAAAAATGGATATGTTATTCATGCTTATGTACCAAATTCAATCTTCATGATCGTAACATAATTCATTTCTCAAAACCATATTTCATGATTGGAACTAAAAGTATAATCGATGTATAAATATGATTATAATGTAATTATTATTATTATATAGAAGTGGAAACTATATAACATTCAAAAGACTCAGAGCATTCATGACATATACCAAATTAGAAAACAATTCGATAACAAATGATAGAATAAAAATAATAAAATATTATTAATGAAAATGATATAGGATTTTATAAACGGATAATATATAATATTATAAATATTAATATGGTTCTGGTGTTATATAAATAATTTAATGAAATAACTATAAAAAAGGTTAAATATTGTTCAACAAAAAGATAGTCTGAGGTTATGGATTTTCTCCCAATTTAAATTCCATTCAGTCTTATTTGTTATTGTAAACCAATTAAAATATATGTGGTGTATATTATACCCATTTTTAAAATGTATTATCATGATTAATTCATAATTAAATATACATTATGTTCACTTTGAATCATTTCATCCAAGGGTATTTGACTTGAAAATTACCAATTCGTAAAAGTAAATTTACAATCTCACTTTCTTTTGTGAATGTTGACGTTTAATAAAAAAAATCAATTTCATGTAATAAATTTTCATTGGAAATTTATTTTCTCTTTAATATCCATATTATTGTATGAAGGATATGATAATTTTTTAAACCATATACCATTTTAACATATGGTTTATACATTGAATGTCATTTGAATAATATGGAAAATATCGATAAATATGTATACTCTACTCAATATAGATAATTAAGGTACAATGTATACAAATTAAATCAATTATTGTATATATAATGAATTCATGGGAAATGAATGGCATGGGTGGTGCTTAGTAATAGATATCCCCTTGATGAATCAGTTGCCTTATGAGAAAAATTAGTAGCCCATGTCGAATGGGTTTATAACCAGTAGTTTTAACCATTCTTTTGAAATGTATTGACAATAGAGATATAGTTGGACAAACCCGATGGGTTTATATTAATTAGTTTCAAACTATAGTGATGGTAGATGTATCATTGACCTGAGACATGATTTCCACTAATTAAAAATTTCTTTCATTGAGAATTCAATTATTAATATTACCGATGAGATTTTCTCTATGATTTTATATATGGATTCATTTCATTCTCATCATATTGATTAAATGGAATGTTTTTTCAGTTATTTATATTTCCATGTTGATTCTTCCTTATCTTTCCATGATACCCAAGTTATTTAAATGTCACATGTGTTCATTTATTCCCTTATCCATGTTGATTATGCATATTGATTCATAAATATTTTGTTCTCTACTAGACCCTTAATGATTATATGATCTCACACTTATTTTTTACCATTCCATATGATATGAATAAGACACTACAACAAAATAAGACTTTAACAGCACTGTAATTTTTCAGTTCTAGCAAAAATCACTAATATAGGCCACCTTTATTACTATTTTCTTTTAGTACTGATAAAAGAATCCTTTAATCATTGCTTTATTTTTAGCAGTGATGAAGGGTACCCTTTATCATCATATTTTTTTAGTGATGACAAAGGGTAGCTTTTATCCGCACTCTTTTAGTGCTGATAATCATCTAAAATAAAATGATATATTTAAACAAGTAAAATAAATATTATCAATTTTATTAATTAAGTAATTTCTATTAAATATGAATTAATTGAATATAAATATATATAAATTATAAAAATTAAAAATAAAAAATTAATAAAAATAAAAAACATTTTGATAATTGAATAAGTATTGAAAAAAATAAATAAATATTTTAAACATATATATAAATTATAAATATTAATAAATAGTATATATTAAATATAGGTTTATGAAAAGGTTTTTTAAAAAAATTAAAAAAAACCATAAAATTGAAAAAATTGAAAAATTATTCAAAAATATATTATTGAGACAATTATTAATAAAATAAAATAAATAAATAAATATATATATATATATATATATATATTAATTATTAATTATAATAAATAATATTTATTATATTAAAATATATATAAAATGAATAAAATGGAATAATTAAAAATATATTTATTTCTTATTCATTTCTTGTAGATAATTGCAATTAAGAAATTTTTATATACAACACACACACCCAAATATTTCAGCAATTAAAGAAATATTATATAGAAACACATACATCTAATATTTTAAAAATTAATCAATATTTAGTGTATTATAGAATTCCATTAAAACATGATACATTTAATATATTCTGTTTTAAACTATTCAAATTTTTTATTTATATTTAGTATTATTACATATACGTATTATATATTTATTATATTATTTTTTTTATTTGGAAATTTTTTATTATATATTTATTATTTTTTAGTATTTTCAACATGTATTCATCTTTACCTTTTTATATATATATCCATATTTATTTTATATTTTTAATTTAATTAATAAAACTTATCCATTTATTCTTTATATTTAATGTGAATTCATTTTCAATTATTCAATTTTAGTCATTTTTAAAATGCGTTTATTTTAGATTATATATTGATTTAAAATGTAAAAAATATATCATTAAAATGAATATTTGTAGATAAATATATTTATAAGTGTATACTTATTGTCTTTATAAATTTATAAATTTATAATGATTATAATTAAATAAATATTATATTTTAAAAACCATTTATATATTTATAAATAAATAATTATATATATTTTAATAATTATAAATTTATAAAAAATTTATTTAAATAATGATTATGTTATATTTATATTTATAATATATATATATATATATATATCTATAAATAGTTTGAACCTGAAGCCTCAATTTATTTTCGGAAAGGGGCAACATTACAAAGAAAAAAAGAAAACATACAATGTCGGGAGGTACTTGGAGAGACTTGAAATTGAGACCACACTGAGACCTATAGAGGTAGATACCACTAAGATACACCCTGGGGAAAATATGTACATTTAATAATATAAATATATAAATATTCTTTAAAAATTATTATTTATCTATTTATAATTAAATATTTATATTTTTAAATAATTATAAAATTAAAATTGATACATTTAAATATTTTATAATTTTTATTTATTTATATTTATTATATATATAGATAGATAGATTATTATGTAAATATATATAATGATATAAATATATTTATAGTTATAGATGTATAATATATATATTTAAATAAAGAATAGACTTACTATATTTATATTTATATATATTTATTACATAGAAATATAACTACATAAATATTTATAATGGTATAAATATATTTATAATTATAATTAGATAATTTTAAATATATTCATAAATGTATATATAGTATATTTATAAAATTATATTTTTATACTTATAAATAAAAAATAATTTTTTTAAAAAAAGTCATTATGTAATTATGAATTTAAATAATTAAAAAATGTAATAAAAATATAAAAACATATAATTATATAATATGGTTGTTTATAGCTATAATTATAAATCCTTTATTAGTACTAATGTTTTAGTGCCAATAAAGGTTCATTTTATCACCTCTTTTTTCACATTGATACAGTTCAAGCATTATTAGTGCTAAAAAAGTGATGATAAAAGAAATATTTATGAGAACTAAAATGTTAGAACTAATAAATATGTCCTCTATTAGTGATTTTTTATAACTAATAAATATCTCTCACTATCAGTGCTAAAAATCACTGATAAAGATCCCTTTTATAATCACTTAACAATTGGGCACTGATAAAACAACACTCTATCAACGAATTTTTAAAAGCACTAATAAAAGTGTGCACAATCTATTTAAATAAAACCTAACCATAACTCATTTAGTCATGATTCTTAATATCCCGTTAAAATATCATGCTACCGGTGCTGCTCCTCAACATTCTCGGAGATGAATCAAGCCTATAATTCAATATATGTTATTTTCTCCTTTTCTTCAATCTTTGTATGATTTTATGAGTTCTTTGGTTTGAGTTTTTGCACTGTTCTTAACTGTAATAAAAACTTTATATTATCTCTATCTATCTCTATCACTAAACTATATATACCCAATTCCACCATTTCTATGTAAAATCATTCCATATTCATATGAGAAAACTACAAACTACATCTTCAACCACTATTACAACTGATGGTTATTTTTTGTGGTTTTCACTATACTATTTCATGTCACTTTTTAAATAGTGTGGTTATTCATTGTTTGAATATTATATCTATATAATTTCATGAATATTAATATGAAAAACAATTACATTATATTTGAATAATTTTAGAGGGAATGTAATTTAATATGTAAAATATAATGTGTGTTAACATACCAATTTTTCAAATGTTAATGGATTAATATAATTAAGGGACATATAATTTATATTTTCCAGTTTATATTGGTTAACATTATCAATATATTATATAAATATAATTCAATAAGGTTAAATCTATTAACATTTTCAATGAAACCAAAAGAAGCACATTTTTTTGTTTTTTATTTGATCCAAACTCAAACTTTATGTTTTATTACCAGTAACAGGTGATTTTATAACTGCTAGATATGTTACTAATATTAGTACATTTAATGGAAAAATATTCACTAAAACATAACAGTTATGTGATAAGAGTATATTCAATGGGTTAGGAATATCATTAAAATTGATACCATTTATTTACATTATGAATTAATTGTTTCCTATAATTTTATATGTCCTTAGAATTTATAATAAGTTAAAATAATTTTTGATTTTTTTTATAAACCAATAGTAAAATGATTTTGTTAATTTTATTTGTTTTACATTTGTGAATGAAAATATATCATAGAATAACACACCATAATATAATCTAGTTAAAGAGTTTTTATATAGGTAATCATCTTTATAAGATGATATATATGAGTTCACTTTTCTATCAAATAATTTTATAAATAAATTCTTCTCCAATAATGATGTGATTTTTTATGAAGAGACCTTATCTAAGAAAATTTATTTTATTTTTGTGTCTGTGTTTGGGTTATTGTGTTAGTAAATTTTTATTTTATAAAAATGTAACATCTCAATGTTGTCTAATTATTGATTACCTGACCAGAGCTAAATCAAAATGTTACTCAACCCTGGGATCCATAAATTTTTTTTAAAAGGATTGATAATAAATATATGGTTTTCAACATGATCCATGATAAATGGAGTAAAAAACCAACTCACATGACAATTTAATCTATGTAAAATATTACACAATACAATACCATGAATATAAATGAATAGGGGTGACAAATAATGAAAATTTTATAAATCCTATGTAAAAATAATACCCCATATGAATAACCATCCTAACATTGTTGACACAAACTCCACAAGTCTCTACTAGCTATAAATTGATACTATATCCATTCCAAACAATATTCAATCATTGTAACAATTAACCCGTGGAATAATTTTCTAAACATACACTAAGATGCACATAAAGTGGTTTAGTAAAGTAAATAGGTAGGTTTTATTTGATGATTTTCCATGCCCCTGATCCACATGAAAACCATGTATTTGATTTTTATATTATGAAAACATTCCTAAAGTATTATAATTTACTTAATTATAAAAAAATAACAATCTTATGAAACATAAATTACTTTTCATTAAAAATGACTATGAGTTTCACAAATAAGTTTGTGTAAATAATAAATCATTTTTTAATATAGAGATATAATACATTAAACTTCATATATAAATATCCAAGTTTTCATGAATCTTTCTTGAAAATAGTTACTTTCTGTAATAGATATATAATAGTTAAATAATCTATTAAAACTAACCATGACTACCTTCATTTAATTCATCCTCATATGCTTGATTTTTTTCCATCTCCTGATGAACAATTTAACTCCTTTCAAATGATCCTTCCTCCCATCATAATGGTTCCAATGTTCCTTTATGACATACGTCGAACTCAGATTATATTAATTAACACCCATCAAATATATTCCAAAGTCATTGAATACCACATCTTCTAACTCATTCTTCAACTCTGTAACTATTTTATCTTCCTCATTTACTACTTCCTGTGAACATAGAAAATGATACTTGAAAATTAATCAATACATAATGAATTTTTTCTTGGTTTCTTGATATTCATTTTCTTATAGGAATAAATTAGTTTATTTTGTAAACACGTCATAAAAAATTAATTTTAATTTGGGTACTATCATATTAGATCTTATTTGAACTCCATAGTTAGGAATAATTATAAGAGAATACTACTATTTTGGGTGACCTCCTGAAAATACTCTTGTCGCACATTTTTAGTGAAAGAATGCATCAAAGTAACCTTCTGATTCTCTTTCCCTTCAACGTTAATATATTTAAAAGTGTTCCAATATTAATATCTAAGGAAATCATACCACAATGAGAAGATATTTTCAGTCCTAATTTTGGATTCATCTTCAGGATACTTTCGCTTGGTAGCATGGAGAAATAATCAGTTGTCATGATCTCCCATACACCTCACAGCAATACAAAAAATATGATTGTTTCTTATATATACCCTTCCAAAAATGAATAATTTTAGAGAAAGTGTAAGATAATAGATTTTATTGATTTAATGTAAATGATTGTGATTGGAAGTCATGTAGATTTTCATGTTCATGAATTTATTTTTTACATTTAATATCTTATAATCCACAATTAACATTTCAATTAGGTTATTTTTGAACATTAGAAGAGTTAAAGATCTTATATTAGAGATATTGGCGAGGTAAAGGACTAGTCAAAAATGATAGAGTTAGTCAAACATAGTAGAGATTATTTGATGTTATCAGGGTAGTGTCTAGGATCTTTTATCCCCCAAATTGTTATAATTACATTTAATTTCTTGATACTCATCCCCCATCATTTTTAGGTTGTTTAATATAATATGAACATTAGTCATCCAAAATAATAACTAGTACCTAGTATGGGGTGAATTTTGGCCACAGTAGTTCAATAAATATAGGTGGATGTACAAAAAAATATGGGGGATTAATATCATGAAACAAAATGAAATTATAAATGGTGGGTAGGTATTTCATTATAAAAATTTGGAACCATAATGATGGGGGAAGGATAGTTTTTAAGATGGAGTCTGATCCATACTCACATGAATGAAGTCAATCAAGCGTCTAAGGAGGAATTATATTAATGTAGTGGAGGTTAGTTATACTAGAGTATTGACGTATTATATCGCTTTTCAAGACAATACAAATCATTGTGCAATATGCCTGAAAATGTGGACTTTTATGCATGAATTGTATTGTGTTGTTGTCATTAAAGATAATGTAAATTTTTGAATACACATACATACCATGTATTCTGAACATGATGACGGTACCAACCTCGAGGAGGAACATGATATTGACAATGAAACCATGTAATTATTAGGGGATCAATAACATGATGATGAAAAAAACGGTGAAACATCACATTGTTGAATAAAATAATCAATTCATGAAGTCAGAGTATAAAATTTGAGGTTTTTTGGAATATATTTAGTCGACCTATAGAACCCAAAAAGTAAATATTAATTAGTAATCATGGGGTGAAGACAAGGATGAATGCTACAATTGATACTGATTCATGGCTCCAGGCCCAACCAGTAATGAAAGAAATTCTTTGGAAATATATAATGGTAATGTAACAATATACATTATATATTTTAAAAAAAATAGTATAACTAAATATTGATTCAATTTTATATAGTCCTTGTAGTCTTAATTTATTTTAAGTGATTTTTAAATTAAATTTTCCTTAAAGATCACGATAAGATATCATAGAACCTTCAAGACTCTTCTTAAGAAGTTACATATTTTCAATGCTAAGGGGAAAGTAAATCCTCACCCACAAAATAGTAATGCACACATTATAAATACTAAAACAAGGGATTCTTTTGTTAATAATCACAATGATAAATCATTTAAACTTTACTGCACTTTATAAAATATTATTTAAAATTATTTATTTTATCACACTTGATTCAACATTGTTAATTTATGAACCATCAAAAGAATTCAAAAAATAAATATTGTGCATCAAAACCAATGTACTCATATCATATAGTAATGATGTGGGTATTCATAATTATAGAAGAAATTGGAATTTATTTTAATTCCATAATAATGTTATTATTTTTAATATGTAAAAATATGTTCTATTGTGCATATGCAGATTTATGAATCAAAATTTTTAGCCTATTCCTTCCAACGTCATTAGCTACGGAAAGAGGATTATGTAAATATGGTAGGTAAATAAGTTTATGAAAACATTAAAATCATATAGGAAAATTGTGTATGTATGAATTAGTTGAAATTAATTTTGATTTATAACATTATTAGATAGAAATATCTATTTATGTTTATATATTTTTAATGGTTTAGACACAATAATTGAAAACAACCATACCAGAAGAAAATATACTTTCAATAGATTTTATGAGGCTAGAGAAATATTGTCAAGTTAGTGAATATGGTTTTGGGCTCTCTCATCGAACATATTTTGAGAAGATAAAACTGCATGAGGATATATAAAATATGATCAGGCGATTTTATAGAAAAATATACATATTGTTTGATATGATTTTTTCTTCAAGTTTGGAAGACCAATGTTTGAGAATTGATCAATGTTTTCCAATAGTGGAGAAAAGGGAAGAAATATACCAAAATATTCCACTATATTTGAGTTTAATCATTATCCACCACCACATAACTAACCCAAGGTAATCAATTTTGCATTACTATTTCTTATAAATGTTAATCCAACAAATTCTGATAACTTTATATTTCTATATTTTTTTAGGGTATAGTTGTATGTGATTTGTATCTGTCAACACCCATGCACTAATATGTTATAATCTGTACAATGTATAATATTCAAGGAGACAAGCTACAAGTCAAGACCTTCAAAAATATCACATGACAACAGGTATTTTCCGAGCTCTTGTGCCAATTACTGATTCTCCTACTATACTTATTGATACAATTATTACCGTGGTCAATGGTGTTATTGGATATTTCATAGCATGACCTTATAATCATATAAAGTTATTTGAGGTATGTATTTAACAAATTTATTCATATAAGAAATGTATAATAGTTTATGATAAAAGGTCTTATGTGTGGTATGATTATACATATTGATAAATTAGTAGGGAAATAGAAGGTTTAATCAAGAAAATTTAGTGAATCGAATTAGAAAATATATCGAGCTTCCGAGAGTACGTTCCCCTTTCCATTTACGTAGAATCATTTATTTATAATTACATATTCATGAATAGGAACATTTAAAGGTAAAACTTTGAATTAATTATAATATGAAAAAGAAATATATATATATAAATTAATTAATAGATAGAATTTTTTTCGAAATGCGAAATGAGATCATCAAGGTTGAATGGATTGGTATCTTTGTTATATATACATACATAAGTACATTTTAATAATAGGGATGTCCAGCACATGAGCCTCTACCCAGTTGGTGAGGACTCCTTAAGTGCATCAAGGATTCCCGAGATCAAATCTAGTTAGATGATAACTTCTGGGGGTACTATAGAAGGCACTAAAGTAGGAACAGTGCGGTACTATAGCAGGTACTATAGCAGCCAAGAATATTCCCTTGTTTGGCCCTTTGGGACACCGATTTGGTCCTCTATTCCTTTAAGTCCTTCGGGCCACCCATGCCTTTGGGTCAGTAAGGCCTTCATGCCACCTCAAGTTCTTTGGGCCACCTTAAGTGCAGAGGGAAACCAGACAACCTGCAGGGAACAAGCTTCAGAATGAGGATGAGGAAGTATCTTTCACTATTGCATAAGCTAAATCGATTTCAATAATGAGAGGGTATGTCACCTACCATTGGGACAAGCCAGTGCATGCATGGGAAAGGCTAGTTGAACAACCATATGAAGGGGGAGAGCTTCTTTCACGAGGAAGATGCTGGGGAGGAGCAATTTCATGTAGTTTGTCTGGATTGTATGTAATGTTTGAATCCTACGAGCATTTAATTATTCTAAAGCCTATGACACATGTAATACTTATGCCTACAAGCCTAGTATGGGTTCCACCGGACCCCTTGAAAGGTGGATTACCAAAAATCAATAAAAAATGAAGGCCTTCGGGCCATTGGAGTTGCATAATAGGCATTTCCAAATAGTGGGAATTTTTTTTTATTAAAGTGTATATATATTCATATTTTCTGTAGGTGTCTATTATTATTTTATAATTGTAATATCACGGGAAGAATTATTTGGATTCATTAAACCCTATACCATTTCTTTAGAAAAACTTACTTTTGATAATAAAAAATTTGAGAATAATAGAGACATGTTACATAAAGCGTCTAAAAAAAGTGTCAAACTAAAGACTCAATATTTATGCCTATAATGAAAATGTAAAACTATAAAATTTAATAACAAAAAATTTAATTATAATTTTTTAATTACTTAATAATTATTTTTTTTTGAAATAATCTAGACACCCCAAATTTTTACTTTTTTTATCCAATGCATGGATATCCAACCAAGAGGCCAAAAAAGATACATATTGTGAAATATTAATACACTAAAACAAAAATTTTATAGAAAAAATTTAATTATATGTTTTATTTAGTGTTCTAAATTGAATGTTTTACAGAATGGGTGGTCTATAAATATATGCTAAATCATGGAATAAATTCATCATTTTAAGAGATAAAGCAGATGGATCATAACAAATGAGAAAAAATTAGTTATATATAGAAATACTTATATATCATTTGTTTTTATTTTGTTTCTTATTCTGTTTAATGTTTCCATAGTGTTCAATACAAGATAATGTCATTCATTGTGGATTTTATGATTGAAAATTTATGAGAGAGATCACCAAGCATGAAATGACCAAAATCCCTTAATAGGTAATTTTTTATGGTAATTAAAATTTAATTAAATATGTATCATAATATTCTTAACCTATATTTCCTTATTACCATCTTGATTTCCAATAACCCAGATACTCAAAAGAATAAGTAAATTTTTTTATAGATGAGTAGGAAGCATACTTTTTGTCAGAATGTATACTTAAAAAAATTTTAGGTTATTACTTTTTATGTTTGTTATATTGTACAGGTTTTTACCTTCAAAATATATTTGAGGAGTGAATATATAGTATTTTAATTATTATATATTTTCTTTCTTCTCTTTATCAAGGATATGTATAATGGATGAAATCAGTTTTTTTTAGAAGCATTGAACCACATAAAATAAAATTCGTGGAAATGGATGAAGGTGAGGTGTAGGCGAAGGTGGAGGAAGCTGTAATGGTGGGGGAAGAGTCAAATTTGTATACTAATGAGGAGAATGAGGTGGATGTAGAGACCAAGGTGGAGGCCAAGTAGGAGGAGGAGATGAAGCACTGTCTTGAAAACATTAAAATTGTCATGAAAATAACTTCAGTGAGGATCATAGAAAGATTGAGTTTGAGAATATTTTTCTAAATTTTCACACAACACTTTTCACTTATAATAAGATCCATTGTGTAAGTGTATCAGGTTACTTGTTAAAATAATTTTTTCCCCACTTTTTTAAGTGATTTTATATTTGGAAATAATCCACCCACAAGAGATATATAAAAAACCATGATATTCCTCAATCAATGAACAAGATAACGTGTGGTGACATATCTTATTCTCAAGGAATTACTTCAAAAACATCAATAATGATAAAATTATTATCTATTTATTTATCCATTAGAGCATTATTGATAAATAATTAACCCTGGGGATCTTATAGAATACATTTCACCTGAAGAAAATGGCATGATTTCAAATGGGAAATTGTAACATTATAATACATAGACTAGAAAGTATATTTTATCTCCATCATTTTATATTTCACATCCCTACCTAACTTCTATGTCCATAACAACACTATGTAAAAAGAATCCATAAGATTAAAATTAACAATACCTTATAAACACAATTTTTACCAATGGAAAATGAAATCTGAAACAAATTTTTTAATTGATGAGTGATCCTATTTCTCAACCATTATAGTTTTTATGATATAATATGACCCTATAATGGAAGATTTAATTTCACTACTAGTATTATTGAAGAAACATCTATAAAAATCATATTCATCAAACATGTATATAATCAAACCTAAATAATTGAATAAATTTGTGTGGAATCAACTAAACATTCCATTAGGTGTATGGGAGAACTATTGGAGGATAAAAATTATTGATATATCATGGTCATTGAGGAGGGATGGTGTCATAGTGTATATTACAAGTTTAAAATTGAAATTTTATTATAAAAATGTTTCACTCATTGAAAATAGAGAAAACAAGCTCACATTTTTCAGATAATTTAGAAAAAAATTCATAATTCATTTTTGTTGTGTATGAATTAGTCTCATGTCAAACACATATACGATGTGACTTGTATAACTAAATGTATGTGTTTTTGGTTTAAAATGACCTTTTAATAAAAAAACAAGTGACATACTAAAAACCAAGGAAACACATTTAGATTTTTTTTGGTAATTTTGAATAATGGTCCATAATTCATTTTAGACATATATGAATCATATGTACCTCGATACGACATAGGGTGTAACTGGTATTAATCCATGTGTGTCTTTTAAATTAAAATTGACAACATATTTAGTGACGAAAAATAAATTATATACTCAAAACTAAGAAAATGATTTCAAAATGATTGGTTACTTTATAAAAATGATCTGTAAGTCGTGTTTGAGGTGTAAGAATTATCTTCACCCCAATAAGATACATGACTTTCCACATATGACTCAAAGTTTCTGTTATGAGTTTTAAAATTTCATTTTAATACAAAAAATGTTCCACTCACTAAAAACTAAGAAAATTTTGTCATATTTTCTTAATAATTATGGAAAACAATTCATAATTCATTTGTGACATGAAGTAATCAGTATAATTTCCATCCCACACACGATAAAACATTAATGACTCAACATACATGTTTCTTGATTAAAATAAAGATTTAGAAAAAAAAAACATGTTTCCCACTCAAATGCAAGGAAACACATTCTAATAAGTTTGAATTTTTTTACAATGAACCCTAAGTCATTTCAGACATGTATAAATCTAATTCACCACAATTCAATGCATAGTTTTACTAGTATTACTCCTAGTGCATTTTTTATTCAAAATTTACATTAATTTTAGTAAAAAAACTAACATACAGAAAAAAAGATAAAATACCTTCATATTGTTTTTTAAATTTTGTAAAATGATCCAAAAGTCATCTATGATGTGTAGGGATGATCCCCACCTCAATCTAACACTTGATTTTCTCAGTATGGATCAAACTATCTGTTATTAGTTTAAAATTAGTATTTTAATATCGATATGTGTTACTCCCCCAAAACTAAGAAAACACACTCATATTGTTTTAATAATTTTTGAAAAGGATTAACAATTAATTTGTGACATATTGAAAACATTTTCATGTCAAACCCTCACATTATGCATCCCATATGGCTCAAAGTGTCTGTTTTTTGTTTCAAATGAAATTTTATAGATAAACACAAGTTGTGTACTAAAAATATTGGAAACACATTTATATTGTTTTGATATTTTATGAAAACAATCCATAAGTCATTTATTAATAGTGAGAATCAACCACACCTTAATCTGATTAACTATGTGACTGGTATGACTCAATGTACATATTTTTATTTAAAATTTACATTAAAATCAGAAAATCAATTTATATACTCAAAACCATGAAAACAAATTCAAATTATTTTGGTAGATTATGAAAATGATCTGTAATTAATTTTTTATTTTTATTAATCATCCACAACTAAATTTGGTATATAGTGTTTCTGGTATGACTCCATGTGCCAGTTATCACTTTGAAATAGACATTTCAATACAATTTTTTTTCATTGAAAACCAATAAAACTTTCTCATATTGTCATGGATAGTTTTGAAAATTATTCATTACTCATTTGTGATGTGTAGGAATTAGTCTTATTTCAATCCCATGCACAATTAAACCTATAGAACGTAGAGTGTGTGTTTCCATTCTGAGTTGACATTTTAGTAAAAAGCTAATAGGGAAAATTCAAAACCAAGGTAATACATTATTATTATTTTAAAAAATTATTGTAATTTTCCAAATAGAATATGGAACATATATGAATTATCATCATGGAAATTTGAAGCATGGTGTGAACAGTATGACTCAAAGTGCGTATTTTCATTCAAAGTTGTCATTAATTTTAGTAAAAAAACTCACACACTCAACACCAAGAAAAAAAACCCGTATTATTTTGAGAAATTATGAGAAATATCTACATTTCATTCATTATGGGTTGGAATCGGCTTCAAATAAATCCAATAAATGATGTTCTAGGTATGATTGAATGTGTATGTTAGCAGTTAAAAATAGAAATTTTTGTACTAAAAATAATCACTTTCTAAAAACTCAAAAAACACACTCTGATTGCCTTGATAATTTCGGAAAATAAATCACAATTCTTTTGGGACATGTATGAATCTGTGTCATTTCTAACCCATACCTGATGCAACCTATATATCTCAAAGTGCAAGTTCTTATTTTAAAATGACATTTTGGTAAGAACACCAGTGGCATAGTCAAAACTATGTAAAAACATTTATATTTTTTTAATAATTTTGAAAATGATCCATAAATAATTTTATATGTGTAGTTATTATCAGTACAAAAATATCATGCATGGTGTAATTGACATGAGTATAAGTGTGTCTTTTTATTCAAAATTGACAATAATTTTATTAAAAATAAACAATTGGCATACTCAAAACCGATAAAATGAATTCTGATTATTTTTCTAACATCATGAAAATTATCCATAAGTCATTTTTGATATGTTTGAATCAAATACACCTCAATATGATGTGTGATGTGCCCGATATTACTCAATGTGTTCGTTATGAGTTTAAAATGGACATTTTAATACAAAAAGTAACACTCACTATAAATTAAAAAAACATGCTCTGATTATCTTGATAATTTAGTAAAATGATTTATAATTAATTTTTTATGTTTATAATTTAGTCTTATATAAAACCCACACATTATTAAACCTCTGTGACTCAATGTGTTTTTTTCAGATTAAAATGTCATTTTTTTAAAAAAACAAGCAGTGTACCCAAAACATAGGAAGCATGAAAATATTTTTGGATACATTAGGAAAATGTTCTATAAACCATTTTAGATTTATATAATCACTTGTAGGTCAATCTGACACAAGGTGTGATCTTTATGACTCCAATTGTGTCTTTTTATTCAAAATTGATATTAATTTTAGTGAAAAACATTGATGATACTCAAAACCTTGAATAAATATATGGATTGTTTTTTTACATCATGAGAATGATCCATAAGTCATTTGTGACATGTAGGAATCAGATGAACCAAAAACTAATACATGATGTGTTTGGTAGGCCTCAACGTGTCTCTTATCTGTTTAAAATTGATATTTTATACAGAAAAGTACCACTCAATGGAAACTGAGATACGATGATCAGATTGTCTTGATAATTTAGGAAAATAAATACTAATTTATTTATGACATATATGAATCAGTCTCATGTTAAATATACACATGATTCAACCTATACGTCTTGAAGTGTGTGTTTTTATATTAAAATGACATTTTAGTAAAAAACGTAAGTGGTGTACTCAAAACCATGTAAATTTATTCTTATATTTTTTTATAATTTTGGAAAATGATCCATATGTCATTTGGGATGTATATAAATTATCAAAACCTTAATATAATTCATGTTGTTACTGTTATGAATGAAAGTGAATCATTTTATTCAATATTTACATTAATTTTAGTAAAAAAATAGAGGATATACTCAAAACCACGAATTTTTTTTTGGAAAGATTTAGTACTTTAGGAAAATAAGCCATATGTTAGTCATGACATGTATAAATTATCCATACCTCAATATGACTCATGTTGAGGGTGGTATGATTCCAAGTGATAATTTTATTCAAAATTAACTTTAATTTTAATAAAAAAAACACACGTACTATATAATAGTGTTTTTTTTTTGTTTTTTGGTTACAACATTTATTTCATTTAAATTATATATTTTTATCATATTTTTCATATTTTTCTTCTATTTATAGTTATATTTTTGGTGATGTAGTGTGATGTTTGAGAACATTCGATGACCCATTTTTTGGGATCTGCAATGTGATGTACCATCACACTATAGTATTCACCATTACAAGAACATTTATTAGTGTTGATAATAGATTCCTTTATTAGTGAATGTAAAAGAACATATAAAGAGTCAATTTATCAGTGCTAAATTTATGAACTGATTAATGTTTTCTTTTATCCTTGCTTCAAAAAGGGAAAAGTAAAATTATATTTATCAGCAATTTTTTATCACTGATAAAGTACCCTTTTAGTCTCTTTTTTCTAGTGCTGATAAAAGCCTAGGACTTTTAACCACGCATTAGTAGTAATAACTTTTTTAGTACTGATATAGGCTTAATATTTTTTTTTCAACTCCTCTTTTGTATTAGAGATAATCCATGAAATTAATTTTCATGGATGAATTTAAATTTTTTGTTATTTATTATGTATTAATTCCAATCCGCAATATAAAAGGGTATTATGTATGTATCTTCTTCTCCAAAACTGCTAAACAGATCAGTCTATTGGTGTTTGAAAATAATATTTATGAAACTATAATAAATTAAGGCATTGACACATGGTAATTTGGGTTGGGGTCACTAAAATATATTAATAAATTCTTTGTCAATATTCAATCATCTATTCATAAGTAATTTTATTCAACAAAAATTTGTTTTGTTAAAAAATGTTTTTATTTTATTTTTTGATAAAATATCATATTTAATTTGAATAGAATTTATAAAATATATTATAAAAATAAACATCATTTTTTCGACTAGAATATCTGAATAATCCTATGGTGAAATTTTGGGATATTTTAGAAATAAATAATTTATTGGAGAATAGATAAAAATAAAGATTTTTTGTAAAAATATAAATTCTCTTCCATAAATTAAATAATTTAACTTTTTTATTTTTTTAATTTATTATTTAAAGTGACATAATTATTATTTATCAATATTTAATCCACTTAAAAAAATTTAATAATCAATTATTGGATTTTATTATATATTAATTTTTGGGTTTACAAATGAGATTTTTCAGAATATAACAAAAGTGAATTTTTTTCTCAATTTTAATTAATTAACACACCACTAAATGAGGAATGATTTATATTAATATTTTAAATAATATATTAATAAATTTTAATAATAATTCATAATATTATTATTACTAGTCATATAGTTAATATAAAATCATCTTATAGTTGAAAAATACATTTATTGAAAAACAACCTTTTCCCTGCATTTGTGGATATTATTGGAAAATTAAATTGTTAATCTTATTTGAATAGAATTCGAAAAAATTTATTTCATATTTTTAATCATAATTATATATATTATCTAATACTGTAATTATTTTTTTCATAATTAACAATGTAAAAAGTAATAATATTTTACAACGGTTTGGGTAAAAACAATTTTACTACGTGGTTAAACTAAAATGATAAGGGATAAAATTAACTAAACAGTTGTATAAAATATACTTTATATTCATATTTTGAGAATATAATTCCTATTTATTGATAATGGCCTCTTTTCGATCCCTTATTCAAGTTAAAATGAAGGTTTTACCTTTTCCTTTTCAATAATTACAAGTCTTCCACATACCTCACTTATAAAAGTTTATCCATTCTCCTACACTATTCTCAACATAAAATCCCATTGTCATGGATAAGACCACCCCAAATATATTATTTTATTCAATAAATATTACCTAGATACCCTTTATTAACAATATATCCATCCAATTAAGGATTTTGGATCTTATATATAAATGTTGTCCAAATAAGAGGCATCATGCTTAACCGAGCGTTTTTTATTGTATTCCTTCTTTCAACTGTGTAAAATATTATTCAATTATTATTACATAAAAAATACATTAAATAAAAATTTATAAAATGTTTTTATATTAATGTAATAATGTAAATCCATCCCCTCTACCATAAAATGGGAAATTAAATCACCATTCTTGTGTATGGATGACTACCTCCACTCAGACTGATGTCATTTATTTTTCATCATCTCCTCTCATGATATTTTATAATGAAATATTGATAATATATATATATGATATTTTTAACATATCATTAATTTTAATATTATTATATCCTATTTAGCTTTTACCTCTCATTCTAGAGGTTATATAATAACATCACTCATGTTTACGGCGGACTACCTACTAACGAAGTGATGTGATTCCTTTCTAACTAACAGTTTACATAGAAGGTAATAAAGATATTTTTATGAATATATGTGATATATAATACCTATATAAAACTTTAATGAAATGTTTTTAATTATAAAAATATATATTTCTCATTTGTTTTCTTACATTTATATTCAATTTAAAATTATAACATCATTCACACGTATATGTGGACTACCACCACCCCCATAATGTGATTTTATTCTTTATTCATCACCAAATCACATGGATAATATTTATAATAAAATTTAAATAAATAATATGGTATTTATGATAATTTTATCATTATTTAATGGTAAAATATTAACTACCACCTTTCCATAATGATCATTGAAAAATGGAAACATTACAAATGGTTTCATAAGACATGCAATCTCTATGGTTGTAACACATGTCATTTTTCATAACAAAAGATCATTATTTTTTTCAAAAGAATAATTTATTTATAAATATGATAATTATTTAATGATTATTTTTTGGTATATGATAAAATAATGACTTATCTGACCACATTCAATACACTGAATCCATTTTGAAACAATGAACCAAAAATTCTCAAGACACCTGGTGTTGAATTAAAAGATTTTATATTTAATTATTATATTCAAAATTAGAGAAATGAATTACTTAATTATTATATATTAAACTTAGTAAAATGTCTAATAAAATCAATAAATTGTTATATTCTTATAATATAAGATTTAAAGTACATATATTGAATGTATGGATTATAGGTAAGGGAGTTCCTCTCAGTTTTACTTCATTAAGAGATATTTTAATTTTTTATAATAATTTATTTTATATACTATATATAATACCAATTTAAAAAATATTATCATTAATCCTTAACAAATAATCATATTTTATGTATCAATTTAAATTATTTCATCTTTGAGGATTTAACATGAATTCTTTATTATAGTAACGAATTCTAAGTCAATTTATTTTCATTGGATTATATTAATTATTAATTATATTTTATAATGATATATTAGGTATGTAATGAATCATTATTATATTAGGTTGTATGTAAACTAAGTTATTAGGATTTCCATTTTATAATAAAAATAACTTCATTGATTAATTATCACTTCAATGTTCTGATCATTATAAGGGTTTCTAATCTCAAAATGTCTTCTTGAGAACATATGTTATATTATATACCTATCTTATTTTTTAGGTGTATGTACTATCCTCTTGAATGTTTACATCATTCATATGTTCATGATATTTAATGATTTATTGGATTTCATTATTTCGTGCGGCCTACAATTATATATTTACCCAAGTGGAAAAGGAATTATGTTTCATTCCAATTTTAATCCGGATAATTTATACTTAAATTTCATTTAAGAATTCAATTTTCCTCTTATAAATTCTTAAAATTATTTAAAAATGTTTTTAATAAAATATAACATTATTTATCTCTTCAGTTGAAAATTATTTTTATTCCAAATCCATGTTATCTATTTTTTTCAATAATTGATTAATATGAATTATTTAGTTTCATTTTTATAGATGATTCTAATTCTAAAAATAGTTTCAAAAGGAATCTCTAGGTCATTTTCCAGACAATTCACTTTCTTAATTTTCTTTAAAAAATTTGAATGGAATCTTTGTCTTCACATAATAGAAAGGATTATAATTGTCATCCACAATAACCACTCAATTTATTCAAGAATACATTTAAATTTCAATGGATATTTTAAATAAAAACTATTGTCAAAATTATATTGAATTTTATGTTTTTTAAAGTTATCTTCAATGTGAAATATTTATTTTCCTGAAGAATAACTTTAAAGATCTTATAAAGGTATTTCAATTATAGAACGTCAAAAAACCTTAAGGTAAATTATGATCCACTAGTGATAATTTTTAATGAGCCATCATTATTATTTACTTTAATGGATTATGATTTCTTCAAGAGACTCTCATGGACCCTATTTATTTTATTTATTTTAATTATGTTTTTAAATGATTAATTATTTATTATATGTGTTTTATTATTAAATGATTGATATAAAACAATTATTCATCTTTTGGATCATATATATTTTATATATTATGGTTTGATCCCCATTATATCTCAAGGGATATCCTAATATAGTTTATATTATTGTTGAACCCATATAGTTATAGGTGATCATGATATAGATAATATGATGAGTGTTCCTAGATTGCTATCTAATGCATTGGGTGTAGAAGATGACCATATGGTTATTCAATTTGTAAGTGGTTTTGTATGGTCTCTATGAAGATGATGTTCTACGATATCATCACATTTTATTTGTTCTTAATTTTTTAATTATTCCATTTCCCTTGATTTCATCATATGACTGATGATTATTGATTCACACCACAATTTCTTTTGATTAAGCTATAATCCATATTAATTGATTTATATTATACGTACTGGTGTGTATGAATATTCTTATGTGATCCTCATTAAATTATATTATTTCATCATACCCTTATTCCTATACTATTATCACTAATGATAATAAATATTTAATGATTTTGTTTCCCTTACTCTTCATTTGATTTAACAATTCATATGTCTCTTTTCCCCTAGTTTTTCATGATTTAGGATAAAATAATTATCTCTATAATGGCTTTATGTGTATAAATATGTTGAACTAATATTAAATATGGAAATATAGGTATATTGGTAGAAATACTCTCCTCAGAACTCATGGTTATTGTTTATGTAAGTGTTTTACCTAAATATATATAACTTTAAAAATAAGAGGTCATTGGATATGGATGTGATCTAATTTTTATATGTTGTATGTTTGGTAAGAAAATAAATGGGTCACCTTCATCGATATCAAATCTTGAAATAAAGGTACTATTAGTTTTTCACTCGATCTAAGAGTGTAGGTTCAAGGATTTTATAATAGAAATAATTTTATTTTTTATTAATTAAAATGAAAATAATTATCCTAAAAATGTTGACTTTTGATAAAAGATATTTATTTGTTGCTCTTTAAATTAAATGGAATTATTTGCAATTATAAAATTTGTCTGATTGATCTGATTGATTGAAATGAATGGTGATTTATTAAAATGAATGATACCCCTTGTTGGATTGATTTTATTGAATCAGATGATATCCTGATAAGTAAGCTGGTGGTCATGGATATACACATGAGGCATTTATTAGCTTTACCCATAAATGGATTAAAAATTAAAATAATGAGTAAACATGTTGAGGGAAGGGTGTTCATTGTTCGGGATTTATTACAATTCTCCATATGCTTGAGATTTTTGGAATTATGTACATGTGTAGCCATATATCACTAAGAATGTGTGGAATATGAGCCTTATACAAACAATCCACATGAGTACATAATAATTTTTTTTGGATTGATGATTATTAAAAAATTATAGTTTTTATAGAATGATTCATTCATGCTAATTTTTATTGAAATTATTTTTCATGCCCATTTTGATGAAAATTTACCCTTTTATTTATATTATTTTCTCAAATTAAATGAATCAGAAATACTGTTCTATATATAATTAGTAAGTTAATACCATGGAATTATTTATATAAATTATTTATATGTGGTCTATTTAATAATAATTTCTTATAAAATATTGAAAAAATACTATGGGGATTTTTTTCGCACACAATACATTGGCCTTTTAGACTTGTAGAAATTAATATTTCAGGTCTAGGAAAACGTAAAGAACTTCTTGGAGGTGGTGGGTGTTATTTGTTAGAGGATATTTAATGTTTATAGTTTTTTATGGAGTGTGTTCTCCACATACTGTGATGATATTGAGTAATGTTTTTTTCATTGAATTGAGTTATTGGGTTTGATATTTTATATTCCTTGTGGGGTTTATCTATAGATTAATTTATTATAACATCAATTGGTAATGGTTTATTATACAATAAAGATTATTTCCTTGATATTCTTATTCAGAAAAATTTACCTTAATATGAGTCTCGATGCTAAGGTGGTAGTTGTTAACCCATGTGGATTGGGTATTTCTTTTAGGATATGTTTGGATTAATTTTTTTTCTAGTCTACTGGGTATTGTTGGTCACTTTTTGACACATTGGTATCGATGGTAGGTCGAGTCGCTTCATCAGTATCCACATGTAGTTGGGTAATTCTTAGTATATTAGATTTAGGACTTTTTAGAATTGAAGTGTAGGATATAAATGAGTTCCTGGCTAACTCTCAGAGGGATGCGCCTTAAGATAACATGTGTTATTAGGAAAAGTTTAACCTAAGGAATTATATTTATTTCAACATAAAATTGTTCCAAATTATGATATGAACATTTTGAATGAATGATCATTTCTAAATTATATAGTTTTTGAACATATGAATTATAACTTTTGTTCCCTTTTAACGAGTTAATGATGTTTAGTTCCATTTACCCAAAAATACATGTGATCCAGGCTCTAGAGGGACATAGTGATAATCTCTTCATAATGGACACTTTAGCTGACTAAAAACTCCTACATGTTGTAGTACTTATGGTCCATCCTTGTGGGAAATCGCATTAGGCTTACATAAAGGAATGATGGAGGGATAATATCTGAAATTTATCCCCAAAGTTTCTTCTCTAGAAACCACTATCATTCTAAGAAATGAACTATTCTATATATATAGTGGACTATTTGGGGAATATTTACGAACACTTTGATTTTTTGGGGACACTAAATTCTATTATATTAAAATTGTATCCCTTAAAACATGATGTACACAGTAGGATATTATGAGATCAAATAGTTTTAAAAAGGAATAATGTTGGCTTATAATGGGAATTCATGACGAATATTTCAAAAAAATAGGTATATCCTAAATTGATGGATTCAGAAAATTGAAAATAATTTCGTAACCATCATCCATGAGATAAGAAAATAACCATTTATTCTATTTTCTCTTTTTAACATGTGTAGTTTTTACTTAAGTATTGGTAAAATGAAAAGCTAAATTCTCAATAGAATTAGATGTGTATTCAAACTGATATTTGATATCAGGTATTTACACTAATGATCTCCCATTATTTAGTTATTCTAGATAGGTATTTGGTGGTTAAAATTGACCTACTTTTTATGTATGGGTTGATTTGAGTTTCATCCTTTTTGAGAGGTAGTTCACTACTTCCTTTAAAGGGAAAATAAATAGTAATGAATCTTGTTGTGAAATAATATTGATTATCCTAGACAATATACATTCTCCAAACCATCTATTTTATTATGTAATGTACCAATAACTTGTTTGCACCATGGCCTAGTTTGGGACTCAATTTTTTCTTGTATAGAAGAAAAAAATATTTATATCTAATGGGGATGCTCACAAAACTTTTCCTGCTTCTTCCATGTTTTTTCCACTATGTGTAGTTATATGTAATAATCTATACCTTGAAGATATTTTATGTATTTAAACCCTACAAGATCAATAAATTTCTAGCAATAAGAATCGAGAATGAAACTTATTCATGTAGTGGATAAGTCTCCAGTAAAAACTAATACGGGTCAGGCAACAATGATTGGTATCATTATTATTTATTCAACATTAATAGCTTCTTTATCTGATTCATGTTCATCTCATTCATATATATCTACATTCATTGTTGAATTTATAAGATTTTATATGGAGCTTATGTATTGGGTGACTGAATTTGAAATTACTATAAATTAAAAACAAGATTAGGATATTTGATTCACAAATTTCACTTTATATTAATTGGATATAGATCATCTCTTAGAATTTCTGGTTATTAAAAACAATCCTTTGGATTTCATTCTTATGATGGATTTTTTAGTTTCTCATAGACACAAATTCGTCTGTTATTGTCGATAGGTGTTCTGTAGGTGACACCATAATATTTTTTGAAGTTTTTTTAAAAAATAAAATATCTTAAATATTTCAATTACAATAAATATTGATTTTTCATTTCATTAAATTATGTATGGATTTTTTCTTGCATTACATGAAACACTGAGTTCGGATTTGATTACATGAAACCCTACGATTAAACAAGACATGTAATGCTATTAAAATATTACCATTATAGTGATCACCGAGCCCTTAGAATAGTGAGTATGAATAGAATTAAATAAGTAATGAAAATATATGGTTTAAAAATGTATATAAACTGATCTATTTAGTGACCAATTAATTAAAA
The DNA here is from genome assembly GCA_963277665.1 of Viscum album. Taxonomy (NCBI): domain Eukaryota; kingdom Viridiplantae; phylum Streptophyta; class Magnoliopsida; order Santalales; family Viscaceae; genus Viscum; species Viscum album. The sequence goes on from OY728126.1 coordinate 393,399,290, forward strand.
ATAAAAATAAAATCATTTAAAAAAAAATATAAATCCATTAAAGCAACAATATTTATGTGAATAAGAAAATTTTACCTCAATAAATAAAGATAAAAAATTTTAGGGAATTATTTTAATATATTTTAAATATTATATATTTAATTTAATCATTAACATTCATCTTATGTGTTTTCTAGACAATTGATAAGAATAAATATTATTTTATGCTTAAAAGTATAACTTTTCTGAAAAACTGTTTTGTCGACATTTTTTGTTGCAAATATTTTAAAAAAATATTATTTAATATATTGTTAAAATTAATTTTAAAAATAAACATCAATTTTTAAATAATCATTTCAAAATTATATTATGGTGAATGTTTTAAAATTTATTGAAAAGAATAATTTTTTGATTAATAGTGAAACATAATGAATTTTAATCAAAAAATGCCTTTTAATTTTATTTATTTATGAAGATAAATTATATTTCAAATTTATTTTAATGTAAATTTAGTTCAATTATATATCAGTTAATCCAATTTCTTTAATTGGAATAAATTTCATATTTAATTTTGATATGAAATTATAGAAATCTTTGATCATTTTTTCATTAAAAACCTTCTTTCTCATCGTATATGTGAGATTAATTTTGAATTAAAATTTTCCACAAACAGTCAAGGAATTTTAAAAAATGGATTCCATAAAATTATTCCTAATAATTTATATTATCTACTATATTCAACTTATTTTCTTATCATGAATAACAATCGATTGAGTAGAAAATACTGACATCAGTTAAGTTAAAAATTGTTTTACTGGGGTTAAAATAAAATGAAATGGGATAAAATGACCTAAAACATTTATAAACTATATTTTATGTAAATATTTATACCCTACATAATTCTAAAAAATCACCCATTTTTGGAAATTTTGGAAGGTGAAAAATGTGAGAACTCATTTATGTTTCAAAAATTAAAATAGTTCCACTCTCCACAATTATAAAACGATTAATCTAGTAATCCCTTTTTCAAACAATCAAAAAATTTAGTTAAGAAAATATCTATAGAAATACATTACAAATTTAAAACATTATTCTTATAAGCCTTAGTTTTATAGGAAAGGAAACCTAGAATGTATTTTTGTGAAAACCAATGGAGGATAACCAAAGAAAAGATAATGTTCTTCAATGAGCATTTTTTTTATTTCTTCATCAAAATCATTAAATTATTATTGTACCATGATGATATAAAAAACTATATCTTAAAAATAATTATATGTTTCTATGATAAGGTTATTAACTAAAATAATCTATTTTTTTCTAAAATGGGTTACAAAATCAATCATCATGTGTACGATGAACTACCACCTCACGAACCAATGTCAGTCATTTTTCCATTACAACCTCTCACAGATGGGTACGATGATGGATAATATAATAGATATTATATTAATAAAATTAAAATTCCACTATATTCATTGTATCATATATACATTTTTTCATTCTATTCTACAGTGGATACGGTAACACTACTCGTGTGCACAACAGACTACCACCACATGAAGTGATGTGATATTTTTTTCAATAACTCTTTACATGGATAATGATAAGGATAAATATGTTTGGTATGAATGGCATAATTATTATATTTATGAAATATTTATCATTCTGAATAATATAATATGTTGTATTATTTATTACCTTTTCACTCACTGAAAGATGATAACATCACTCATGTATGTGTGGACTATGGCCTTCATGAAGTGATATAGATCTATTTTAATCAAAAAACCAAAGAGATGATAAGTATAAGAATATTTAAATAATTAATATTATATTTATTATAGTATTTTATGTAACGTATCGGATCTGGGATCCACTCAGCGGGTGCCTTGAACCTGGTTCGTCACATGACCTCAAGCACATTTCCCTAAACGCCAGAGGCTGCGGACTTGCAGTAAGGGCCAATGTCTAATAGTTGGGAAACTATGACCTCATTTGTTAATGTGTAGCACAACGGAAAAATACCAACATAGGAAAAATGGAATTAGTAAACAATACCATGCTGAATAGACAATAGTACTGAAGAAAAATACAACCAACAGTCATATATATATCATGATGCAATATGAACTTTTTATAAGAAATAAATCAAAACAGGATACACTAAAATCAAATACAATACAGTACAATGTACCAAAGTACAACAAAGCAAACTAAAACAGTGAAACATGAACTCATAAACATCGCAAACATAAACTCAGTCACATTCTCTCCTACTCCTTTGCAACAATCATATACCTATATAGGGACCCTTTCCCTTGTCGACACATGTAGTAATATAATCGGTTTAGGCCCAAGACATGACCCATAAAGGGTGTGAGAAATAAATCCTAGTAAGAAACCACCAAAGTCTCATGCCTAATAATCAATGAAAATGTTCAACAATATTGTGCAATAATAAAATGATGGAAACTAGGCAGTACTCAAATGTCACTATCCTATCAATTACATTACCATTTTCATATTCATTTAACTATTCAACGTAATTGAGTTATAAGTTCCCAAGACCCGGCCTCAGCCAAAAATCTCTATATAGTGCCACAACAAAGAGTACAACAGGATATCTAACAAATAGAAGGAATAACAATACAATCCTGTGCTCTAGCTTGGCAAGTATAACACAAGAAAAATCCACAGTGAATATTTTAGTGAACATTACCCTCGGGCCAAACAATACCTTACCCTCGGGCTAATTAGAACCTTTCCCTTAGGAAAAACATAATGAGACCCTCAGGTATCTGCCCTAAGGCATAATGAATATTTCCCTCAGGCGTACGCTATATTTCCCTTAGGAACAGAAGCTACTCCCCTCAGGCATAAGAAATGTTTCCTTAGGTGAATAAATACATTTCCCTCAGGCTAAACAAAACACTTCCCTCAGGCTAAACAAGTAACCGGGCCTAGCCCAATGCATAAGCAAGTAATAAATATGTTTCCTCTCATGAAAATTCAAAACATACTATCATTACAGCATACCCACGGGTATCCTGGCTAAAGAGCTAAACAAGGGAAACACACCCATGGGGTGGCCTTGGATTCTATAAATAATCCCAGAAAAGTAGTTTATATTTACCATTAGATTATCTATGATATTCTAGATATTTAAACAACTAAGGCCTTAGCCATACTACACCCCAAACATGGGCGCGTAGCACAACGGTAACCAAAAACAACTCAACAGTAGGAAATAAACACCAGACCACCTACCTCAAACTCCTCTGATCGATATATGCGAACGACGCCTCCCGAAACAACAGAAAATGAATTAGATCAGAGTAAAACATTTACATGTTTGAACGTAAATAACTTCCCCTAAAAAAATAATTGAAAAGAAACAAAAAAATAGAGGGAGGGGTTTACCCGCGCAGTCCAAACGTGATCAATGATGGAAGAATCTGAGTTCTGGTGTGCAATCAGGAGTTCTTCCAGGCTTCGGACTCCCCTCTTAGTTCCCCAAACGAACTCGCTACCTCCTATGCCGAATGAGGAGGCTACTGCTAGTTTATAACAAAAAAACATAACTACATGACATGTACTCTCAAGTACACGACGTTTAATTTCCATTTTTTTAACTTTTCCTCTGGTGGCCACTTTCCACCACCCAAATGTTCATCTGCTGACTTGATTACACAATGTGTATTTCAGAGTACACGTCATGTACTACCGTTCTACTAGTGGCTACCAACACCACCTTATTGTTCATTGGATGACTAATTATACGGTGTGCATATACTAAGTACGCAATGTGTTGTCATTTTTTACGCCCTTCCTCGCCGTAAAGCTTACACACCCTATATAATCATCCCACACGGCCAAAGTATATGGCCTATGGAAAAGTACATGGCATTTACCATAATGTTTTTGTGATTTTCTAAAATTTTAATTATTTTCTCAAAAATAATTAAGGAAAAATGAAAATAAGAAACATGTACCTCAAGAAGAAGAACTGGGCTCTTACAAACCTCCCCCCTTAAAGCAATTCGTCTCTGAATTTCCCTTCCAAGGGAGGTGAAGATAATAGTGAGAAAAACTATGGCCAAAGAGAACGTACATCGGTCTCCCGCTCCCAGGATTCATCCTACACTAGTCCATGCTGCCATAACAACTTTATGAAAGGAAATGACTGGCCTTATAGAACATTCGTGCTTCTATCAATAATATGAATCAGATTCTCCTCAATGGAGGCATCTACCTAAAGTTCAACCTCTGTAGTCTGAAAAACATGAGACAGGTCTGAGTGATAATGGTGTAAACGAGATACTTGGAAGACATCATGAATGTCCTGATACCTCAATGGTAACTGAAACCAATAGGCAACCAGCACATCTCTCACCAAAATCTCCAACGGCCCCACATACATCGGTGAATGTTTACCCTATCTTCTGATCTTCCTGTGTACTAACCTTGGCGAAACTTGCAAGAAAACCTAATCCCTGACCATAAACTCCAAGGGTCATATTCGATAATCAACATAAGATTTATGATGATACTGTACAGTTGCCATACTCTTTTCAATCAACTGGACCTTTTTGGAAGTCACCAGCATGAGATGATGTCCTAGTAAAGCTACCTCACCTCCCTCCAACCAGCACAACGGTGATCGATATGGACTACCATATAAAGCTTCATATGATTCCCTCTCAATAGTTTCATGAAGACTATTATTATATGAAAACTCAACCATGGGTATGAGATTCTCCTATAAGCCCCTAAAGTCCATGACGCATGCACGAAACATGTCCTCTAGAACTTGTATTGTACATTCTGACTGGCCATCAGTCTGAGGGTGGTCAGCTGGGCCTAGAAGCACTTGTGTACCCAGTTCCTTTTGAAAACTCTTCCAGAAAAGAGATGTAAAATAGGTGTCCCTATCTAAAATGATAGAATGATGGACCCCATGAAGATGTAAAACCTCTCAAATATACAGCTTCTTATGCTCGTCAACACTGTAGGTATCCTTGATCGGCAAAAAGTGAGTTACCTTTGTGAGTCTGTCCACAACAACCAAGATATCATCATTGCCTCGAGGTGACCTTGGCAAACCCTTCACGAAGTCCATCGTGACATCATCCCTTTCCCACTCCATGATGGGTAACTATTGTAACAGTCTATCTGGGATATGATTCCCCGATTTCACATGCTGACAGGTGGAACATCTCGTAACAAAACCAGCTAAAGCTCCATTCATACACGGCCACCAATACTGACCTCTCAAGTCATGGTACATTTTGTTAACTTCGGGATGCACTACCCAAGTAGAATCATAAAATTCCTTCATCCACTCCACTCGTATATCACCTGGAACCCACACTCATCCATGGACACACAGTACCTCATCATCACCTATAGTCCAACTAGGAGGAGGGTCCTCACTTTCAACTGAATCCCATAGAACCAGGCCTTTGGAATCTGATAGTTGACCCATCCTCACTCTATCCAGGAAGGTAGACGTCACAACTATGTATAAAAGATAGTCTATCCCCTGACTATCGTGTACCTCCAAATGCATCTCAGAGAACAAATCAATAAGTTGTCACTCACCACTGGCCTCTGGCACTGCCTGTATCTAAGTCCTCTTGCTAAGTGCATCAGCCACTGCATTACCTTTACTAGGTGTGTAGGCAGGTTCTAAGTCATTGGACTGAAGGTATTCAACCCACCTTAGTTGTCTCAAATTCAACTCACGTTGGGTAAATATTTATTCAAGAATTTTGTGGTCTGTAAACACCAAAAAATGTTCTCCCAAGAGATAATGTCCCCAACAACAAAACGCATGAACAACTATAACCAATTGTATATCATGCATCGGGTAATACCTCTCATGTGGCCTCAACTGCCAAGACCCGTAAGCAACTACTCGATCGCCCTATATCAACCCTACTCCCAGCCCAATACAGGATGCATCACAGTAAATTTTATAGCTCTTCCCTTTCTCTGGGATTATTTGGACTGTTGTTGATGTCCGCATTCCATTCAGCTCCTGAAATGTTGCCTCGCAAGATTTTGACCAAATGAACAACATACACTTCTTTGTCGAACCCATCAACGACGCTGTTAAGCAGGAGAAGTCCTATATAAAGCGCCTGTAGTATCCATCCAGCCCTAATAAACTCCATATATCAAACAAATTCATAGACTGCTACTAGGAAACTGCTACACTATCATTATAAGGGTCTACTACAACTCCTACATTTGAGATAATATGACCCAGCAAGTGTATCTGGTCCATCCAAAAGTGGCAGTTTTAGATCTTAGCATATTACTAATGATCTATCAATGTACATAGAACGATCTCAAGATGGGTGGAATGGTCGTGTCGAGTTAGAGATTACACCAAGATATCATCCATGAAGACTTCCATAAAAAAAATAAAGATATGGATGGAACTCACGATTCATCAGATACATGAAAACAGTTGGCAGGTTCGTGAGTCCTAACGACATAACCAAGTACTCGTATAGACCATATATGCTCTGAAAATCTGTAAGCGGTATGTTCGATGGTCTAACGTGCAACTAATGATAGCTATATCTCAAGTCAATCATTGAGAACACTCGTTCTCCTCAAATTTGATTAAAAATATCATCAATCCTCAGTAGGGGATATTTGTTCTTAACTATCAACTAGTTCTGTTTACAATAATCCTCACAGAGTCTGAGGGTACTGTCCGCCTTCTTCAAAAAAAGGAAAGGCAAACCCCAAGGAGAAGTACTAGATCAGATCAAACCATTTGCATGTTACTCCACTAATTGTTTCTTGATATCTTGTAATTCTAGCGTTTCCATCCTATAAGGAGGAATGGACAATAGTGCCACTCCTGGAACAAGCTCAATAGAGTAATCCACCTCTCTCTTAGGAGGTAGACAAAAAACAATCCTTTGGGAAGACATCCCTAAAATGGTCAACCACTGGAGGGAAATCCTTCTGACAAGTTCCCTGGTCATCCAGATATAAACTCACAATATGGTCTTTCACTCCACCGCGACCACAATGCTCGGGTCCAGCTCAACTCGCCTAGATATCCCATTCTCCCTTTCATAAAAACACTCCACCCTCTGGTGACGTGAAACACACCCTATGATGATAGAAATCTACAAAGTCTCGAAACAGTACCAACTAGTCTATCTCGAGAATGATGTCATTGATTGTCATTTCTAAGACATATAGTCCCTATAGGAAGTGACACCCACCATACTCTAGGGGGAACTCCATGGACTGATGCACACCTTCCATTCTAATCTCTCATGGAGATTCTAGCATCATAATATCATAATAAGAAGAAACATAGATCCCAAGGCTCATTAAAACGGGCACAGATAGAAAGCTGTGTGTAGCACCATTATTGAAAAGTGATGAAGATAAAATATAAGTAATTAGAACAATACATCTGATAGTGGAAGGTCTGGGATCATACTCTTTTTGGGTATGTTGCACTGCATATACCATCCTAGGGTCGTGGCCCTACGACACAGCCTGACTACCTTGAGCTAACCCACCCTGCTGTCTCTGAGATCCTAGGGTCTTGCTACCATGGCCATGATGAATTTCTCATCCTGAATGTCCTTACGTATTCCAATTCCCTGACTTGTTGGAAGTTACTGGCCCTACTTCTTCAGGCGGAGTCTACACGGAAACCATCTCACTAGTCACTATTGGAAACACCCTGCAAAAACGCTGCAGATGACCCATCATGCCGCAAGATTGGCACTCCACTAGGTCACATGGAAACTGAGGTCTCTTGTGCCCCTCTTTACCACTATTTTATCACCTTACCTGGCCATCTGAAGAATTTTTCTGGCTTGTACTTCCACCATGAGAAAAATCCATCTGCCTCTTCCTCTTACCAGTAGAAATAGAACCTGAAACTGGTGCTAAACCGTCCTGGTCCACACCACTAGCTTCCCATAGGTTCTGATCAGTAATTATTGCTTGGTTTAAAATAGCATGAACGGTAGGAAACCGGAAAGCATTCACCATCACCCGAATTTTATATCGAAGACCATCCACTATTCGTCTAGCCCTCAACGTCTCATCACCCACCAGAACATGTGAAAAATGTTGTAGCTCGGTGAAGTAGGAAGAATAATCCATCATTGACATGGATTATTGTTATAGATTAATGAACCAGTGAGCTCGATCTGTCCATAGCATCTCTGGAAAGAATAAGTCAAAGAGAACTACCTGAAAAGCTACCCACGCCATGTCTCGATGATGCATAGTCTCAGTGGTAGAATCCCACCACCTCTTGGAGGAATCATACAACATTCATGTAGAGATCTTGACCATCCTCCCTATATGCATCTCAAAGTTTTCTAAGATAGTATGAAATGAATCCATCCATGAACCCATAACATGTGGCCCTACATCCCCTGAAAACATAGGCGGATGCTACTGCTGGAATATATGTATCAGCTCTACCATAGATGTGGCAGCCAGCAGTGCTCCCTGGAAGGTCTGCAAGAACTTCATGAAGCATTCACATAACTGTACAGTCGTGCCTGCGTCCTATATAATCGTTGGTGCCATATCTATAACTACTAGAGGATCCATCAATAGCCCATGGCCAACCATCTCTGGAGTATAATCATTTCCACTCTCTTGGAAAACAACTCGGGGTCGTCTCGACGACATGACTCTACAAGGTCAAACACATGCCATAGATTAAGATCATCAAGAACCAAGAATTGGAAATGTAAGAAGGGAGCAGGGGAAAGAAAACATTCAGGTTTTACAAAACAAGACTACACGGTGTGTATAATAACTACACGACATGTTGTTTTATTTCTTTCACATGGGAATGTACTTCTGCCAGAACTGGTCATGTAACACCTCAAACACACGGTGTGTTGTCCACACACATGGCACATACTTTAATTTTATTCCCCTACCTGAGTCCATCTACATGGGTAGGCCACACAACTCTCCTTAGAATGAGACTGCACGACGTGTATAATGTCTACACGGTGCGTACCCTTAAGCCCTTACATGGTCATGTTTTGATGCTGGCCTGGGCGTGTCTCAACCCTAGGTACACGGTGTGTTACACCTTCACATGGCATGTACACCACTCCGTCTCCCCAATCACACGACAAAGTCTACACTGTCTCTCATCAATCAAGACTACACGATGTGTCCAACAGGTACACGACATTTTTTAAACGGGCTTCGCAGACCTGTGTTGTTCGTGACACGTTCAGATACATGTCTCACCCTACAAGGCATGTACCAGATAGACACGACGTGTACAAGATGAGGTAACATCTACCAGTGTTTTTTAGTTACATGTCCGAGTCCCCAGATTTCAGTACTAGTCGTGTATGTCATTTAGACAACATGTTTAAGATAATATTTCTCCATCTGTGTTTGTTACTTACACGGCGGACACAGGGTCAACATGACATGGTGTGTACAATCGGTACACAACATGCTCCCTCAAGGTTTCACTATCCTATATTTCTACCCACAAGTCCGATGACACGGGTATAAACTACACGATGTTTATATATAGTACACGGCATGTAATAAAATTTTTTAACTTTCTTCTCGAATCGAAGAGTAAAGGGAGTGTAGTCAGAACTACATGACATGTATTCTCGGTTTTTTGAGACATTAAGCCTTAGAAACTACTCTAGAGCCTAGAAAAACAATTAAACCAACACCTCAGTTCCAAATTTCGACCCATGAGAGCCCATTCTCCCCACGAATCAAAACTCGGAATCTTAGACATGTTATAACAAGGAAGACAAGTTAATGATCCACCAAATTATAGTCAATGAGGGCCCATACATCTCAAGAACAAATGTTTGGTGCTCACTCTAAAAAACCTCACACAACAATACCCTATCAAAAAAGTAGGTATTTTATCAAGGCATCTATCACAACAACATGCCTCTACTAGCATACCATCTATCACAACAACATGTAATTTATAATTTACCTACATGGCATGTAAAATCTACATGGCATGTGTTTATTGCATGTTCCTAAATGATGCATGAGATTGACTACCATCATCTCATCGGGTTGCGACTAAATAGAACCCAAGTTTAAATATATAACCAGAATACCACAAGTGCGTCACACAATGGTGAAAATCAAATCTGTTGTAAAAAAGCAAAACAAGATAAAAATTTGCAACACGAGATAAATAGGCTTTTCCCTGTACATGGGTTAGCTACTCCCAGGCACAACTTACTACCATGTAACTATTCATTATTATCCCTATATATAGGCTCCAAAAAGTAAGTCAAGATAAAAAGAAACCTTTGATACCACTTTGTAACATCCCAGATCCGGGTGCCACTAAACAGGTGCCCCGAACCTTGTTGGTCACATGACATCAAGCACATTTCTACAAATTCCATAGGCTGCTGAATAGCAGTGAGGGCCTAGGTCTGATAGTGGGGAAACTATGCCCCAATTTGTCAAAGTGTTGCGTAGTGTAAAAATACAAACATACGAAAAACGTAATTAGTAAACAATACCATGCTGAAATGACAACAATACTGAAGAAAAAGACAACCAACAATCATATATATATATATGATGATGAAATGTGTCCTATTTCTAAAAAAGAAATCAAAATAGGATACACTACAATCAAATACAATATAGTACAAAGTATGAAGTACAACAAAGAAAACTAAAACAGTGCAGTAAGAACTCAGCAGCATCACAAGCCTAAACTCAGTCCCATTCTCTCCTTCTCCTTTGCAACAATCATGTACCTGTATAGGGACCCTTTCCCTTATCGACGCCTGCAGAAATATAATCTGTTTGGGCCCAAGACATGACACAAATAGGGTGTGAGAATTAAATCCCAGTAGGCAACCACCAAAGGTATGTTCCCAACTATCAGTGAAAATGTGCAACAACAGTGTGCAATAAGAAAATGCAGTAAACTCAGAAGTACTCAAAAGTAACTATCTTATCAATTACATTACCATTTTCATAATCATTTAACAATTCAACGTAATTGAGTTATAAGTTCTCGAGAACCGGCCTCAGCCGACAATCTCTATACTGTGCCATAACATAGACTACAACAGGCTATCTAACAAATAAAAGGTGTAACAATACAAAGATTGTTCTTTATCTTGGTAGATATAACACAAGAAAACACCACAGTGAATATTTAAGTGAACATTGCCCTTAGGCTAAAAGTACCTTGCTCCGGGCTAATCATAACCTTGCCCTCAGGCTAAATAGAATGAAACTATCATGTATCTACCCTCAGGCATAATGAATATTTCCCTTAGGCGTATAAGATATTGACCTCAGGAATAGAAGCTACTACCATCATCTATAGGAAATGTTTCTGTTAGGCGAATCAATACATTTACCTAAAGCTAAACAAAACACTTCCCTCAGTCTAAGGTAAACATTCCCCTCAGGCTTAACAAAACACTGCCCTCAGGCTAAGAAAGTAAACGGGCCGAGCCCAACACATAAGAAAGTAATAAATATGTTTCCACTCAAGAAAACTGAAAACATGCTATCATTACAGAATACCCACGGGCTTCCTGGCCAAATGGCTAAATAAGGGAAATGCACCCACGGGGTGGCCCTGGTTCTTAGCAATGATCCCAAATAGAAGTTTATATTTATCATTAGATTATCTATGCAATTTTGTATATCTAAACATATAAGGCATCATCCATACAACACCCCAAACATGGGATAATAGCACAATAGTGCACAAAAACAACTCAACAGTTGGAAATAAACACCAAACCACCTACCGTGATCTCCTCTGATCGATATATGCGAACGAAACCTCCCGAAACAACTGAGAACGATGTATATCCGAGTTAAACATTTACCTGTTCAATCATAAATAACTTTCCTTAAGGAAATAATTGGACGGAAACACTCATGGATAGGGAACGGCATTCCCTTGCGGTCCAAACGTGAATGACGACAGAAGAATCTGAGTTCCATCTTGTGATCGAGAGCTCTTCCAGGCTTCGACCTCCCCTCCTGGTGCTCCGAACGAACTCGCTGCCTCCTATGACAAATGAGGAGGCTACTGCCCATTTATAACAAAAGACATAACTACAAGGCATGTACTCTCAAGTACACAACATGTACTTTCCATTTTTTAATTATTCCTCTGGAGGCCTCTTTCCACCGCCATAACTGTTCATATGCCGACTTGATTATACGTCGTGTATTTCTGAGTAGAGGGCATGTACTACTGTTCCACTGGCGGCTACTCCCACCACATTATTGTTCACTGGCCGAATGATTACAAGGCGTGTATCTACAAAGTACACAGTGGGTAGTAAGTTTTTACACCCTTCATCACCGACAAGCCTTCAGTCCGTTAATACTCATCCCACACAGCCTAACTACATGAATTTTGGAAAAGTACACTATGTGTACCCACAAATGTTTTTTGGGATTTTCCCAATTTTCCATATTTGCATAAAAACACTTAAGGAAAAAAGGAAAATAAGAAACCCATACCTCAAGAAGAAGAACTCGGTTCATACATTTTAATTCTGAAAAAATTCATGACTGACCAACATTCCATAATGAACATTATAAAATTGAAGCATTACTCATTCGTACGTACTACTTATTATCTCCATGATCGTAACATTCTTCATTTATCAAAACCATCATTCAAAATTTATACAAAGAATATAATTCAGGAATAAATATGTAAATTATTTCATGATTATTATTATGGATATAATGGAACAAGGAATAATTTATGAGTACATTAGATAAAAAAGAAATAAATATACAAAAAACAAAGCAGTTGTTTCCAGAAATGTGATTTTAACAAGGAATTATTAATAAAAAAGTCATATAAAGTCATATATAAATCACATATGGTATGATATATATATATATATAAATATGAATGTCTAAGTAATAGGTGTATACAAAAAAGCTATTTCCTATGTAGGAGGCTTGAACATTTACAATGGATGTCTCGACTTAAGGTTTGGTATTTTCGTCTCACCTTTATTTCCCATGAGACAAATCCCATATTTCCACCCATTTTTATTTTATGTGTTATATATACATAACATAAATGTATTTTATATTTATTATAATTAAAAATATTTTATTTACATATCAATTTGAGGATCTATCTTGCATGGGGTTCACAATTCCAATGTTACCAAAATGATGAGGGATTTGTTTCTCAATTTTCCTTCTTTGAGACATATAATTAGGATATACACATTTATTATTGAATAGGTGTGTATATATATATATATATATCCCATTTTACACGTAATGTAATAAATTTATTTACTGTCAATATATTTTAATAATATTTCTTCATTGGGATTACATTTCATATTTACCAATATAAAAATGATTTTATTTTATAATTCCATTGTTTATTGGGATTCATCATGATCACATTTTGGGTAATATAATACAACAATACAACTATAAATAAACTCATGATAATTAATCTTATCTCATTATGTTAGGATTATATATTATTTCCCTTCATTTTCCTCTATTTGTGTTATCATGATTTCAAAAAAATAATTTCTTTATGAAAAGCATCTTTTTTGAGAAAAACCCAATTTCTTCGAAAACCATGTTCTCTAAAAAAATAAAAATTAATCATGTTTTGAATCATGTATTAATATATTAATGGGTATTTTCTTCTAATATATTTTAAATAATTTTTATGTATTCCTTTATAAATTTTCAAGTTTATTTTTATTGAAAACGATTTCAATAAAAGTTATATGGTTTAAAAAGTCATTTTAAAATTAATATTATTTTTCCTTAAATAATTCTTCTAAGTGATCATTAAAAATAATTTAAAATATATGGTTACATATTTTGATATTTCTAGTTATTTATCCCGGTTGTTATCCACGGATAAAAATCTTATTCTTACTCTAAATGGTTTTTTCTTATGATGAAAATATTTTTATGAATCTTATTTATATTCCGTGGTTTATAATATGATAAAGTTATTATGAAACCCACATATTTATACATGGGTTTAGCTATGAAGAAATTTTAAAATTTGTATGAATGTTTCTATTTTCTATATTTTATGATATGATGAAATGTTTATGAAACCCAATATATTTCATAGGTTATGATATGATATTTGTTTTATGATCCTATGAAAGAAAAATTCATAATTATCATTATATGATGGGTGAGAAATATGTCTACATACAATGAATTGGGTAATGATAAAATTTTCTATTATATCAGTGGGTAAATGGGTGGTTATCCTAATCCAAAAATGACAGTGGAAGAGTTTTTATCTGATGCTCAAAACATGGGTAGTTAGTCGATGCCCTAATACAGTACATAGGTGGTTTGAGAAATCATAACATGTTACAAATGACATGGTAGGTTGCATTGACATATATTTTTCTATGATTATGTATATTCAAAATTTCTATTTCTTATTCCATTTTTATTCTCTCATGCCTCATGTACATTAATTTTGTTGTGAGTATTGTCTTATGAAATACCAATATTCATTCCATGAATCATGACTATGTTATTTGATATGTGGGTTATTTTTTAGATGTTATTCTCTTGATATCATACCTTTATGTTCATGTCATGTTTATATATGTCCCATGTTTTCCCTTATTTTGAATATGATCTCACCTTTTATTTTGTTTCCTTTCCCCATGTTATAATAATATATTTTATATATAATATGTTTTTGGAGAGTACTAAAAGAGAATATCTTTGTAGGAGATGTTGACGATCATTCAAAAATTAATATTATTATGATCCACATTTTCAAATACACTAAATTCTTATGGCCCACATGCATTTTTTTTAATGCAATGAATAATCATTTAAAAATAAGTAATATCCATATATTAGACGCATGAGTCACTATAGTTGATATTATAGTAAAGGATTAGAGATCCTTTGGAAAATAGTATGAGAAGACATAGTGATATCCTTATGGATATTAATTAGGATATTTATATTTATTTCCCTAAATATATGTCTATGGATGAATCAAAGTATAGATAAATGTTGTGAAATTTTGGTAAAGTATTGGACAAGTGATTTCTAAGCAATATCATCCATGTCTAGACCCAAAAAGTGGATGTGGCTCTAGAAACGAAGTACTAAGTTTAAAGAAGTCCAAAATGGCTCACTAAGATTAATTTAATCATCAACCAGTGAATTAAAATGAGCCTTTTCCACACACCTTATTTGAAACTCTCTAGGGATATGCTTTAGAAATTCATAAACACATTACAATCCATCATTATGTTATTATATATATGATAACTATGAATGACCAAGGATAAAAATAAGGTTCAAAATATTTAAAATATGGTGTCATTATTTAGATATCATATAAGTTATGTTTCATGATTATTTCGTTTCCCACTATGATTAGTGTCACTAACACTATGATTTTTGTTTTAGTAATTCACTAGATCCTAAAGTAACTATGTCAATGATGAGTATGATGAAAAAGTCATTGATTTTCCTCCTAAGAGTTGAATTTTATGGGACGTAGAATGTAAATTCACATTAGAATCCTCCAATAACATTCTCATGATATGAATTGTGTTGTACTTCCAAATGATTAAATGAGGGGAAAAATTCTTTTTATAACTTCATGAGGAAACATCCCACTTATTTCATCGTGACTTCTAATATAATAATTTCAAAAAAATGAATAAGCACAACCAAAATTATTTTTTTCATTATCTTGAATTTGAAACATGAAGAAGGCATTTGTAATGTGTACCATTTGAATAGTTAAGTAGACTAATAGAGGAAGTTTAACAAGAATATGATGAAATATGTTGAAATTTACCCCATGGATTGGATCAAGCTCAAGAAATTATTTATCAAAAAGTACATTCCTTAAATTATTCACTTGAATATAGAGAAGGATTTCCTTGAGATAAAGAAAATGGATGATGTCTCTATTGTTATATATGAGGAAAATATTACAAGAAATGTGTGGTACACTTACGGTATTATCATCCATCATGAATTTAAGGATGAGTGATTCATTAGTGGATTAATAAAAATCCTTTTAAGGGCATCATCCATAAGTTATTTCAATATTTATGAATAGATTGTTCGATATTACATCATGGTGGAAATGGTGGTTTTATTTACAAATCAATTTCAAGGTTTTTATAAGAGGATAATAATGTAATTTAAAGAAATATTTAAGAACCACAGAGAGATGAAGGCGATATTTACTTTATTTTCAAAGCATGAAATGATGAACGAAGGAAATTTTATTATTGGAAATATTAATAGGTTTATGTGTTTATAGTATACTCATAGATATACATAATACTTATGTAATTGGATGAAGTTAGTTAAAGATGTGAATAATGAGGAAGATACACATAATTAACCTCTCACACTCTAGTGTTTTAAATTAAATATGTTTTTAGATTATGAAAATTAATTCCCTATTTCAATTAAAAATGAGGATTATAAGCCAAAAAAATATAAAGGTAGTGGAAAATGTTAAATATTATGTGATCATGATACATAAATTGTACGAATTAGAGCTATTAAAATCATATTTTTCACCCTATAGTCTAATTTCATGTGATTATCTCCATTTAAATGAATATTGGAAAAAATCATAGTTTATATTCTATAAGTAAAAAGTGGAATACATGTTTCCAATATAAATGTTTTTGGATAAGAAAAGAGAGTATTTAAGTAATAAATATTTAGTTATATTTTGGAAGCATTTATGTCTCCAGGTATGATTATCTTAATATTTATGGAGACCATCACGAGTTTTCATGTTTAAGGTTGATAATATGTTTAAAGTAATCAAATACCCTTATGATGTTTTATATGATGGTAGTTTATATTGATTATTGATAAATTAGGAGACATTTATGGAAAGACAACCCTTATATTTTGTATATATTTTAGTGAAAAAGTTATTTAAAGGAAAATAAATTTAAACATTTCTAGAATATGTTTAAAGGTACTGGTAAACAATAGGGTTTATGTTATATTTTATATTGAGGTAATTATGGATTTCTATCAACTTGTAATATCATTGTAATTAATCGATATTATATAATACTTCTCTTTTCACATGATGTAGAATATAAATTAACGAATTGGTATGTTTGCAAGGAGTAACACATTAAATTATATCTAAATGGGATGAAAAATTTTCATCAATTTTTTAGACATTTCTTCAAAAATATATTGATATATAGTTAATTTTTAGTTCAAAGTATCATCCTTAGATATCTGTTCCATCTGATAGAATAATTCGAACCCTGGACGACATGTTGAGATCTTATTCATTGAATTTCAATGTTGGTTGGGAATAACCCTATACTATATTTGAGTTTTCCTAACATAATATCTTTGAATCAAGCATTCATATGGATCCTTATGAATACCTTTATGGAAGGATGGGTACAACTCCAAACTACTAGAATGAATGTGTAGAAAAAAATCTCTTGGGAAATGGGAAATATGGTGAGATTTCATAGAAGGTTAAAGAGATTCCTAATTATATAAATACTTCACATAGTTGATATAAATTTTAAACTAGTATTCATATAAATGATCTATAATTTCATGTTTATTGGTAGGATTTTATATAAATTAATCCATATTTTAAAGAATGAAAAAATAACACCTAGGTATACCTATACCATCAAAATACTTGATCGTACATGGAAAATTCCAGGATGGTTTTCACTTCCAATGAACCAATATTAGTTTCAAGTTGTTTTACATGTACCAATATAAAGTAAGTATATACATTATAAATAAAAACATTGAACTTAGAGGTTGTATAACTAGAACATTATATTTCATATAAGGAACAAATGGATGAGATTTTTGATAGTATAGATAATTTTTAATGAAACAGTACCACTCATGTAGTCATTATTTTGTGGATAAACTAATAGAATGAGTAAGAAACATGTGAAGTTGAATATGTAATGAGGGAGAATTATCCTCAGTTATTGGTTGTAAATTAAAAATTTTTTAGGGAAAAATTCTTTTTAATGGGGTTGAATGTAAAACCTCAAGATTTTTTGAAATATTTTTTAAAAATAAATTTGTTCTTTTTGGTATTTTTTATTATACAAAATACTGATTTTAGATTAAATTACATTAAATAATGATATTTTCTTATATTACATAGAACACTATGATGATCTTATAGTACACGCTACACTATATTTAAATGAAACATGATATGTTATTAAAATATTTGAATAATGGTTATCAGCTAGCCATTAGAATGGAAGGTATGGATATGATTATCTAAATTATTTAAATATAAATCTTAATCATGTATATAAAATAAATTCTTTTTATATTAGTTAATTAAAAATAAGAATAAAACCTATTACAAAATAAATGAAATATTTTTTTTAAATAACTAGTTTGAAATAGAAAAACACATTTTATCTTAATAAATTTTAAAAAACAAATTTGGTGAAATATTTTAATGAAATGTATATACTAAATATTAAATGAAAGATTTAACATTAATCTTATGTTTTTTTTGAAAGGAGATATTAATAAATTTTTTTATACACTTAAAATATTTATTTTAGTAAAAAGCTAATTTATTGCCTTTTTGATGTGATTATTTCAAAAATAATTTTTAAAACAGTTTGAAAATTTAATTAAAACATTATTTTTTTAAAATAATATTATCAAAATTATATTTAGGTGAATTATAGTGATTTTTCTGAAAAGAATAAACTTTTAATGAATTGTGGAGAATACTAAATTTTACCTAAAAATGCATTTTTGTTTAATGATTTTATAAATTTAAATTAAATATTAAATAATTTTTAAAGTAAAATTAGTTCAATTATACATCAATAAATCATTTTAGGTAATTATAACCAATTTTATATTGAATTGTTTTAAAATATTCTACACATTTGAAGATTTTATCTTTAAACCCCCAGTTTCTCATCCCATCTATCTGATTAATTTTAAATTAAAATTTTCCACATTTAAGAATATAATTAACTAAAATGGATTTAAAATATTGAATAATAATAATTTATTTTATATAATAATTTCAACTTAATTATTAACCATAATTAATATAAAATACTGTGAAAATTATTTTCCATGTCTAAGGTAAAAATGGTTTTAATAGATGTTAAACTAAAATGATATGGATTAAAATAACCAAAAAATTTATATAAAATATATTTTATGGAAATATATCTAACATATAATGTCTAAGGGTTGATAAAAATCAATTTTTAACAATGTTTCATGAGAAAAATGTGGGTACGCCATTTTCTTTTAAAAAATTACAAGTATGTCACTCACCTCACTTACAAACAACCACCACCTCTACTATATTAATATAATCTTAATTACCTTTTGGTTCAGCCAATACCGATCCAAATAACTTACCAAATTCTCTCCTATATTAATATAGTCTATTGTTTCATAAGAACTCAATCCCTGGAAGGCTTTTTTGCAAAACTAATTAGGATACCTGAAGAAGAGGTAAATTTCTTAAATGAGTGTTTTTGTTTTATTAATTATCAACCTCATAAAATTTTTATTATAACATTATTATATATTAAAAATATTATCTTCCTAAATAAAATATGTTTTTACATTATGTTAATGACCTACAAACATCTATACTTCCATTAAATGGGTTAAAAAATCCTCTTGTGTGTGTACATCAGACTACCGCCTTAAAAATCCATGTAATTAATTTTTCTATTACCAAATATCACTATTGTTAATGATGATGGATAAAAATGATACATATGATATTTATAAAATATTTTTACATCTAAAGAAGCTATAAAATATTTTACTTTTTTAAATTTTATTTATATATGGGATAGGATAATGTCACTCCTGTGTACAATGAACTACATGCTCGAAAAGTGATGTGATTCGTTATTCACTAAAGAAATTAAAAAATATGATAATGCTAAATATATGTGATATAAATAACATAATAATTATATTTATTACATATTTATCATTATTAAATGATAATATATCTTTTTATTTTTTACCATTTCACTATGTAAAAGATGATATCATTGATCGGGTACATGTGGGAAACTAAATTCATGAAGTGATGAAACTCTATTTTCACTAAAACACCACATAGTAATATGTAAAAGTATATTTAAAAAAATAATAATATTTTTTTAATTTGTTATCCTTGTACTGATTTCCTCTATTAATTTACACTTTTCCAAAATTATCGTTGATAAATTGAAATGATACCCATGCATACATATGACTTACATCTACCCAATCATAAAATACACAATATCACAAAACCAACATTCAAGATTATACATAAAAATATATTTTATATATAAATTTGATAATTATTTCAAATTTATTATTCAAAATATTAGGGAACCATTAACAATGTAGGAGGACTGAGAATAATAAATTAAGACATGTATGAAAAACCTAGCGGTTATTACCAAAAACATGACTTTAACAAAGAATTTTTAATAAAAATGTACTAAAAAGTCATAGAAAAATCATATATGAAATGATATATATATTATTGATTCTTTTATATTCTTTTAATAATCATAAATTTAATATATATGAGGTTTTAATGTGTATGATGAAATTTGAGACTTTAGTTAATTTATTTATGTCTCACATTTGTTTATTGTGAGTACAATTACATATTCACCAAACGATTATTTTATGTGGTAAATATAATGAATATTAATTTATTTTATGTAATATTTAATTTATATTTACAATATTTACATATCCATTTGAGGATATCTCTTTTATGGTGCTTACAATTCAAAACATACCAAAATTGTAAGTGATTTCGTGTCAATTTTCCTTCTCTACGACATATGATAATGTTATACACATATCTTATTGTAAAAGGTGTATACACATACCATTTTAAATGTAATATCATAAATTTATTTATCCTCATGATATGTTATGTATCATTGAATTTTATTCTTTTATGGGCCCTAGGTTTCAAAGTCACATAAGTGGTAATGATTTTATATTACGATACCATCGATTATCAGGATTGTTTATGATCATTTTATTGATGATAGAATAAAATTATAAATATCTAAATAAAATCATTATGTTTCTTATATTATTTTAATTTCATGAGAATACAAGTTTTACATTTTTTTCTCTCTTTATGTACTTAAGAGTTAAAAAATAATATTTTTATGAAAACTTATATTTTTAGTTGGAAAACATTTTTCATCAAAACCCTTGTTTTATTAAAAATAATTTCAAAATGATTTATATTTCAAAAAGTGTTTAAAAAATATAGAGGGTACTTTCCTCCATATTTTTTAGTTATAATTAAAGAATCATTTATACGTTTTCAGGTTTATTTTAAAATATAATGATTTAAAAAATGTATTATCTCTCAAAAAATGATTTTTAAAGAAATGATATTTTCATTAAAGAAATGTTCTAAGTGATATTTAATAATAATTTTCAACCAATGATTACATCATTTGATGTTATTTATACTTTACTAGGTTTATTATTAAAGGAAACTATTCTTATTTTTCCCTGAATGATTTATGATTAAGATGAAATGTTTTTTTATGAATCCCATTTCTCTTTCATGGATTATACCATGATAATATTAATATAAAACCCGATCCATTCACCTAAGGTTATGGAATGATGAAATGATGAAATGATTATGAAACGTTAAATTTTACATAGGTTATGATATGATTAAATGTTTATTAAATAAATTCCATTTCATGGGTTATGATATGATTATTGTTTTTGGATCTTGTGGCACACAAGTGTATAATATTCATTATGTGACTGGTGACACCTACTAATCCCTCCAATGCATTAGGAAATGATAAATGTTTTATGTGGTCATAAGGTACATGGGTGTTAGCCCAACTCTAAACAACGATGTTACATTGGTGTTTATCCAAATAGCAAATCATGCACCTGAGGTTTTAGCACAATAATAACATGTTATGAATGCCACTATGGTTATCCATGACATGTGATTTTATATAATTATGTGTATTCCACTGTTGTCGCTCCTTTCGTCACAGAATCTACAGATCGGAAAAGGGGAATATCTGAGCTCAAAGTGATTCATCCTTTGAAGAAAACATAAAAAAACGACAAAGGCATGAACAAAGGATCAAAAGAAACTGCACCGCGCAAGTTATATCACTGTCGCGCAAGTGCACTTGCGTGACCTAAGTGGTAACCACCCGGTAACCGCCCGGGGTCTTCTCCTGCCTATAAATAGACACTCTGGGCCCCCCATTGAAAAAGATCTTTTTCCAGAAACTCAGATTGAAGCTCCCGACACCCAAGTCTCGTCTAAAAGCTTCCGGAACACTTCTAAGGTAATTTCTTACCTAGAATGGATTATCTAAAGAGAGGGAGGAAGGCCTAAGTGTCTAAATGCATAAACGCTTGTACGCCTAAGTGGCCACAATTGCGCGCCGCCTTTATTCCTTCAAAAGAACTTGCGCGTCCCTTTTCTGGAAGAACCTCAAGAGGATTCTAAAGGGTTTAATAAAGAGTCGCTCAAGTATTTTTATGCTGGTTGAAAACCATGCAAGTACCCCACATGTCGCGCAAGTATACCTGCGCGACCAATACTTGCGCGCCGCCGCAATACTTACACGCCTTTCAAGACTTGCGCGCCCCTACCTTTTTGGGTGCCCATCTTGCCCATTTTACCCCTCTTAAGCCATTACACCTTTCCTTTTCAAGATTTAGTCTTCAAGACACTCTTCAAATCCATTTATGGAATGATTTATTGATTTGACTTCCTTATCTAAAAGGAATTCGGTGAAATATCTCTCAAAACCTAGTGATTTACATATATTTATGTCACCAAAGATTGAGAGTTCGTTCATTCAACCTCATCCTTTAAGATGAGAGAATCCTTAACCTAGGTCTCCTTTTCAGGAATAATCCCCAGTTATAAGTTCTTTAATCTGGGCGTCTTCCTCAGGAGTAAGTCCCAAATTCTTAAAGTTCTCTAATTTTGGGCATCCTCCTCAGGAGTAAGCCCCAAACCATAAATTCCATAATTTGGGCATCCTCCTCAGGAGTAATCCACATTCACAATCCTTTAATATGGGCATCCTTCTTAGGAGTAATCCCCAAGTCCTCTAATTTGGGCATCCTTCTTAGGAATAAGCCCCAATCTCAAACATGGGCATCCTCTTTAGGAGTAAGCCCCAAGTCCCTTAAATGTTTGGGCATCCTCCTCAGGAGTAAGCCCCAAACCTTAAACCTTAACCTGGGCTTCCTTTTCAGGAATAAGTCCCAGTCATAAATCTTGTGCATCCTCTTCAGGAGTAAGCCCTGAGTCCCTTAATTTGGGCATCCTTTTCATGAGTAAGCCCTAAGCCCCTTAATTTCTCTTTAACTAGTCCTAAATTTTCATTTGATCTGGGATTCCTTCACAGGAGTAAAACCTAGTTATCAATATTCTCCTAATATGGGTTTCCTTTTCAGTAATAAGTCCCAAATTAGAGTATTCAAATCTCCATAAAGCACATATACCTTTATGGACCCTGCTCCTGGATTTTCTCCCTAAAAGTAAATCCTAAACCTTCATCTATATGGGCAGTCATATATACATAAGCCCCAAACCATTTCTTATGATTGCATCTTTCATGGCACAATTGTATAATTTTTACCAATACCTCTTGTTTCTCACACTGAGCATGTCTCACGTGATCTTAGAGTGTAAAAGTAATTGTGACATCCTACTTTGAGCCATCAATCATAAACATCATACCCTTATTCGAACTACGTGGGTTCTGATTCCTTTTTCAAAACAAAGGATACATAGGTAGCCCATCTATGGGTTCGATCCCAACTCTGAAGTAATTCATTGTCCTTATGAATGACGATAAATTTCAAGTGCCCCACTGAGTGGCTTTAAAACCAGCCTGGTCATCATAATGACCAAGAGACTTTTATGTAAATTTTTTGAAGGATACCATTGACCAAGAATCTCTAAATAGGTACAAGATGATTCTCTATTGATGAAGAACCTCAAATACATATAAAACATTCTCTAAATTTCTTATATATTTAATCATTTATTGTTAAACTGAAGCAAAGCTCTTTTTATACTTGATAATGTAATAAGGATTCACGAACATAACTTAAATCTATAAAGAGAGTCCCGGAGTAGACAATAATTCCCCTCAAAAAGGTGTGATGAGTCCGACCTCCCATCCTCTTGACCAATGAAATTTCTTAAGCCTCATTAGTCCACAAGCTAATGAGCGCCTACCTTTGGAAAGTAGGTCCAAACGGATGTGGAATCATTGGATGTTTCTGGTTCTACGAACAAACCTGGTAGAAACCGATCAGAACGTTTGAATCTCCCGTCCAGGAGGTCATCCCCGAATTCCGTGCGAAACAAAAAATGGTGAACCCGACATGAATCCTTAACCATGTTAAAGTGATGTTCTTCTTATTTGTTAGGACCCTTGGGCCAACAAAGAAATCATTGACATGTGGTCATCCAAAAGATGCAGTGGCCGGATTCATCTTGATTATGTCTGCTATATGGAACAGGCACACTTTTCTCAATATCTTCTGCAAAATTTCTTTCCTTAAATTCACCCCTGTGAATACTGCTGCTGTAAACACCTCTACTGTGAGGTCTACTGCTGTGAAAACCAATGCTGCTACTCCTGCTGGAACGTCGTCCGCTCTGAGGATGACATCACCAACTCAGCGTCTTCAACGCTGGGTTTCTAATGCACTGGTTAAGGAGTACCGTCGCAACGGTACTATCCCAACTATGGAGGCCGCTCGTTAAGCCCTACAAGTTAACAACTCTACCTGGTCTTCCGAACAACGGCGGCCACAGATCAAGAAGCAGGCGGTGCTGACTACCGTCTCCAACCGTTTCAGGTCGTTATCCCCGGAACACAATTTCCATTCACTCCCTTACTCTGAGGAAGTGAATGAGAAGGTCCCTCAGGGCCTTAATTCAAAAAGACAAGAGTCCTTCCCGAGGGCTCCCATCAACAATCACCGCCAGAATCATGCGGTAGTGCGCCCCCAACATGATGAGGTTACCGACTCCAGGCATTCAGCTCAGGTTCCTCGAACCCGAGCAGGCAAGATGAACCGCCAGAGACGGAATCCGGTTAAAAATGGGCAGGTTGTCATCCCTGCCATCTCTAGAGAAGTCCACCAACCTAATGTGGTGGAAAATAACGAGCATGCACACACACCTGTCCGTTTTAATTCTGCTGTCCAGCAGACTCGTCTGGCAGCATCACGCCAATCCCGCCAGGCAATTCCGGCGGAGTACTATAGGCAGAAACATGCACCTGCTTATGCATCATTAGTTAGTCAGCAGGCTCGCCTGACTACATATGATGGATTACACCAACCTAACTTGGTGGAAAATAACGAGCAGGCACACACACCTGCCCATTTTAATTCCGCTGTCCAGCAGACTCGTCTGGCAGCATCAAGCCAATCCCGCCAGGCAAATCCAGCGGAGTACTATAGGCAGGAACATGCACCTGCTTATGCATCACCAGTTAGTCAGCATGCTCGTCTGACTACATATGATGGATCTCATCAACCACGTTTGGCGAAGTGTAATCAGCAAGCACATACACCTGCTAATACTAACCAATCCTACCAACAGTCTCGCTTGGTAGCGCACGGAGAAGTCAGTCGGAAAGCCCCAATGACAAAGAGGAGGCAGACTCAACTCTCTGCCTCCACACTTGAGTACTGTCAGGATTCACTGATAGGAAAAGGAGGACAGGAGTAGGCACATACACCTACTACAAACCTGGAATGGACGTATATCCCCGTTCCGGCGGCTGAAGTCACCAAACATATTTTGTCAATGGTGAAAGAGCAGAAGCAAATTCCTACTCATATTCTGGATGCTTGCCAGGATATCATAACAACTTCTGCATCATCTCAGGGACAGACACATAAATCTATCCCTAGCAGTGGTGTGACACATCAACGATTCACTTTGGAGAAGACACATACATCTGTTCCAGTCCAAGAGGGTTATGGGGCATACTCCCCCATATCATACGGACAACCAAGTCAGGCACATACACCTGATTTGAGTGGAGATCGTCAGCCTAACCTGACCATATTTCCTGATTGGGCACATACACCTGCTCAGAGTAACCACTTTCGTCAACAAGTGGTTTCCAAAGAGAGTAAGAAGGCATCTAAGAAAAAGATCTGCCCAGCACAGTCAGGAGATCAAAGGCCAATCTATAACAAGGCCTTGCTCGATGCTGTAGTTCTTGAAGCCCTCAGACATTTATCTGTCGGAATTCAAGATTCTACTCACTCAGTTCCCAATAACGGGAACATTAATTCTGAAAGTCTTAAATAGACACTTCCTCATGAAGGCTTTCTTCATGAAAATTCGGTCAATATTGAAGTTTCTTCTTCAGATGAGATCTACAGGAACCCTCTGTGTGGTCAGAAGACCAAGGAGCAAGAGATCTCATCTTTTGTTGTAACCCATTATGGTGGTCCTCCCCATGATGATGAATTTCGCTGCGAAAGTCCTCTCCGTAGTAGTGATTCACATTGCCTGGAAAATACTCCAGTGGAAAATGTAGTGCTGAGAAAGCCCTCTTATCTTGAGGAACTTGCAAATGTGAAACCAGTCATGTCTGATGCATTATCGCTAACAAGTGAAATAATTTCTCAATCAGAAGATAGCCCAGGGTGTATGTCATTCTCCGAACCACCCCTAAGTCATGCATCTTCTAGTTTGACCAATGATCTATCTACCAATCTTGTTGAATCCGATGAAGCAACAAGGAAACACCAACTCTGGTCAAAACAGTTAGAAGAATCTAAATTTAATGATAAAGAGGAAATGATGAACATGAGGAAAAAACTGGCAAAAGGTGAAGTACCAGTCATGTTTTGGCCTTTGGCTGACTCCCAGTACGACATTCCAAAGATGTTGACGGATGATGGAATCCATGATATTCGTCTCAACATATGGAAAACTCTTTCTCAATTAAAGAAAAAGGTATTATCTTATGATGAATATGAAAATCATCTTATGATAATAGAAGGGCTACAACGTCATATTGATTTGGCATCTCTATCTGTCTCTCGGTATCTGAAGGCTGAAAAACAATAGAGAACCCTTCAACGTTCATGCCTTGGCGCACTAAGAAAATTGCGTCAGTTAATTTGCAATGCTCCATCTGATGTTCATATCAGAGGATGGGGTGTTCACGGAGCACTACATTTCACATTGCTTAATAGTCAGCAAAGCCCACCGAAAATGGTCTCATGCAATGTTATTGCCCATGGCCGGCCACAGTCAATGGGCATTGTTCATAATCAAAATCTTTCTCAAGAACAGGCTTCAACTAGTTCCTCTCAAAATCAAGCATATAGAGAACAAGTTGTTGAATTACTCCTACATCAAGCAGGCGAGAATATTGCACAAGCCTCTCGTATGGAGCAAACACGTCATCAAATGACAGAAGTCTCGGAAATCATCCAACGGTCTGTTGAACCAAGTGATAAAAGTGGATATAGGTTAATGCATCCAGCTAATTTCCGAACTAAGATTCACAAGATCAAGAGATCCTTTTAGAAGATATTAGATGTAGTATGTCAAGAGCCACCCCAGTTTGTCAGACTGGGGACTTCTCTAACCCAACTCTCAGAGTCAACAAATGGGATTCGAGGAGTTGAGCGGAATCAGCAGGAACATCCCCAGTTCACGAGACTGGGGACTCTTTCAAATCATCAATCCCCTTCTCAGAGAATGTCAGTCTTTTCTCGATTAGGGAAGGAGCCCCAAGAGGAACGAAGAGCCAAATTATCAAGAGATTCCCTCCAAATTATAGCTCGTCAAAAAATTCCTAATGGATTGAATCAACAAAAAGAAATGTCTCATGAAAGATATGAAAGAAGACAATATCACAGAAATGTTGATAGAAGGGATGCGATGCATTATGCATCAATCAATGTCATCAATGCTGTTGTTGTAAATCCACCAGAGGAGACTCACTCAGGGGACTCAGATGAAGAGCGTCCTGCTCAAGAATATGTACGCACCGATACAAATGAAGAAGGTGTACGTACACGAAGTCAAAGGATTACTCAGAACCTAGGTAATCTGCTTCCCTCCCTCCAAAAGGTATCCAACAAAGGGAAGGGAAATAATCAGGTTACATATCCTTCCTCTGGAGAACGTCAGTCTCTCTCATTAGAGAAAAGGTTTGCACAACAGGAGGAAAAAATGAAAGAATTAAGAAGAATGAATGCAGAACTACTTCAGAGTAGTCTTCTTCTTAAGAATGCTGAAGTTCGACAGCCAAAGTAATTTGTTGTAGTTACTGAGATGGATCAAGAATATCCTCCTTTATCAGTACACCCTTAGAGGTCTAATCACGTGGGTCAAGCGCAACAACGTTTGGCAGTGCTACCATCAGTTGCAGCACCAACCACCACGTCTGTCCAAGCTCCATTCATTGCACCTACCCAAAACCAAGTTCAACCTGATGTTTCTCAAAAGTTAATAACTACTATTGAGTCATTAACAGCTCGGTTAGAAACTATGGAAGGGAAATGGGCGCCAGTTCAACCTGAAAAGAAGGTTTACCCTGAATGGGTAGATTCAATTTCTCCTCCATCCAGTTTTGGAAACCCTGTTTTCCCTACATTCAATGGATCAGGCGACCCTGAATATCATTTGACGCATTACGCGTCTTGTTGTGATCCTATGATGGGAACTCCAGAGCAGAAAGAAGCAGTGAAACTCAGATGCTTCGTGTGAACCATGCAAGGACCAGCTTTTGTCTGGTATACAAGTTTGCAATCCCGGTCAATCATCGGATGGGAGGATCTTCGTCAAAAATTCCTTCTTCAGTTCAGCTCAACTTTGCAAAAAATGACAGTTTTCGATCTTACAAACTGCAAGCAAAGGGAGAATGAAAGAGTCTCTGATTTCATTACTCGCTGGAAGGGATTAACTTATTCCCTGAGTTTAGCACTCCCTCGGGAATAACTGTTGCCAATCTGTGTTGAAAATTTTCGTGATGAATTACACACGCCATTGATCCCTGTGAAATAAACAGGAGGGTTTCGAGACCTTACTTCAATCGCTCAGAAGATTGAAGATTCCCTCATACAGGCTAAGGTTAAATCTCGTGTAATTCCATCAGCTCCAGGAAGAAGAATGGGTAAAGCAAAAACTACTACAGTTATGCTTAAACAAGCACCTGTACCTATTTCTACTTCAAAAACATCATCTTCTCGAAGGACTCCACCTCGTGAATTCCAACAACAATGATCGTTTCGTCCAAATGATCAAAGAGATCAACGATGAAAACAATTTGAGGATATGAAGAGTAAAACATACTCTTTCCGAAATGAGCAAGTTCTTGGTTACTTCATTTCAGCTCTGGAAAATAATTTGGTTCAATTACCAGTGCCCAAGAGGCCAAACAAGGAAGGAGATGAAAACCGTCCCAATTATTGTCCCTTTCATCAAATGTTGGGGCTTCCCATCCAGGAGTGTTTTGTCTTTAAAGACCTCCTGCAAAAGACGGTCGACTTGGGACAAGTCCAATCGAAGGGTTCTTCAGCTCATGTAGCGTGTGTTACCGCTATAGATCCAGAGGAAGGAGGCGAGTGGCAGGAAGTCAAAAGAAAAACTGCGCAAAAATATGATGATTGGATGGTCAGAAAGACAATCAATCGGACCCATTCCATTTTGCGAACACAATTGAAGAAGCCAATTGTGTCTCCTACAAAAGCTACAGTGAATCCTCCATCAAAAGAAAAATCCTCAAAAGGGCATTGCAATTCAAAGAATAAATAGGAATCAGAAGAAGATGAGTATGTATCGAGGCCTAAGTTGTCTTTGACTCTGGCAGATTTCATGCCATCTACTTCAAAGCCACGGGCACCACCCCACCAAACGGCACAGCCTAAACAGGCAAGTCAGGCATAGTCTTTATTAGACTAATATTTAATCTTCGGTTCTGTTAATATGATTCAATTAACAGATCCGTATTCCAGTCGTAATTTTGATGAGCCTGAATTCCCTGTATCATATAAGGGAATCCGAGGAAATTCCAGAGGTTCAGGACACAGGGGAAGACGTGGATCTTTCCGAAGCCACTACTCCAATTCTACCCCTACTAGCACTGTGTATGCAGCAGAAACTCGTGGTAGAGCCCTTCAGCAAGCTCAAAAAGAACAAGCAGGTTCTTCTGCTAATGATCAACTCAGTCTTGGCACAGTTATTTTGGAAGATCAATTGAAGGTTCCATCTTCTTTATCTCATCAAGTAAATGGAACTAATTGGTCTAATCTTCTAAAACCAAGGATGTTGCCAACTTCTATCCCAATACAAGATGTATCAGCTTCCAAAGTATCTGCTTCCAAGGTACCTGCTAAACCGCATATTCTTGTTGGGAAACTCAGACCTCTAGATCAAACGTATGATATATTGAAACACATGGCTCAAGTACCAGCCAAGTTATCAATTTTGGATGCTTTGAATCTGTCAAAAGATCTTCGGGAAGCACTCATCGAAGCTTTGTCAAGTCCTTAAGAGTTTGAATCTGAAATTACTGCAGCTGAAGTCTATCACATAGAGAATAATCCTACAGAATGCCATGCAGTGATATCTTTTACTGATAAAGATGAAGATGATTTTGTGCATGGGCACATAAAACCTCTCTACTTATCTGGCAAAGTCAATGGTGTAGATATCCGAAGAGCTTTCATTGACAATGGTTCACGAGTCAACCTCATGCCCATTCGTACACATCATCGATTGGGCCTCACGGAATCTGATTTATCTCCTTCTACCATGATGTTACAGAGATATGATAAATATGAACAAGAACAACTAGGCGTAGTTACACCCAGAATCCAGTTTGGAGATCTTGTATCCAATTCGGATTTCATGATTGTTGATCAAGACTCGGCTTTCAACGTCTTGCTTGGAAGACCCTGGCTACATCAGCATGCGACTATCCCTTCATCATACCATCAATGTCTCAAATATTGTTTCAATGGTCAAGTTGGAACATTGTATAGTGATAAGGCCCCGTTCAAGACATGTGAGTCTCAATACATTGAGGCGGAATTTTATCACATGAAGGGAAGAGAAAAATCTACAATGAAGTAAATTACCAAAGTTAATGCTCCATATGGTTTGGAGAAAATTCCAATAAATCCATTTACACATGTGAGTACAGATTATGTGTTACCTATCAGTCAAATTGAAAAAATAGGCCCAAATAAAAATACTCTTATGGAAAGATCCATAATGTCAATTACGGCGATCGAGCCAGACAACATGGGAGAAATTGGTAACCTACCAAACAGTGATGAAAGCCTAAGTGGTGACATTTTCATTTCATCTGTTGAAGTCCAACAAGTCTATACTTCGCCAATCAGACCAGAAGAAGTTATAGCAACACCAGAGATGAATAATGATGTCGATTCTCAATCCATCATCTCCTATTTATTTCCCAAAGAAGGCCCTTTATCATCAATAGGGTCGGAAATGGAAGCTTCTTCTTCAAAATGTGAAAATTTTGACATCTCTTATGATCATTAGAATTTCGTTTTGTCATCTACTTTGCAAGTAGAAATGGAAGAAATAGCACGTAATGAAGAGGAAGAGGAAGATCTTAGAGATTCTCCTCTAGCATTTGAGGAAGGTATCTCTACCACTGTGGATGATCTCAGAGAAATAAATCTGGGTACAGAGAAAGATCCACGCCCCACATTAATTAGTGCGGCCATGACCCTTGAAGATCAAGAGATGTATATTTCTCATCTAAAGAAAAATAAAGATATTTTTTCTTGGAATTATACAGAAATTCCTGGGCTTCATCCTGATGTTGCTACTCATCATTTGGGTTTACTAAAAGAACATCGAGGATTTAAGCAAGTCGCGAGAAGAACACACCCAACTTATGCTTCCAAAATTGAAGCTGAAGTGGATATGCTAATCAAAGCTAACTTCGTCAGAGAAGTTCAATATCCCAATTGGTTTGCTATTATTGTCCCTGTAAAGAACAAGAACGGACAAATTAGGGTTTGCATTGATTTTAGAGATCTTAATCGGTATTGTCCTAAAGATGATTTCCCAGTTCCGATTACAGAACTCTTAATTAATGCGAAGGTTGGCTATGAAGTACTTTCCTTCATGGATGGATATTCCGGATATAATCAGATCCGAATGGCCCCAGAAGATGAGGAATCTACAGCCTTTAGAGCCCCTCAAGGTGTGTTTTGTTACCGGGTGATGCCCTTTGGTTTAAAGAATGCAGTTGCAACATATCAACGCGCCATGCATCGTATCTTCAAACCTTTTTTAGGGAAGTTTGTTGAATGCTATGTAGACGATTTGGTGGTTAAATGCAAACAACGTTCTAATCACTTGGCTGATTTGGAAGTCAAATTCCGCAAGCTTCGACAACATAATTTGAAGATTAACCCCTTAAAATGTGCTTTTGGGGTAACCTCAGGAAAATTCATCGGCTTTGTAGTACGCCATCGTGGTATTGAAGTCGATCCTGAGAAGACCAAGTCAATCCTTGGTATGTCACCTCCTAAGAATTTGAAGGAATTAAGAGGACTTCAAGGACACTTAGCCTATATTCGGCATTTCATTGCCAATTTGGCAGGCAAAAGTTTACCTTTTTCCAAATTATTGAAAAAAGTAGTCACTTACCAGTGGACTGAAGAATGTCAAGAAGCATTTGATATTCTCAAGAAATACCTCTTGAGTCCACCAGTACTTATGCCACCTGTTGAAGGTAGACCACTTATCCTCTATGTGACAGCTCTAGAGCGGTCATTGGGTGCCTTTCTCGCTCAAAAGAATGATGTCGGGAATGAAAATAGCCTCTACTATCTCAGTAGAACTATGCTTGAAGAAGAAACCCAGTATTCAAGTATTGAGAAGTGCTTCCTGGCATTAATCTTTGCAGTTCAGAAATTGAGACACTACCTGCAACATCACGAGGTCCAATTGGTATCTCGCGATAATCCGCTCAAATTCATCCTTAGTCGTCCAATGCTTACATGACGTCTAGCAAGGTGGGCAGTTATTTTGCAGCAGTTCGACATTCAGTATTTGTCTCAAAAGGCAATAAAGGGCCAAGCTCTGGCTGATTTTCTGGCTGAACATCCTTCAATGGAAGAAACGTCTTCAGATATTTAACTCCCTGATGAGGAAGTTTTCTCTATTCAAGAGAGTCCTCAAACATGGGAAATGTATTTTGATGGTGCTTCCAGAAGTCCAATAGGGTAGAAAATGAAAAATCCTAAATTCAAAAAAGTTGGTTTAGGAATTGTACTCATTTCTCCAGAAAAGGCATTGTTACCTTATTCCTTTTTTTGTGGGAAGGTGGTACCAATAATGAAGCTGAATACCAAGCACTTATCACAATCTTGGAGTTAGTGCTTCAAGCACAAGTGAATCACTTAAAGGTGAAAGGTGATTCAGACCTGGTAATCAAACAAGTCAATGGGGATTATGCCATCAGAAAATAAGACTTAATCCCTTTGTATGATTATGTCAGAGAGTTAATGGCGGAATTCCCTTCAGAACCGACATTTTCTTATGTCCCAAGATCACAAAATCCTCAAGCTGATGCACTGGCTAATATAGCCACAGCTCTAGCAGATCCAAATCGGGATGAGATAACCATCAGTATTGCCCACCGTCATGCAATTACACCTTATGTTCAATCCAGAACAGAAGAAATTAATGAAATTAGTCCCATTCCTGAACCGTATGGTCATACTACAGGATGGATGTCACCTATCAGGGAATACCTTCAAAATGGAACACTTCCACCTGATAGAGCCGAGAAAGAACAAATCTGGCGACGTGTGGTCAATTTTACTCTTTATGATGGCCAAAACCACCTAGAGAAAATTCTATACAAACGTGTTTTTGATGGAGTTCTCTTCAGATGTATTGATGGTGAAGAGACAATGGCTATCATAAAAGAAGTGCATACATGAGTTTGTGGTGCCCACCAGTCTGGACATAGACTGTCTGATCAAATTCGAAGGCTTGGATACTTTTGGCCTTCAATGATACAAGATTATGTTGATTTCACAAATAAATGTCATTCATGTCAATTACATGCCAACTTCATTCATCAACCTCCAGAGTTGCTTCATACGGCTAAATACTCATGGCCATTTGCCACATGGGGAATGGATGTGGTGGGACATTACCCTTCAGCTACGGCCAAGCAGTTTAAGTACATTCTTACTGGTACTGATTTCTTTTCCAAATGGGCAGAGGCAGTACCTCTCAAAGAAGTCAGTTCTAAATGCATTGTTAGCTTCATCAAGTCTAACATCATTACTAGATTTGGTGTCCCTCATACCATATTGACGGACAACGGCACCAACTTCTGTTCTTCTGAGGTGAAGAAATTGTATCAATAATACAACATTAAATCCAACCATTCATCTCGGTATCATGCAGTAGCCAATGGCCAAATAGAAGCCTTTAACAAGACTCTTTCAAATATAATCCAAAATATGGTGGATAAAGATAAGAGGTCATGGCCTGATAAACTCTTTCATGCTTTATGGGCTTATCGGACTACCACCCACAATGCAACGCGGTCAACTCCATATTCGTTGGTATATGGAACAGAAGCAGTCTTGCCAATTGAAGTTAAATTTCCCTCACTGAGAGTAGCCATTTGTGACCAGTTATCTACAGATGAGAAATCCCAAAAGCGATTGAATGAATTGGAACGGTTAGATGAGAAAAGATTGTGCACTTTGCACCACTTGGAAATCTATCAGAATCGAATAGCACGAGCTTTTAACAAAAAAGTGCGTCTTCGTTCATTAATTCAGGGACAATTGGTATTGGTTCTCAGAACACCAATGATACCAGGAAAGAAACCTCCCAAGCTTCAACCAAAATGGGAAGGACCATATTCAATACATAGGGTCTACTACAATGGAGCTTATTCATTAATCTCGAAGGATGGAGAACTCATTACTACTCCAACCAATGCCAGATTTCTGAAGAAATATTTTGTATAAAATACAAAGTATTCATCTTATGTCCTAGAAACATGACACTAAACTGTGCGGAACCAGTTTGTTCTTTCTATATGACGTTAAACTATACAGCAATGGTCCATGCATATGACCCTAAACTATTTGCACATACGTCCAACATGACGTTAAACTGTGTCACCTTAAATGTCCCCGCAACATGACAATAAACAGTGCGGCACCAATTCGTCCTTTCTATATGACTTTAAACTATACGGAAACAGTCCAGTATGACTTTAAACTGCATCATCATCCACGGTCTATGCATATGACCTTAAACTATTTTGCACTTTCGTCCAACATGACGTTAAACTGTAGAAAAGAACATGTCCCCGCAACATGACACTAAACTGTGCGGCACCAGTTCGTCCTTGCTATATGACGTTAAACTATACGGCAATGGTCCAGTATGACCTTAAACTGCAACTTCGTCCAACGTGACGTTAAACTTTAGAAAAGTCCCTTACGTCCGGAAAGACGTTAAACTACATAAGCAGCAATGGTCCAGTATGACCTTAAACTGTAACTTCGTCCAACATGACGTTAAACTGTGTTTTGTCCGAGATGACACTAAACTATATCAGTTCCCTTAATTGTCCAGCATGACACTAAACTGTAGTTCGTCCTAGCTACATGATGCTAAACTGTACATCACCCTAATTTGTCCAAGATGATGTTAAACTATGCGGTCCATGCATATGTCCTTAAACTATTCGCATGTCTTCTTTCGTCCAACATGACAATAAACTGTGTCCTCTTATGTCCCTGCAACATGACACTAAACTGTGCGGCACCAGTTCGACCTTTCTATATGACATTAAACTATACAACAATGGTCTAGTATGAACTTAAACTGAAACTTCATCCTACACGACGTTAAATTGTGAAAAAGTTCCCTCAACGGTCCATGCATATGACCCTAAACTATTTTGCAGGTTCCTTATGTCCAGAAAGACGTTAAACTGACGCTAAACTGTATAAAAGTCCCTTACGTCTGGAAAGACGTTAAACTATATAATCATCAAAGGTCCAGCATGACATTTAAATTGCACCATCCACGGTCCATGCATATGACCTTAAAATATTCGCACATTCATCTAACATGACATTAAACTGTGAAAAAAATACCCAATGCGTCCAACAGGACATAAATGGTGTGTTATTTTGTCCTTACTGCATGACATTAAACTGCAAAGTCCCCCTTTCGTCCAATATGACGTTAAACTGTATTGTCCCCATCGTCCTAACAACATGACCCTAAACTGTACAGAAAGTCCTTGATATGTCCTACATGACATTAAACTGTTATTTTGTCCCTGCTACATGACACTAAACTATGCAGCACCAATTGTCCTAAATGTAAGACTTTAAACTGCATAGTCCCTTTTTATGTCCTACATGACATTAAACTATGCACCGTTAAGGTTGTTGTTACCTCTTGTTTCTCACACCGAGTATGACTCACGTGAGCTTAGAGAAAACATCCACCATAACACTCTCTTTGGGCCTCTAACCATGTGTAAGTCCCAACAACATTTTTATTAGATCATTGTCCCTAAGAACAACTTGATCATTAATACATTCTTTAATTGAACTACACGGACTTTGATCCTTGCCCTCCAGGCTGGGTATGTAGGCAACCTCCCAGGGTTCAAGCCCAAAAAACAGTCTCTTCACATCGGTTCACCACCATCTCATATGATGTTGATTCGTGAAACCGCCCCTAGAATCAATATCTTTACATTGATTCACTTTAATCCTTGTTATATGACGTTAAACTATACAACACTTTTGTTTGGTACGAAAATAAACTACAATATTCTTTGATTTCCTCATCTGAGAGAGAACTACTATTGAGATTGATTTTTTTTTTCTTCAATCATGTTTCATTTCAAAAGACTATGTGCATACATAGTAATGCCTAAACTTTTTTAGGTTAAACCATCATTGCACTAAAGTCTCCTTCCACCCTTTACATGTAAGAACCAAATTTGTACAAAGGTTAGTTCTAGAACTACGTGGACTTGATTCCCATCCTTATGGGATACTTAGGAACATTCGAGTGTCCCTCGAATCCAGTCCCAAGTCTTTTGGGCCTAACCCCAAATTTCACTTTCAGTCCCTTGGCTGAAAAGTCCTCATGAAAACACACACTGTGTATTCATTATTATGGTCCGAATTCTATGACCCTAAAACTAAGATCTCTCGTACTTTCATCCTGCACGATGTTAAACTGCATTTCAAGAACTACGTATGGCTTGATTCTCATTCTTATGAGATACGTAGTGAAGTCCAAAATTTCAATTCAGGACCCAGCCACAACATGATTATGGTTATTATTGACCTATGTATCTCTATATACATTGGAAAATACCCGTCTTTATGTGTTATAATCCTAACTTCAAATATTTTCAGATCTTCATAACCCTTTTCATGACTTCTAGTCACAAAAATGTCAAACTTCTGAGAATTCTTTTTCCTAACTACGCAGCACGTGCCCATAGGTGGCCTTGCATAAACAGTCAACATAACAGACTTGTTATCCAAAAGATACTATTTTATATAACTATGCAGCCAATGCCCTTAGGTGGCCCTACATAATTGAACCCCCTAACGGGTTTGTTAAATAATGGTAACTTCATTCTTGGGAAGAATTCCTCTTTTTTCCTTATTTGTCTTAAACGTCAGTATGTAGGGATCCACAAAAAAATAGCCATCTTTAACATATTTGTCCCATATCCTTTTTCATGATCTGAAATTATTCAAGTCTATGGTTTATTCTTCTACCGTACGTTTGGATCAGACCTTCGTAGGAGTGATATTCATCCATTTCTTCGATATTCTTGTTCGGAAATATCTTCTCCATATTCAAGTACCTCTTTCCATACAACAAACTCTATACTTTAGAAACTTTGAATCTCCATAAACTTTCACTGGATTTTATCACTAAGAAAGTAAATTTTTTATAGTTCTTTTGCCTGACTATGCAGCACGTGCCCATAGGTGGCCTTGCATAAACAGTCCACATAACGGACTTGTCAGCCGAAAGATACTATTTATTTGACCATGCAGCCAATGCCCATAGGTGGCCCTGTATATTTCAACCCCCTAACGGGTTTTGTTAAATAATAGTAACATCATCCTTGGAAACTACTTCTTCTAATTCCTTTTAGCTCTTTTTCATATCATTCCTCAGATTCAAATATTCTTAAGCCATAGTTTACATATTTTCTCTCATACATGAGTATGGCAATATGTTTTTAGATAAATTGTCAAGGAATTGAATCAATTTTAATCCATTTTGGTCAAAGCTATTTCAACCTTAAATATTATCCCCTTTATGTCCGTCATGCAAGACTTTAAACTGCCCACAAAAGACAAAGGAACTCTGAATAAAAGTCAAGTTCCAACTCACTAAACATGCATTCTGTATGATTTAGGTAATATTGAGTAATTAAAAGATTCAAATTTTGTAGGGTTATTTGTAATAATCATATTAAAAATCAAACTATGCTTATTAGGCCCATTGGCTTAATTTAATTTGAAGCAGGTAGTGAAAGAATGCAGGTACAAATGATTGAAGATGAAAGTGTTTTTCATTGATGCACAAGAGTTAAAAGGACATCCACAGACTGGAGTCTCTTCTCTTTTTCAACAATTACAAGAGGCTTTCAACATAAAACTTCATTTGATTTACGGCATCCCGAACTTCATCAGCAACCACCTAGAATTCATTCATTCAACTGGATACAATAAGAGATGTAGTGATACTATATCTTCTTGGAACAATTGTAAAAGGATGTTCTTGAGTGCGGTTTGAGAAATTTTTCTGCTGATCAAACGGTGACTCTGTTTCTGTCCAAGAGACTTAGAAGATGGATACATGGATTTGAGAATGGAACATTGGAAGTAAAGAGCCATTTGGAGAGAGTAATCTTTTCAGATATTGCTCTAATACCATGTTTGTCTTCTCTCCACCAACCGGCAGTGGAAAACATTTCAGCCCATGGGTTTTCCATTTTTGTATCTACAAAGAAATGGCATGGAGGAAGAATTTGAAAGTTCACACCATTTTTGTTGCTCTTAATGCACAGCATAACCGAAATAGAGGAGTAGCAGTGCAGCTGCATCTCAGGTGTATATTTGTTTGCATTTGGAACTTTGACTCTTTGCAGATGACGATGACCACACAGAGGCAGATGGATGATCTGTGGAAAATTAGGATGATATTTCATCAAGTACTTAGCCAAATATAGGGGAGTGTTGTCGCAGATATCATAGTAATCATGGCCAATGATGTTCATCATGTCATCAATCCGCTTTCTAGCCAGTTCATCAGCCATTCTAATTTCCTTAGGAACCATTGAATCTTCCCAAAAGTTGAATAAATTAAATTCTTAAATGGGTTTATTTTTTTCATAAAATTTGTAAAAGATTTCGAAAAAATGGTTAAAGGCATTAAGACGTGCAAGTCTAAAAATGGCGCGCAAGTATTCATGTGCCGCGCTAGTTTTTGACGCGCAAGTATAAACCGTGCAAGTACAAATGCCTTTACAGTAGCACGATATCAAGGAAAACACTAGAAAACAGAGCAACCTGCGTGGCGAGAGCTCGAAGGTATGAAGTCCAGAAATCCGGATGCTTGTACGGAAGTGAGGCCCTCTATTTATAGACGCATCCGGGACCCTGCGTGTCGTACCCTGCACGACCAAGCGCCTTATCCCTGCGCTTTGCGCACTTGTGTGCCGCCCTCTATGCCCTGAAGACTTGCGCGCCCCCTTTTCCTTTGGATGGATTCGATTTGCTCAGAGTCAAATCCCCATTTCTCTCCGGATCCAACTCTGAGGGGGGACTTTTGTTGACGGTCCTATCGTCATAGAATCTAATGATCGGAAAAGGGGAATATCTGAGCTCAAAGTGATTCAACCTTTGAAGAAAACATAAAAAATCGACAAAGGCATGAACAAAGGATCAAAAGCAACTGCACCGCGCAAGTTATATCACTGTCGTGCAAGTGCACTTGCGCGACGCCCTTGGTCGCGCAAGTGACTTGCGCGACCTAAGTGGTAACCGCCCGGTAACCGCCCGGGCTCTTCTCCTGCCTATAAATAGACCCTGTGGGCCCCCCATTCAAAAAGATCTTTTTCCAGAAACTCGGATTGAAGCTCCCGACACCCAAGTCTCTTCTCAAAGCTTCCGGAACACTTCTAAGGTAATTTCTTACCTAGAACGGATGATCTAAAGAGAGGGAGGAAGGCCTAAGTGTTGAAATGCATAAACACTTGCGCACCTAAGTGGCCACACTTGCGCGCCGCCTTTATTCCTTCGATAGAACTTGCGCGTCCCGTTTCTGGAAGAACCTCAAGAGGATTCTAAAGGGTTTAATAAAGAGTCTCTCAAGTATTTTTATGCTGGTTGAAAACCGCGCAAGTACCCCACAAGTCGCGCAAGTATACATGCGCGACCAATACTTGCGCGCCGCAGCAATACTTGCGCGCCTTTCAAGACTTGCGCGCCCCTACCTTTTTGGGTGCCCATCTTGCCCATTTTACCCCTCTTAAGCCATTACACCTTTCCTTTTCAAGATTCAGTCTTCAAGACACTCTTCAAAGACATTTATGGCATGATTTCATGATTTGAATTCCTTATCTGAAAGGAATTCGGTGAAATATCTCTCAAAACCTAGTGATTTACATATCTTTATGTCACCAAAGATTGAGAGTTCGTTCATTCAACCTCATCATTTAAGATGAGAGAATCCTTAACCTGGGTCTCCTTTTCAGGAATAATCCCCAGTTATAAGTTCTTTAATCTGGGCATCTTCCTCAGGAGTAAGTCCCAAATTCTTAAAGTTCTCTAATTTTGGGCATCCTCCTCAGGAGTAAGCCCCAAACCTTAAATTCCTTAATTTGGGAATCCTCCTCAGGAGTAAGCCCCAATCATAATCCTTTAATATGGGCATCCTTATTAGGAGTAAGCCCCAAGTCCATTAATTTGGGCATCCTTCTTAGGAATAAGCCCCATTCTCAAATATGGGCATCCTCTATAGGAGTAAGCCCCAAGTCCCTTAAATGTTTGGGCATCCTCCTCAAGAGTAAGCCCCAAACCTTAATCCTTAACCTGGGCTTCCTTTTCAGGAATAAGTCCTAGTCATAAATCTTGGGCATCCTCCTCAGGAGTATGCCCCGAGTCCCTTAATTTGGGCATCCTTTTCATGAGTAAGCCCCGAGTCCCTTAATTTCTCTTTAACCAGTCCTACATTTTCATTTGATCTGGGATTCCTTCTCATGAGTAAAACCCAGTTATCAATCTTCTCCTAATTTGGGTTTCCTTTTCAGGAATAAGTCCCAAATTAGAGTATTCAAATCACCATAAAGCACATATACCTTTATGGACCCTGCTCCTGGATTTTCTCCCTAAAAGTAAATCCTAAACCTTCATCTATCTGGGAAGTCATATATACATAAGCCCCAAACCATTTCTTATGATTGCATCTTTCATGGCACAATTGTCTAATTTTTACCAATACCTCTTGTTTCTCACACCGAGCATGACTCACGTGAGCTTAGAGTGTAAAAGTAATTGTGACATCCTGCTTTGAGCCATCAATCATAAACATCATACCCTTATTCGAACTACGTGGGTTACGATTCCTTTTTTCAAAACAAAGGATACGTAGGTAGCCCATCTATGGGTTCGATCCCAACTCTGAAGTAATTCATTGTCCTTCTGAATGACGATAAACTTCAAGTGCCCCACTGAGTGGCTTTAAAACCAGCCTTGTCATCATAATGACCAAGAGACTTTTATATAAATGTTTTGAAGGATACCATTGACCAAGAATCTCTAAATAGATACAAGATGATTCTCTATTGATGAAGAACCTCAAATACATATAAAAGATTCTCTAAATTTCTTAAATATTTAATCATTGATTGTTAAACTAAAGGAAATCTCATTTTATACTTGGAAATGTAATAAGGATTCACGAACATAACTTAAATCTATAAAGAGAGTCCCAGAGTAGACAATAATTCCCCTCAAAAAGGTGTGATGTGTCCGACATCCCATCCTCTCGACCAATGAAAATTCCTAAGCCTCATCAGTCCACAAGCTAATGAGCGCCTACCTTTGGAAAGTAGGTCCAAACGGATGTGGAATCATTGGATGTTCCCGGTTCTACGAACAAACCTGGTAGAAACCGATCGGAACATTTGAATCTCCCGTCCAGGAGGTCATCCCCGAATTCCGTGCGAAACATCCACAATTATTTTCTTTTTTCCTTTTTTATTCTCTAATTCCTCATTATATTGGATTTATTTATGATTAATTTTTTACTAACTACCAATATTTATGAAATTACTCAATAATATGATATTAGATATGTAGGTGATGGTTTTAGACGTCATGCTCATGATATCATACCCTTATGTTCATATTATGCTTAAATATCTCCGTTATTTACCATTTTGAAAAAATATCATCATATTTTATTATGTTTCAGATCCATAAGTTATGATGAATATATTTTATGTTTGGTATGTCTGTGAAGAGTACATAATTGGATGATATTTATGGGAGGCAGTGGAGTTTTTTCATGAATAAAGAATATTGATTTTCAAATTTATAAGGGAAGTAAACCATTAAGGCCCCCAGGGATATGTATTTGTAATGCAATGAATATTCATATAATATGATGTAATATCCATGGATGAGAAACTAGGTCCACTATACTATACTTCAATTTATGGGGACTCTCATGTTTTTATAGAGAATGGGGCCCTAAGGGAATGTCGATCCAAACATCCTCTTATAGAGTTAAAAATATTAATATCCTTTAAGGATTTTTAATTGGAGTGGCAGTCTATTATCATGAAATTAAACCTATATATGATGAATTCACAGATGTTTTCTCATCATATTTTTCTATCTTTTATACCTTTTAGGTAATTAGTGTCTGTTATCTATTTGTTGAGAGGTATTGATACTATAGAAATCTTATATTATCGCAAAAAAACTAACTGAAATAAATAAACCACAAGAATTATTGGAAAACGTGATATCAAAATTCTTCATTAGAGTTAATGTGTCACTATTTGTAGAACCTTTTAATTTTTCCAATAAATATAATTTAATCCTTCTATTTTGTATTGATTACCCAAAGACCAATTAGGTTCCAATAAATA
This sequence comes from Viscum album, assembly GCA_963277665.1. Taxonomy (NCBI): domain Eukaryota; kingdom Viridiplantae; phylum Streptophyta; class Magnoliopsida; order Santalales; family Viscaceae; genus Viscum; species Viscum album. The sequence goes on from OY728126.1 coordinate 393,442,582, forward strand.
AAAATTATCAACTATAGTACATTGATTATTTTTTCAATAAAATAAATGGGTAAATTAGTTCTCTTATATTTCCCATAATTCCTGTTATCACCAACTTAGAATCATAGTATCGAATATCCCAAATACATAATTCATGTGTAGTTATAGCCAACATTAGTATCATGTTAGGAAATTTTGTCCATCAAACAAAATTGTTATCTTTTTTGGAATTTATGAAAATGATTTTCTACCATTTTCAATAATCATATTTTGGTATTCATGGATTTCATCTTGGATTATTATGCAATCATGATGGAAAATGTTAATTATTTGAGAGAAGTTCATGATATCTTAAAAAATCACTAATATTTAACCAATCTATTAACAAGACATTTCATGATTCAAGATATAGCATTATTAGGCCATGTAGTGTGAATACATTGTATCATATTTAATCATGAATTGGTGAAATAAATTATGTATTAAGATAAATAGAAAAATGTTGTAGGTTTAGAATATTAGAGGATTGGAAGGGTATTACTACTATCATATGAAATATTTATCATTTTTTGTATAATCATTGAATTCTCAATATTAGAATAGAGTGATGTTTATTTTACATTGAAATTTCCATACCACTTTTAATGATTTGAACCTCCATTTGACTACAACTGCAGTTTTGAATCTTCCTGATTCAAGGTTTGGATATGTTGTATTTTGTGATGATTTTGTATCATGATTGTGATATGGTCTCATTTATTGTGATAATGTGGCGTATTGTGGTTATTTTATGGATTTTATTCATGAGAAAAACTATACCACATATTATGTTGATCATATAACTATGATGAACTATCTTTATAGTTTTCAACACTACCATTTCAGAGAAAGGTCTTCAATTTACAGTAACAAAACAAATCATGTTATATCATCTCTAAAAAATATTTGAATCTAGAGGAATGATTTTTTCATAATATTTATAATCCTTTTAAATTAAATTTTCGCACACCACTATAAAGGGGTTCATTGTAGCCTATTATCTGACTCGAAATTTTCATTCCTAGGTTATGGATGAATCATTTGAGGAGTGGAATCCAGTGGTTGTATTTACTCATATTGATTTTGGATATTGGGATGATGTAAACGAGGTTAATTTCAATTGTATTAAAGGTAAATCCTATCTTATCAATATTATTATAGAGGAATAACCAGATGATGATTAATTATGAAGAATTTGGAATTATTTTTAGGATGGGAAGATGATCGGTGAATGATTTATATCGCTTGAGGGATTCAATTACTTTAGGAACTGACATGTAGTTCTGTTTCTTGTGAGGAAGGATGTGGTGATAGATTTTCATTATTTACATTTTTTAGATCACATGGGAATAAATAATTAATTTTAGAAAATGAGGTGATGGTCCTGGTGGCTAGGTTTGAGAGGAAATATTGATGATTTCTATTATCATTGTTAATACTACCAACATATTATGGATGGGTATAGAAACTGTTTTTGTCTCTTTCTACACCCTCATATTCTAATATAGATCTCAGATGATATTTCAATGGTTTTTAGTGTCATTTTCCATTTACATATTGAATAAAAATGTCATTTTGATGGTTATTAATCAATTGTGCAAATTGACCCACATTATACTCAATAATAATACCACTAATGTTGATTAATTGTGAAATTGTTTTCTGTAGGAGATTGCCCTATTAAATAGTGCCATTTTATCCATTTATTCTGATAGGGATCCCATGTTCACATATCTTTTTTGAAGATTCCCATAAGAGTTGATGGGACGCCGGGTAATTTGATATGATAATTCATCCTTGAATTGAAATCTAAATAGAACAAAAAATAAAAAATACTCTAAACATCATCAATTCTTAATTTATAGAATTTGAAGGAGCTTCTGATTTCTACTTGGGATTGTTCATGTTTTCCCTTTTAAATATCTATAATTATTCAATTAACATAGTACTATTTTAGGCCTTTGAGAACCATATTTTTATATATTCACTATTTTGGTTAGAGATTAGTGAATCTTCCCCATTGAGAACTAGTATATTCATTAGATGATGATGAAAGTATTGTTGAAGAGGAATGGGATGGTAATGGAAAATATATGTTATAAATAGTATTTAGACCATTTCGGATGTCCATTGGAGTTCTTGGTTGTTGACTATGTATTTTTTAGAGTTTGAACTTTATTGGCTCACTGATTTAATTAAAAGTTGTGGATGTTGGATCTAATATATGTGGGATCTTTTAATGTTGATTAAAATATTTTAATTGTGGGTTTCTATTAGTATGTTCGATGAATAATATCATTTATCCATGAAGTTATTCATATATCCCATGAAATGAAATTTCATTCCGACCAAAATTATTTTTTTACTTGGGAGGACCTTGATACATGAAAATACATGACTATAACATTGAATAAATCCAATATTAACAATTCTTAGAGAATAATCTTTTAGGGATAGATTAATCCATTTGATAGAGGTTTTTTGAATCATTTTTTTGATTCTCTGGATATGTAGAAGTTTCAATCATTTATGAGAGAGTAATGGAAATATATACATTTTGAAATATATTTTTAATTGGATTTTTTGGGAATAATGCATTTATGGTGACGAGAATAATACATCCCACCTAATAAAATTTGGTTCTCTCTTTGGATTATGTTTTGTGTTCCATTATTTTTAAAATTAATATCTCATAGTTTTCCTTCATTCTTGGTTGTCCCATCTTCTTTGAGCCATTTAGGGGGGTCGAGTGAGTTTTATTTCTTGAATGATAGGTGACTAGGTTTCTTAAGAGGGTAAATTACTGGATAAATTTTTCATGTGACTAAAACTACTATATGATATCTACAGATTCACCGTTGACAGTCACCTACTAGCTTGATATAGTTAGAACGTAGGTGTTTCCTCTCCGAATCCCATTATTTAGCATGTGTAATCCACTATAAAAACAATGGGATGAAATGTGTGGGATAAAGGTTACCAGGAAACAATGGATAGCCAGTGGTCTTTCCATTTTTACAAGATTTCACCCTAGAACCATCGTTGATCCGGTGGAATCGAGCAGTTAATCGACGATGTTGTTTGGGATGATATATCCAAGGGAAGTATCATAAATATTTTTTCAAAGTCATATTTTTTAATTCTTTTCACTTCTATCCTTGAAACCCCATTTGACCCAAATGATATGGGAGAACCGCTTAAGAGTTATTCATCCCATATATTCACGGAACTAAAAATATCAATGTTGTATTGCATGTATTGGTTCTATATCAGTATGTGTGTCATAGATCTATTAAGTAATTCTAGTATTTATATTGGTTCATATTATACAGGGGATTTGAATTTTTGAGATATCTTAGTATTTCGTTTTATATATGGGAATTTGGTTTCTAGGACTCTCCCATGATCAGTTAAAGTATTTCATCTATCTCTTAGTGTGGATTATTTGTTGGGTGTTTTTCAATATCCTGGATTATGTAAGAGGATTAATAACTCAATTTATAGTAATTGAAATAGATATTGATTTCATGATTTTTCTATGGATTACAAATTGATATCCAATGATTGATTTGATTCCTTCAGTAAATGTTTTAAAATTTCATGTTATGTGGGATGATATTTATTTGACATTATAATTTGAAATAAAGTGTTGAAAACCAATTTATGATTGATTCTGAAATGAAATAGAATTTATTGAAACTAGAAAATGAATCCAATTAATAGGATTTATTAAAATTAATGAAGCGCCTAAGTATGATTAATTTCCATGAATCAAATGGGAGCCTATGTTCATATGTGGGTGGCCATGGATATACACATTAACAATGTATTATCTCTATATAATAATGAAATAATGATGAAAACAATGAATAAAAATATTGATGGAAGGAGATTCATTCATAGGTATTAACTGATATTCCTCTAGGATTCAGATATAAGTGATTGTGAACACCTAGAGCCATATTTCCCTGATATTTTTTGGGAACTCTGATCCTTAAACTGACTAATCCATACAATCATAACCCTGGTGCTATGAATAAAAATAATTTACATATATAATTTTTTTTTGTGAAATTATTTATTTATCCATATTTTTATATAAACACATTCTAGTTTATTATTTTATGAAAATGAAATCTCTTACATATTTTTTTATTTTATACTGATATTATTTTAAACAACGTATTATATTTAAACGAGAAACTACAACTAAGCCAGCATTTATTAGAATTTAGAAATTTGTGTTTATTTGATATTGAATTATTATAAAACATTTGGTGAGATCATACTATGATTTTGTTCCTAATATACTTATTTTTTTTCATTGTGAATTTATATAATTTGATATTCAAAAACTATGAATAGGGAATGCACCATTTGGAGGTTATTGTACCTTTCAAAGTGATACCTTAGATGTTGGCAGTGATAAAAATGTGTTTTATTCTAAATACCATAAGAAAATTATGTTATGTCATTTTCATTTATTTCAGATATTTGGCATGATGTTGTTTTAACATCTAGTATTTTAGTGATTTTTGTATTGGAATACATATTGGATAAGGTTTCTTATCTACTTATTTAAATTTCACGGTTATTCTAGTAAAGAAACCATTCCCTCATGATATTTTTTTGATATGGAGGTGCAAGTCACAATCTCGTGTGTGACAGCATGATTTTTTAAGGTGTATTTCATATTAAATACATTCAATTTCATTGATTTATTTCTTTACACACAACACTGAGTTTATATGAACTATGATATTTAATATAATTTTAAACATATATAAATGTGACTGTTATAACCATTCCATTAATGTAGATACATGAGTAAGAATATCCACATTATAGACAATATATATAATTTTTTAATAAAATTTTGGTTTTTTAATGAATAATATATTAGTATAAAATTCTTATTAAAGACATTTATGCTTCAAAAAATATATTTTACTAAAAAAATTATTGAATTTTTGTGACATGTATTATAGTACATTTTGTAACATTTAGAAATTTTATTTTACAAAAAGGATATAATTTTTTTAATTAGATTATCACAACTATATTACAGTAAATTTTTTGGATTTTTCTAAAGAGAATAACATTTTAGTTATGGATGAATACATTCCAATTTTATACAAAACCATCTTTTTCATTTAATTGAATATGAAGTCAAATTTTTTCATGAACCAAATAACTGGGGCTCACATTTTAGCAGTAAGATGAGTGTGACACCTCAATACCACCTCCAAATTACCAGGGGATAACAAAAATCATCGAGTATGCATATCACACACATTGGTGTAATTATCATAAGGTACATGTATTCACACAGACATCACTAATCCACAGACACCATGGTGAAAGATATAATACTATTAAATAGAAAAATTAGAAAAATAACTATATCACATAATTATTGTACTGAAAAGGCATTAGAACGAATAATGTGACAAATAAATTGTAAGAAAAACTAAAAGAATAGTATAACCTTATATGAATGGAGGATAATACTTTCAATTGCATCACATAGTATGAAACCAAAGTATTTTTAGATCAATATAATTTTTATTCTTATGGTTCTCTTATGATTTATTTGAAATGTTTTTCATCTATATAATACAAGATTTGTGTGTGTGAAGAGACCAGGAAGGGGTGAGTATAAAAATAACTAGTTATTTACAATGAAATCACAAAACTGATAGCATCATGGGAGTAGTCAGGTCATTAAGACAAACACATGTAAATCAATATATGAGATATAACAATAGTACAATAATTCAAATATATTAATTATATTAACCAAGTTTCAATATGGTCACAACCAAATAACCAACTATAAAATTCGTCATAGGGATTAATTGTAATGCTTGTCCAATAGAACCCACTCCAAAATCATGATAATACTGAAGATTCTCATTTAAGATTTCATTCCCATTGATCCATACCATTAATAAGTATATTCCAGGACTCAAAAATATCTTGATTCATAGATATGTGATCTCATTCAGGGACATTATAGTACACTATATCCTATATTGAATAACCTAAAATTTAGTGGATTGTATGCCTATTTATATTGGTCACAATGATTCCTCAAACTCCAAATAGGTAACAACAAGTAACTATATAGGATCTCACCCATGCCACATTATGATTTTACAAAATCTCAATCCATGTATATGACCATAGAGGGGACCATATCCTATGTTCTAGACATGATACCTCATTATACCCTCATGGGGATCTTTTAAGAGAACACACCATAGGGATACTGTTCTACAATAAATAGAAAAAAGGTGTAAAATTAAAAATGAAAATGTATATGAAATTTATTGGTAGTACATGATGTGTCATGCCTGCCTTGTTTATGCCCACGTGCCCCAAAAAGTGAATTTGTAATCTATCCCAGGATCATGTATCTTGGATCTAGTTGTGTACCTGGCCATGTCAGGGACCCCTGGTCATGTCTGGGTATTGGGCTGTGTATGTCTACAGTGGTCGTGTATGTGACCATGAACCTCTAGGGTACAAGAGGAACTACTAGCACCAAGTCAAAAAACATGTTGTGGGTCACTGAATATGTGGTGGGTCCTACATTCTTTTTGGTATTTTTCTTCCAACAAAAACCCTAGCTACCGCAACTAGGGTTTACATGGTGTGTCTTCTTTGGAATATATTCTAGGTAATTTGGGATTTTATAAAAATCTAGAAACATCAAAATTCCTCCTCTCAAACCTCTAACATTCCTGAATCCACCAAGATACATATAATAGAATCTCAATATTAGTTGGCTAAGATGAATTTTTTTCCAATAGTTAGATTATGTCCACATCCTCTAATTTGGAATAACCTAACTACTCGCAACCGCACCGATACACCAAAACCCATGAATGTGGATCCCCTAATCATTTCCTATCATCCTACGACACATAAACAATAATCAGGAAGTCAATTATAAAAAATACCTAATGGTATCGATTCGTTTTCTCAAAGATCAGTTTCAAAATGAATGATTATTATGTATTTGTCTAACCCCCAACACATGAAAATAATAACGATGAATGTTTGAATAACAAAGAATGAAATTCAAAAACCAAAACAATAGGAATAATACTCAACCAAATTGCCATGATTGAATCAATCTGCTTCTAACACAATAACATGAAAATAAAAAATTATCAAATAATATCAATTATAAAATCATAGGGAGATAAATCTACACTCACAAATCATGGTAATTCCAGGAATATATTGGACAGTTTTGTTGATTCATTATCATCATGGGGAGAAAAATCATGTATTTCTAAAACCGAAAACAAATTCTCTGCCTTCATCATGGATCTATCATAGACATAGAGTGGTTGTCATTATTGTTGGTGTGATCCACAAACTCTATTATCATTGGAAATCCTTGGATGGTGGGTCCTCTAGAATAAATCTTGTTGTCATATTCCATTTTCTCTTCCAATATAATTCTATAAAATACCTAGGAATATAAGGTTGAATATATGGTCAATAAATAAGAATTTTTATATATAGGAGGTTTAGTTTTAGGAAATAATAGAAAATAAATAAAAAAATTTATTTAATTTTTATTCATCGCATGATGCTTCCCAAACCAAGACACCTAAAGAGTAGAAAACAAAATGTTGCAACCAGGGTAAAAACAAATTATATATTTAATTTTGGTTTCATATTTCCAATTTAAACTCCATTTTCATGTTCATGCATTATTTTAGAAAAATTGTGTTCATGTGATATAAGGCATATAATATTTTTTTTGATATCATTACCCTGAAAACATGGGCACCAAAATACCTTTCTCCATAAACACCTATCTATAAAAATATTCCCTAATGTATTCTAGATCATTAAAATTTTAAAAAAGGGAAGTTAAATTATCTATACCTTTGATATTTTCATACCATACAAAAAAAATTCAATAAAAAATATGAGAGGGGTACTAAGCTGAACTCTAGTTCTCCCACTCCCATATTCTCTCTTGAATATTCTCGCGTTACCACTAGACAAACACCATGGGAATCAACAATCCTTGGATGATTTTCACTTATAAATACATAATTTATGTTGGGTACTCTACGTAGAAAAATCCTCAATCACCATGTCGCCCTATATGATAACATGTAATGGGTCATGAAAATACCTCCATAGTAAAGGAACATGGAAGACATCATATATCTAGTTATATTGTAGCAGTGTAAAAAAGATTTAAGCCATCCCCCCACCCAAATTATCATTTAGAAATAATAAATTTCCATAGAGATAATTTTCATCCTGAGCCAAATATCTAGAATCCGTGTAGAGTTTAAAACATCAAGAAAGAATGGTCTCCCTCATAAGAATGAAAACACCTTTGACATCCATTTTCATAAGACATATGATATATCTATACAGTCCCCATAAATGTTTGTATGATATTATCCTTTTCCATTGTCAGTCTCACTAACTCTAGTCCAATGAGTGATGAATCTTTATTGTCAATCTATCATAGTGGTGACTAGAAGGATCTCCCATAGATGTATTAACCTAGTTCCATAACGATGGTAGAGTGATAAAGATTTATTTTTATAACTCCAATAATGGTAGGAGATCCTCCCAAATACAGCTAAATTACATCACACATGCTAAATCATGTCCCCCGAAACTGAATACTTCACTCAGTATACCCATTAGAAGGGGTGTGAAATTTTATTCTCAAATGTATATGAGTCACAACGGACTTATGTAATACTCTCCATAATCTTGTTGTGAATTGAGAATCATAGTTTGGAATGATCATTTATGGAACTATATGAATCCAAACCATCTCATGTACATAAATTCATCCCAGTATCCCCACATAACTTTTCACATGGATGTATAGGAAGAGGTATAACATGGTGAGTCAATCTATGATAACCCATATATCATAGTTTCTTCTAGAAAATAATGAAATACCCATAAGGATTTCCATTTATATAAAATCCCACTTCATCTTTGGAACCTCAATGGGTGGAGAAAAACCTGTTGAAACCTGGTACTCATCCTTAAGCTATAGACAAGTGATGTATTAAGAGAAAGATTTTTCTACACATTTCATCCTTTTTGGCCACCATATCTAATGATGAAGGTCTTGGTAAATCTTCTCCATAACTAGATATACCTCCAATAAGGATGTATAAGACTCCCTCAAAACCAGTAATGTCATTCTGACTACTGCCATTTTCCACTATCTAAAAAGTATGATGTGCTCCACACCTCCATATTGCCCATCCGGAGCACATCCAATGTATATCTAAATACCCAAGGTCTAATTTTCAGTATCACCAAGCTGAGGATCCATTACATGTTATATAATTAGAGGTGTAACAAACATCAACTTAAGGATTGAAAAAACATAATTGTACACTATGTACAAATGCAACGAGGCCAACAACTCTAACGCATCTACCAACAATTTTTAACAAGATATCATACTAATAGAATATGATACCACACCAACCTTCACAAGGGTATTGACTTTGTAAAATTAGTAATACTTGTGGACCGATATAAATATCCACAAGTTAATTGTATGATCCTATTAAAAAAAGATATATTTGAGATCCTTTTGGACAAAATAGATGATGAACCGCTCAACCATAAGGTAGTGTTTCTAAATTATCAAGGTAAAATCACTATTTATAGATCAATATCATATGTCCTAAAGTTATTACTGTGAGGCCTTAGATTATGGGAGTTATAGGTGAACACTTCCTTCCTCTATATTATAAGACATCCAATACTAGTCTTATAGGCTTCATAGAAAAATGCATTTTCTTCAGACTCCTATGGTTGTTGAAATATGTGGGTACTTGAAAAACTCCATTGAGACTCCTAAAATAAATATTAGGTCCTATTAATACAAAACAAAGGATTACCCTTTCAAGAAAAAATGATAATGGTTCCTATATCTAGGATAAAGTTGTATTAAGTCTCCGATAATAGCTAACCAACCCAGGGAGGATCTGTAACATAGTCAAATGTTTGGGTGGATCCTAAGTAAGCCCTACCTGAATGTTAAATGAATCCACTCCTACTCTCTCTTATAAGATAAAAAATCCATGAATTTGGAACTCTAAAATATATAATTGACACATAGATAGAATCCAATAATTCATTGTGTATTAGAGTATGTGTAAGATGATCTTCAAGTGTCTTGTTTTCCCCTCCTTTAACATCATGTGATTTAAGATATAATTGATGAATAATATCGTGAATCGATCTAAAAAGGGATAAAAGTCAATGTTCACAAGTCACATGTAAACCAATGAGGAATTAAATATACCAGAAGGAATCACATTTTACATGCTGTAACTATAGCCACATTAGAATCCCATTTTCATTATATTATCATCAATAACTTGGAGGATGGTATAACATGATCTGAGGTCAATCTTGGAAAACCATGTCTCCCCTCAAAGCTGGTTGAAGAGTGTTTTGATCCAAATTTATCGATACATATACCTAATGATCTCCTATTATAGATTACAATATTCTATATAAACCATCATTCTCCTACACACATTACTCGTGATGAAAAATTGGATTCGTCGGGTGACACAATAGGTCTAACTAATCCCTTCCATAGAAAATCCTCTAACTACACTTTCATAAAATGAAGATATATAGGAGATGTATGAGATGTTGGTGTATTTTTTGAGGTATTTGTTGGGTAAAGACCTATATATAATAATATATCTTTGTGTAGAGGTAATCCTGGAATATCCATAGGGAAGGCATCCTCATACTATGAGACCATTATGGAAAATTGTTTTCCCATAAAATCTACTACTCCAAGGATTATATTACACAACTATAGATTAATTCAAAGTATCTTATTGTGTATGATTCCATATTTTTCTACATAGATAGACATATTATATATTAAGGAAAACCTCCCCCCATCACCATTGACACACCACATCCTTGACCATCCTCACATGTCTCGTTTTTTATCACTGAATCTCCTCAGGTAGGAGTCTCCAATTGCAAAGGTCAAGACAATGGCTATAAAAGAATATCTTTGTCTCATACTATGGATATATAATGAAATGAGTGGCTCATGAATGGGTTTATTAGAACCATAGGGAAGGTAAAAAAGAGGAAGATATTAAAAATAATCCCTAAATCTATTGGGTCATATTACTCTACTACTTATTGATGTTCTTATCCCTGACCACTATATCCCTGATACTTTCCTAGAAAACCTTGGGTAGTGGTGGGAATAGATTAAACCATCAACCACCTCCAACTAACCTCCTTAATACTATACCACATCATCTACCTAGGGAACTCCATTATTTTGGTTATTTATCTTCCTATATGGACAGTCAACCATCTATATATAATCAGGAGAGAGGGTTAAAAAATATTACATGATCTGTCCACAACCTTTGTAATAGAAACACTGCCTCTACCACAAATTACATGATCTGTCATGAAAGTCTAGAACTATAGAAACCATACTCGAAGAACATATCCTACATCATCTCACACACCTAGATACCATTATCTACAATTTTACACCTACATTCAATGTCATGGATCCTATGTTTTCCATGACAACACCAATTATCATTTTATTCTATGCCAAAACCTCTCCCATGATAAATATATTTCAAGAAAATGAAAATTTGTAGTTATGTAATGAGGTATCACTCTTGAAATTTGTGTTAGTATTGGAATTTATTAAAGGTTCATTGTTATAAGAACATATCTTTAAACATATCTTTGGATTGTTTTGAGAGGTTATTAAACCTCAATCATCACTCTAACAAAGCTTTTCTTCCCTAAAAAAGATGCAGAATAACCAAGATATTCACCACAAACAATTTATATGGGTAGAACTCCAATCATGGAATATGATCAAACACTGCCCATGAGATTTATGAATTATCAGGTTCCATGTGTCATTAGATGCCACCATCACCCATCAAATCAATGAAGAATACATGATAATTGGATTACATTTGATCAAGATGTTTTCCTAAGAATTAATGAAACTCATATAGTTATCTCTTGTCCATCCTCACTATCCCAGGTGTCTCTAATACCACTAAACATGATGGTTTTCTGCCTAAAAATTCCATAGATCATGTTCATATGAAAGAAATACTTATCTAGTACATTCGGTGAAATCTGGTGCTGAATGAGTGGTAGTAAAACTTAAAAATCACCCTGTGGTTCAACCTTTAACCTAATTCCCTACACAAAATCCTCATCACTTATAAGTTAATCATCAAACTCCCACTCTGGTATCCTAGTTTTCTATCACATTGGGAGAATCCTAAAATAATAAAGAAGTACCACAATCAAAGAGTATATATAGAGAGGTTACTCAAAAAGTAAATGTAAACTAGAAACCATTACGATATGATGAAAGTATAAATGTATTCCCTAAAAATAGTGTCTATAAGTACATAGTCAAAAAAAATATTTTCAGAGTCCTGGATGATGGATACATTGGCTGACTCACACATAATAGAGTCTATATCCTAAAATGATAACTCATAACACTTTTACCCTTTTCCCCATGTTCTGAAACCAATCATCACTATTATAATATATCCAAACTCTTGTCATAAATATATGTATATATAATAATGGTATGTCATGAAGTAGCCCACAGTGGCCTGCCTTTCTAGAGGTAGGCCTGTTGTTACACCCCACATCTTCCATTAATAGACCTTGGGCTGGTGACAAGGTCCATATAGTCATATCACACATATGACAAGACTGAGCCCAAGGTAGCAAGACAGATGAAAACATCTCCAATCAACCGACACCATTTTTAAATATAAAATAAAATTTAAATCCAAACTCTTATTCACATTGAGATCACAAAATTTTAGAATGAATAATGGGATATAAAGTTTAAAGGGATAAACACATTCTAAAAAATAATAAAATATTCAAACCTCCTAGGAATGTTGTGGAATGATACAAAATGTAACATAACGTAATAAAACATGGTATATCATAATCACTATGATCCTCATACTCCTAGTATTCCTAAGCTTCTTTCAAATTAACTATTTGTTTTCATAATACATGAATTGTGCGAGAATATACCATGAATTGGTGAGTATAATAATACCATGATGGACACCTTGAAATAATGAAACATACATCATTAAGGTACTGTTCATCCCATCACCAAAAGGAATGTCCATTTGGATACAAGAGATAATAATAATACCATAAACCAGATATACTCATGAAATACACAATTTCTCCCAGATGTGACAACTATACATCTAGCCATAGGTTTCTATTCTCAGATTCATGGAAATACTCATCTAGGAGAACCCTTGCTATAATCCTGATAACACTAATGGATATCATCCTAGAAGTCATTCTCATATGGCATCGTTAGGAAGAATTAACAACTAGAACACCAAATATCTAAATGCTCATAAAGGGAATCTCACCCAAGTACTCTAGGGTTTATTATACCCTACAATGAATTATCTACTATATAGGGAATCTCACAAATATTCTTTGGGGTATATCAGAATATACCACAAATAACCTACTATATAGGGGATCATACTCTTATATATGTTACTAAAGATGATTCTTCAAACCCAACCTAGTGAAAAATAAGGAATAATAGCGGATCCCAACCTATCCATATTAAGTTCTCATGAAACTCTTTTTAAGTCTAAGATTATAGAGTGGATCACATTATATACTCAAGATGTGATGTATCACTATATCATCATGTTGATTGACCATAGTAAAGAAACATTGAGACATTGATCCAAATTGAAGATAATAAGGGAATAAATAGAAAATGGGTAAAGTAAAACTCATGTATTAGTAGTATAATATGTTCGTTGTCTCCACTGGGTCATCATTTATGCCTGAAATGTTCCCATATACTCATGATTAGTCCCATATATCCATATGATACCAGTGTACCTGCGTATGTCCGAGTAATCTTATCATGTCTGAATATCGGGTAATTCCCATATACTTCACCCATGTCAGTTCAAATATACCCCTAGGGGTCTTGCCAATTTTCGAGGACTAGGTCACACAATTTGTGGATGGATTGATATTGCCTGAGATATTTTTCTTCTCGATAAAACCCAAAAACCTATCGATAAGGTCCATATAGAATCTATTTTAAGGACTACATGCTGTATAACAAGAGATTTTGAAGAAATCATGAAACATAATATCTATTCAACACATACATTCACCACTATTAAATCAACCATGAAACTCAACATATTATCTAGATCGGAGTCAACTGAACTCAGATCATTTCAATTGGCCAAAATTATGCTAAATAAAAAATTTGGGAATCACCCAAAATCGTTCTACCGTACTATAATGAAAACTCATATGCACATGAATCCCATGATCCTGTCCAATCATCAAATTTCATCACTCATGAAAATTGTTTTGTCGATTCTGAACCCATCCCCTTTTAAGAGATCTATTACAAAAAATATTAGTTGTAAAATGATTGATATCTATTTATTGGTAAATTTTCCAACCAAATATAATAATATAGATGAAAGTGAATGGATCAAAGAAATAAATTCAAAAAAATTAAGAGTAATGATACACAACCATTATCATATTTTTTTCAATATGTTTATATTAAAATCATTTAAAAATAAAATAATTATAAAATAATATCAATTTACAAATGCTAGGGATATAAAAATCTAATAGCTTTATTTGTTCATGTTCAATATTGAATGAAAAAATAGGGATTAAACTAGGGAAAAAACTATTTCTTCAGTTTCTATTGATCACTAATTGAGAAAATTTTATGTATTTCTAGATTAATGAAATACATTAGTATATAAAATACATGGATTGTTGTCCTATGGTCATCAATCATAATTTTTTCAACCAATGATATCCTCTATGATCCCTCTATCAAATTCCCAAGGTTATGATACGATCCAAATGGTTTTGGCGTAATCATTTATCTATATAGGAGTTATATGAATAGGAAATAATAACTAAAAATATTAAATAATTTTGTAATTATCATTTCACCCACAATGGAGGTAAATCTAGGCACTCGACGCCGCAAAAAATTATGTCCCACCGATATTAAAAAACTAAATTATGGATTTAAGGATGGTCTCAAACATCTATGGATATACTACTTTTAGGATTTATTCATTTATAAATTGAAACCAATATGAACATGATATAATATATTTAATAATTTTATTATAACAACAAATATCCTCTTTATCCCCCAAAATACCTCCCTAACTTAGTTCCAAGAAATAAAAATATTCCATTATATATTTCACTGATTTACAGGGGAAATTTTTTTATTTTTAATTGATATTATGATTTCATTAGCTTTTTTTTATTAAAAATAATACAATTATTTTCATTGTAATAAAAAATTATAATCAAATTTGTTAAAAAAATGTATACTTAAAAATTATTTATTTTGGAAAAACCATTTATCATCACATTTTGGGGTTTTAAAAGAATTGTTTTCTAGCTTGTAGATATTGAATTCAATACAATTTATTCCATATTATTAATCATAATTAATCTTATATAATAAGTGTATAGTGACCAATAGCTTTTATATATAAACATCACATATTTTTAAATGAATATACTTTATATTACATGAATATTTACAAAACAATCCTAAAATAGTAGTTCCTTTTAAAAACATGGATATATATAAAAACAACTGGTTTATAAGTGAATTATACCATCACTAAATTAATTCTTGAAAAATATCACCCTTCTTATAAATATTTTCATTAATAATTTTCTTCATAACCAAGGAAATGAAAATATAATAAAGGACTAGTTCTAAATCTCAGTAAGGGTAAACAAGGGACATATTTGTGATCTCACAAGTATGACATTATAATAAGGGTACGATAACATGCAGTTAATGTTATAAATCTATCTTATGTATATCATATATAATAATCATGTTTCATTTCATACAGAATGTTAATTTATAATACATGAAACATAATGGAATCAAAGAACATGATCCACAAGAGAATATAATTGTCATAAGGCTTGATGTTTTGGAATACATATAATAATATAAAACTTATGTTTGGAATATCCACATAGAAAATAATTATATTTTAGGATTGCGCTAACCATTTGTGTACCCACATCAGATATGGGATAACCTCTAGTGAAACCTGTTTTAGGATTTTTATATCCTCCTATGTACACTTTTAGATCATTAATCATTAATCATTACACAATAAAAAGGAGGTAGATATAGGCCCCACCAGTTACATAAATAAAATCATAAAATTTGTTCCAGAATTTCATTAAATATTTATAATATAATAATATATGAATAGAGAAAATATTCATAAAAAGTTCATCGTTTCATAACTCGTTAAAAAAGATTAGGTTTCATAAAAATATTATTATCATAAACATAAACCATCGAGGAAAACAATTATTATGGTAACATTGTAAAATATTACTAATAATGATTATGTAATTTAAAAAGATATCATCTTAGAACTAAAATTATATTCAATGAACACTTGGAACATTTCTAGAGGAAAATAACATTTCCACATTGAAATCACTTCATTAAAAACATTAAATTTAAAAATATTACTGAAAACATTTTCTTGTTAATATAAATATGTAAAAAATTTAACGGGTGGTTGAAATTGTTGATCCATTAGGATAGTGTGATATTTCTTCAATACCGTATATGTTAGAAGAAAACATTACGTTAGACTTTAAATTTTTTTCCAAATTTGGAATATAAAAAAGATGGTTCCTTTTGAAGCATTTTATAAAAAATTTTACATTAGTAAAATAAAATTTAAAAATCATTTTAATATTATTAAGAACATTCATAAAATCATTTTAAAAAACTTGGATATGGAAGATTTTCTTTATCGAAGTGGAAAACATATAAAATTATCCTTAAAATCAAATTTCTAGTGTATTTAACACTTATAGTGATGAATACTAAAGAAAAATTTTTTATCATCATAAATTAACCAATGTATATGAAAATGAATATGTTTCTCGAGAGGTAGAACATAATATTTATATCATTGTAATCATTATCATAAAAAATCTGGATAAACAAGGAGACTGTTACTTAAAACCCTTAACACCTTGGTGACTTTTGAATTAAAAGCCCTATGAAAGTAATATACATATATGAATATGTAAATATTCATAATTCCCATTATAATAATAATTTAATACATTCCTAGATATTATATACAACGATAAAAGAAAGAACTGTGGTATATTTCATGTGTCCCAATTAAATAAATGTGAGACAAAAATATCTTTCCTCAAGTTCTCTATTCTTTTAAATCATTCTAACCACCTCTCTTTTGGGGTACCTAATTAATAACCTATATTAAAGAGAATATGATTGATATTTGTTTGGATATCATAAATTGAAAAACATTTTAATGAATTTTTAGAAGTCAAATTGGCGTGGGATGGTCAGACTAGATGTATCAATGTTGTATGGAGAATAGAAGGGAGGGGTTTCTTTTTGTAAGTGGGGGAGTAGAAAAACAATGAATTTTAAAAAATATTAAATTAATATATAGTTTGTTAGGTCCAAAATCTAAAATACTCTATGGGGGTGAATCATGGTATGAAGGAATAAATCCTTTACACGTTCTTGTTTCATTGTAAGACAAAACTCAATACTCTCTTCCTCCCACGGAAATATACAAATAGATATGAAATCAAGAAAATGAATCAAAGATTTTTACATTGTTCATCTTTACTAGGCTATGTAAAAGGATGATACAACACTCATCTGCCAATGTAAAAAATTTACAAAGGATCACTACCAATAACGTGTACAATGTTCGCGCTAGATCTTCTATACCAAGGCTCACCGACTTTATAAGGTTTAGGGTATACTCACTACATTACAAAGGGTCACTCCCAATTCCCGTTTTTTTTTTAATCATTGTCAGTGTAAAGGGTCACCGTCGACCTCTTACATCGCTCAATACTCTTATAAAGGAATCCACTCACATTTTATAGACTTTTAAGTAAAACATGGTTTATGGACATGTAGGTCCTTTCATTTTAATGAATTTCTGCCTTGTAATATACATTTAGATGCTCTGTTGAAATTCCATATTCACCCATAGAAGAAGTCCACCTTCCCGAGTACTGCTGGGTACCAGAAAATAATTTCACAAACTGATTTGAAGATCTCACAAGCTTCCTTGTGCAAATCGCGAATCAGTTTCCTCTCTCGTGTGTTGAGTACTAGGTCTGGTACACGAGACACCTTCTTCGCATACATTCATTGCTAATGCAAACCTCCCTTTGTATGTGGATTGCCTCCACCTTCGTCTTTGTATAGAGCTACCACATACTGTTTCAGCGATCCTCCTCTGCCCAACCCCTCCAGTCCGCGAACTATTCTCTATTCACGAACTGTCTTCGCTTCCTCATACCAGATCCCTCCCTCCACATATCGCTTGCATAATTCTTACTCTCACATATTGGATATTCCTCCTCCGCATACCGAGACAACTCCATCTATATACTAGAATTCCTCCTCTGCATACCATACTTCCTTTGTGGGCTAAGAATCCCCGCAAACACCTTCAGTGCAAACCACTTTCTCAATTTTCCAAATTTGGGAAGTAAAATATTCCTTCTAATTATGTTAAATATCCCTAGTAATCGATGATATTAGTGATTACTATATAAGAAAATATATCCACCAAATCCAGTAAATCTAGAATTACGAAATCTTCAATTCAGCCTCCACCACTTACCAATTCTTCAGTCACCGCAAACCGCTCCCATTCCATGTACTGTTTTTCTACGTCGTCTGTGTACAACATTGGCTCCAATGTGATCAATCTCCTCTACTATAGTCATGTTATCCGTGTATTGCACCACCTTCAACTGCTAAACGGGTTTTGTTTCAAAAACCTCACTCGCGTAATGTTTCCAATGCTTTGTGTACCATTCCCAGACCATGGTATGTGGCCCATGAATTATAGTACGCAATTCTCACATTTTTCTGATTTTTTTGAATGTTCTTCATACCATTCATTACTATGAAGAAATCCTTCCTTTTACAACATAAAACTCCCGATTTTTAGGCCCCAAAATTTGATAAACACTGGGAAACTATGCCACCTTAAAAACCTATCTTCAGCAAACACCAACCATTCTATTTTGCGGTCATCTGGGTTTGTTAACAAACCCAATGTCCCCTAAAACATTCCAAGAGGATACATTGGGGGATTTTTCCCAAATAATTCATTCTCACTAAAAATGGTTAAAAATGGTCTATAAATGCATAGGTGATGAAATTTTAGATAATATATTTTCTCCTCCATCCATTTTTATTTATTTTTATTATTTTTATTTAATTTAATAATATATTATTTTACCAAAATAACATTAATGTTAATTTTGAAACCATTCATTTATTTTGACTTATAATTCATTAATAAAGATTTGAGTATGATTTTAATTTGTTAAAATGAAACTAATATGTCGTATTCATCTACCAAATTCACGGAACACGTTAACAAAATAGAATTATATTATATTTAGTATTTTAAAATTCATTTATAATATTTTATTATTAATTATAGAAACACTTCATCAATGTTTCACAATAATTGAAGTTCATTATATCACTAATATAAAATTGATGTAAAAATAAATCAAGGAAAAATTTCATTAAAATCAATATTACGATAAATATACATTCATAGATATTATTTTTCCCTATTTTATTAAATAAATGATATTTAAATCTATATGAGTAAAAATTTGAAATATTCATTATTTTAAATATTATAATTTTTATTTTTAATAATAAGTGTCAATAAAAAAATTACGTCTTAAGCATATAATGGTCAAATTAATTTTATCCTCTATGAATTATAATAAAATTATATGGCCTTATCAATTAGTGATAAGCATGTTTTACTAGATATAACCTTTACGAAGGTGATAAAATTTACCATAGATATTGCTCATATTTACCAAAAATAAAGGGGACCTATTTTCAAAATTTATATGTCATAATACTATGTAAGGAATTAATTTTATCAAATTAAATACCTATATATGGCATAAATTAATTGTAATGTAAGGGTATAACACATGAAAAAAAAAAATTTTAGAAAAAAATAGTTTATAAGCATAAGATAATATTTACTTTTATCCCATTCTGATTAAATGAATGTATAAGATATTTTACTAAAATTATAATATATAAATATCACTAAAATAAATCACTAACTAAGAAAAAATGTAAATTATATGGATAAAATTACATTGAATGATTAAAAACTGTAATTATGAAAAACAACATCATTATTTTCAAATAATTTTTTATTTTCATTTCTAAATAATTTATAACAGTTGAATAAATTTTATAATGTTTTAAGATATAATATATCATAATTAAGTAGTTCATATTCATATCCACAAATATAATTACTTGTTGATAATATATAATAATATTATTCTAATATTAGATCATGGGTTTTTTAGACTTGTTGTTTCATGTAACATGTACTTTTGAAGAAATAAATATATTCAAAAATAATATTAGAGAACATAGTGAGGTGTCACATTCTAAACAACTAAATATCAATATAATCCTTCAATGTTTTCAATTAGATTCAAATAATTGAATATATCTTTGTTTCATTATATCCTTGGGTTCCCACACAACCTGCTCGAATTGATGATTTCCCCAGAAACAATTCACTATGTGAGTTGTATTGTTTCATAGAGCTCTACATATACAATATATAATCTTGACCAGAAGTTACACATAAGAAGTATCCTAATCCAATTGTATTAAATTTTTAGCCACCATACGTGAAGGATAGGGTATGTAATTCTTGAGGACTGATAATTTGAACCCATCTTGAAGCTAAGAGAGATTCTGTGGATGCATCATGTGGTAAGATACCATCCCTATATGACTGAGATTATTGAAATGGGTAATATATCATGGTGTTATATTTCCATTCTCTTATAATCTCAAAATATTATTCCATTGAGAAATTTATAGAAAACTATTATCAATGAATTTAAATTCATTGTCAATCTGATGATTGTAAGCATAACAATTATTTTGACTCTGAGTTTTCATGAAGTGCTACTAAATGGATGTAACTTTCTATGTCATTACCACATTCAGATATAGTCCTAATAGAATTATTTTGTCAATAATATCCCTACATGTTGTTGTTATACATTAATTTATTAATTACTATTCATAAGGATATATTCGAATGCTATTGGTAAATATATTATTATAATATAATTCCACCAAAGGAAGGTGTTGATCCCCACAAACATTGGGATATATAGGGAATGATCTCAATATGTATTATAGTTTGTTAATAGTTATTTCAAAATGACCATAATTTTGAGGATTACACCTCACACTTAAACTCAATTTAGTTACCAAATCCAACTGATGACTTTTTCAAAATTGAAATGAAAACCTCAGATCCTGATCAGATATTATGGAATATTTTACTTCATGAAATCATGAAAATTAATTAATATATTTATGGAAAATCATATATAGAGATAAATCAGATATAATTGAAGTGATTTTTGCTAAATTTTAAATGTGATCATCTACAACCCATATGGAATTGTTCCCTTATGTCAGTTTGGTTCTCCAATTAAACAATCCATGGTGATGTTTTCCTATTTACATAGGGGTATGGGTAATGGTTTTACCATCCCATTAAACATTTGACTCTAAAACAGAACATGTAAACATTCCAAGCATCAAGATAAAAATATTAAATATCTCTCTTCCTACTATCCAACTAGAAATGCTTGATCAAATATATATTCATATTTTTACTTCAAGCATGAATAGAGAATGAAGAACTATGACACTAATCCAATAGTTCTGTAAAATATTGTAGGGATGGGACATAAATATGGTTCTAGATTTTAATAACTTTCTCAAAATCATGTTCGAACTCAGTATCATTTCTCAGCTACTAGAATGCTGCTAAATCATTTTATTGTGCCTCTTTAATACATAATTTGTCATATGGCTGAATAAATGATAATATTTTTCACCTTCCATTAATATTTCTATATATACAATTTTAAAATATATGAATATATGATCTTTTTTATCCTCATCATTGATGAACTAGTATGATCCTTTCAAATCAAAGCATCAACCACCACGTTCTCAATACACAGTTGGTTATATATTTAGAATTCATGATCACTAATAAGTTATTACCATATTCTCTTGAACATATTTAATAATTTTTTAGTTAATATGTACTTTATTCATTTTTTATGAGTATATATATCACAACCTTCTCTATAATGTTAATTTATTCATATAATTAATTATAAAATTAATGCAGCTAACTCCAAAACATGAGTTCAGTAATTTTATTCATGATCCATCGATTTTTATGAGGAATCAAATATAAAATTTTCATTTTTCATGGGGACTCATGATAGTACAATCTTCAATAGATCAATATATATTAAAACCCCTTATTCACAATGAGGTAATGTATCAATAATTGGACTAAATAACTTTCTTGTTAGTTCCTTGAAACATTCCTTATATTCAATTATCTAAAAGAATGATGCTCCCTTCTAGTATATAATTGTGAATGTATTGGAAATCAGTAAAACATTATCAATAAATCCTTGATAATATCCATCCAAAACAATGAAATTAAATATCCCAATTACTATGGTTGATCTTGTCTAACATTCAATAGATTACATCATTAGTGGATCCACATATATACTCATACATGAGTGTATATAACTAGAAAAATGAATCTTTTATAGAAAAAAGTCACACATTGTAAAATTTTCATACATATTATCATTTATTAGGTTATTCATTACAATCCTCTAGTGATTTTGATGATTATACTTTATGAATATATAATAATATCATCTTTTATGTGTACCGCAAACTAATCAAGGTTGTATCCACTAACTGTAAATAATATATCCATGAAGATACTTGGGGAATTAGTAATATCAGAAGGAATCACTATTAATTCATTATGTCCTTTCCTTTTTTACAATTATTTCTTGGGTATATCCTCCTTAACCCTAAATTGATGATATCTTAAATTAATTAAAATCTTAGAAAAATATTCAGCTCCATACCGTTGATGAACCACTCATCAATATTGGGTAGGGGAAACTTGTTCTTGATATTGATCATTTTTTGATACTGATAATAAATATATAATGGATTGATTCTTATTTCTTCTTAACAAGAATACTTGGTGAACCTCAATGTGACACACTTATCTAGATGAATTCATTATCAAAATTCATAGAAAGCTTCCATTTTAACTCTCGAAACTTAATCAAGGTTACCAAATATAGATCCATTGAAATATGGGTAAAATGATTCATTTGTTCTATTGAAAACTCAATATTATTATTTTTGTGAAATAAATCAACAAACTCTCATAAAATATACATATCCATGACTTTGAGTTTCTTTAGAACCATATAAGATAAACTACCTTTTTTAATATGAATCATAACCCCTAAAATATGTGTTATTTTCATTGAATTTTCATATTTATCTTCACAATGATAAATTATCACAGGTTAAATCACATTATCATACATGAGTTCCCTTCCATGTAAATTAATTTGGTCCTTATGTGTATAAAACCAATCCATTCCCCAAATAAAATCGAACACAACCAGAGGATGGACACCAAGATTTCAAAAAATCACATTCCCAAAAAAATAAACCAATGAATAATCAGAGAAATGATATGAGATAATTGTACCATTAGGGGTTATAACTATCAATTAAACAACTAGTAATTGAGTTGTTTCTACAATACCCTTACATATTTCATTATTAATAAAATAGTGCGTACATTTATAATAATATAATACATTAGAAACTACAAATTGGATGATATGTATTCATTTTACCATTTATTCATCACATATTTCATCATAAATACTAATCACATGTGATTTCCCTTATTCTTTATGAGTAGGAGGTTTTTTATGATTATCATCACCATTAAACTTTATATTTTTTCATTGATCAAAATAATGTCCATACTCCTAGAATTTGAAACATTGGATTGTGTGTGGAATATATTTTGGATATTTAAATTTATTTTCATCATTATATAACATCTTCCAATATCATTGTGATTCAACCACTTGATGACCATCCTTTCCACAAATTAATTATACATTAGTCCTTGTATAATAATTTTATCTGTGTTTCCTCTTGCACATTGAGCATAATGGAAGGGTCATATTATTCTCTTGATTGCTTTTATAATTCCATCTCAATTAGATATTTATTTTATTCTCTGTACCAAGAGATTCATGGGTTACTCAAGTATCCGTTTCCACCCTAATAACAAATCAAAAATATTTCTTCACACCTTCTAAATTCAATTTTGTATAGGGCCCAATGATAACTAAGATTTATGACACTAAAGAATAAATCAACATTACATTCATTTTTGGTAATATTTTCAGAATCCTACCTCACAATTCATGTAAAATCTATTTATATGTACCTTTAAATTCATCACCATTCTTATATAACTCATGGAATTCCTTATACATATGTTTTTCAAAGAAAAAAGGATTTTACTTATTGAGAAATAATATCTTCTTTTCATCCCACTTTAGGGAGTCAATCTCATATTTTTCCCCCATATTCTTAATATGGTCCTACCATTTATCTACTACACATTACAAATGAAAATAAACTAAAATAACATTTTTGTTATCTAAAAATAGAAGAATGGAAAATATATTTTCAATCGTTCTAATACATTTCCAATGAATTAGTAGATCAAATAAGACAGTAAGTTATTTTGTAATTTCCCTAATGATATAATCAGTAGAACATTATTCCCTCATTTTCTCATTTGGATGGTCATTGTGATTCATATTGTCAAATGTTTTTTAATTAGAAAAGCAATGGGGGTTTTCATTGAAGATACCTTAATGTTTATTTTTTCAAGAGAGAAATTATTTCATTTTCTATTTCATTTAACATTGTAATGATTAATTTCCATTCTATTTATCATATAATACCAAAACGAATTGTGTAAGAAAAAATATTTCAAGAGGGGAAACCATATAATCATGAAAATTAATTTACAAGATGTCTAAATCGTGACACCATATTTTCAATATATGATACCATATGATTAACAAGTTCATTACTGATCATTAAAAAATCATTATGTTTTTATCCTATTCATTGACATATCCTTATGGTTTATATTATCTATTTCTCATCCTAGTTTTTAAAGGTTATCTAAACCATAATCCGATCCAAAATGTATAGTCCCATACATTCCATACAAAAATATCACATCTTATTATATGAATATTATTTATATAAAATAAAAAATCCATGAATCATATATGTATAGTGAATTTTAAAAAATTGATCTATAAACAATAGGTTTATAGTGAAACACGTTATCTTCCACTTAGTTCTTCATAACAAGCACCCTCCATAAAGAGATCATACATAATAAATTTGTTTTCATAACCTAG
Organism: Viscum album; assembly: GCA_963277665.1. NCBI lineage: Eukaryota > Viridiplantae > Streptophyta > Magnoliopsida > Santalales > Viscaceae > Viscum > Viscum album. The sequence goes on from OY728126.1 coordinate 393,468,190, forward strand.
GAAAAGGAAGCGTAAGAATGGGTGAACAATAATGCTTAGAAAGGGTAAATAGAAGAGATATATATGATCAAATTTGCATAACATATTAATAAAGGTATTATGACATGAGTATTGTTTTTTAAATCAATTCCCTACATACTATATATAATAATATTTTGTCATGACATAGTGTTTGGATGTTCATAAGACATGACTAATTAAAGAGTCACAGAATATGATCCATGAGAGAAAAAATATACACATGTCATTGAATTGAGGGATGCATATACTCATAGTAACATATTTCCAAGGCTACCCACCAATACATTAATGACATGTTATTCTAGGGCTACCCACCAGGGTGCCAACTTTGAGAATATGATAACCTCCCATATACGATGTTTTATGATTCAGATAATATCCCATGTACCCTTTAAACTAAACTAAAATTAATTATTACACAATTAATTGGAGGAATATATAGTTACCATAAATAATATAATGAAAATAATATATATGTGTTCCAAAATATTATATAATGCTCATTATATTATAACCCATGAAAAAAAAATTAATTTGATAAACATTTCATCCTACAAAAACCCATGGAAAAGGAATGGGATTCATAAAAATAGTATCATCATAAACATAATCTTTTTAGAAATAGAATCTATATGGTTTCTTAGGAAGATAACTCTAGTAAGGATTATGTTTTATAAATTGATTTCAACTTATATAAAAAATGAATTTGAATTATCACTTTGAACATTTCATGTGGAAAATAACCTTTCCATTTTGAAATCAATTATTTAAAATATAAATTTTAAAATATGATATGGAAACGTTTTATTTAAAAAAAAAAAATTAAAGGGAATATGAAATCATTTAGTTTCAATAATGGTTGGAAACTATATTCATACTATATAAGACAAAATAAAACAGTTCTTTTCACTTCTATAAATAATAGTCATTATGTACATTGTTCATAAAATGATAAGAAAATTAATATTAATCCATTTTTTTTAAATACTAACATGGGAAAAAATATTTTAAAAATTCAAAGAAATATAGTGAAAATTTTTATTAAAACATTATTATAAACTTGGATATTGATGAAAAGTGCTTTTCAACTGATGAGAAAAATAAAGGCAATTTTTTTAAAGAAATACTTTCTATCTCTACAATAGATAAGGTGAACAAAATGAAATGAAAATTTCTATCAATGAGAAATAATTAATGTAAAAAAATAAATTATTTTATTTAGTGATAGATCATAATATTTCATCGCGGCAAAAAATTTGTTAGTAATCGCTATAAATAAAGATATTTTAACAAAAAAACCATACTACATTTTTATATTTTTAATCATAATCCCTATGAAATAAATATCCATAGATAGATATTTAAATCCCCATAATGTTTTTTAGAAGAAATTTAAATTACATTCCTAGGTAGCATAAACCCTATAAAAAATAACCATGTTACATATAAGTCATACATCCCATATAAGTAATAGTGAGAAAAAATCCATTACATTGAGTACATCATGTTTAGAACGCATCATAACCTCTTACCTCTTAGGATAAATCATTTAGATCATTTCAAAAAAAATTATGGTTGCTATTTGGGGGATATTTGAACCTCCAAAATTTTAATACGGATGTTTAAAAGAAAATTTTGTCATTTATATTTGAGCTAGATGTCTCAATCCGGTGTGAATATTTTAATGTATAGATTCTATTTTATACAGGGTTGAGAGGTGACACATAGAATTTCATAAAAGGTTATATTATAATATAGTTGTTCTAAATTCAGAAGTTTCAAAAAGTATTATTAATGGATAAGGGATATGATTTCCAACCATATATTATACTATTTTTCAAAATTAATGATTTGTAGGATTTTTATGTAATTTAATAAAATATTTATTTTGTAAAATGTATTTAATGTTAATTAAAAAACTATTAATATAATTTTATATAAAATGTATACATAATTTTTTTTCATTTATTATATAATTCATTAACAAAACTCAATTATGTCATATTAATCTAAACAATTCTTGGAATACATTAACTCACTCAAAAAATATTACATCTAATTTTTTGAAAATCATTTATAATTGTTTAATTAAATGTAGAAATACTACATAGGTATTTCATAGGCATCTGAGGTCGTTTATAATTAAAAAAAATTGTATATAAATAAATAATGAAAATAATTTCATTTATTTAATAATTTCTAATAAAATTAATTCATTACTATTATTTTTAGTATTTCAATAAATAAATGTTATTTTAAAATATGATAATGAAATTTTTTAAATATATTTGTTTTAATATTATAAATGTATTTTTCATTGTAAAATGTAGATTAAAAAATTAATTTTTGGTCCTAACGTGATAATTCTGGAATAATATACAAGAAAAAATAATTTAGATAAATAAATATGACCTTATCACCATGTTTTAGACAAGATTAAGAGTATCTATCATGTATACATTTGGAGTACCACCTCCACATAACAACATTATTCATTTTATATTACTACGATTGATGGTTAGTTATTATAATTTAATTGGGGTTGATATATAATTTTTAGGAAATAATTATTCCTATAGAATTATAATATATTATCTAAAATATTAAGTTTCTATTTCATGGAAATTGAAAACATATTTATTGTTTACGTGTGGATGACCACCTCAATGAAGATATTTGAGTCTTTTATCATTATAGATGTATATAATTGGATGTGAGAAAAATATTAAAGCATATATATTAAATTTTTGTTATATTAAATTTATTCAATAATGGTGAATTATAATTTGACATTATTTTATTTCGTCCATTGAAAATGGGACACATCATTCATTCATATGTGCGTACTACAGTATGCATGAAGTGATGTAATTAATTTACCATTGCACATTTCTATGAATTATAATAAAAGTGTATAAAATAATTAATTATTACAAATATTTCGTTATTTTGAATATACTTATAATGAAATGGGGACCATGGTTTAACGATCCTAGCCACTAAATAGAATCATGCATGGAAAAGGGACTGATATTCACTCGAATATCTCTTTAATGGATGAATTACTAATAAAAGGATAATTATAAATTATAAAGGAATAGTAAAATTAATTTTATACATGAATATTGTTCTATAATAGATGTATAATAAATTTATATTTATTATAGAAAAAGGTTGAACACATACTAATCATGATATGACTATAGGTAAGGATTTACATTAAAATCTCTTTTTATTTCTAGATTGTTTATGAAAATATATTCATTGAAGTAAATTATTTATGATTTATAATTTAAAAAAATTATTTTATTATCTTCTGATTATTTATTTAATTTTCGAGTAATAGTTCAATTCTTCTCTCATTTATAGAAAAAATTCTCAAGATTTTTTTTAGAATAATAGACTTTATTTATTATTTGGTTAAGAATATTTTCCATCCATATTAATATTATATACAATTTTTTCAAGAACATTTTTTCAATTCTATAATGATTATAAATTATACAGATTTTTTATTTTATAAAACAATTATTAAAAATAATATTTTTTCATTTTTTGAATAATGTATGTTTTACTAATTGTGTGAAAAGAATCGTTTTTTAATGATTATGAAATGAATGAAATGTATTTTAAAAATTCACACTAAACTCATTCAATCATACATTACATGTTTCTACAGTTAATTTCAGTAAAATATACATTCCTTGACATCTTGTATTTATTTTTTGTTTAATAACTGATTCCAAATGAAAAATTTATTTTCCTCATTAAATGATTCTGTGATTTTTTAAATTTATTTTCATACTTTAAAACATATTTTTTTGTTATTAAACCATCAAAGTGGACATTATACAATGAAATATTTGTTATTATATATCTGTATGGTGATTGATTTTGATGATAAAATATTTATGAAACTATTTTTAATTTACATATGTAAATCTATGATGAAATGATAATTGTTTTCAAGAAATTATTACATATATATGAATGGACTATGATAATGTTATTGTTTAGTCCCGTATATATATAGTTTCCCATAACTTTCGCGCAAACACACAGATATAAATATACATATATATATATATATATGAAGTATTAATCTATTATTATTTAATATCTAAAATTTTTATCCATGCACGAATCGTTTTGGACTAGTTTATTTCAATACATTGAATCATAAACAACTGGTTTATAAAACATTAAAAAATTTCCCCAGTTTTATTATTCATAACTATAACCCTTCATATGAATAACATACATAAAACATTTATTCATTACATGGGGAAAGGTAACATAACAAAAGTGTGGGCTTAGGTCTATAGTAAGTGTAATCAATGAAGATATAAATTACCAAGTATTCTTAACTTGAACATGAGGTTATATGAACCTCATATTGACATTTGAAACCATACCCTTAATATCAAATATCATAATTTTATGTTATAGATGAAATCTTAGAAATTTATATGTCATGAATCATAATGTAAAAAAACATGATCTATGAAGAAAAAAATTGACATAAAACATATAATTGTGGAATAAAGATAATAATTAGATAAATAACTTCCATAGTATTGAAGGATATTTTCAAATACTATCATTGTGGAATTGGTTCACTCCATACCCATCATAGTAAAAAATGTTCACTCCCAATACTACCATAGAAGTCAATATCCCTTACAGAAGTTCGTACACTCCCCATTCCATTCAAAATTATATCACGAGATATTAATAATTACCCAATAAATGAGTGAGAGATATAGGTCCCACACATCCCAAAATGAATTTCATATATATGTGTGCACAAAATCATAACACCATCATCATATTAAAATCCATCAGAATAAATTATTTTCATAAACATTTCAGCTTATCATAACTCATGGAAATGAAAGGAGCTTCATATATATATTGTCATTAAAAATATAAACCATCCAATAATTAAAATAAGGGTGATATCACTAGATCATATTACTAGTAAATTATGACATATATTGTCTTGTGGAAAATATACTTTCTGTTTTTGAATATCATATTTTAAAAAACACTAAAACAATATAATAAAACATTTCACTTGAAAAAAACAAAATAATAATATAATGAATTCTTTTAACAAAATTTTTCATGATGGAGGAAAAATCCTTTCATTTTATATAATTTATGAAATTTTCCTTCAAAATATTACTAGAAAAAGTGTCCATCTACATCAAATGGAAAAATATATTCAATTGAAAACATTTTTTAAAATTTTAAAAAGCTTATATATGAATTTAAGTTATCATAGGTGAATTTCAAAAACTATTTTTATATTCATTTAGAAAATATGCATATAAATGAAAAATGTTATTTGTCCAATGTCAGAAATGTAGTTAATTTTAAATAAAACATATATTTTATTTATTGAGTAATAATATCGGGACTGTAACGTCCCGATTTCGAATGCTGCCCAAAGGTTCCCCAAACCCCGTTAGTCACATGACCTCAAGTGCATTTCCCCAAATTCCAGAGGTTTTTGATTAGTAACAACGGACTTGAGTGAGTCATTTTGGAAACAATAACCTTGGTTGAGTAAAAAAATAAACAAATAGTAAATAGTATTGGAAGTAATAATTCCATACAATAAGAGCATACAAAAAATGACTAATAAAAGTATAACTACTAGAGAATATATACAATTATTCATGTCACTGGTTTCTAGGAACATATCCCAAAAAGTCAAAATGTCATAAATACAATAATAAAACCAAATTATAGAAAATAAGTAATCTCTAACACCATCACAAGCATTAGCTTGGTCCCATTCTCTCCAACTCCAACAACAATCCAGAACCTGATTAAGAATGGATATGTCCCTTATCTATACTTGTAACCATATAATCTATTTGGGTCCAAACTAATTTCCTAAATAGGGTTTGTGATGAATCCTAGTAGGCAACAATCCAAATATCAGTAACTAAGAGTCAGTGAATAAAAAAAAGAAATAAGAAGAAACAAAAAAAAAACTCGGAAGTACTCATATTTAAACAATCCTACAGTTTTCAATTACATTAATTTTCATTTATTAAATATTCAAACCATTGAATAATGACTCTCAGGATCTAGCCAAATCTAGGTATCCTTCATCCTGATAGTAAAAACAGACGTCTCAAAAGACCACCTAACAACAAAATAACACTGAGTCCAAGATTGTGCATTGTCTATGATGACTTGTCACAATCATTCAATCATTTATAAACAACCCTCCCAGAAGGCTCTCATGGTCTAACCCATTTGGTTTAACATACAACTTATCAATTACAATTGATCACCTAGGTATCTATCATGGTCAATAACACTAGGTCTACATGGAATTAATGAAACAGAAATTATCTTTAGGTAGCTATCATGGAAAATATCCCCAAGGTCCACATAGCACAAACAATCATAAATGGCCTCTTGGGTAGCTCTCACAATCAATACCTCTGGGTCAAAGTCTATACCAAGGCTCTTACAATCCTGTGTAATTAAACATGGAAACCCCCACAATTTTCCTAGTCTAAGGCTAGCATGGTCTATTTGAAAAAAAGTACACATATAATAACAAGGAAACACATGTAATCAATAACAAATCCATGGAAAATATATTCAATCAATATACATGAAATTCATATAATCAATCAAATCCATTATAAACAATTCAAGCCATGGAAACGAGGTATGCCTTAGAGGCAACCTAGGCCAAATGGCCATATATAGTCAGACATGGGAATTCACCCATGGGTTGTCCCATAACAAAGTATAAAAACTTATGCCTAAGAAATCAACCTTTCTCAACAAACAAACCATAATAGTTATCAAACATGGTCAAATTCTAAAATAAGAAATACCCCAAATATGGGTATAAATCACTTTAAGTATATATAATCTAATTGGAATCGAAGAAAGGAACAAACCACCTACCTTGATGTCGTACGATGAACACTCATTAAAGTCAACTCTTGAATCACACTAGACCAATTTCGATGTATAAAAATTGTAAAATCATTTAACCCTCGATAACCCAAGAGAGAGGAGAAATAATGTAAAAGGGCTCTAGGGAATGGGGGAAATCACAGGTGGGAATCCAACCCAACATACAATGTATTAATCATAGTTTAGAAGAATAATATGGTGGAACTAAAAGTTATTCGGTGTTCTGTTGCTCTCCTGTACCAGAAATGAAAAGAATAAGTGTTTTATAGAGATGAGATGAGACCCTTCTCCAACTCATAAATTAAAAATAAAAGTACATTATGTGTTCATTTAATTTACACTTCATGTACAATCTTCAACTGGCCCCTACTTTATGCGGTCTATCAGGTCACCTACATAGCCATGTACTCAGCCGTTACACGACCATATCTCGGCTACATGTGAAAAATGGGTACACAACATGAAGTAAAAAGTAAACGATGTGTAATTATAAATTTTTTTATTTACTGGTTTTTCCTCAATGACAACCTGAAATAATGATCCATACCTAAAATGGGGATTAAGGTTCTTAAAAACTACCCCACTTATAGAATTTTTCCACAAATTTCCCTTCCAAGGGTGATTAAGATGAAACATCAATAAAATCTAGACACTGTGATCATAGGTAAGCATCCCTCTCTCATATCTCATCTGGTACTCGCTTGTGATACCACTAAACTCATACTAGATGAATAGACCGGCTATAAAGAACATTCGTGCTATGATCCACAATCCGAATAGGGTGATATCAAAGTATGAATCCACCTCAAACTCAACCTCCTCAGGTTGGAAAGTATGATATTAGTCAAAATAGTAATGTCATAGCTAGGAAACATGAAAGATGTCGTGTATATCTTGGTACCTCTATGTTAACTGTAACAGATAGGCAACCGGTCAGAGTCTCTCGAAAACCGCAAATGCCCTGACATATCATGGTGAAAGATTCCCCTATCTCATAATCCTCATATTTCCCATCCTATGTTGGATACATAATACATGATCTACGACCTTGAACATTAGAGGTTATCTTCATCGATAAGCATATGATTTCTACCAAGACTGTGCAATAGCCACACTCTTCTGAATCAACTTCACCTACTCAGTGGTATACTAGAAAATATGAGATTCCCATGCATAGCTTCCTCTCTTACCTCTATCCAACATAAGAGTGATCGGGATGGCCTACCATAAAAAGTCTCATAAGGTTCTGTCTGAATCATCACATGAAAATTGTTATTATAGCCATAATCTACTAGGGGTATGTCTCTCTCCCACGAGGCACTGAAATCCAAGATGAATTCTCGAAGAATATCCTCCGAAAACTAAATTGTGTGATCATACTAGACACAAATCTGGGGATGGTGAGTGGTACTCAAAAGTACATGTGTACCCAATGTCCTATGTAGTCCCTTCCAGACATGAGATGTAAACTATGCATCCATGTCTGAACGACAGAGTTTGGAACCCTATGAAAACATAAAATCTTTTGAATGTAAAACCTTCCAAGATCATCAATACTGAGGGTTTATTTGATCGGAAAGAAATGTGAAACTTTCATGAGTGTGTCAAGAACAACCCAATCAACATAATTCCCTCAAGGTGATCTTGTTAAAAACATCACAAAATCCATTGCGACATCATTCCACTTCCACTCGGGAAAGAGCAATTGCTGGAAAATACCTACCAGTCGCTAATGCTCTGCCTTAACCTTCTGATAGGTGGAACATCTCATAACAAACCCATCTACATACCTCTTCAAAATTAGATACCAATACTAAGGTGTATATCTAGATACGTCTTGGTGACACTAAGATGAACTGCCAAAACTGAGGTATGAAAATCCTACATCAAATCTTTATGTATGTCTCGTGACACCCATACACTCCCAAGAAAATTCAAGATATCATTCTCACCTATGGTCCACCCACAAGTAGGGTCCTCTCCTAACACTCTCTCCCATAGGTTTAGGATATCATAATCTGATATATTCGTCATTTTTACTCGTTTTAGTAGAGTATAGGTAACAACTATAGAAGAAATAAATGCCTACCACTATCCTCCATGGACCACCAAATGCATCTCAGAAAACAAAGCCATAATCTACCACTCACTGCTGGCCTCCTAGACTTCCAGTATCCGAGTCCCCTAGCTAAATTAATTTTCCACTACATTGCCTTTACCAGGCATGTAGGCAATATGAAAGTCAAAATACTGAATGTACTTAAGCTAACATTGTTGTCTCAAATTAACATCACACTATGTAAAGATACACTTGAGAATTTTTGTGGTCAGTGAATACCACAAAATGTTCCCCCAATAGATAATTTCTCAACCAATATAAGGCATACACAAGTGTAGCTAAATCGAGATCATGCATTTTGTAATTCTTCCATGTGGACTCAACTGCTGAGACCCACATGCAACGACTTCCTCCCCATGCATATGCACTTCTTCAAGCCCGATACCTGATGCATCACAAAAAATATTGTAACTCTTTCCATGCTCTGTAAAAAATAGTATCGGTGCTGAATTAATTCTTCCTTTCAGCTTCTGAAAGGATGAATCGTAGGAATATGTCCACAAGTACTTCTCACTTTTTCAGGCCAATTAGTGGAGACGAGATGCATGAAATGTCATGTATAAAGAATCTTTAGTAACCAAATAGCTTCAGAAAACATCGTAACTCAAATAAGTTCTTCATATTCTCCCAAGAAACTAATACTCTCACTTTATCCATGTCTACTGGTACGCCTCTATCTAAGATAACATGCCCCACGAAGTGAATCTACTCCATCAAAATGAGGAATTTTGAGTGCTTTTCCTATAACTGATGATTTCATGGTGTACTCAATATGATATCATGATGAGTGGCATGGTTGTGTATAGTCTGAGAGTACAACAAGATATCTTCCATGAATAATACCACAAATTAATCCATGTATGGATGTAACACTGAGTTAATCTGGGCCATAGAAACTACCAGTGTGTTCGTGACACCAAACAACATATCCAATTACTTGTATAGACCATACCAGCTCTAACAGGATATAAGAGGTATATTTTATGGTCTAACGTGCACCTGATGATAATCAGATCTCAAGTAAATCATTGAGAACACTTTTGAACCTTCGATATGATCAAAGAAATCACCAATCCTTAGCAAAGGATATTAGTTCCTAATCGTCAACTGGTTTAGCTTTCGATAATCCACAAAAATCCTAAGGTTATCGTATTACCTTTTCCTAAAAATGACAGGTGAACCCCAAGGAGAACTACTGGGTCAGGTGAAACCCTTTTCCTGCAACTCATATAACTCTATATTGGGCTCCTATAACTCAGGTGTCTGCCCTCAAGAAAATTTAATATTTCCCTTAGGCGTATGAGATATTTCCCTTAGTCATAGAAGATACTGCCCTCAGGCATAAGAAATATTTCCCTTATGTGAATCAATACATTTCCCTTAGGCTAAACAAAGCACTTCCCTTAGGCTAAGAAAGTAATCGGTCCAATCCCAACGCATAAGAAAGTAATAAATATGTTTCCTCTCATGAAAATTCAAAACATGCTATCATTATAGCATACCCCCAGGTATCCTGGCTAAACAGCTAAACAAGGGAAACGCACCAACCGGGTGGATTTGGATCTAAGAAACGATCCCAAAGAGTAGTTTATATTTATCATTAGATTATCTAGGTGATTCTAGATATCTAAAAAACTAAGGAATTATCCATACGACCCCAAACATGGGAGCGTAGCACAACGGTAACCAAAAACAACACAACAGTAGGGAATAAACACCTAACCACCTACCTAGATCTCCTTTAATCGATATACGCGAACGACGCATCCCGAAACAACAGAAAATGATGTAGATCATAGTAAAACATTTACCTGTTCAAACGTAAAAAACATCCCCTTAAAAAATAATTGAAAAGAAACTCTGAAGAAGAGGGAGGGGTTTACCCGGGTGGTCCAAACGTGATCAACGATGGAAGAATCCAAGTTCTGGTGTGCGATCAGGAGCTCTTCCAGGCTTCGGCCTCCCATCCTAGTGCCCCAAACGAACTCGCTACCTCCTCTTCCAAATGAGGAGGCTACTTCCATTTTATAACAAAAAAACATAACTACATGACATGTATCTCAAGTACACGGCGTGTAATTTCCATTTTTTAACTGTTCCTCTGGTGGAAACTTTCCACCACCCAACTGTTCATCTGCTGACTTGATTACACGATGTGTAATTTAGAGTACACGGCGTGTACTACTGTTCCAATGGCGGCTACCAACACCATCTTATTTTTCACCGGCTTACTGATTACATAGTGTGTATATACTATGTATGCACCGTGTTGTCAGTTTTTATGCCCTTCATCGCCGACAAGATTACACACCCTATATACTCATCCCACATGTCCTAAGTATATGGCGTGTGGAAAAGTACATGGCGTTTACCACAATTGTTTTGTGATTTTTTCCAAATTTACATATGTTCTCAAAAATTGTTAAGGAAAAAGGAAAATAAGAAACCCGTACCTCAAGAAGAGTAACTGGGTTCTTACAAACCTCCCCCATTAAATCAATTAGTCTCAGAATTTCCCTTCCAAGGTAGGTGAAGATAAAGGTGAGAACAACTCTGGCCACTATGAACGTACATCGGTCTCCTCCTCCTAGGTTTCATCCTACACTAGTCCATGCTGCCATAACACCTGTATGAGAGGAACTGACTGGCCTCAGAGAACCTTCATGCTTCTATCAACGATATGAATTAGATACTCCTCAAAGGAGGAATCTACCTGAAGTTCAACCTCCTAAGTCGAAAAACATGAGATGGGTCTGAGTGATAACGACACAGATGAGATACGTGGAAGACGTCGTGAATGGCTTGGTACCTCAATGGTAACTGAAACCAATAGGCAACCGACCCAACTCTCTCTAAAATCTCAAATGGCCCTACATACCTTGGTGAAAGTTTACCCTATCTTCTGATCCGCCTGTGTCCCAACATTGGTGAAACATGCAAGAAAACCTAATCCCTGAACACAAACTCCAAGGGTCATATGAGGCGATCAACAAAATATTTCTGATGAGACTATGGAGTATCCATTCTCTTTTGAATCAATTGTACCTTTTCGAAAGTCTCCATCATGAGATGTGGTCCTAGTAAAGTTGCCTCACCTACCTCTAACCAACACAAAGGTGAACGGTATTGACTACCATATAATGCTTCATAAGGTGACATCTCAGTAGTTGCATGAGGACTATTAGTATAGGAAAACATGACCATGGGTTTGTGCTTCTCCCATAAGCCCCCAAAGTCTATGACGCATGCAGAAAACATGTCCTCTAGAACCTGTATTGTACCCTCTGACTGGCCATCAGTCTGAGGGTGGGAAGTTGTGCCCAGAAGCACCTGTGTACCCAGTTCCCTTTGAAAACTCTGCCATAATAGAGATGTAAAATGGGTGTCCCTATCTAAAATGATAAAATGAGGGACCCCATGAAGATGTGAAACCTCACAAATATAAAAATCCCTGAGCTCTTCAACACCGTAGGTCTCCTTGATCGGAAAAAAGTGAGTTACCTTTGTGAGTCTGTCCACAACAACCCAGATAGCATCATTTCCTTGAGGTGACCTTGACAACCCCGTCACAAAGTCCATCGTGACATCATCCCTTTTACACTCCTGGATGGGTAACTATTGTAACAGTCCAGCTGACCTCTGATGCTCTGCTTTCACATGCTGACAGGTGGAACGTATCTTAACGAAACAAGCTACTGCTCCTTTCATACCCAACCACCAATACTAACCTCTCAAGTCATTGTACATTTTGGTAACTTCGGAATGCACTACCCAAGATGAATCATAACATTCTCGCATCACCTCCACTCACATATCCCATGGAACCCACACTCATCCTTGGATACACAGTACCTCGTCATCGACTATAGTCTAACTAGGAGAAGGGCCCTCACTTTCCACCAAATCCCATAGAACCTGGCATTTGGAATATGATAGATATCTCATTATTACTCTATCCAGGAGGGTAGACGTCACAAATATGTATAAAAGGCATTCTATCCCTTGACTATCGTGCACCTCCAATTGCATCTTAGAGAACCAATCTATAAGCTGTCACTCACCACTGGCCTCTGGCACTGCCTGTTTCTAAGTCCTCCTGCTCAGTGCTTCATCCACTACATTACCTTTACTATGTGTGTAGGTAGGTTCAAAATCTTAGGACTGAAGGTATTCAACCCACCTTAGTTTTCTCAAATTCATGTCACACTGTGTAAAGATGTATTCAATAATTTTGTTGTCTGTAAACACCACAAAATGTTCTCCCAAGAGATAATGTCTCCAACAACATAACGCATGAACAACTGCAGCCATCTCGATATCATGTGTCGAGTAATTCCTCTCATTTGTCCTCAACATTCAAGACCCGTACGCAACTACTTGATCACCCTACATCAGCACTGCTCCCATCACAATACCTGATGAATCACAATAAATTGTATAGCTCTTCCATTTCTCTGAGAGTATTAGGACTGATGTTGATGTCCACATTCCCTTCAGCTCTTGAAAGGCTTTCTCAGAAGATTTTGACCAAATGACCATCACACCCTTCTTAGACAAACCCATCAACAATGCTGTTAAGTAGGATATCCTATATAAAGTGCCTGTTGTAACCATCAACCCCTAATAAACTCCATATCTCAAACAAATTCTTAGAATACTACCAGGAAACTACTACCCTAATATTATATGGGTCTACTACAACTCCTACCTCTAAGATAATATGACCCAGGAAGTGTATCTGGTCCATCCAAAAGTTGCAGTTTTAGATCTTAGCATATAACTGATGCTCTATCAGTGTAATCCAAATGATCTCAATATGGGTGGCATGGTCGTGTCGAGTGTGAGATTACACCAAGATATTGTCCATGAAGACTTCCAAAAAAGAATCTATATATGGATGGAACTCATGATTCATCAGATAAATGAAAAGAGTTGGCACGTTCGTGAGTCCTAATGACATAACTAAGTACTCGTATAGACCATATCTGCTCCGAATATCTGTAAACGGTATGTCCGATGTTCTAACTTGCAACTGATGAAAGCTATATCTCATGTCAATCATGGAGAAAACTCGTATTCCTAAAAGTTGATTAAAAATATCATCAATCCTCGGAATGGGATATTGGTTCTTAACTATCAACTAGTTCAGTTTCCAAAAATCCTCACAGAGTCTGAGGGTATCATCCTCCTTCTTCGCAAAAAGAAAAAGCAAACCCCAAGGTGAAGTACTTGGTCAGATGAAACCATTTGCATGTTACTCCGCTAACTGTTGCTTGAGATCTTGTAATTATAGTGTTTCCATCCTATAAGTAGGAATGGACACTGGTGCCACTCCTGGAAGAAGCTCAATAGAGGAATCCACTGCTCTCTCAGGAGGTAGACCCAAAAAGTCGTTCGGGAAGACATCCCTCAAATGATCAACCACTGGAGGGAAATCCTTCTGACAAGTTCCCTGGTCATCCAGATATAAACTCACAATAAGGGATGTCACTCCACCTCTCCCATGATGCTCGGGTCTAGCTTTACTCACCTAGATATCCCATTCTCCCTTGCATAGAAACTCCCCACCCTCTGGTGACATGAAACTCATCCTGTGATGATAGAAATATACAAAGGCTCTAAATGGTACCAACTAGTCCATCTTGAGAATTACATCATTGATTGTCATTTATAAGACATATAATCCCTATAAGAAGTGACACCCACCAACCTCTAGGGGAAACTCCTTGCACTGACGCACACTTGCCATTCTAATCTCTAACGGAGTTTCTAGCATCATAATATCTTAAGAAGAAGAAGCAAAAATCCCAAGGCTCTCTACAACAAGGACATATAAAAATCTGTGTGTAGCACCATTATTGAAAAGTACTGACGATAAAACATAAGTAATTAGAATAGTACATCTGACATTGGAAGGTCTGATATCCTACTCCTATTGGGTCTGTTGCACTGCATATACCTACCTAGTGTCGCGGCCCTTCGACACAGCTTGGCTACCTTGAGCCAACCCACCCTGATATCTCTGAGATCCAAGTGTCTTGCTGCCATGTCCATGAGGACTTCTTCAGCTTGAATGTCCTAACGTATTCCAATTCCCTGACTCGTAGGAAGTTGATGGCCCTACTCCTGCAGGTGGAGTCTATAGGGAACCCATCTCACAAGTCACTAGTGGAAACACCCTGCAAAAATGCTACAGATGGCCCATCTTGCCACAATCTTGGCACTCCACTGGGTCACATGGACACTGAGGTCTCTTGTTCCCATCTTTACCACACTTGTACCACCTTACCAGGCCACCTGAAGAAGTATTATGGCTAGTACTTCCACCATGACAGAAATCCATCTGTCTCTTCCTCATACCGATAGAAATAGTTCCGGAAACTGGTGATGAACCGCCCTTGTATGCACCACTAGCTTCCCATAGGTTCTGATCAGTAATCAGTGCTTGGTTCAAAATAGAATGCATGGTAGGCAACCTAAAAGAATTCACCATCACCCAAATGTCATATCGAAGACCATCCTTTAATCGTCTATCCCTCAATGTCTCATCACCTAACAGAACAGGTGAAAAATGTTGTAGCTCAATGAAGTAGGTAGAATAATCCATTATTAACATGGTGCATTGTTGTATATTCTTGAACTCTAAAGTCTGATCTGCCCCTATCATCTCTAGAAATAAAAATTCATATAAATCTACCTGAAAAGCTTTCCATTCCATGTCTCGATGATGCCCAGTCTCGGTGGTAGAATCCCACCACCTCTTGGAGGAATCATACAGAATTCAAGTAGAGTGCTTGAACATCCTCCCTGGATCAATCTCAAGGTGCTAAAAGATAGTATGAAATGAATCCATCCATGAACTCATAGCATGTGGTCTGCCATCCCCTGAAAACATAGGCGGATGCTCCTATTGGAATATACGTGTCAGCTCTGGCATAGATGTGGCATCCAGCGGTGCTCCCTGGAAGTTCAGCATGAACCACATGAATCCTTCGCAAAACATTGCAGTCGCGCTTACGTCTGATATAATGCCTGGAGCCTTATCTGGAACTACTAGTGGATCCATCTGTATCGCATGGCCTACCATCTTTGGAGTATAATTTTTTACACTCTCTTGGAGAACAACTCGAGGTCATCTTGGTGACATGACTCTACAAGGTCAGACACACGCCTTATATTAAGATCATCAAGAACCAAGAACTGTAAATGTAAGAAGGGGTCAGTGGAAAGAAAACATTCATGTTTTACAAAACAAGACTACATGGTGTGTATAATAACTACATGACATGTTACTTTATGTCTTTCACATGGGCATGTACTTCTTCCAGAACTGTTCATGTAACACCCCAACCACACGGAGTGTTGTCCACACACATGGTGTGTACTTTAATTTTATTCCCCTACCCGAGTCCTTCTACACGGGTAAGCCACACAACTCTCCTTAGAACAAGACTACACGATGTGTATAATGTCTACACGGTGTGTACCCTTAATCCCTTACATGGTCGTGTTTTGATGCTGGCCTAGGTGTGTCTCATCCATAGGTACACGACGTATTACACCTGCACATGGAGTGTACACCACTCCGTCTCCCCAACCACGTGACCTAGTCTACACGGTCTATCATCGATCAAGACTACACGACATTTCCAATAGGTACACGACATGTTCCAGATAGAAATGATGAGTACAAGATGAGGTAACATCAACCAGTGTTTATTGGTTACATGACCGAGTCCCCAGATTTAACTACACGTTGTGTTTGTCATTGAGACAGTGTGTTTAAGATAATATTTCTCTGTCTATGTTTGTTAGTTACACAGTGAACACAGGGTCAACATGACATGGTTTGTACAATCGGTACACAACATACTCCCTCAAGGTTTCACTATCCTATATTTCTGCCCATATGTCCTATGACACAGCTAGAAATTACATGGTGTCTATATACGGTACACGACATGTAATTAAAAATTTTAACTTTCATCCCAAACCGAAGAGTACAGGGCATGTATTCAAAACTAGACGGCATGTATTATGGGTTTTTCTAGACAGTAAGACTTAGAAACTACTCTGGAGCCCATAAAAAAGCATAAACCAACACCTCAGTGCCATATTTCGACCCATGGGGGTCCATTCTACCCATGAATCAAAGCTTGGAATCTTAAACATGTTATAACTTGGTAGACGAGTTAATCATCCACCAAATTCTATTCAATGAGGTCTCATACTTCTGAAGAACCAATGTTTGGTGTTCATTCTACAAAACCTCACACAACAATAACCTATCAAAAAGTATGTATTTTATGAAGGCATCTATCACAGCATCTTGCATCTACTAGCACATCATATATCACAACTACATGTAATTTATAATGCACCTACATGGAATGTAAAATATGCTTGGGATGTGATTCTTGAATGATCCTAAATAATGCATGAGATGGAATACCCTAATCTCATCGGATTGTGACTAAATAGAACCAAAGTTTAAAAATATAACCAGCATACCACAACTATGTCACAGAATGGTGAAAATCAAATCTTCTGTAAAATTGCAGATCCAGATAAAAATTTTCAACACGAGATAAATAAGATTTTCCCTATACACGTGTTAGCTACTCACAAGCACAACTTACTACCAAGTAACTATTCAGTCTAATACCTATCTATAGGCTCCAAAAAGTATGTAAAGAAGAAATGAAACTTTTGTAACCACTTTCTAATGTCCCGGATCTGGGTGCCGCTCAACGGGTGCCCCGAACCCAGTTGGTCACATCACCTCAAGCGCATTTCTCCAAATTCCAGAGGCTTCCGACTAGCAGCGAGGGCCTGTGTCTAATAGTAGAGAAAATATGCCCTCATTTGTCAAAGTGTAGCGCAGTGGAAAAATACAAACATACGAAAAACGTAAGTAGTAAACAATACCAAGATGAAAGGACAACAATACTGAAGAAAAAGACAACCAACAATCATTTATATATGATGATGCAATATGTTTTATTTCTAAGAAAGCAATCTAAATAGGATACACAACATTCAAATAAAATATAGTACGAAGTACCAAGAACAACAAAGAAAACTAAAACAGTGCAGCAGGAACTCAGCAGCATCATAAGCCTAAACTTAGTCCCATGCTCTCCTTCTCTTCTGCAACAATCATGTACCTGTATAGGGACCCTTTCCCTTCTCGACACCTACAGAAATATAATCTGTTTGGGCCCAAGACATGACCCAAATAGGGTGTGAGAATTAAATCCCAGTAGGAAACCACTAATGGTCTGTGCCCAACTATCAGTGAAAATGTGCAACAGTAGTGTACAATAATAAAATGCAGTAAAGGATGAAGTAATCAAAAGTAAATATCCTATCAATTATATTACCATTTTAATAATCATTTAAAAATTCAACGTAATTGAGTTATAAGTTCTCGAGACACGGCCTCGGCCGACAATCTCTATACTGTGCCACAACAGAGACTACAACAGGCTATCTAACAAATAGAAGGTATAACAATACCATGATTGTGCTTTTTCTTGGTATATATAACACAAGAAAACACCATAGTGAATATTTAAGTGAACATTACCCTCAGGCTAAAAGTACCTTGCCCTTGGGCTAATCAGAACCTTGGCGTCAGGCTAAATAGAACAAAACTCTCAGGTATCTGCCCTCAGACATAATGAATATTGCCCTTAGGCGTACGAGATATTGACCTCAGGCAGATAAGCTACTACCATCAGCTATAGGAAATGTTCCCGTTAGGTGAATCAATACCTTAACCTAAAGCTAGACAGAACACTTACCTTAGGCTAAGAAAAACATTTCCCTCAGGCTTAACAAAATAATTCCCTCAGGCTATGAAAGTAAACTGGCCGAGCCAATTCCATAAGCAAGTAATAAATATTTTTCCTCTCATGGAAACTGAAAACATGCTATCATTCATGCATACCCATGGGCATCCTGGCCAAATGGCTAAACAAGGGAAACACACCCACGGGGTGGCCCTGGATCCAAGTAATGATACCAAATAGCAGTTTATATTTATCATTAGATTATCTATGCAATTTTGGATATCTAAACAGCTAATTATTCATCCATACAACACCCTAAACATGGTAGAATAGAACAACGGCACACAAAAACAACTCAACAGTTGGAAATAAACACCAAACCACCTACCTTGATTTCTTCTGTTTGATATATGTGAATGACACCGCCCAAAACAACTGAGAACGATGTAGATCTGAGTTAAACATTTACCTGTTCAATCATAAATAACATTCCCTAAGGAAATAATTGTAAGGAAACACTCATGGATCGGGAAGGGATTACCCATGCAGTCCAAACGTGATTGACGGCGGAAAAATCTGAGTTCCGACATGTGATCAAGTGCTCTTCCAGGCTTCGACCTCCCCTCTCGGTGCTCCAAACGAACTTGCTGCCTCCTATGCCAAATGAGGAGGATACTACACATTTTTAACAAAAAAACTTAACTACATGGCGTGTACTATCAAGTACACAACATGTACATTCCATTTTTTAATTATTCCTCTGGTGGCCACTTTCCACCGCCACACTATTCATCTGCCAACCTGATTACAAGACATGTATTTCTGAGAACAGGTCATGTACTACCATTCCGCCGGCGGCTACTCCCACAGCCTTATTGTTCACCTGCCGACTGATTACAAGGCGTTTATATACTAAGTAAATGGCGGGTAGTCAGTTTTTACACCCTTCATCACCGACAGGCCTACACTCTGTATATACTCATCCCACACTACCTAACTACATTCCATGTATAAAAGTACACAGCCTGTACCCACAATTTTTTTTTGGGATTTTCCAAATTTTCCAAATTTTCATAAAAACACTTAAGGAAAAAGGAAAATAAGAAACCCATACCTCAAGAATAAGAACTCGGTTATTACATTTTAATTCCAAAAAAATCATGACTGCCCTACTTTCCATAATGAACATTATAAAATTGAAGCATTACTCATTCGTACGTACTTCTTATTATCTTCATGATCATAACATTCTTCATTTATCAAAACCATTGTTCACTATTTATACAAAGAATATAATTCAGGAATAAATATGTTAATTATTTCATGATTATTATTATGGATATTATGGATCATGGAAGAATGTATGAGTACATTAGATAAAAAAGAAATAAATATATAAAAAACAAAGCGGTTGTTACCAGAAATGTGATTTTTATATGGAATTATTAATACAAAAGTAATATAAAGTCATATATAAATCAGATTTGGTATGATATATATATATTTACATATGAATGTCTAAGTAATATGTGTATACAAAAAATCTATTTCCTATGCAGGAGGCTTGAACATTTACAATGGAAGTCTCGACTTTAGGTTTGGTATTTTCATCTCACCTTTATCTCCCACGAGACAAATACCATATTACACACATTTTTATGTTAAGTGGTTTAAATACAATACATAAATGTATTTTATAATTATTATAATTAAAAATATTTTATTTACATATCAATTTGAGGATCTATCTTGCATGGGGTTTACAATTCCAAAGTTACCAAAATGATAAGGGATTTCTGTCTCAGTTTTCCTTCTTTGAGACATATAATTAGGATATACACTTGTATTATTGTATAGATGTATATATATATATATCCCATTTTACATGTAATATAAAATATTTATTTACTATCAATATATTTTAATTATATTCCTTCACTGGGATTACATTTCATATTTTCCAATATAATAATGATTTTATTTTATAATTCCATTGTTTATTGGGATTCTTCTGGATCACATTTTGGGTAATATAATCACATGATGCAACTATAAATAAACTCATGATAATTAAACTTATCTCATTATATTAGGATTTTATATTATTTCCCTTCATTTTCCTCCATTTATGTTATCATGATTTAAAAAAAACTATTTATGAAAATCAACTTTTTTGAGCAAAACCCTATTTCTTCGAAAACCATGATTTCTAAAAAAATAAAAATCTTTCATATTTTGAATCTTGTCTTCATATATGAATGGGTATTTTATTATAATATATTTTAAATTAATTTTATGTATTCCTTTATAATTTTTCATGTTTATTTTTATTGAAAAATATTTCAAAAAAAGTTATATGGTTTAAAAATCCATTTTAAAAGTAATTTTATTTTTCCTAAAATAATTGTTCCAAGCGATCATTAAAAATCAATTAAAATCTAAGGTTAAATATTTTGATATTTCTAGTTATTTATTAGGGTTGTTATCCAATGATAAAAATCTTATTCTCACAGTAAATGGTTTTTTCTTATGAGGAAAATATTTTTATGAATCATATTTATCATACATGGTTTAAAACATGATAAAGTTATTATGAAACCCACATATTTATCCATGGGTTTGGCGATGAAGAAATTTTAAAATTATAATGAATCTTTATATTTTATATATGTTATGATATGATTAAATGTTTATAAAACCCATATATTTCATAGGTTATGATATGATATTTGTTTTATGATCCTATAAAAAAATTCATAATTATCATTATATGATGTGTGGGAAATATATCTACACACACTGAATTGGGTAATGATAAAATGTTCTATGATATCATAGGGTAAATGGGTGGTTATCCTAATCCAAAAATGATGGTGGATGTGTTGTTATCTGAAGCTCAAAACATGGCTAGTTAGTCGAAGCCCTAATACAGTACGTAGGTGGTTTGAGAAATCATAACATGTTATAAATGCCATGGTAAGTAGCATTGACAAATATTTTTCTATGATTATGTATATTCCAAATATCTATTTCTTATTCCATTTTTATTCTCTCATGCCTCATGTACATTGATTTCCTTGTGATTATTGTCTTATGAACTACCAATATTCATTCCATGAATCATGACTATGTAATTTGTTATGTGGGTTATTTTTTAGATGTTATTCTCATGATCTCATAACTTTATGTTCATCTCATGTTTACATATGTCCCATGTTTTCACTTATTTTGAATATTATCTCACCTTTAATTTTTTTTCCTTTCCCCATGTTATAAAAATAGGTTTTATGTATAATATGTTTGTGAAGAATACTGAAGGAGAAGATCTTTGTACGATATGTTGACGATCATTCACAAATTAAGAAGATTATGTTCCACATTTTCAAATACACTAATATATTATAGCCCACAAGAATTGTTTTAATGCAATGAATATTCATTTAAAAATATGCAATATCCATATATTATAATCATGAGTCACTATAGTTGATATTATAGTAAAGGATTAGCTATCCTTTGGAAACTAGTATGAGAAAACATAGTGAGATCTTTATGGATATTTATTAGGATATTTATAGTTATTTCCCTAAATATAAGTCTAAGGATAAGTCAAAGTATAGATAAATGTTGTGGAATTTTGGTAAAGGATTGGATAAGTGATTTCTAAGAAATATCATCCATGTCTAGATCCAAAAAGTGGATGTGGCTCTGGAAACGAAGTAATAAGTGTAAAAAAGTCCAAAATGCCTCACTAAGATTAATTTAATCTTCACCCAGTGAATTAAAATGAGCCTTTTCCACACACCATGTTTGAAACCTCTCTAGGGATATGCTTTCAAAATTCACAATCACATTACAATCCATCATTATGTTTTTAAATATATGATAACTGTGAATGACCAAGGATAAACATAAGGTTCCAAATATTTAAAATGAATTTTTATTATTTAGATATCATATAAGTGATGTTTCAAGATTATTTCGTTTCCCACTATGATTAGTGTAACTCACACTATGATTTTGGTTTTAGTAAATCACTAGAACATAATGTAACCATGTAAATGATGAGTATGACGAAAAATTCAATGATTCTCCTACTAAGAGTCCAAATTTTATTGGAGGTAGAATGTAAATTCACATTAGAATCCTCCAAAAGCATTCTCAAGATATGAATCATGTTGTACATCCAAATGATTAAATGAGGGGAAAAATCCTTTCGATACCTTCATGAGGAATCATCCTACTTATTTCAATGGGCCTTCTAATATACCAATTTCATAAAAACGGATAAGCACAACCGAAATTATATTTTTCATTATCTATAATTTGAAACATGAAGAAGGAATTTGGAAGGTGTAACATTTGGATGGTATAGTATACTAATAGAGGAAGTTTAACAAGAATATGAGGAAATATATTGAAATTTACCTCATGGATTGGATCAAGCTCAAGAAATTATTTTTCAAAAAGTACATTCCTTAAATTATTCACTTGAATATAGAGAAGGATTTCCTTGAGATAAAGAAAATGGATGATGTCTCGATTGTTATATATGAGGAAAATATTACAAGAAATTTGTGGTAAACTTATGGTATTATCATCCAACACGAATTTAAGGATGAGCGATTCATCAGTGGATTAATAAAAATATTTTGAAGGTCATCATCCATAAGATATTTCAATATTTATGAATATATTGTTCGATATTACTTCATGGTGGAAATGGTGGTTTTATTTACAAGTAAATTTCATGGTTTTTATAAGAGGATAATAATGTAATTAAAAGGAAAATTTAAGAACCATGGAGAGAAGAAGGTGATATTTACATTATTTTCAAAGCATGACATGATTAACGACGAAAATTTTATTATTGGAAATATTAAATGGTTTATGTGTTTATAGTTTACTCATAGATATACATATTGTTGATGTAATTGGTTGAAGTTAGTTAAAGATTTGAATAATGAGTAAGATACACATAATTAACCTCTCACACTCTAGTGTTTTAAATTTAAGGAGTTTTTAAATTATGATAATTAATTCATTAACTCAAGTAAAAATAAGGATTATAAGCCAAAAAAATATAAAGTTAGTGGAAAATGGGAAATATTATGTGATCATGATACATAAATTGAATCATGATAACTATGTTACATTAATACCATAGATTATTTGGGAATTTCATTTTTGATCTTGTATGAATTAGAGCTATGAAAATCATATTTTTCAATCTATAGTCTAATTTCATGTGATTATCCCAATTTAAATTAATAATGGAAAAAATCACATTTTATATTCAATAATTACAAGGTTGGATACATGTTTCCAACATTTATGTTTTTGGATAAGAAAAGAGAGTATTTAAGTAATAAATATTTAGTTATCTTTGGGAAGCATTTATATGTCCATGTAATATTAAATAAATATTTATGGAGACCATCAGATGTTTTCAAGTTTAAGGTCGATAATATGTTTAAAGTAATCAAATATCCTTATGATGTTTTATGTGATGGTAGTTTATCTTGATTATTGATACATTAGGAGACATTTAAAGAAATAAAACCCTTATATTTTGTATGTATTTTAGGGAAAAAGTTATTTAAAGGAGAATAAATTTAAACATTACTAGAATATGTTTAAAGGTACTAGTAACCAATAGAGTTTATGTTATATTTTATATTGAGGTAATTATGGATTTCTTTCACCTTGTAATATCATCATAATTAATCGATATTATATAATACTTATCTTTTCACATGATGCATAATATTCATTAAGGAATTGGTAAGTTTTCAAGGAGTACCACATTAAATTATATCTAAATGGGATACACATTTTTCATCAATGTTTTTGAAATTTCTTCAACTATATATTGATACATAGTTAATTTTTAGTGCTATGTATCATCTTTAGATAGAAGGTCCATCTGATAGAATAATTCGAACCCTAGACAACATGTTGAGATCTTATTCATTGGATTTCTGTGTTGGTTGGGATTAATACTATACTATATTTGAGTTTTCCTAACATAATATCTTTGACTCAAGAATTCATATGGATCCTTATGAATCCCTTTACGGATGTATGGGTACAACTCCACCCTAGAATAATGAATGTGTAGAAATAAATCTCTTGGGAAATGGGAAATATGGTGAGATTTCATAGAAGGCTAAAGAGATTCCAAAATATATAAATACATCACATACTTGATATAAATTTTAAACTAGTATTCATCTACATGATATAAAATTTCCTGATTATTGGTAGGCTTTTATATAAATTAATCCATATAAGAAAGAAGGAAAAAATAACACCTAGGTATACCTATACCATTAAAATACTTGATCGCACACGGAAAATACCAGGATGTTTTTCACTTCCAATGACCCAATATTAGTTTCAAATTTTTTTACATGAACCAATATTAAGTACGTATATACATTATAAATAAAACCATTGAACTTAGAGGTTGTATAACTAGAACATTATATTTCATATAAAGAACAAATGGAAGTGATTTTTGATAGTATAGATAATTTTCAATGAAATAATAACACTCATGTAGCCATTGTTTTGTGGAGAAACTGATAGAATGCGTAAGAAACATGTGAAGTTGAATATGTAATGAGGGAGAATTATCATCATTTATTGGTACTAAATTAAATATTTTTTAGGGAAAAATTCTTTTAATGGGGAGGAATGTAAAACCTCATGATATTTTGAAATTTTTTTTACAAATAAATTTGTTGTTTTTGGTGTTTTTCATTATACAAAACACTAATTTTAGATTAAATTACATGAAACAATGATATTTTCTTATATTACAAAGAACACTATAATAATCTTATAGTACACGCTACACTATGTTTAAATGAAACATGATAAATTTTTAAAATATTTGTAAAATGTTTATCAGCTATCAATTAGAATGGAAGGTATGGATATGATTAACTAAATTATTTAAATATAAATCTTAAACATGTATATAAAATAAATTCTTTTGATATTAATTAATTAAAAATTAGAATAAAACCTATTCCAAAATAAATGAAATATTTTGTTTTTAAAAACTATTTTGAAATAGATAAGCACATTTTATCTTAATAAATTTAAAAAAACACATTTGGTGAAATATTTTAATGAAATTTATATACTATATATTCAATGAAAAATTAAACATTAATCTTATGTTTTTTTTTTTGAAAAAAGATATTAATAAATTGATTTTTATGCTTAAAATATTTGTTTTTTTAAGATAATTTATTGCCTTTTTTGATGTGATTATTTCAAAAATAATTTTTGAAACATTATGAAAATTTAATTAAAAAATTATTTTTTAAATTAATATTATTAAAATTATATTTTGGTGATTTTAGGTGATTTTCTGAAAATAACAAACATTAAATGAATTGTGGAGAATACTAAATTTTATCTGAAAACTGCTTTTTTGTTAAAAGATTTTATAAATTTAAATTATATATTAAATCAATTTTAAAGTAAAATTAGTTCAATTATACATCAATAAATCATTTTAGGTAATTTTAAACAATTTAATATTAATTTTTTAAAAATATTCTACACATTTGATGATTTTATCTTTGAAACCCCACTTTCTCATCCATCTAGGTGATTAATTTTAAATTAAAATTTTCCACATTTAACAATGTAATTTTCTAAAATGGATTAAAAATATTGAATAATAATAATTTATTTTATATAGTAAGTTCAACATAATTATTGACCAAAATTATTATTAAATACTATGAAAATTCTTTTCCATGACAAAGGTAAATATGGTTTTAATAGAGGTTAAACTAAAAAGATATGGGTTAAAATAACCTAACAATTTATATAAAATATATTTTATGGAAATATATCAAACATATAATGTCTAAGGGTCAATAAAAATGAAATTTTATCAATGTTTCATGTAAAAATGTGGGTACACCATTTTATTTTAAAAAATTACAAGTATGCCACTCACCTCACTTATAAACAACCACCACCTCTACCATATTAATAAAACATTAATTACCTTTTGGTTCAACCAATACCTATCGAAATAAATTACCAAATTCTCTCATATATTCCTATAGTCTATAGTTTTATAAGAACTATAACCTATGAAGGCATTTTTTGCA
The DNA here is from genome assembly GCA_963277665.1 of Viscum album. NCBI lineage: Eukaryota > Viridiplantae > Streptophyta > Magnoliopsida > Santalales > Viscaceae > Viscum > Viscum album. The sequence goes on from OY728126.1 coordinate 393,495,219, forward strand.
AAACTAATTAGGATACCTGAAGTAGAGGTAACGTTCTTAAGTGACTGTTTTTGTTTTATTAGTTATCATCCTCATAAAATTTTTATTATAACAATATTATATATTAAAAAATTTATCTTCTTAAATAAAATAAGTTTTTACAATATGTTAATGACCTTCAATCATCTATACTTCCATTAAATGGGTTACAAAATCCTCTTTTGTGTGTACATCAGACTACCACCTTAAAAATCAGTGTAATTCATTTTTCTATTACCAACTATCACTATTGTTAATAATGATGGTCAAAAATGAACATATGATATTTATAAAATATTTATACATCTAAATAAGTTATAACATATTTTAATTTATTAAATTTTATTTATATAAGGGATAGGATAATGTCACTCCTGTGTACAACGAAGTACATGCTCAAAAAGTGATGTGATTTGTTATTCACAAAAGCAATAAATAATGACGATAAGGATAAATATATGTGATATAAATAACATAATAATTATATTTATGAAATATTTATCATTATTAAATGATAATATATCTTTTTATTTTTTACCATTTCACTATGTAAAATTTGATATCATTGATCATGTACATGTGGGAAACTAAATTCATGAAGTGATGAAACTCTCTTTTCATTACAACACATAATATTAATATGTAAATGTATATTTAAAATAATAATAATATTTTTTTAAAATTAATATCATTATATAGATGTCCTTTATTAATTTCCACTTTTCCAAAATTATCATTGATAAATTGAAATGATACTCATGCGTACATATGACATACATATACCCAATCTTAAAATACACAATTTCACAAAACCAACATTCAAGATTATAATTAAAATTTTAATTTTTATATAAATTTGATAATTATTTCATAATTATTATTCAAGAGGTTATGGAACCATTATCAATCTAAGAGTACTGAGAATATTAAATTATGACATATATGAAAACCTAGCAATTATTACCCAAAACATGACTTTAACAAAGAATTTTTAATAAAAAAGTACTAAAAAGACATATGATAATTTTATAGGAAATGATATATATATATATTATGGTTCTATTATATTATTTTAATAATCTTAAATTTAAAATACATGTGGTTTTAATGTGTATGATGAAATTTGGGACTTTAGGTAATTTATTTATGTCCCACATTTATTTATTGTGAGTAAAATTACATATTCACCACATGATTATTTTATGTGGTAAATATAATGAATATTAATTAATTTTATGTAATATATAATTTATATTGACAATATTTACATATCCATTTGAGGATATCTCTTTTATGGTGCTTACTTTTCAGAAAATACAAAAAATGTAAGGGATTTTGTGTCAATTTTCCTTCACTAAGACATAGGATTATGTTACACACCTATCTTATTGTAAAAGGTGTATACACCAAACATTTTAAATGTAATATCATAAATTTATTTATCCTCATGATATGTTATGTATCATTTAATTTTATTCTTTTATGGGTCTTAGGATTCAAAGTCACTTTTGTGGTAATGATTTTATATTACAATACCATCGATTATCAGGATTGTTTACGATCATGTTTCTGATGATATAATAAAATTATACATATCTATATAAACTCATTATGTTTCTTAAATTCTTTTTATTTCATGAGAATACTTGTTTTACATTTTTTATCTCTCTTTATGTACTCAAGAGTTGAAAAATAATATTTTTACGGGAAATCATCTTTTCGGTTGGAAAACATTTTTCTTCAAAAACCTTGTTTTATTAAAAATAATTTCAAAATTATTTATGTTTCAAAAAGTGTATAAAAAATGAATAGGATTTTTTCCTCAATATTTTTTTAATTATAATTAAATATTCATTTATACATTTTCAGGTTTATTTTAAAATATAATGATTTAACAAATGTATTATCTTTCAAAAAATAATTTTTAACGAAATGCTATTTTCCTTAAATAAATGTTCTAAGTGATTTTTAATAAAAATTATCAACCTAAGATTACATCATTTGATGTTATTTATTCTTTAGTAGGTTTATTATCAAAGGAATCTATTCTTATTTTTCCCTGAATGATTTATGATTAACAGGAAAAGTTTTTTATGAATCCCATTTCTCTTTCATGGATTATACCGTGATAATATTAATATAAAACCATGTCCATTTCCCTAAGGTTATGGAATGATGAAATGATAAAATGATTATGAAAAATTATATTTTACATAGGTTATCATATGATTAAATGTTTATTAAATAAATTCCATTTCATGGGTTATGATATTATTATTTTTTTGGATCTTGTGGCAGACAAGTGATTGAGATTCATTATGTGACTAGTGACACCTACTAATCCCTCCAATGAATTAAGAAATGATAAATGTTTTATGTGGTAATATGGTACATGGCTGTTAGCCCAATTCCAAAAAAGGATGTTACACTGGTGTTTATCCAAATAGCATATCATGCACCTGAGTGATTAGCACAGGAATAACATGTTATGAATGCCTCTATGGTTATCAATGAAATATGATTTTATATAATTATGCATATTCCACATTTATTTTCTTTTTACCAATTTTATTCTCTAATTCCTTTTTATATTGGAGTTATTTATGATTAATTTCTTACTAACTACCAATCTTTATGAAATTGCCTATGATTATGATATTAGATATGTAGGTGATGGTTTTAGACGTCATGTTCATGGTATTGTACCCTTATGTTCTTATTATGCTTAAATATCTCCATTATTTACCTTTTTGAAAAACTAACATCATCCTTTCTTATGATTCATTTTTATAGGTTATGATGAATATATATTATGTTTGGTATATTTGTGAAGAGTACATAATTGGATGATCTTTATGGGAGGCCGTGGAGTTTTTTCATGAATTAAGAAGACTGATTTTCAAATTTATAAATGAAGTAAACCATTGAGGCCCCTATGCATGTGTTTTTGTAAAGCAATGAATATTCATATAATATGATGTAATATACATGGATGAGAAACCAGTTCCACTATACTATACTTCTTTTTATGGGGAGTCTCATGTTTTTATAGAGAATGGGGCCCTGAGGGAATGCCGATCCGAACATCCTCTTGTGAAGTTAAGAAGATTAATATCCTTTAGGGATTTTTAATTGGAGTGTAAGTCTATTGTCATGAAATTAAACCTATATATGATGAATTCAAAGATGTTTTCTCATCATATTTTTCTATTTTTTATACCTTTTAGTTAATTAGTGTATGTTATCTATTTGTTGAAAGGTACTGATACCATAGAAATCTTTTATTATTTCACAACAATAACTGAAATAATTAAACCAAAAACATTATTTGAAAACTTGATATCAAAATGATTCATTAGAGTTAATGTGTCACCTTTTGTAGAACCATTGAATTTTTCCAATAAGGATAATTTAATACTTCTATTTTGTATTGATTACCTAATGACCAATTAGGTTCCAATAAATAAAAAGTATCAACTATAATACATTAATTATTTTTTCAATAAACTAAATGGGTTAATTTTTTCACTTATATTTCCATTAATTCACATTATCACCACCTTAGAATCATGGTATCGAATATCCCAAATATATAATTCGTGTGTAGTTATAGCCAACATAAGTATCATGTTAGGAAATTTTTTCCAACCAACAAAATTGTTATCTTTTTTGGAATTGATGAACATGATTTTATACAATTTTCAAGATTCATATTTTTGTATTCATGGTTTTCATCTTGGATTATTATAAAATCATGATGTAAAATGTTAATTATTTGAGAGAAGTTCATGATATCTTGAAAAATCACTAATATTCAGCCAATCTATTAACAAGACATTTCATGATTCAAGATGTAACGTTCTTAGTCCATGTATTGTCAATACATTGTATCATATTTAATCATGAATTGGTGAAATAAATTATGTCATAAGATAAATATAAAAATGTTTTAGATTTATAATATTAGATTATTGGAATGGTATTACTACTATCATATGAAATATTTATCATTTTTTGTATAATCATTGAATTCGAAATATTAGAATAGAGTGATGTTTATTTTAGATTGAAAATTTCATACCACTTTTAATGATTTGAACCACTATTTGACTACAACTACATTCATTAATCTTCCATATTCAGGGTTGGGATATGTGGTATTTTTTGATGATTTTGTATCATGATTGTGATATAGTCCCATTTATGGTAATAATGTGGCGTATTATGGTTATTTTATGGATTTTATTCAAGGGAAAGACTATCCCACATATTATATTTATCTTATAACTATGATGAACTATCTTAATAGTTTACAACACTATCTTTTCAGATAAAGGTCTTCAATGTACAGTAATAAACAAATATCTTGTTATATCATCTCTAAAAAATATTTGAATCTATAGAAATGGTTTTTTCATAATATTTATAATCCTTTTAAAATAAATTTTCCCACACCCCTATAAAGGGGTTCATTATATCCTATTATCTGACTCCAAATGTTCATTCCTAGGTTATGTGGATGAATCATTTGAGGAGTGGAATCCAGTGGTTCTATTTAGTCATATGGATTTTGGAGATTGGGATAAAGTTAACGAGGTTAATTTAAAAATTATTAAAGGTAAATCCTCTCTTATCAATATTTTTATATAAGAATAACAACATTATGATTAATTATGATGAATTTGGAATTATTTGAAGTATGGAAAGATGATCGGTGAATGATTTATATCAGTCAAGGACTTCAATTACTTTAGGAACTGATATGCATTTCTGTTACCTGTGAGGATGTATGTGGGGATAAATTTTCATTATTTACATTTTTTCAGATAACATGGGAATAATTAATTTATTTTACAATATGAGGTGATGGTTCTTGTGGCTAGGATTGAGAGGACATATTGATGATTTCGATTATCATTGTTATACTTACCAATATATTAAGGATGGGGATAACAACTCTTTTTGTTTGTTCCAACACCCTCATATGCTAACATAGAACTCAGATGAGATTTCAATGGTTTTAGTGTAATTTTCCATTTACTTATCGAATAAAAATGTGATTTTGATTGTTATTAATCAATTTTCCAAATTGACCCACTTTATACTCAATCATAATAACACTAATGTTGATTAATTGTGAAATCGTTTTCTATAAGAGATCGCCTATTAAATAGTGTCATTTCATCCATTTATTCTAATAGGGATCCCATGTTCACATATCATTTTTGAAGATTCCCATTGGAGTGGATGGGACCCCAGGTAATTCGATATGATAATTCATCCTTGAATTGAAATCTAAATAGTATAACAAATAAAAAATATTGTAGACATCCTTAATTCTTAATTTATTGAATTTGTAGGAGCTTGTGATTTATATTTGGGACTGTTCATGTTTTCCCTTTTAAATATCTATAATTATTCAATTTACATTATACTATTTTAGGCCTTTGAGAACCATATTTTTAAATCTTCAACATTTTGGTTAGAGATTAGTGAATCTTCCACATTGGGAACTAGTTTATTCATTAGATGATGATGAAGGTCATGTTGAAGAGATAAGAGATGGTAATTGAAAATATATGATATAAAAATTATTTAGACCATTTCGGATGTCCATTGGAGTTCTTGGTTATTGACCATGTGTGTTTTAGAGTTTAACCTTTACTGGATCACTGATTTCATTAAAAGTAGTGGATGTTTGATCTAATATATGTGGGAACCTTTAGTGTTGATTAAAATGAATTAATGGTGGGTTTCTATTAGTATGTTCCATGACTAATATAATTTATCTATGAAGTTGTTCATATATCCCATGAAATGAAATTTCATTCTGACCAACATTATGTTTTTACATGGGAGGACCTTGATGCATGAAAATACATGACTATAACATAGAACAAATCCAAGATTAATGATTCTTAGAGGATAATTCTTCTGGGATAGATTAATCCATTTGATAGAGGTTTTTTGAATCATTTTTTTTATTCTCTTGATAGGTAGAAGTGTCAATCATTTATGAGAGAGTAATGGAAATATATATATTTTGAAATATATTTTTAATATGATTTTTTAGGAATAATTCATTTATGTTGAGGAGAATAGTACATCCCACCTAAAAAAATATGGTTCTCTCTTTGGATTATGTTGGTGTTCCATTATTTTTACAATTAACATCTCATATGTTCCCTTCATTCATGGTTGTCCCATCTTATTTGAGCCTTTTAGGGGGGGGGGGTGAGTGAGTTTTATTTCTTGATTGATAGGTGACTAGGTGTCTTAAGAGGGTAAATTACTGGATAAATTTTTCATGTTACTAGAACTACTATAGGATATCCACATATTCACCGGTGACGGTCACCAACTAGCTTGTTATAGTTAGAATGTAGGTATTTCCTCTGGGAATCCCATTAGATAGCAAGTATAATCCAATATAAAACCAATGGGATGAAAAGTGGGTGATAAATTTTACCTAGAAACAATGGATAGCCAGTGTTCTTACCATTTATACAATATTTGACCCTAGAACCACCGTTGATCCGGTGGAATCAAGCAGTTAATCTACAATGTTGTTTGGGATGATATATCCTAGGGTAGTATCATAAATATTTTTTCAAAATCACATTTTTTAATTCTTTTCACTTCTCTCCCTGAATCCCCATTTGACCCAAATGATGTGGGAGAACCGCTTGAGAATTAATCATCCCATACATTCATGAAACTAAAAATATCAATGTTGTATTTCATGTATTAGTTCTATATCGGTATGTGTATCATAGATCTGTTAAGTAATTATAATATTTATATTTTTTCATATTATACAAGAGATTTGAATTATTGGGATATCATAGTATTTAGTTTTTTATATGGGAATTTGTTTTCTAGGACACTCCCATGATCAGATAAAGTATTTCATCTATATCTTAGTGTTGATTATTTTTTGGGTGTTTTTCAATATCTTGGATTATGTAAGAGGTTTAATAACACAATTTATATTAATTGAAATAGATATTGATTTATTGATTTTTCCATAGATTAAAAATTGATATCTAATGATTGATTCTATTCCTTCGGTAAATGTTTTAAAATTTAATGTTATATGGGATGATATGTCTTTGAAGTTATAATTTGAAATAAAGTGTTGAAAACCAACTTATAATTTATTCTAAAATTAAATACAATTTATTGAAACTAGAAAATAAATTCAATTAATAGGATTTATTTAAATTAATGATGGACCTAAGTATAATTAATTTCCTTGAATCACATGGGAGACTATGTTCATATGTGGGTGGCCTTGGATATACACATTAGGAATGTATTATCTCTATAAAGTAAAGAAATGATGATGAAAACAATGAATAAAAATATTCATGGAAGTAGATTCATTCATAGTATTAACTCATATTCCCATGGGATTCAGATATAGGTGATTATGAACACCTAGAGCTATAATTCCCTGTGATTTTTTGGGAACTCTGTTCCTTAAACTTACTAACCCCTAAAATCATAACCGTAGTTCTAGGACTAATAATAATTTACAAATATAATTTTTTTTGAAAATACTTATTTATCCATATTTTTATATAAACACTTTCTAATTTCTGATTTGATGAAAATGAACTATTTTACATATTTTTTTATATTATAGTTATATTATTTTAAACAACATATTATATTTAAATGAGAAACTACAACTAAGCCAACAATTATTAGAATTTAGAAAATTTTGTTTATTTGATATGGAATTTTTATAAAACTTTTGGTGAGTTCATACTATGATTTTGTTCCTAATATACTTATTTTTTCATCGTGAATTTATATAATTACATATTCAAAAACTAAGAATAGGGAATGCACCACTTAGAGGTTATTGTTCATTTCAATGTGTATATAATTTCATATTAAAAAACTAAGAATAGGGAATCCACCACTTGGAGGTTATTGTACCTTTCAAAGTGAGACCTTAGAAGATGGCACTGATAAAATGAGTTTTATTCTAAATATCATAAGAAAATTATGTTATGTCATTTTCATTTATTTCAGATATTTGGCTTGATGTTGTTTTAACATCTAGTTTTTTAGTGATTTTTGTATTGGAATATCTATTGGATAAGGTTTCTTATCTACTTCATTGTATTTCATGGTTATTCTAGTAAAGAAACCATTCCATCATGATATTTTTTTGATATGGAGGTGCAAGTCACTATCCCGTGTGTGACACCAGGATTTTTTATGGTGTATTTCATATTAAATAAATTCAATTTCAATGATATATTTATTTAAACACAAGACTGAGTTTAAATGAAATATGGTATATAATAGAATTTCTAAAATATATAAATGTGATTGTTATACCCCTTTCATTAATTTAGATACATAAATTAGAATATCCACATTATAGACAATATATATAATGTTTTTATATAATTTTGGTTTTTTACTGAATAATATATTAGTATAAAATATTTATTAAAGTCATTTATGCTTCAAAAAATATATTTTACTAAAAACAATTATTGAATTTTTGGGACATGTATCATAGTACATTTTGTAACATTTAGAGATTTTATTTTACAAAAAGGATATATTTTTTTAATTAGATTATCACAACTATATTACAGTAAAATTTTGGGATTTTTCTAAAGAGATTAACATTTTAGTGAAGAGTGAATATATTCCAATTTTATATAAAACCATATTTTTCATTTAATTAATTATGAAGTCACATTTTTTCATGAACCAAAAAACCGGGGCTCACATTTTAGTAGTAAGATGGGTGTGACACCTCAATACCACCTCTAAATTACCAGGTGATAGAAAAAATCATCGAGTATTCATATCACACAAATTGGTGTAATTATCATAAGGTACATGTATTCACACAGAAATCACCAATCCACAGACACCATTGAGAATGATATAATACAATTAATTATAAAAATTCCAAAAATTACTATATCACATAATTATTGTACTGAAAAGGCATTAGAAAGAATAATGTGACAAATAAATGGTCAGAAAACCTAAAAAAATAGTTGATCCTTATATGAATGGAGGAGACTACATTCAATTGCATCTCTTAGTATGAACCAAATTACTTTTAGATCAATATTATTTTTCTTCTTATAGTTCACTTATGAGTTATTTGAATTTTTTTCATCTATATAATACATGATTTGTGTGTGTGAAGAGACCAAGAAGGGGTGGGTATAACAATAAATAGTTATTTACAATAAAATCACCAAAATAAGAGCACCATGGGAGTGGTCATGTCATTAAGACAAACACACGTAAATTAAGATATGAGATATAACAATAATACAATAATTCAAATATATTAAAGATATTAACCAAGTTTCAATATGGTCACAACCATATAACCATCTATAGAAATCATCACATGGATTCATTCTAAGGCTTGTCCAATATAACCCACTCCAAAATCCTGATAATACTGAAGATTCTCATTTAAGATTTTATTCCCATTTATCCTTACCATTAATAAGTACATTCTTGGACTCAGAAGATCTTGATTCATAGATATGTGATCTCATTCAGGGACTTTATAGTATACCATATCCTATATTGAATAACTTACAATGTAGTGGATTGTATGCCTATTTATATTGGTCACAATGATTCCTCAAACTCCAAATAGGTAAGAATAAGTAACTATATAGGATCTCACCCATGCCACATGATGATTTTAAAAAATCTCAATCCATGTATATGACCATAGAGGGGACCATATCCGATGTTCTAGACATGTTACCTCACTATAACCTCATAGGGATATTTTAAGAGAACACACCATAGAGATACTGATCGACAATAAATAGGAAAAAGGTGTAAAATTACACATGAAAATGTATATGAAATTTATTGGTAGTACACGGTGGATCTTGCCTGCCTTGGTTACGCCCACGTGCCCCAAAAAGTGAATGTGTAATCTATCCTAGGATCATGTATCTAGGTTCTAGTTGTGTACTTGGCCATGTTAGGGAACCCTGGTCATGTCCGGGTATTGGGCTGTGTATGTCTACAGTGGTTGTTTGTGTCACCATGAACATCTAGGGTACATGCCGAACTACTGGCACCATGTCAAAAAACAAATTGTGGGTCACCGAATATGTGGTGGGTCTTACATTCGTTTTGGTATTTTTCTTCCAACAAAATCCCTAGCTACCGCAACTAGATTCTACATGGTGTGTATTCCTTGTAATATATTCTAGGAAATATGGGATTTTATATAAATCTAGAAACATAAAAATTCTTCCTCTCACACCTCTATCTTTACTGAATCCACCAAGAAACTTATAATTGAATCACATAATTATTTGGCTGAGATGAAATTTTTTCCAATAGTTAGATTATGGCCACATCCTCTAATTTGGAATAATTTAACTTCTCACAAACTCACCGATACACCAAAACCCATGAATGTAGATCCCCTAATCATTTCCCATCATCCTACGTCGTATAAAAAATAATCTGGAAGTCAATTATAAACAACATCTATTGGGATCGATTTATTTTCCCAAAGATCAGTTTCATAATGAATGATTATTGTGTATTTGTCTAACCCCCGACCCTTGAAAATAATAGTGTTGAATGTTTAAATAACAAAGAATGATATTCAAAAACCAACACAATAGGAATAATACTCAACCAAATTTTCATGATTGAATAAATCTGTTTCTAGCACAATAACCTGAAAATAAAAAATTATCAAATAATATCAATTATAAAATCATAGGGAGATAAATCTACACTCACAAAACATGGTAAATCCATGATTATATTGGATAGTTTAGTTGATTAATTATCATCATGGGGAGAATAGGGATGTATTTTAAAAACCAAAAACAGATTCTCTCCCTTGATCATGGATCGATCATAGACATAGAATGGTTGTAGTTATTATTGGTGTGATCCACAAACTCTATTATCATTGGCAATCATTGGATGGTGGGTCCTCTAGAATAAATCATGATGTTATATTACTTTTTTCTCCTCCAATATAATTCTATAAAATACCTGGGTTTATAAGGTTGAATATAATGTCTTTAAATAAGTATTTTTATATAGAGGAGGTGTAGGTTTTGGAAATAATAGAAAACAAATAAAAAAATTAATTAATTATTATTCATCTCAAGATGCTTCCCAAACAAAGACACATAAAGAGTAGAAAAACAATATCGCAACTAGGTTAAAAGAACATTATATATTTAATTGTGGTTTCATATTTCCTATTTACACTCTATTATCAAGTTCATCCATTATTTTAGAAAAATTATGTTCATGTGATATAAGGCATATAATATTTTTGTTATATCTTTACCTGGAAAACATGGGCACCAGAATAATTTTCTCCATAAACAACTATCTATGAAAATATTCCCTAATGTATTCTAGATCATTTAAATTTAAAAAAGGAATGTCAAATTATCTATACCTATGAAATTTTCATACCATACAAAAAAATTAATAAAAAATTATAGAGGGTACTAAGATGAACTCTAGTTCTCCCACACCCATATTCTCTCTTGAATATTCCTGCGCTACCACTAGAAAAAAACCATGGGAATCAATAATCCCTGGATAATTTTCACTCATAAATACTTAATCTATATTGGTTACTCTATGTAGAACAATCCTCAATGTCCATGTCACCCTATATGATAACATGTAATGGGTCATGAAAATACCTCCACAGTGGAGGAACGTGGAAGACATCATATATCCAGTTATAATGTAGTAGTATAGAAAATATTTAATCTATCCCCCCCACCCAAATAATAATTTAGAAATAATAAATTACCATAGAGATAATTTTCTTCCTGAACAAAATATCTGAAATCCTTGTAGAGTTTATATCAACAAGAAATCATGGTCTCCCTCATAAGAAGGAAAACACATTTGACATCTATTTTCATAAGACATATGATATCTCTATACAGTCCCCATAAATTTTTGTATGATATTAACCTTTTCCATTATCAGTCTCACTAACTCTAGTCCAATGAGTGATGAATACTTAGGGTCTGTCTATCATAGTGGTGACTAGAAGGATCTTCCATAGATGTAATAACCTAGTTCCATATTGATGGTAGAGTGATAGAGATTTATTTTTATAACTCCAATAATGGTAGGAGATTCTCCCAAATAAAAATAAACTTCATCACACATGCTAAATCATTTCCCCCAAAACTAAATACTTCAATCTGTATGCCCACCAGTAGGGGTGTGAAATTTCATTATCAAATGTATCTGAGTCACAATGGCCTTATGTAATACTCTCCTTAATCTTGTTGTGAATTGAGAATCATAGTTTGGAATGATCATTTATTGAACTCTATGAATCCAGACTATATCATGTACATAATGTCATCCCAATATCTCCACATAACTTTTCACATGGATGTAGAGGAAGAGGTATAAAATGGTGATTCAATATATGATAACCCATATGTTATAGTTTCCTCTAGAAAATATTGAAATACCTATTATGATGTCCATTTATTTAAAATCCCACTTCATCTTTGGAACCTCAAGGGGTGGAGAAAAACATGTTGGAGCCTCGTACTCATCCTTAACCTATAGAAAAGTGATGTATTAAGAGAAACATTTTGCTGCACATTTCATCCTCTTTGGCCACCATATCTAATGATGAAGGTTTTGGTACATCTTCTCAACAACTAGATATACCTCCAATATGGATGTATAATACTCCCTCAAAACCTCCAATGTCCTTCTCACTACTACCATTTTCCACTCTCTATAAATTATAAAAAGCTCCCCACCTCCATATCACCAATCCAGAGCACATCCAATGGATATCTAAATACCCATTGTATAATTTTATGTATCACCATGCTGAGGCTCCACTACATGTTATATAATTAGAGGTGTAACAATTATCAACTTAAGGATTGAAACATCATACTTGTACATTGTGAACAAATGCAACAAGGCCAACAACTCTAACGCATCTCCCAACAATTTTGAACAAGATATCCTACTAATAGAATATGATACCACAAAACACTTCACAAGGGTATTGACTTTGTAAGATTAGTAATATTTGTGGACCGTTATAAATATCCCCCAGTTAATTGTATGATCTTATTAAAAAAAGATATATTTGAGATGCTTTTGGACAAAATTAATGATGAACCACTCAACCATAAAGTAGTGTTTCTAAATTATCCAGGTAAAAATCACTATTTCTAGATAAATAACATCTGTCCTAAAGTTATTACTATACGGCCTTAGATTATGGGAGTCATTGGTGAACAATTATTTCCTCTACATTATAAGACATCCAATACTAGTCTTATAGGAATTGTAGAACAATGAATTTTCATCAAACTCCTATTGTTGTTGAAATATGTGGGTGCTTGAAAAACTCCATTGAAACTCCTAAAATTCATATTGGAACCTATTAATACAAACCAAAGGATTCCCCTTTCATGAAAAAATGATATTGGTTCCTCTATCCAGGATAAAATGGTCATAAGTCCTTGATAATAGCTAACCAACCCAAGGAGGATCTGTAACTTAGTCACATGTTTGGGTGGATCCTAAGTAAGCACTGACTGAATGTTCAATGAACTCACTCATACTCCCTCTTATAAGATAAATAATACATGAATTTGGAACACTAGAATATATAATTGACAAATAGAGAGAATCCCATAATTCTTTTTGTATTAGAGTATGTGTAGGACAATCCTCAAGTGTCTTGTTTTCCCCTCCTTTAACATCATGTATTTTAAGATGTAATTGATGAATACTATTGTGAATCGATCTAAAAAGGGATTAAAGTTAATGTTCACAAGTCACATGTAAACCAATGAGGAGTTAAATATACCAAAATGATTCACATTTTACATGCAGTAATCATAGCCACATCAGAATCCCACTTTAATTTTATTATCATCAATAACTTGGAGGATGGTATAGCATGATCTGAGGTCAATATTTGAGAACCATGTCTCCTTTCAAAGCTGGTTCAAGAGTGTTTTCATCCAAATTTGTCGATACATATACTTACTAATCTCCTATTTTAGATTAAAATATTCTATATAAACAACCATTCTCCCATACACATTACGGGTGGCAAAAAATGCGGATTCACTGGGTGACACAATAGGTATAACTATGCCCTTCCATAGAAAATCCTCTAACTACACTTTCATAAAATGATGATATATAGGAGATCTATGAGATATTGGTGTATTTTTTGGGTAAAGTTCTATATATAATAATATATCTTTGTGCAGAGGTAATCCTGGAATATCCATAGGGAAGGCATCTTCATACTATGCAACCATTATAGAACTTTTTTTTCCCATAGAATCTACTACTCCAAGGATTATAGTACATAACTATAGATTAATTTTATGTATCTTATTGTGTATGATTCCATCCTTTTATACCTAGATATCCTTCTTATATATTAAGAAAAACCTCTACCCATCACCATTGACACACCACATCCTTCATCATCCTCAAGTGTCTTGTTTTTATCACTAAATATCCTCAAATAGGAGTCTCCAATTACAAAGGTCAAGACAAAGGCTATAAAAGAGTCTCTTCGTCTCATAATAGGGATATATAATGAAAGGAGTGGCTCATGAATGTGTTTGTTAGAACCATAGGGAAGGTGAAAAAGCGGCAGATATTAAAAAATCCCTAAATCAGTTTGGTCATATTACTCCACTACCTATTGAAGTCCTTATCCCTGACCACTATATCCCTAATACTTTCCTAGAATACATAGGGAAGTGGAGGGAATATATTAAACCATCAACCACCTCCAACTACCTCTGTAATCCTATAACACATAATCTACCTATGGATCTCCATTATTTTGGTTATTTATTTTCCTCTATGGACAATCAACCATCTATCTATAATCAGGAGGGAGTGTTAAGAAATATTACATGATCTGTCCACAACCTTTGTAATAGAAACACTGCCTCTACAAAAAATTACATGATCTGTTATGAAAGTCTAGAACTTTAGAAACCATACCCAAAAAACATATCCTACATCATATCACACACCTAGATACCATTATCTACAATTTTACACCTACATTCAATGTCATGGATCCTATGTTTTCCATGACAACACCAATTATCAATTTATTCTATGCCAAAACCTCTCCCATGATAATTATATTTCAAGACAATGAAAATTTGTAGGAATTTAATGAGGTATCACTCAATAAATATTGTGTTAGTGTTGGAAATGATTAAAGGTTCGTTGTTAGAAGAACATATCTTAAAACATATCTTTGGATTATTGTGAGAGGTTATTAAACCTCAATCATCACTCTGACAATGTTTTTCTTCCCTAAAAAAGATGCAGAAGAACCAAGATATTCACCACTCACAAATTATATGGATAGAACTCCAATCATGGAATATGATCAAACACTGCCAAAGAGATTTATGAATTATCATGTTCCATGTGTCATTAGACTCCACCATCACCCAACAAATTGATGAAGAATACATGATACTTGGACTACCATTTGATCAAGTTGTTTCCTAAGAATGAATGAATCTCATATAGCTATCTCTTTTCCATCCTCACTATCCCAGGTGTCTCGAATACTACTAATCATGATGGGTTTATGCCAAAAAATCCCATTGATCATGTTCATATGAAAACACACTTATCCAGTACTTTCGGTGAAATCTAGTGCTCAATGAGTGGTAGTAAAACATAAAAATTACCCAGTGGTTCTACCTTCAACCTAATTCCCTACACCAAATCCTCATCACTTATTAGATAATCATCAAACTCCCACTCGGTTATCCTAGTTTTCTATCCCAGTGGGGGAATCCTAAAATAATAAAGAAGTACCACAATCAAATAGTACATATATAGAGGTTACTAAAAAAGGAAATGTAAACCAGAAACCATTCTGATATGATGCAGGTATAAAAGTATTCCTTGAAAATGGTTTCTACAAGTACCTAGTCAAAAAGAATATTTTCTGATACCTGGTTGATGGATACATTGGCTGCCACACACATAATAGAGTCTATATCCTAAAATCATAACTCACAACACTTTTACCTTTTTCCCATGTTCTGAAACCAATCCTCACTTTTATAATATATCCAAACTCTTGTCATAAATATGTGTATCTCAAATAATGGTATATCATGAACTGGCCCACAGTGGCCTTCCATTCTAGTGGTAGGCATGTTGTTACACCCCACGTCTTCCAATAATAGACTTTGGGCTGGTGATAAGGTCCATACAGTCATATCACACACATGATAAGACTTAGCCTAAGGTAACAAGACAAATGAAAACATCTCCAATCCACCAACACCCTTTTTTAATATAAATGAATATTTAAATCCAAACTCCTATTCAAACTAAGATCACAAAATTTGAGAATGAATAAAGGGACATAATGTATAAAGGGATAAACACATCCTACAAAAAGAATAAAATATAAAATCCTTCTAGGAATGTTGTGGAATTCTACCAAATGCAACATAAGGTAATAAAACATGGTCTATCATAATCACTATGATCTTCAAACTCCTAGTATTTCTATGCCTCTATCAAATTAACTATTTTTTTCATAATACATTCATTGTGCAAGAATATACCATGAATTGGTGAGTATAATAATACAATGATGGACACCTTGAAATAATGAAACATACATCGTTAAGGTGGTGTTCATCCCATCACCAAAAGGAATGTCAGTTTGGATAGAAGAGATAATAATAATACCATAAACCAGATACACTCACGAAATACACAATGACTCCAAGATGTAACAACTTTACATCTAGCCATAGGTTTCTATTCTCAGATTCATGGAAATACACATCTAGGAGAACCCACACTACAATCCCAATAACACTAATGGATATCATCATAGAAGTCATTATCATATGGTATCGTTATGAAGAATTAACAACTAGAACACCAAATATCTAAATGGTCATACAGGGAATCTCACCCATGGATTCTAGGGTATATTATACCCTACCATGAATTAGCTGCAATATAGGGAATCTCACAAATGGACTTTGGTGTGTACCAGAAAATACCACAAATAACCTACTATATTGGGGATCATACTCGTATATATGTTACTAAAGATGATTCTTCAAAACCAACCTAGTGAAGAATAATGAATAATAGAGGATCCCAACCTATCCATATTAAGTGCTCATGAAACTCTTTATAAGTCTAAGATTATAGAGTGGATGACATTATATACTCAAGATTTGATGTATCATTGTATCATGATGGTGATTGAACATCGTAAAGAAACCTTGATACATTGATCCAAATTGAAGATAATAAGGGAATAAATAGAAAATGGGGAAAGTAAAACTCATTTATTAGTAGTATAATACGTTTGTTGTCTCCACTAGGTCATCATTTATGCCTTAAATGTGCCCATATACACAATATTTGTCCCATATATCCATATTATACCATTGTACCTACGTATGTCCGGGTACTCTTGTCATGTCTGAATATTGGGCCATTCCCATATAATTCACCCATGTCAGTTCATATATACCCTTAGGGGTCTTGCCAATTTTCCAAGACCAGGTCACCCAATTTGTGGATGGCTTGATACTTCTTGAGATATTTTTCTTCTTGAGAAAACCCTAAAACCTATCGATAAGGTTCATATAGAATCTATTTTAAGGACTACAAGCTGTATAACAATAGATTTTGAAGAATCCATGAAACTTAATATCTGTTCAACAAATACATTCACCAATATTGATTCTACCATGAAACTCAACATAGTATCTAGATTGGAGTCAACCGAACTCAGATCATTTCTATTGGCCAGATTTATTCTACATAAAAAATTTGGTAATCACCCACAATCGTTCTACCTTACTATAATGAAAAAACATATGCACATGAATCCAATGATCATGTCCAATCATCAAATTTCTTCACTCATGAAATTTTTTTTGTCGATTTTGAACCCATCCTTTTTTAAGAGATCCATTACACAAAATATTTTTTGTAAAATGATCGATATCTATTTATTGGTCAATTTTCCAACCATATAAAATACTATAAATTAATGTGACTGGGACAAGGAAATAAATTCAAAAAACAATATAAGTGTAATGATCCAGAACCATTGTCCTATTTTTCTCCAATATGTTTATTTTAAAATCATTTAAAAATAAAATAATTATAAAATAATATCAAATTACAAATACAAGGGAGACAAAAATCTAATAGTTTTATTTGTTCATGTTCAATATTGAATGAAAAAACAGGGATTTAACAAGGGAAAAAACAATTTCATGAGTTTCTATTGATCAAAAATTAAGAAAATGTTAGGTTTTTTTAGATTAATGAAATCCATTAGTATATAAAATACTTGGATTGTGGGCCTCTGGTCATAAATCATAATTTTTTCAACCTTGGATATCCTCTACGATCCCCCTATCAAATCCTCAGGGTTATGATACTATCCAAATGGTTTTGGCGTAATCATTCATCTATAGAGGAGTTATATGAATAGGAAATAATACCTAAAAATATTAAATAATTTTGTAATTATCATTTCACCAAAAATGGAGGTCAATCTAGGAACTCGACACCACAAAAATGATGTCACACCTATAGTAAAAAACTACTTTACAGATTTAATGATGGTCTTAAACATCTATGGAAATACTACAATTAGGATTTATTAATTCATATATTAAAACCAATATTAACATGATATAATATATTTAATATTTTTTTATAACAATACCTATCCTCCATATCCCCCGAAATACCTCCCTAACTTAGTTCCAAGCAATAAAGATATTCCATTAAATATTTCACTAATTTACAAGGGAATTTTTTTATTTTTAATTAATATTATGATTTCATTAGTTTATTTGATTAAAAATAATACAATTACTTTCATTTTAATAAATAATTATCATCAAATTTGTTAAAAAACTGTATACATAAAAATTAATTGTTTCGGAAAAAACCATTTATCATCACATTTTGGGATTTAAAAAAAAAAATTTAGCTTGTACATATTGAATTCAATTCAATTTATTCCATATTATTCATCATAATTAATCTTATATAATAATTGTATAGGGACTAATAGCTTTCATATATAAACATCACATATTTTCAAATTAATATACTTTATATTACATGAATATTGACAAAACAATCAAAAAATATTAGTTCCTTTTAAAAACATGGATATATACAAACAACTGGTTTATAAGTTAACTATATCATCACTAAATTAGTTCTTGAAAACTATCAACCTTATTATAAATATTTTAATAAATAAATTTCTTCATAACCAAGGAAATGAAAATATTATAAAGGCCTACTTCTAAATCTCATTAAGGGTAAACAAGGGACATATTTATGATCTCACAAGTATGGCGTGATAATAAGGGTATAATAACATGTGTTTAATGTTTTAAATCCATCCAATGTATATCATAGATAATAATCATGTTTCATTTCATTAAGAATGTTAATTTATAAAACATGAAACAAAAAGGAATCAAAGAACATTATCCACAAGATAATATCATTGTCCTAAGGCATGGAATTTTTGTATACATATAAGAATATAAAACCTTATGTTTGGAATATCCAAATAGAAAATAATTACATTTTTGGATTGTGTTAACCATTTGTGTACCCACTTCAGACATGGGATAACCTCTAGTGAACCCTATTTTAGGATTTAGATATCATCTTATGTACCCTTTTAGATCATTAAACATTAATCATTACACAATAAAACAGAGGTAGATAAAGGCCCCACCAGTTACATATTAAAAATAATAAAAATTTGTTCCAGAATTTCATAAAATATTAATAATATAAGAATCTATGAATAGAAAAAAGATTCATAAAAATTTCAACGTTTCATAACTCGTTAAAAAAGAATAGGTTTCATAAAAATATTATTATCATAATCATAAACCAACGAGGTAAACAAATATTATGGTAACATTGTAAAATAATACAAATAAGGATTATGTAATTTAAAATCATATCATCTTAGAACTAAAATTTTATTCAATGAACAGTTGGAAAAATTTTGGAGGAAAATAAACTTTTCCCTTTGAAATCACTTCATTAAAAACTTTAAATTTAAAATATATTATTGAAAACATTTTCTTTTTAATATAAACATGAAAAACATTTAACGGGTGGTTTAAACAGTTGATCCATTGGGATAGTGTGATATTTCTTCAATACCGTATATGTTAGAAGAAAACATTACATTAGACTTTAATTTGTTTTTCTTAATTTGGAATATAAAAAATTATTCCTTTTGAAGCATTTTAAAAAAAATTATACATTGGTAAAGTGAAATTTAAATATCATTTTTATATTATTAGAAACATTCATAAAATTATTTTTAAAAAAATGGATACGGAAGAATTTTTTTTGATCGATGAAGGAAACATATACAAGTATCCTTAAAATAATATTTATAGTGTATTTATCACTTATAGTGGTGAATACTACAGGAAAATTTTTATAATCTAAAATTTACTAATGTATATGAAAATGAATACGTTTCTCTAGAGGTAGATCATAATATTTCATCATTGTAATCATTATCATAAAAAATCCTGATAAACAAGGAGACTGTTACTTATAACCCATAACACATTGGTGACTTTTGAATTATAAGCCCTTTGAAAGTAATATACATATATTAATATGTAAATATTCATAATTCCAATTATAATAATAATTGAATACATTCTTATATATTATATTCAATGATAAAAGAAAAAACTATAGTATATGTCATGTGTCCCAATGAAATAAAGGTGAGACAAAAATATCTTACCTCGAGTTCTCATTTTTTTAAAGCATTCTATCCACCTCTCTTTTGGTGTACCTAATTTATATCCTATATTAAATAACATATGGTTGATATTTATTTGGAGATCATAACTTGAAAAACAATTTGATGAATTTTTAGAAGTCAAATTGGCATGGGATGGTCGGACTATATGTATCAATGTTGTGTGGAGAATAGAAGGGTGGGTTTTCTTTTTGTAGGCGAGGGAGTGGAAAAACAATGAATTTTGAAAAATATTAAATTAATATAAATTTTTTTTAGGTCAACAAGGTCAAATACTCTATGAGGGGGGGTGAATCAGGGTATGAAAGATTAAAACCTTTACTCATTCTTGTTTCATTGTAAGAAAAAACTCAATTCTCTCTGCCTCCCATAGAAATATACGAATAGATATGAAATCAAGAAAATGACTCAAAGATTTTTACGTGGTTCATCCTTACTAGGCTGTGTACAAGGAGGATACAACACCAATGTGCCAATGTACCAAATTAACAAAGTCTCACTGCCAATAACGTGTACAATGTTCAAGCTAGATCATCTATTCCATGGCTCACTGACATTACAAGGTTTAGGGTATAGTCACTACATTATAAAGGGTCACTCCCTACTCTCCTTTTTTTGGATCATTGTCAGTGGAAAGGGTCACCGTTGACCTCTTCCATCGCTCAATATTCTTATAATGTTATCCACTCACATTTTATAGACTTTAAGTTAAACTTGGTTTATGGACATGTAGGTCCCTTCATTTTCATGAATTCCTACCTTGTAAACTATAGGTAGATGCTCTGTTGAAATTCTGTATTCATCGATAGATGAAGTCCACCTTCCCGAGTACTGCGGGGTACCAGAAAAAAATTTCCCGAAATGATTTGAAGATCTCACAAGCTTCCTTGTGCAAATAGAAAACCATCTTCCTCTCCCACGTACTAAGTACTAGGTCTGGTACACAAGACACCTACTTCGCATACTTTCACCGCTATTGCAAACCTCCCATTGTATGTGGATTGCCTCCGCCTTCGTGTTTTCATACCGCTACCGCATACCGATTCAGCGAACCTCCTCTACCCAACCCCTCCTATCCGCGAACTATTCTATGTTCGTGAACTGTCTTTGCTTCCTCGTACTAGATCTCTCCCTCCACATATCGCATGCATAATTCTTACTCTCACATATTGAATATTCCTTCTCCGCATACCGAGATAACTCCATCTTTATACTAGACATCCTCCTATGCATACAATACTTCTTTTGTGGGTTAAGAATCCCTGCAATCACCTTCAGTGCAAACCACTTTCTCACTTTTCTGAATTTGGGTAGCAAAACATTCCTTCTAATTATGTTAAATATCCCCAGTAAATGATGATATTAGAGATTATTATATAAGAAAATATATCCACCAAATCCACTAAATCGCGATTTACCAAATCTTCAATTCAGCCTCCACCACTTACCAATTCTTCAGTCACCGCGAACCGCTCCCATTCCATGAACCATTTTTCCACGTCGTTTGTGTACAACCTTGGCCCCAATGTGGTCAATCTCCTCTACCATAATCAGGTTATCCGCGTACCGCACCCCCTTCAACTGCTAAATGGTTTTGGTTTCACAAACCTCACTCACGTAATGTTTCCACTACTTTGGGTACCATTCCTAGAACGTGGTATGTGGCCCATGAATTATAGTATGCAATTCTCACCCTTTTCCAATTTTTTTCAATGTTCTTTATACCGTTCATTACTATGAATAAATCCTTCCTTTTCCATCATAAAACTCTAAATTTTTAGGCCCTAGAATTTGAAAAACACGAGGAAATTGTGTCACCTTAAAAACATATCTTCAGTAAACACCAACCATTAAAATTTTTGGTCAGCTGGGTTTGTTGACAAACCCAATGTCAACAAAAACAAGCCAAAAGGATACATTGGGAGATTTTTCCCAAAAAAATTATTCTCCATAAAAATGGTTAAAAATGGTCTATAAATGCATAGGTGATGAAATTTTAGATAATATATTTTCTCCTTCATCCATTTTTGTTTATTTTTATTATTATTTTTAATTTAATAAAATATTATTTTACAAAAATAAAATTAATG
Source organism: Viscum album (assembly GCA_963277665.1). NCBI lineage: Eukaryota > Viridiplantae > Streptophyta > Magnoliopsida > Santalales > Viscaceae > Viscum > Viscum album. Next base: position 393,518,214 of record OY728126.1, read on the forward strand.
TTATTTTTGAAACCATTCATTTAATTTGACGTAAAAGTCATTAATAAACATTTGAGTATGATTATAATTCATTAAAATGAAAATAATATGTCGTTTTCATCTACCAAATTCCGGGAACATGTTAACACAATACAATTATATTATGTTTAGTATTTTTAAATTCATTTACAATATTTTATTATTATTTATAGAAACACTTCATCAATGTTTCATAAGAATTGAGGTTCATTATATGACTAATAAAAAATTGAAATAAAAATATATCAAGGAAAAAGTTCATTAAAATCAATATTACACAAAATATACATTCATAGAGATTATTTGTCCGTATTTTAATAAATAAATGATATTTAAATTTATATGAGTGACAATTTGAAATATTCATTATTTTAAATATTATAATTTTTATTTTTAATAATAATTGTCAATAAAAAAATTACGTCTTATGGTTATAATGGTCAAATTACATTCATCCACTATGAATTATAATAAAATTATATGTCCTTATCGATTAGTGATAATCATGTTTTACTAGATATATCCTTTACAAATGTGATAAAAATTACCATAGTTACTGCTCGTAATTTCCAAAAATAAAAGGGAACTATTTTAAAATTTTAAATGTCATAATACTATGTGTGGAATTAATTTTATCAAATTCAATACCTATAAGTGGCATAAATTTCATTCAATGTAAGTGTATAACACATGAAAAAAAATTTATTTTTAGAAAAAAATAGTTTATAAGCATAAGATAATATATAAATTTATCCCATTCTGATTAAATGAATGTATATGATATTTTACTAAAAATATAATATATAAATCTCACTAAAATAAATCACTAACTATGAAAAAATGTAAATTATTTAGATAAAATTACATTGCATGAATAAAAATTGTTATTATGAAAAACAACTTCATTGTTTTCAAATAAATTTTTATTTTTATTTCTAAATAATTTATAATAGTTGAATTAATTTTATAACTTTTTAAGCTATAATATATCATAATTATGTAGTTCATATTAATACCCACAAATATAATTACTATTTGATAATAAATAAAAATAATATTCTAATAGTAGATCATGGGTTTTTTAGACTTGTTATGTAACATGTACTTTTGAAGAAATAAATCTATTCAAAAATAATATTAGATTACATAGTGAGGATTCACATTTTAAACAACTAAAAATCAATATACTCCTTGAATTTTTTCAATTTGATACAAATAAATGATTATATATTTATTTAATTATATCCTTGGGTTCCCACACAGCCTACTTGAATTGATGATTTCCCGAGATACAACTCACTATTTGAGTTGTATTGTTTCATATAACTCTATATATAAAATATATAATCCTGACCAGAAGTTACACATAATAAGTATCCTAATTCAGTGGTATTAAATTTTTAGCCACCATATGTGAAGGATCAGGTATGTAATTATTGAAGAGTGATAATTGGAACCCATCTTGAAGCTAAGAGAGATTCTGTGGACGCATCATGTGGTAAGATACCATCCCTATATTATTGAGATTATTGAAATGGGTAATATATCATGGTGTTATATGTCCATTCTCTTAGAATTTCAAAACATTATTCTATAGAGAAATTTATAAAAAACTATTATCAATGAATTTAAATTCTCTGTCAATCTGATGATTGTTAGCATAACAATTCTTTCGACTCTGAGTTTTCGTGAAGTGCTACTAAATGGATGTGACTTTCTTTGTCATTACCTCATTCGGATATGGTCCTAATAGAATTATTGTGTCAATAATATCCCTACATGTTGCTATTATACATTTATTTATTAATAGCTATTCATAAGGATATATTTTAATGCTATTGGTAAATATATTATTATAATATAATTCCACCAAAGGAAGGTGTTGATCACCACAAACATTAAAATATATAGGGCATGATATCAATATGTATTCTAGATTTTTAATAGATATTTCAAAATGAACCTAATTTTGAGGATTACACCTCACACTTAAACTCAATTTAGTATCCAAATCCTACTGATGAGTTTTTCAATATATCAATGAAAACCTCAGATCCCAATCAGATATAATGGAATTTTGTACTTCATGCAATCATGAAAATTAATTAATATATTTCTGGAAAATCATATATAGAGATAAATCATATATAATTGCAGTGATATGTGCTAAATTTTAAATCTGATCATCTACAACCCATATGGAACTGTTCCCTTATGTCAGTTTGGTTCTCCAATTAAACAATCCATGGTGATGTTTTCCTATTTACATAGGGGTATGGGTAATGTTTGTACCATCCCCTTAAACATTTGACTCTAAAACAAAACGTGAAAACATTCCATTCATCAGGATAAAAATATTCAATATCTCTCTTCCTACTATCCAACTAGAAATGCTTGCTCAAATATATATTCATATTAGTACTTCAAGTATGAAGAGAGAATGAAGAACTATGAAACTAATCCAATAGTTCTATAAAATATTGAATGGATGGGACATAAATATGGTTCTATATTTTAACAACTTTCTCAAAATCATGTTCGAACTCAGTATCATTTCTCAGCTACGAGAATGGTGCTAAATCATTTTATTGTGCCTCTTTAATACATACTTTGTTATATGGCTGAATAAATGATAATATTTTTCACCTTCAATTAATATTTCTATATCTAAAATTTGAAAATATATGACTATATTATCTTTTTTATCCTCATCATTGATAAAATAGCATGATCCTTTCAAATCAAAGCATCAACCATTACATTCTCAATACACAATTGGTTATGTGTTTAGAATTCATGATCACTAATATGTTATTAGCATCTTCTCTTGAACATATTAAATAATTTTTGAGTAAATATGTAATTTATACATTTTTTATGAGTATATATATCACAACCTTCTCTATAATGATAATTTCTTAATATAATTAATTAAAATGTTAATGAAGCTTACTCCAAAACATGAGTTGGGTAATTTTATTCATGATCCATTGATTTTTGTGAGGCATCGGTTACAATATTTTAATTTTTCACAGGGACACATGACAATACCATCTTCAATAGATCAATATATATTAAAAACCATTCATCACAATGAGGTAATGTATGAGTAGGAGGACTAAATAGCCTTCTCCATAGTTCCTTGAAACATTCCTCATATTCAATTATCCAAAAGAATGATGCTCCCTTCTAGGATAAAATTGTGAATGTATTAGAATGTAGTAAAACATTATCAAAAAATCCTTGATAATAACCATCCAAAACAAGGAAATTAAATATCTCAATTACAATGGTAGATCTTGTACAACATTCAATAGATTACTTCATTAATGGATCCACATATATACTCATACATGAGTGTATATAACTACAAAAATGAATCTTTTTATATAAAAATGTTACACATTGTCAAATTTTCATACATATTATCATTTATTAGGTTATTCAGCACAATCCTCCATTGATTTTGATGCTTTTTTATGAATATATAATAATATCATCCTTTATGCTTACCGCAAACTAATCAAGGTTGTATCCACTAACTATAAATAATATATTCATGAAGATACTTGGGGAATTAGTAATATCAAAAGGAATCACTATTAATTCATTATTACCATTCCTTTTTTACTATTATTTCTTGGGTATATCCTCCTTAACCCTCAATTGATGATATCTTAAATGAATTTAAATCTTAGCAAAAATATTCAGCTCCATACCATTGATGAACCACTCATCAATATTAGGTTGGGGATACTTGTTCTTAATAGTGATCATTATATGATACTGATAATAAATATAGAATGGATTGATCCTTATTTATTCTTAACAAGAAGACATGGTGAACCCCAAGGTGACACACTTATCTAGATGAATTCATTATCAAAATTCATAACAAGATTCCATTTTAACTCTCGAGACTTAATCAGGTTTACCCTATATAGATCCATTGAAATAATAGTAAAACAATTCATTAGTTATATTGAAGACTCAACATCATTATATTTGTGAAATAAATCAACAAACACTCATAAAATATGCATATACACGATTTTGAGTTTCTTCAGAACCATATAAGATAAACTACATTTTTTAATATTAATCCATACCCATACAATATTTTTTTTATTTAATTTTAATATATATCATCACAATGATAAATTATCATAGGTTGACTCACAATAACATACATGAGTTCCCTTCCATGGAAATTGATTTGGTCTTTATTTGTATAAAACAAATCCATTCCAAAAATAAAATCGAACTCAATTAGAGGTAGGACACCATGATTTCACAGAATCACATTCCCAAAAAAATAATCCAATGAATAATCATAGAAATGATATGAGGCCGTTGTACCATTAGGGGTTATAACTATCAATTATACATCTCATAATTGAGGTGTTACTACCATACACTTACATATTTCATTATAAATAAAATAGTGCGTACATTCAAAATCATATAATACATTAGAATCTATAGATTGGATGATAGGTATTCCCTTTACCATTTATTCATCACATATTTCATCATAAATACTGATCACATGATATTTCCATTATTCTTTATGATTAAGATGTTTTTTATGATTATCATCACCATTAAACTTCATATTTTTTTCAATGGTCAAAATAATGTCCATACTCCTGGAATTTGAAACACTAGATTGTGTGTGGAATATATTTTGGATATTTAAATTTATATTCATCATTATATTACATCATCCAATATCATTGTGATTCAGTCACTTGATGACCATCATTTCCAAAAATTAATTATACATTAATCCTCACATGATAATTTTATTCTTGTTTCCTTCCGCACATTGAGCATAATGGAATGGTCATATTATTCTCTTGATTGCTTATATAATTCCATCTCAATTAGATATTTATTTACTTCTCATTACCAAGAGATTCATGGGTTACTCAAGTATCTGTTTCCACCCTAATAACAAATCCAAAATATTTCTTCATACCTTCTAAATTACATTTTGTATAAGGCCCTATGATGACTAGGATTTATGACACTAAAGAATCAATCAACATTACATTAATTTTGGGAAATATTTTTAGAATCCTACCTCACAATCCATGTAAAATCTTTTTATAGGTACCAATAAATTCATCATCATTATTATATAACTCTTGGAATTCTTTATATATATTTTATCAAAGAAAAAAGGATTTTACATTTTGAGAAATAATCTCTTCTTTTCATCCCACTTCTGGGAGTCAATCTCACATTTTTTCCTCATATTATTAATATGGTCCCACCATTTATTTGCTACACATTCCAAATGATAATAAACCAAAATAACATTTTTGTTTTCTAAAACTAGAAGAATGGAAAATATATTTTCAATGGTGCAAATTCATGTCCAAAAATTAGTAGATCAAATAAGACAGTAAATTATTTTGTAATTTCCCTAATGATGTAATCAGTAGAACATTATTCCCTCATTTTCTTATTTGGATGGTCATCATGATTCATATTGTGAAAAAAAAATTCTTTCGAAAATCAATGGGGGTTTGAATTGAAGATAACTTAATGTTTAATTTTTCAAGAGATAAATCATTTCATTTTCTATTTCATTTTACATTGTAATGATAAATTTCCATTCTATTTTTCATATAATTACAAAAATAATAGTGTAAGAAAAAATATTCCAAGAGGGGAAACCATATAATCATGAAAGTTAATTTACAAGATGTCTAAATCCTGACACCATATTTTCAATATATGATACCATATGATTAACTAGTTCATTCCATATTATTAAAAAATCATAATGATTTTATCCAATTCATTGACATATCCTTATGGTTCATATTATCGATTTATCATCCAATTTTCTAAACGTTAACTAAACTATAATCCGATCCAAAATGTATAGTCCCATACATTCCATACAAAAATATCACATCTTATTAGATGAATATTATTTATATAATATAAAAAATACTATAATCATATATGTATAGTGAATTTAGAAAAATTAATCTATAAAAAATAGGTTTATAATGAACCATGTTATCTTCCACTTAGTTCTTCATAACAAGCACCCTCCTCAAAAATATCATACATAAAAAATTTGTTTTCGTAACCTGGGAAAAGGAAGCATAAGAATGGGTGAACAATAATGCTTAGTATGGATAAATAGGGGAGATATATATAATCAAATGTGCATAACATATTAATAAGGGTATTATGACATGAGTATTATTTTTGAAATCAATTCCCTACATACCATATATAATAATCTTGTGTCATTACATAGTGTTTGGAAGTTCATAAGACATGAATAATTAAAGAATCAGCGAATATGATCCATGATAGAAAAAAACATACACAAGTCATTGATTTGAGGCATAAATATACTCATAATAACATATTTCCAAGGCTACCCACCAATAAATTAATGACATGTTATTCTAGGGATAACCACCAGTGTACCTACTTTGAGAATAGGTAAACCTCCAATGTACGGTGTATTATGATTCAGATAATATCCCATGTACCCTTTTAACTCAACTAACATTAATTATTACCCCATTAATTGGAGGAATATAGAGTTACCATAAATAATATAATGAAAATAATATATATGTGATCCACAATATTATATAATGTTCATTATATTATAACCCATGAAAATAAATTAATTTGATAAACATTTCATCCTACAAAAACCCATGGAAAAGGAATGGGATTTGTAAAAATATTATCATCATAAACATAATCCATTTAGAAATAGAATCAGTATGGTTTATTAGAAACATACCTCTATTAAGGATTGTGTGTTATAAATTGATTTCATCTTATATGGAAAATGAATTTGAATTATCACGTTGAACATTTCTTGAGGAAAATAACCTCTCCATTTTGAAATCAATTCTTTAAAATATAAAATTTCAAATATGATATGGAAACGTTTTATTCTAGAAAATTAAAAAAATTAAAGGAACTATGAAATCATTTAGTTTCAATGATGGTTGGAATCTATATCCATACTATATAAGATAAAATAAATTTTTTTCACTTCTGTAAAAAAAGTCATTATGTACATTGCTCATAAAATGATATGAAAATTATTTTTAATCTCTTTTTTCTAAAATACTAACATGGGAAAAAATCATTTAAAAATCATAGAAATATAGCGAAAATGTTTTATTAAAACATTATTATAAACATGGATATTGAAGAAAAGTGCTTATCAACTGATGAGAAAAATAAATGTAATTTTTTAATGAAATATTTTCTATCTCTACAACACATAGGGTGAACGAAATGAAATTAAAATTTATATCAATCAGAAATAATTAATGTAGAAAAAAATTAATTTTTTTATTTGGTGGTAGATCATAATATTTCATCGTGGAAAAAAATCATTACTGATCACTGTAAATAAAGATATTGTAACAATAAAACCTTACTACTTTGTTAAAATTTTAATCATAAGTCCTATGAAATAAATATCCATAGATAGATATGTAAATCACCATAATGTTTTTTAGAATATATTCAAATTACATTCATAGGTAGCATAAACCCTATAAAAAACAACCATGTTATATATAAGTCATGCATCCCATATATGTAATAGTGAGAAAAAATCCCTTACATTAAGTTCAACTTGTTTATAATGCATCATAACCTCTTTCCTCTTAGGATAAATCATTTAGATCATTTTAAACAGAAATTATGGTTGCTATTTTGGGGAGATTAGAACCTCCAAATTTTTAATATGGATGTTTAAAAGAAAATTTTCTAGTTTATATTTGAGCTAGATGTCTCAATCTGGTGTGAATATTTTAATGTATAGATTCCATTTTATATAGGAGTGAGAGGTGACACATAGAATTTCATAAAAGGTTATATTATAATATAGTCATTCTAAATTCAGAGGTTTCAAAAAGTATTATTAATGGATAAGGGATAGTATTTTCAACCATATATTATAGTATTTTTCTAAATTTATTATTTGTATTATTTTTATGTAATTTAATAAAATATTTATTTTATAAAATATATTTAATGTTAATTAAAAAACTATTAATATAATTTTATATAAAAGATATAAATAATTTTTTTTAATTTTAATATAATTCATTAACATAACTCAATTATTTCATATTAATCTAAATGATTCATAGAATACATAAACACACTAAAAAAATTTACATTTAATTTTTTGAAAATCATTTATAATTGTTTAATTAAATGTAGAATTACTACATAGGTATTTCATAAGCATCTGAGGTCATTTATAATTAAAAAAAATTGTAAATAAATAAATGCTAAAAATAATTTCATTATTATGATTATTTCTATTAACATTCATTCATAACTATTACTTTGAGTATTTTAATAAATAAATTCTATTTTAAAATATGATAATGAAATTTTTTAAATTTATTTATTTTAATATAATGAATGTATTTTTCATTGAAAAATGTAGAGTAAAAAAATAATTTTCGTCCTAACATAATAATTTTGGAATAAAATACAAGAAAAAATAATTTAGATAAGTAAATATGACATTATAACTATGTTTTAAAAAGTATTAAGAGTATCTATCTTGTGTACATTTGGAGTACCGCCTCCACATAACAACATGATTCTTTTTATATTACTATAATTCATGGTTAGTTATTATAATTTATTTGGGGTTGATATATAATTTTTAAGAAATAATTATTCTTATAGAATTATAATATATTATCTAAAATATTATGTTTCCATTTCATCGAAATTGAAAACTTATTTATTGTTTACGTGTGGATGACCACCTCAATGAAGCTATGTGAGTCTTTTTTCTTTATGGATGTATATAATTGGATGTGAGAAAATTTTTAATGGATATACATTAAATTTTTTTATTTTAAATTTATTCTATAATGGTGAATTATAATTTGACATTCTTTCATTTCGTCAATTGAAAAGGTGAAACCTCATTCATTCGTATGTGCGTACTACCGTATGCAAGAAGTGATGTAATTAATTTACCATTACGCATTTCTATGAATAATAATAAAAGTGTAAAAAATAATTAATTATTAAAAATATGTCATTATTAAGAATATACTTATAATGAAATGGGGACCATGGTTTAACGATCCTAACCACTAAATAGAATCATGCATGGAAAAGTGAATGATATTAACTCGAATGTCCATTTAAAGGAAGAATTACGAATAAAAGTATAATTAAAAATTATAAAGAAATAGTAAAAATATTTTTATACATGAATATTGTTCTATAATAGATGTATAAGAAATTTATATTTATTATAGAAAAAGTTTGAACAGATACTAATCATGATATGACTATAGGTAAGGATTTTCGTTAAAATCTCTTTTTATTTATAGATTATTTAAGAAAATATATTCATTGAAGTAAATTTTTTATGATTTATACATTAAACAAAATTTATTTTATTATTTTATAATTATATATGTACTTTTCAAGTAATAGTTCAATTTCTCTCTCTTTTATAGAAAAAATTCTCAACATTTATTTAGAAGAATGAACTTTATTTATTATTTGGTTAAGAATATTTTCCATCCATATTAATATTCTATACAATTTTTTCAAGAACATTTTTTCTATTCTACAATGATTTTAATTTTTACACATTTTTTATTTTATAAAACAATTCTTAAAATGAATATTTTTTCATTTTTTGAATACTGTATGTCTTACTAAATGTGTGAAAAGAATCATTTTTTAATGATTATGAAAAGAATGAAATGTATCTTAAAAATTCACACTCAACTCATTCAATCATACATTACATGTTTCTATGGTTAATTTCAGTAAAATATATATTCCTTAACATCTTGTATTTATATTACGTTTAATAATTGATTCGAAATGAAAAATTTATTTTCCTCATTAAATGATTCAGTGATTATTTAAATGTATTTTCATACTTTAAAACATATTTTTTTGTTATTTAATCATCAATGTGGACATTATCCAATTAAATCATTGTTATTATATATCTGTATAGTGATAGATTTTGATGAAAAAAAATTTATGAAACTATTTTTCATTTCCATATGTAAATCTATGACGAAATGATAATTGTTTTCATGAAATTATTACATACATATGAATGGACTATAATTATGGTATTGTTTAGTCCCATATATATATAGTTTCCCATAACTTTCACACACACACAGATATATATATATATATTAAATATTAATCTATTACTATTTAATATCTAAAATTTTTCTCCATGCATGAAGCGTTTTGGACTAGATTCTTTCAATACATTGAAACATAAAAAACGAGTTTATAAAACATTAAAAAGTGTCCCATATTTGACTATTCATAACTATAACCGTTCATATTAATAGCATAAATAAAACATTTATTCATTACATGGAGAAAGGTAACATAAGAAAAGTGTGAGATTAGGTCTATAGTAGGTGTAATCAATGGAGATATAAGTCACCCAGTATTCTTAACATGAACATGAGGTTATATGAACATTATATTCACATTTGAAACCATACCCTTAATATCAAATATCATAATTTTATGTTATGGAAAAAATCATAGAAATTTATAAGACTTGAATCATAATGTAATAAAAATACTTGATCTATGAAAAAAACATTGACATAAGACATGGAATTGTGGAATAAAGATAATAATTAGATAAATAATTTCCACAGTATTGAAGGATATTTTCAAATACTATCATTGTGTAATTGGTTTCCTGTATAACCATCATAGTAATAAATGTTCACTCCCAATACTACCATAGAGGTCAATGTCCCTTACAGATATTGGTATACTCCCCATTCCATTCAAAATTATATCATGAGATATTAATAATTACCCAATAAATTAGTGAGAGATATAGGTCCCACACATCACAAAATGAATTTCATATATATGTGTGCACAAAATCCTAACACATTCATCATATTAAAATCCATCAGAATAAATTATTTTCATAAACATTTCAACTTATCCTAACTCATAGAAATGAAATTAGCTTCATATATATATTGTCATTAAAAATATAAACCATCCAAATTTTAAAATAAGGATGATATCACTGGATCATATTACTAGTAAATGATGACATATATTGTCTTGAGGAAAATATACTTTCTATTTTAGAATATCATAGTTATAAAACGCTAAATCAATATAATAAAACATTTCACTTGAAAATAACCATGTAATATTATGATGAATTATTTAAACAAAATTTGTCATGATGGGGGAAAATAATTTCATTTCATATAATTTAAGAAATTTTCCTTCAAAATATTTATTGAAAAAGATTCCATATTCCGCAAATGGAAAAATATATTCTATTGAAACCATTTTTTAAAATTTAAAAAAGCATAAATATGAATTTAAATTATCCTAGGTTAATTTCAAAAACCATTATTATTATCATTTAGAAATTATAAATATAAAGGAAAAATGGTTTTGGTCCAATGGGAGAAATGAGGTTAATTTTAAATAAAAATATATATTTTATTTATTGAGTAATAATATCGGGAATGTAAGGTCCCGATTTCGAATGCTGCCCAAAGGTGCCCTGAACCTGGTTGCTCACATGACCTCAAGCGCTTTTCCCCAAATGCCAGAGGCTTCCGATTAGCAACAATGGGACTTGAGTGGGACAGTTTGGAAACTATACTCCCATTGGTAGAGTAAAAAAACATAAACAAATAGTGAATAGTATCAGAAGTAATAATTCCCGACAATAAGAGCAAACAAAAAATGACTAATAAAAGTATAACTACTAGAGAATATATACAATGATTAATGTCACTGGTGTCTAGGAATGCATCCCAAAATGTCACAGTGACGTAAATACAATAATGAAACTAAATTATAGAAAATAATTAAACTCTAACAGCATCGCAAGCCTTAGCTTGGTCCCATTCTCTCCAGCTCCAACAGCAATCAAGTAACTGATTAAGAATTGATATTTCCCTTATCTATACTTGTAACCATACAATCTATTTGGGTCCAAAATAATTTCCCAAATAGGGTTTGTGATGAATCCTAGTATGAAACCACCCAGAGATCTATAACTAAGAGTCAGTGAATATATAAAAAATAAATAAGAAGAAATTAATAAAAAACTAGGATGTACTAAAATTTAAACAATCCTATAGTTTTCAATTACATTAATTTTAATTTATTAGATATTCAAACCATTGAATAATAACTATCAGGATCTATCCAAATCTAGGTATCCTTCCGTGTGATAGTAAAAATAGACGTCTCAAAAGACCATCTAACAACCTAATAACACTGAGTCCATGATTGTGCTTTGTCTGGGACGACTTCTCACAATCATTTAATAATTTATAAACTACCCTCCAAGTAGGATCTCATGGTCTAAACCATTTTGTTTAACATACTACTTATCAATTACCATTAATCAACTAGGTATCTATCATGATCAATACCCCTAGGTCTACATGGAATTAATGAAACACAAATAACCTTTAGGTACCTATCATGGTCAATATCCCCAAGGCCCACATAGCACGAATAATCTTAAATGGCCTCTTGGGTAGCTATAACCGCCAATACCCCTAGGTCAAAGTCTAGAACAAGGATCTCAAAATCATGTGTAAATAAACATGGAAACCCCCACAATTTTCCTAGTCAATGGCTATCACGGTCTATTGGAAAAATAGTACACATATAATAACAAGGAAACACTTGTAATCAATAACAACTACATGGAAAAAAATTCAATCATTACACATTCCATTCATATAATCAATCAAATCCATTCTAAACAATTCAAGGCATGGAAATAACGTATGCGTTAGAGAAAACCTAGGCCAAATGGCCATATATAGTCAGACATGGGAATTCACCCATAGGGTGTCCCATAACAAGGTATAATACCTTATGCCTAAGCAATCTTTCTTTCTCAACAAACAAACCATAATATTTATTAAACATGGTCAAATTATAAAATAAGCAATACCCCAAACATTATTCATCACTTTAAGGATATATAATCCAAAGAGAATCGATGAAAGGAACAAACCACCTACCTTGATGTCGTATGATGAACACTCTTGAACGTCAACCCATGAATCACCCTAGAAAAATTCTGAGCTATAAAAATTGTAAAAAAATCAACCCTCGATAACCCATGAGAGATGAGAAATAAAGAAAAAGGGATCTAGGGAATGAGGGAAATCACAAGTGGGAATCCAACCCAACTTACAACGTCTTAATAAGAGTTTAGAAGAAGAATATGGAGGAACTAAAAGTTATTCGGTGTTCTGTTGCTCTCTTGTACAAGAAACAGAAAGAAGAAGTGTTTTCTATAGACGAGATGAGACCCTGCTCAAACTCATCAATTAAAAATAAAATTACATTTTGTAATCATTTAATGTACACTTCATGTACTAGCGTCAACTGTCCCCTACAATAGGTGGTCTATCAGGTCACCTACATAGCCATGTACTCGGCCGTTACACGACTAGTACACATCTACATGTGGAAAATGGGTACACAACATAAAGTAAAAATTAAACGAAATGTAATTAGAAATTTTTTATTTACTCATTTATCTGAAGAAACAACCTGAAATAATGATCCATAACTAAAATGGGGATTCAGGATTTTACAAACTACCTCACTTATAATAATATTTCCCGAGATTTCCCTTCAAATGGTGAATAAGAAGAATCCTCAATAAACTCAAGACACTGTGATCATAAGTCAGCATCCCTCTCCCATATCTCATTTGGTACTCGCTTGTGGTACCACTACACTCATACAAGAAGAATAGACCGGCTATAGAGAACATTCGTGCTACGATCCACAATCCGATTAGGGTGATATCAAAGGATGCATCCACCTCAAACTCAACCTCCTCGGGTTGTAAAATATGATATTAGTCAGAATAGTAATGCCATAACTGGGAAACATCAAAGGATGTCGTGTATATCTTGGTACCTCTAAGTTAACTGCAATATATATGCAACCAGTCAGAGTCTCTTAAAAACCTCAAATGCCCTAACTTGTCATGGTGAAAGATTCCCATGTCTCATAATCCTCATATTTCTCATCTTGTGTGGGAAAAATAATACCTGATCTACAACCATGAACATTAGAGGTTATCTTCATCGATAAGCATATGATTTATACCAAAACTGTCTAGTAGCCGCACTCTTCTGAATCAACTTCACCTTCTCAGTGGTATCCAAGACAATATGAGATTCCCTGCATAACTTCCTCTCCTACCTCTAGACAACATAAGAGTGATCAACATTGCCTACCACACAATGTCTCGTAAGGTTCTGTCTGAATCATTACTTAAAAATTGTTATTATAGCCAAAATCCTCTAGGGGTATGTCTCTCTCCCATGAGTCACTGAAATCCAAGATGAATTCTTGAAGAATGTCCTCAAAAAAACTAAATTGTGTGATCAGACTAGACCCCAATCTGTGGATGGTGGGTGGTACTCAAGAGTATATGTGTACCCAATGTCCTATGTATTCCCTGCCAGACATGAGAAGTAATCCATGCATCCATGTCTGAACAACAGAGTTTGGAACCCTATGAAAAAATAAAATCATTTGGATTTAAAACCTTCCAATATCATTAATACTGGGGGTTTCTTTGATCGGAAAGAAATGTGGAACATTAATGAGTCTATCAACAACAAACCAATCATCATAATTCACTCAAGGTGATCTTGGTAAACACATCACAAAATCCATTGCGACATCATTCCACTTCCACTCGGGAAAGAGTAATTTCTGAAAAATCCCTACTAGCCTCTAATGCTCTGCCTTCACCTTCTGATAGGTGGAGCATCTCATAAAAAACCCAGCTATATACCTCTTCAAAACTAGACACCAATACTAAGGTTTATATCTAGATACGTCTTGGTGACACTAGGATGAACTGCCAAAACTGAGGAATGAAAATCCAATATCAAATCTTTATGTATGTCTGCCGACACACATAGACTCCCAAGAAAATTCAAGATATCATTCTCACCTATGGTCCACCCAAGCGTAGGGTCCTCTCCTAACACTCTCTCCCATAGGTTTAGGACATCATAATCTGATAGCTTCATCATTTTTACTCGTTTCAGTAGAGTATAGGTAACAACTAGAAAAGAAATAAATTCCTATCCCTATCCTCCATGGACTACCAATTGCATCTCAGAAAATAGATCCATAAGATACCACTCACTACTAGCCTCCAAGAATGCCAGTATCTGAGTCCCCTAGCTAAATGAATTAGCCACTACGTTGCCTTTCCCAGGCCTGTAGGCAAGATGATGGTCAAAATACAAAAAGTACTTATGCCAACATCATTATCTCATATTAACATCACACTAAGTAAAGATATACTTGAGAATTTTTGTGGGCAATGAATACAACAAAATGTTCACCCAAAAGATAATGTCTCAAACAATATAAAGCATGCACAACAGCAGCTAAGTCAAGATCATGCATTGATTAATTCTTCCCATGTGGCCTCAACTGCTGAGACCCACATGCAACAACTTCTTCCCCTTGCATATGCACTGCCCCCGCCCGATACCTGATGCATCACAAAAAATATTGTAACTCTTTCCAGGAACTATAACTACTAGTATCAGTGCTGAATTAATTCTTCCATTCATCTCCTGAAAGGCTGAATTATAAGAATATTTCCACAAGTAATTGTCACCCATCTTCTTCAGGCCTGTTAGTGGAGATGTGAAGCATGAAATGTCGTGTATAACGAATCTATAGTAACCATATAGCCTCATAAAACTCCATAACTCAAATAAGTTATTTATATTCTCCCAAAAAACTAATACACTAACTTTATCCAGGTCTAATGGTACACTTATATATAAGATAACATGACCCACAAAGTGAATCTGCTCCATCCAGATGAGGAATTTTGATTGTTTTTCATATAACTGATAATTTCTTAGTGTACTCAATATGATCCATGTTGAGTGGCATGGTTGTGTATAGTGTAAGAGTACAACAAGATATCATCCATGAATACTACCACAAATTAATCCAAGAATGGTTGGGGCACCCAGTTAATCAGGGCCATAAAATCTTCTAGTGTGGTCGTGAGACCTAGGAGAATTTCCAATTTCTTGTATAGACCATACCAGCTCCGAAAGGATATAAGAGGTATATTTTATGGTCTAACGCGCAAATGATGATAATCATATCTCATGTAAATCTTTCAGAACACTTTCGATCCTCAAAGATGATTGAAGAAAACATACACAAGTCATTGATTTGAGGCATAAATATACTCATAATAACATATTTCCAAGGCTACCCACCAAGAAATTAATGACATGTTATTCTAGGGATAACCACCAGTGTACCTACTTTGAGAATAGGAAAACCTCCAATGTACGGTGTATTATGATTCAGATAATATCCCATGTACCCTTTTAACTCAACTAACATTAATTATTACCCCATTAATTGGAGGAATATAGAGTTACCATAAATAATATAATGAAAATAATATATATGTGTTCCACAATATTATATAATGTTCATTATATTATAACCCATGAAAATAAATTAATTTGATAAACATTTCATCCTACAAAAACCCATGGAAAAGGAATGGGATTTGTAAAAATATTATCATCATAAACATAATCCATTTAGAAATAGAATTAGTATGGTTTATTAGAAACATACCTCTATTAAGGATTGTGTGTTATAAATTGATTTCATCTTATATGGAAAATGAATTTGAATTATCACGTTGAACATTTCTTGAGGAAAATAACCTCTCCATTTTGAAATCAATTCTTTAAAATATAAAATTTCAAATATGATATGGAAACGTTTTATTCTAGAAAATTAAAAAAATTAAAGGAACTATGAAATCATTTAGTTTCAATGATGGTTGGAATCTATATCCATACTATATAAGATAAAATAAATTTTTTTCACTTCTGTAAAAAAAGTCATTATGTACATTGCTCATAAAATGATATGAAAATTATTTTTAATCTCTTTTTTCTAAAATACTAACATGGGAAAAAAATCATTTAAAAATCATAGAAATATAGCGAAAATGTTTTATTAAAACATTATTATAAACATGGATATTGAAGAAAAGTGCTTATCAACTGATGAGAAAAATAAAGGTAATTTTTTAATGAAATATTTTCAATCTCTACAACACATAGGGTGAACGAAATGAAATGAAAATTTATATCAATCAGAAATAATTAATGTAGAAAAAAATTAATTTTTTTATTTAGTGGTAGATCATAATATTTCATCGTGGAAAAAAATCATTACTGATCACTGTAAATAAAGATATTGTAACAATAAAACCTTACTACTTTGTTAAAATTTTAATCATAAGTCCTATGAAATAAATATCCATAGATAGATATGTAAATCACCATAATGTTTTTTAGAATATATTCAAATTACATTCATAGGTAGCATAAACCCTATAAAAAACAACCATGTTATATATAAGTCATGCATCCCATATATGTAATAGTGAGAAAAAATCCCTTACATTAAGTTCAACTTGTTTATAATGCATCATAACCTCTTTCCTCTTAGGATAAATCATTTAGATCATTTTAAACAGAAATTATGGTTGCTATTTTGGGGAGATTAGAACCTCCAAATTTTTAATATGGATGTTTAAAAGAAAATTTTCTAGTTTATATTTGAGCTAGATGTCTCAATCTGGTGTGAATATTTTAATGTATAGATTCCATTTTATATAGGAGTGAGAGGTGACACATAGAATTTCATAAAAGGTTATATTATAATATAGTCATTCTAAATTCAGAAGTTTCAAAAAGTATTATTAATGGATAAGGGATAGTATTTTCAACCATATATTATAGTATTTTTCTAAATTTATTATTTGTATTATTTTTATGTAATTTAATAAAATATTTATTTTATAAAATATATTTAATGTTAATTAAAAAACTATTAATATAATTTTATATAAAAGATATAAATAATTTTTTTTAATTTTAATATAATTCATTAACATAACTCAATTATTTCATATTAATCTAAATGATTCATAGAATACATAAACACACTCAAAAAATTTACATTTAATTTTTTGAAAATCATTTATAATCGTTTAATTAAATGTAGAATTACTACATAGGTATTTCATAAGCATCTGAGGTCATTTATAATTAAAAAAAAATTGTAAATAAATAAATGCTAAAAATAATTTCATTATTATGATTATTTCTATTAACATTCATTCATAACTATTACTTTGAGTATTTTAATAAATAAATTCTATTTTAAAATATGATAATGAAATTTTTTAAATTTATTTATTTTAATATAATGAATGTATTTTTCATTGAAAAATGTAGAGTAAAAAAATAATTTTCGTCCTAACATAATAATTTTGGAATAAAATACAAGAAAAAATAATTAGATAAGTAAATATGACATTATAACTATGTTCTAAAAAGTATTAAGAGTATCTATCTTGTGTACATTTGGAGTACCGCCTCCACATAACAACATGATTCTTTTTATATTACTATAATTCATGGTTAGTTATTATAATTTATTTGGGGTTGATATATAATTTTTAAGAAATAATTATTCTTATAGAATTATAATATATTATCTAAAATATTATGTTTCCATTTCATCGAAATTGAAAACTTATTTATTGTTTACGTGTGGATGACCACCTCAATGAAGCTATGTGAGTCTTTTTTCTTTATGGATGTATATAATTGGATGTGAGAAAATTTTTAATGGATATACATTAAATTTTTTTATTTTAAATTTATTCTATAATGGTGAATTATAATTTGACATTCTTTCATTTCGTCAATTGAAAAGGTGAAACCTCATTCATTCGTATGTGCGTACTACCGTATGCAAGAAGTGATGTAATTAATTTACCATTACGCATTTCTATGAATAATAATAAAAGTGTAAAAAATAATTAATTATTAAAAATATGTCATTATTAAGAATATACTTATAATGAAATGGGGACCATGGTTTAACGATCCTAACCACTAAATAGAATCATGCATGGAAAAGTGAATGATATTAACTCGAATGTCCATTTAAAGGAAGAATTACGAATAAAAGTATAATTAAAAATTATAAAGAAATAGTAAAAATATTTTTATACATGAATATTGTTCTATAATAGATGTATAAGAAATTTATATTTATTATAGAAAAAGTTTGAACAGATACTAATCATGATATGACTATAGGTAAGGATTTTCGTTAAAATCTCTTTTTATTTATAGATTATTTAAGAAAATATATTCATTGAAGTAAATTTTTTATGATTTATACATTAAACAAAATTTATTTTATTATTTTATAATTATATATGTACTTTTCAAGTAATAGTTCAATTTCTCTCTCTTTTATAGAAAAAATTCTCAACATTTATTTAGAAGAATGAACTTTATTTATTATTTGGTTAAGAATATTTTCCATCCATATTAATATTCTATACAATTTTTTCAAGAACATTTTTTCTATTCTACAATGATTTTAATTTTTACACATTTTTTATTTTATAAAACAATTCTTAAAATGAATATTTTTTCATTTTTTGAATACTGTATGTCTTACTAAATGTGTGAAAAGAATCATTTTTTAATGATTATGAAAAGAATGAAATATATCTTCAAAATTCACACTCAACTCATTCAATCATACATTACATGTTTCTATGGTTAATTTCAGTAAAATATATATTCCTTAACATCTTGTATTTATATTACGTTTAATAATTGATTCGAAATGAAAAATTTATTTTCCTCATTAAATGATTCAGTGATTATTTAAATGTATTTTCATACTTTAAAACATATTTTTTTGTTATTTATTCATCAATGTGGACATTATCCAATTAAATCATTGTTATTATATATCTGTATAGTGATAGATTTTGATGAAAAAAAATTTATGAAACTATTTTTCATTTCCATATGTAAATCTATGACGAAATGATAATTGTTTTCATGAAATTATTACATACATATGAATGGACTATAATTATGGTATTGTTTAGTCCCATATATATATAGTTTCCCATAACTTTCACACACACACAGATATATATATATATATATTAAATATTAATCTATTACTATTTAATATCTAAAATTTTTCTCCATGCATGAAGCGTTTTGGACTAGATTCTTTCAATACATTGAAACATAAAAAACGAGTTTATAAAACATTAAAAAGTGTCCCAAATTTGACTATTCATAACTATAACCGTTCATATAAATAGCATAAATAAAACATTTATTCATTACATGGAGAAAGGTAACATAAGAAAAGTGTGAGATTAGGTCTATAGTAGGTGTAATCAATGGAGATATAAGTCACCCAGTATTCTTAACATGAACATGAGGTTATATGAACATTATATTCACATTTGAAACCATACCCTTAATATCAAATATCATAATTTTATGTTATGGAAAAAATCATAGAAATTTATAAGACTTGAATCATAATGTAATAAAAATACTTGATCTATGAAAAAAACATTGACATAAGACATGGAATTGTGGAATAAAGATAATAATTAGATAAATAATTTCCACAGTATTGAAGGATATTTTCAAATACTATCATTGTGTAATTGGTTTCCTGTATAACCATCATAGTAATAAATGTTCACTCCCAATACTACCATAGAGGTCAATGTCCCTTACAGATATTGGTATACTCCCCATTCCATTCAAAATTATATCATGAGATATTAATAATTACCCAATAAATTAGTGAGAGATATAGGCCCCACACATCACAAAATGAATTTCATATATATGTGTGCACAAAATCCTAACACATTCATCATATTAAAATCCATCAGAATAAATTATTTTCATAAACATTTCAACTTATCCTAACTCATAGAAATGAAATTAGCTTCATATATATATTGTCATTAAAAATATAAACCATCCAAATTTTAAAATAACGATGATATCACTGGATCATATTACTAGTAAATGATGACATATATTGTCTTGAGGAAAATATACTTTCTATTTTAGAATATCATAGTTATAAAACGCTAAATCAATATAATAAAACATTTCACTTGAAAATAACCATGTAATATTATGATGAATTATTTAAACAAAATTTGTCATGATGGGGGAAAATAATTTCATTTCATATAATTTAAGAAATTTTCCTTCAAAATATTTATTGAAAAAGATTCCATATTCCGCAAATGGAAAAATATATTCTATTGAAACCATTTTTTAAAATTTAAAAAAGCATAAATATGAATTTAAATTATCCTAGGTGAATTTCAAAAACCATTATTATTATCATTTAGAAATTATAAATATAAAGGAAAAATGGTTTTGGCCCAATGGGAGAAATGAGGTTAATTTTAAATAAAAATATATATTTTATTTATTGAGTAATAATATCGGGAATGTAAGGTCCCGATTTCGAATGCTGCCCAAAGGTGCCCTGAACCTGGTTGCTCACATGACCTCAAGCGCTTTTCCCCAAATGCCAGAGGCTTCCGATTAGCAACAATGGGACTTGAGTGGGACAGTTTGGAAACTATACTCCCATTGGTAGAGTAAAAAAACATAAACAAATAGTGAATAGTATCAGAAGTAATAATTCCCGACAATAAGAGCAAACAAAAAATGACTAATAAAAGTATAACTACTAGAGAATATATACAATGATTAATGTCACTGGTGTCTAGGAATGCATCCCAAAATGTCACAGTGACGTAAATACAATAATGAAACTAAATTATAGAAAATAATTAAACTCTAACAGCATCGCAAGCCTTAGCTTGGTCCCATTCTCTCCAGCTCCAACAGCAATCAAGTAACTGATTAAGAATTGATATTTCCCTTATCTATACTTGTAACCATATAATCTATTTGGGTCCAAAATAATTTCCCAAATAGGGTTTGTGATGAATCCTAGTATGCAACCACCCAGAGATCTATAACTAAGAGTAAGTGAATATATAAAAAATAAATAAGAAGAAATTAATAAAAAACTAGGATGTACTAAAATTTAAACAATCCTATAGTTTTCAATTACATTAATTTTAATTTATTAGATATTCAAACCATTGAATAATAACTATCAGGATCTATCCAAATCTAGGTATCCTTCCGTGTGATAGTAAAAATAGACGTCTCAAAAGACCATCTAACAACCTAATAACACTGAGTCCATGATTGTGCTTTGTCTGGGACGACTTCTCACAATCATTTAATAATTTATAAACTACCCTCCAAGTAGGATCTCATGGTCTAAACCATTTTGTTTAACATACTACTTATCAATTACCATTAATCAACTAGGTATCTATCATGATCAATACCCCTAGGTCTACATGGAATTAATGAAACACAAATAACCTTTAGGTACCTATCATGGTCAATATCCCCAAGGCCCACATAGCACGAATAATCTTAAATGGCCTCTTGGGTAGCTATAACCGCCAATACCCCTAGGTCAAAGTCTAGAACAAGGATCTCAAAATCATGTGTAAATAAACATGGAAACCCCCACAATTTTCCTAGTCAATGGCTATCACGGTCTATTGGAAAAATAGTACACATATAATAACAAGGAAACACTTGTAATCAATAACAACTACATGGAAAAAAATTCAATCATTACACATTCCATTCATATAATCAATCAAATCCATTCTAAATAATTCAAGGCATGGAAATAACGTATGCGTTAGAGAAAACCTAGGCCAAATGGCCATATATAGTCAGACATGGGAATTCACCCATAGGGTGTCCCATAACAAGGTATAATACCTTATGCCTAAGCAATCTTTCTTTCTCAACAAACAAACCATAATATTTATTAAACATGGTCAAATTATAAAATAAGCAATACCCCAAACATTATTCATCACTTTAAGGATATATAATCCAAAGAGAATCGATGAAAGGAACAAACCACCTACCTTGATGTCGTATGATGAACACTCTTGAACGTCAACCCATGAATCACCCTAGAAAAATTCTGAGCTATAAAAATTGTAAAAAAATCAACCCTCGATAACCCATGAGAGATGAGAAATAAAGAAAAAGGGATATAGGGAATGAGGGAAATCACAAGTGGGAATCCAACCCAACTTACAACGTCTTAATAAGAGTTTAGAAGAAGAATATGGAGGAACTAAAAGTTATTCGGTGTTCTGTTGCTCTCTTGTACAAGAAACAGAAAGAAGAAGTGTTTTCTATAGACGAGATGAGACCCTGCTCAAACTCATCAATTAAAAATAAAATTACATTTTGTAATCATTTAATGTACACTTCATGTACTAGCGTCAACTGTCCCCTACAATAGGTGGTCTATCAGGTCACCTACATAGCCATGTACTCGGCCGTTACACGACTAGTACACATCTACATGTGGAAAATGGGTACACAACATAAAGTAAAAATTAAACGAAATGTAATTAGAAATTTTTTATTTACTCATTTATCTGAAGAAACAACCTGAAATAATGATCCATAACTAAAATGGGGATTCAGGATTTTACAAACTACCTCACTTATAATAATATTTCCCGAGATTTCCCTTCAAATGGTGAATAAGAAGAATCCTCAATAAACTCAAGACACTGTGATCATAAGTCAGCATCCCTCTCCCATATCTCATTTGGTACTCGCTTGTGGTACCACTACACTCATACAAGAAGAATAGACCGGCTATAGAGAACATTCGTGCTACGATCCACAATCCGATTAGGGTGATATCAAAGGATGCATCCACCTCAAACTCAACCTCCTCGGGTTATAAAATATGATATTAGTCAGAATAGTAATGCCATAACTGGGAAACATCAAAGGATGTCGTGTATATCTTGGTACCTCTAAGTTAACTGCAATATATATGCAACCAGTCAGAGTCTCTTAAAAACCTCAAATGCCCTAACTTATCATGGTGAAAGATTCCCATGTCTCATAATCCTCATATTTCTCATCTTGTGTGGGAAAAATAATACCTGATCTACAACCATGAACATTAGAGGTTATCTTCATCGATAAGCATATGATTTATACCAAAACTGTCTAGTAGCCGCACTCTTCTGAATCAACTTCACCTTCTCAGTGGTATCCAAGACAATATGAGATTCCCTGCATAACTTCCTCTCCTACCTCTAGACAACATAAGAGTGATCAACATTGCCTACCACACAATGTCTCGTAAGGTTCTGTCTGAATCATTACTTAAAAATTGTTATTATAGCCAAAATCCTCTAGGGGTATGTCTCTCTCCCATGAGTCACTGAAATCCAAGATGAATTCTTGAAGAATGTCCTCAAAAAAACTAAATTGTGTGATCAGACTAGACCCCAATCTGTG
This sequence comes from Viscum album, assembly GCA_963277665.1. Taxonomy (NCBI): domain Eukaryota; kingdom Viridiplantae; phylum Streptophyta; class Magnoliopsida; order Santalales; family Viscaceae; genus Viscum; species Viscum album. The sequence goes on from OY728126.1 coordinate 393,542,624, forward strand.
GATGGTGGGTGGTACTCAAGATTATATGTGTACCCAATGTCCTATGTATTCTCTGCCAGACATGAGAAGTAATCCATGCATCCATGTCTGAACAACAGAGTTTGGAACCCTATGAAAAAATAAAATCATTTGGATTTAAAACCTTCCAAGATCATTAATACTGGGGGTTTCTTTGATCGGAAAGAAATGTGGAACATTAATGAGTCTATCAACAACAAACCAATCATCATAATTCACTCAAGGTGATCTTGGTAAACACATCACAAAATCCATTGCGACATCATTCCACTTCCACTCGGGAAAGAGTAATTTCTGAAAAATCCCTACTAGCCTCTAATGCTCTGCCTTCACCTTCTGATAGGTGGAGCATCTCATAAAAAACCCAGCTATATACCTCTTCAAAACTAGACACCAATACTAAGGTTTATATCTAGATATGTCTTGGTGACACTAGGATGAACTGCCAAAACTGAGGAATGAAAATCCAATATCAAATCTTTATGTATGTCTGCCGACACACATAGACTCCCAAGAAAATTCAAGATATCATTCTCACCTATGGTCCACCCAAGCGTAGGGTCCTCTCCTAACACTCTCTCCCATAGGTTTAGGACATCATAATCTGATAGCTTCATCATTTTTACTCGTTTCAGTAGAGTATAGGTAACAACTAGAAAAGAAATAAATTCCTATCCCTATCCTCCATGGACTACCAATTGCATCTCAGAAAATAGATCCATAAGATACCACTCACTACTAGCCTCCAAGAATGCCAGTATCTGAGTCCCCTAGCTAAATGAATTAGCCACTACGTTGCCTTTCCCAGGCCTGTAGGCAAGATGATGGTCAAAATACAAAAAGTACTTATGCCAACATCATTATCTCATATTAACATCACACTAAGTAAAGATATACTTGAGAATTTTTGTGGGCAATGAATACAACAAAATGTTCACCCAAAAGATAATGTCTCAAACAATATAAAGCATGCACAACAGCAGCTAAGTCAAGATCATGCATTGATTAATTCTTCCCATGTGGCCTCAACTGCTGAGACCCACATGCAACAACTTCTTCCCCTTGCATATGCACTGCCCCCGCCCGATACCTGATGCATCACAGAAAATATTGTAACTCTTTCCAGGAACTATAACTACTAGTATCAGTGCTGAATTAATTCTTCCATTCATCTCCTGAAAGGCTGAATTATAAGAATATTTCCACAAGTAATTGTCACCCATCTTCTTCAGGCCTGTTAGTGGAGATGTGAAGCATGAAATGTCGTGTATAACGAATCTATAGTAACCATATAGCCTCATAAAACTCCATAACTCAAATAAGTTATTTATATTCTCCCAAAAAACTAATACACTAACTTTATCCAGGTCTAATGGTACACTTATATATAAGATAACATGACCCACAAAGTGAATCTGCTCCATCCAGATGAGGAATTTTGATTGTTTTTCATATAACTGATAATTTCTTAGTGTACTCAATATGATCCATGTTGAGTGGCATGGTTGTGTATAGTGTAAGAGTACAACAAGATATCATCCATGAATACTACCACAAATTAATCCAAGAATGGTTGGGGCACCCAGTTAATCAGGGCCATAAAATCTTCTAGTGTGGTCGTGAGACCTAGGAGAATTTCCAATTTCTTGTATAGACCATACCAGCTCCGAAAGGATATAAGAGGTATATTTTATGGTCTAACGCGCAAATGATGATAATCATATCTCATGTAAATCTTTCAGAACACTTTCGATCCTCAAAGATGATTGAAGAAATCACCAATCCTCAGCAAAGGATATTATTTCATAATCATTAAGTTGTTTAGCTATCAAGAATACACACAAATCCTGAGGGTATCGTATGACTTTTTCTCAAAAAGGACAGGTGAACCCCAAAGAGAAGTACTGGGTCAGGTGAAACCCTTTGCATGAAACTCATATAAATATTTATTGATCTCCTATAACTATTGTGTAGCCATCCCATATGGAATAATAGACACCAGTGCTACTCCTGTCATAGGATCAATAGAGAAATATACCTCTCACTCTCGAGGTAAACCTGAAATTTCATCAGCAAAGACATCCCTGAAATGATCCACCACTAGAGGAAAGTACATCTGTGAAGTCCCATAGTCATCCAGATATTAACTAGCAATATGAGATTTTATTCCTCCCAACCCATGATGCTTAGGTCCATCTATGATCTCCGGGAAATCCTATTTTCCCTTGTGTAGAAAAGACGCTCCCTCTAGTGATGTGAAACTCACCCTAACATGTTAATAGTCAAAAAAGGCATAAAAAGAGACCAACCAGTCCATTATAAGAATGAAATCGAATCATTTCATCTCTAAATCATAGAGGTCCCATACGATGTGACACCCACCCTACTCAAGAGTGAACTCCTTGAACCGATGTACACTTGCAGTCCTAATCCCCAACAAAGTTTCTAGCATAATAACTTCATCAAACATAAAAATACAGATCCCTGGGATCTCAGCCATGGAAACATATTTAAAACTATGGGAAGAACATATATTAGAAAAATTAGAAGATACAAATGAGGCAATTAGAATCATACCTCTAACATTATATGGTTCAATATCCAGCTCATCTTGAATCTCTTCCTTAGTAAAAGTCTAACCTGTACCACAACCCTGCAACCCTGCCTTACCACCATGAGCTGGTTCACCTTGCTGTTGCTATAAACCTGATGCCTAGTTACCATGACCATGACTACCTCCTCGACAAAAATTACCTAACGAACTCCATCTATTTTTCTGAGGAGACACTAGTAGTCATGCAACTGAACATAGAGTCATAACAGATCACCTCTCACCAACTACTGGTCGGAAAAAATGACAAAAATGCTGAAGATGGCCCCTTTTTCTATAAGATCGACACTCAACTAGGTCTCTTGGGTACTACAGTCTCATGTTCTCAATATTCTCACACAAGTATAACCTCACTTGCCTACATGTGGACACAACACAGTTACTAGAATCACCATGTGAAGGATCCCCGGGGAGCTTCCAGCAATCTAATGATGGAGTACTAGCCCTCGAAGCCGAACCACCCTAGATCATAGATCCTAACTCCCTCAGATTACGCTCGGTAATCATCTCTTAGTTTACTATATCAATAAAAAAGGTCATCATGAAAATATTCACCTACGATTGGATGTCATACGAGATACCATCCTCAAATTGCATAGCCAAAGATAACTCTTCACCTCCCAGGACAGGTAAGTAACACTAATTCTCTGTAAAAGTAGAAGAGTAGTCCATCACTGAAAGAGAGCCCTACTCCAAATCCATGAATACTTGGTATCGATTGGCCCTCAATGTATTAGGGTAGAAGTAGTCACAGAAGCTCCTCTAAAACTCTTCGCAAGACATATACCGATAACACCCTTCATGTGAGAAAAAATCCCAGAATATCTTGGAGGAATCACATAGCATGTATGTCACGAGATTCACCCTCCTCTCCAATAGAGTCTCTAGATGTTCATAGATGGAAATTATGGCCTCCATCCTTGAATCAACAACCCGTGGTCCTCCATACTTTGAGAAAGTGGTAGGATGTTTCTGTTGGAACACCTACTTCGAATCCGCCATAGTCGGGGAAGGATGTAGTTCTCCATGAAAAGTCTACACCATCCTTATATATCATTCACAGAACAGTGCAGTAGAACCAATGTGTGTTATAATAGCTTGTTCTAAGATAGGAACAACATGAGGATTTACAGATAGTCCATGTTCTACCATTTTCGGTGTCCGATAATCTCCATGTATCTGGCATACAACCGAAGGACATCTTGGTGGAATGACTCTATAAGTTCAAGCACACAACTCAGTTCATGACTATTAAGGTCAATGACATATAAGTACAGGAACAAAACATGACAAGGAAAACATTGATGTTTTACAAAACAAGGTTACATGACGTCTATAACAACCACATGACATGTTCCCTTGAAGACTTAACATGGGTGTGTACCTATACTAATCCTATTCATGTAACACCCCTACACACACTATGTTCCTCATGTGACACAACATGCACTTGATTTTTCCCTCCTTCCCAGGTTCTTCTACATAGCTTGAACTTCTTGGTTCTCTCCCAGTGTAACACTACAAGACATTTTCATCCTACTCATGAAATTTACCAATTATGTATCGTCTACCCGTGTCATTGGTCACACGGCCGGATACACGGTTGAAAACTACATGGTGCATACAATCTTAACATGGAATGTATAACCTATGTTTCACCCACCCATTTCTTTTGTCACACGACCAGATACACAATCTATATGGCATAACATGTACTCCCAGTACACGATGTGTTTTTTCAAACACTTATCAATCTCATGTCATTTCTCACAGAGTCAGCCACATAGTCAACAACTACACCATTTTTACATATAGTAAACGACATGTACTTACAAAAAATCAGTTCTTCTATAATAAAAGAACACATGGCATGTGTTCATAACACCACATCTAGTGTTGTCTCAGTTTCCAAATAGTAAGCCTATGAAAATTCTCCGAAACCCTTGAAAACATAAATTTTTTTCAAAGGCATGACAAATTCTAACTCGTGAGAGCCTAAAATCCCCAAAATCAATGTTTGGAATCTTTTTTTCAAGTTATAACATCAAACAATTAAATTAATGTTCAAACATGATCCACAAAATTCAGATCCAAGTGGTCCTATAACACCATAGGGATCAATGTTTGTCATCCATCCAAATGATACCTTACATATACCAACACCATATGAAAATAGTGGGTATTATATCATGGAATCTATCAAAAAAACATTCTTATATAATACAACATATATCACAGTAGCATGCAATCAGTAATGCATCCTAAATGGCATGAAAATAATTCAAGACAAGTGTTGTCTAGATGGTTCCTATATGATGAATGAGATGGCATACCATCATCTCATCATGTTGAAACAGAAATGAAATCTCATAAATATCAATGATAATATCACAAAAAAAAATTATCACATAATGGTGCAATCAAATCAACCATAACAATTGGAAAACCAAAAAAAAGTCAATATTCAGGGTAACCAGGATTTTCCCGATGCATGAGTTAGCTACTCCCAGGCACAACTTATTAACAACTAGATGTTACTTTCTATCCTCGTCTATTTTATCCAAATAGTAAGTCAAATTAGAACAAAACACTTTTGATACCACTTTTTAATGTCTCAGTTCCAGGTGCCACCCAAAGGTTCCCCGAACTCGGTTAGTCACATGACCTCATGGGAATTTCCCCGAACACTAGAGGCTTCCAACTACCAGTGAGGGACTTTGTTGTTATAATGGGGAAGATATTTCCTCATTGGAAGAGTAATCACAGTGGAAAAAAATAGTATATATGGTCAAAATCAGTAATACCATACTGCAGATGTAAACAATATAAGACTGATAGGAATATAACAACCGGGTCATATATACAACGATGCATGTCATATGTGTCTAGGAAATCATCCAAATAAGTCAAATTGTTGGATATATAATACTAAAACAAAATTACAGAAAATAAATAAACTCCAATATCAACATAAGCGTCATCTAGGTCCCATGCTCCCCAGCTCCAACAACAATAAATTAGATGATGAAGAATGACACTTAACCTTATCTATACCTGCAACCATATAATATATTTGGGTCCAAAATCAGGACCCAAATAGGATGTGATATGAATCCCAATAGGCAACCACCAAATGATTTGTGCCTAAAAGTCAGTAAATATATATACTAGGCAATAAATAGAAATGGAGAAATAAACTAGGGAGTAATCAAATGTAAAAAATCTCACAGATTTCAATTACATTCATTTTATATTAGTAACTGTTGAAACCATTGAATAATGAATCCTGAGATCTGGCCAAAAATCTGTATCCCTCCATGTGATAGTAAAAACAAATGTCGTAGAAGACCATATAATAACCAATTATGACAGAGTCCAAGCCTGGCCTTTCGCTAGGCAGACATGTCACAATCATTAAAAAATTCATAAACAACCCTATGGGAAATCTATCATAGTCTAACCCTTTTAGTTTAACATACAACTAATCAAATACATAATAACAGCTCAACAGCTCTCATGATCAATAGGCTTGGGTTAAGATGGCATCAATGAAACATAAACGACCTCTGGGTAGCTCTCATAGTAATTACCCTTGGTTACAAATAGCATAAATAATCATAAAAAAACTCTAGGGTAGCACTCATGGTAAATAACCTTGGGTCAAATTCTACACCAAGGCTCATAGCGTCCTATGTAAATAAAAAATGATACCCCCACAGTTTTCCTTGTCCAAGGCTCTGACGGTCTATTGAAAAAATAGCATGGATATCAATACAAGGTATCACATGTAATATATAACTACAACATAGATAACATTATCAAGCATTATACATGCTATTAATATAATTAATCAACTATATCATAAATAATTCAATTCTTGGAAACAAGGTATGCGTCAAAGGAAACCTAGGGAAAACTACAATAAATAGTCAGACATGAGAATGAACCAATGGGGTGTCCTAGGAGAAGGTATAAAACCTTATACATATGCAATTTCCATATCTCAAAAAACCCATATAATGTTTTAAACAGGTTCAAATTATGAAAATACGAAATACCCAAAACGTGGGTATTCAGCACATTAATTGTAAATAATTCAAAGATAACTGATGAAAGGAAATAACCACCTACCATGATGTTGTACGATGATCACTATTGAATGTTGGCACTTGAATCATCTTAAAACAAAATATATATAAAAAAATGGTAAAAAATGATCAAGGCATGAGAAATCATGAGAGAGGAGAAATCAAGAAGAAAGACTCCAGTGAAAGAGGGAACTCGCCGGTGGGAATCCAACACAACATATGTCATCTTAATCAGAGTTCAAATGATGAACCGAGAGGATCTCAACGTTCTTCAGCATTCTGTTGCTCTCATGTACAAGACATGTGAAAAATAATATTGTTTTAAGACGGAATTTGACCCCACTATGACTCATCAATTAAAAATAAAGGTACACAGTGTGTTAAATTAATGTACACGATGTGTAGTATCCTCAACTAGCCCTTGATTTAGGTGGTCTGATAGGTCACCTACATGACCAGATACTCAATCATTACATGGACATTAAATAGATACACATAGAAACCAGGTAAATTAAATGTACTAAAAAGTACATAGTGTTTACTAAGAAAATTTCCCATTTATTCCTTCTTCCTAAAAAACAGAACAAAATAATGATTCATACCTGAAATGAAGATCCGAGTTCTTAGAAGGAACTTCTATAGAGAAAAATTTATTTCAAGGAAAGAACCCTAAAACTAAAAAATAAAAAATATTTAATTTTTTTAGAACAAAATATATCATCATCAGAGGCACTATAATAATTATTCATGATAAATATTGAGATTATGACATAAAACACTTACCTTGAGTTTACCTTACATCAAAATCAATATAACCTGATAGAAAATAAATTTTGTTTCATTAAAAATCTCTAAAATATCCATATTAATAATTATAGTATCACAAATTATACCATTATAACATTTAACACCCCTATTTATTGATAAATTCTTATTTAAATCCTCATTTCTGGGTGTTAAGTGTTTCATTTATCATGAGTATTTCAGTTTACTATTTATAGTACTTATACATTTATCTTAGTTCCATCACCTAAATAGTTTAATAAGGATATAAATTATCATATATATATATATATATATTCATTATATATAGATTTATTTTCAACCATAAATGTTATATATAGAAAAATAAATTACATTGTTCATTGAGATGGTATACCATCTGTACTAATGAATGTTGTTTTAATTTTTTGACGGAGGGAATGGAAAAAAGAAAAAATATTAATTAGAATTTATTTTATCATTATAATATCACATATATCATATATATTCATCAAATTCTTCTTCATTATCTATCAGGTAAAATATTAATGAAAAATGAATAACATCGCTTTATGTAGGTGGTAGTCCTCCCAAACACATAATCAATTTTTTCATTTATTAATGTATTGGAAGGTATTAATGTAGATGAGCTCATAAAATTTTGGATGTTTAATTATTTCATAATAATGATTTATAAATAGAAAACATATCATAATATCAATTTATTAAATATTGTGATGGAATAAAAATTGCACCACTATGTGGAGAAGGTAGGATATACACACACACAATAAATACTCTGACTTCCAATTTGATGGGAAAGTGGATTTATAATGTTTTTTTAATAATAATATCATATTAGAATATTTATCATAATTAATTTATTAACATATGATTAATTATATATATTTTTAATAGGTAAATAAGATTATAAAAAAGTGATCAGTTAAGATAACTACCTATTATTTGAAACGACTCTTTTACATCTACTATCAAGGGAAATAGGGTGGCTCAGTAAGAAGAAAATAAGATCAATAATGTTTATAAAGATTTTTTTAGAGAGAATGGTATATTTTTCTCAATATATAAGGCTCAAAGTGATTTATATAATGGTGGTATGAGGTATTGTTTTATAATTTAGGTGCGGTGAACTTTTGGAATTTTTCAAAAAGATAATGTTTAGTAAATTCATTGTCAATCCAAATGACACAAAATATACATGTGTGTGAAGAAAAGGATTGACAAGGTTTTAATAACTTAAATAAAATAATTCAAAAATAATTTGGTTTCATTTTAAACCATATCAGTTTTATAAGCCCTTATTTAACATATTTTAATTTTTTACTATGAAAATAAATCATTATATATTAAAATTTTATAGTTATTAATAATATAGTTAAATTAGACCATAAATTGTTAGTTTATGATATCTCAAACCATATCATATTATAAAAAAGCTATTTCATCATTTTTATGATTTTATTTATGATTTTTAAAAATATTATTTCTTAAAAATAACATTACTATCAATTGTGTCCCTATTCATTTAATTTTAAATAAAAGTCATAACACAAAGTTTGAATTAAAATATAATATTTTTAAAAAATTATTATATGTAAAATTCAAATATAAAATTTATTTACTACTATAAACTACTCAAATTTTGTCCCTTTTAATAGTAAAAATCATTTACTATTTTTCTCAAATAATTGAATAAATACTAGTTTAGTGTTGTGTAATAATTTAATGAAATTATATTATACTAAAAATTATAAATAAATTACTATCATGAATATAATTTCATTAGGCACATTATTAATAGTAATATTCATCCATAACTTCCTTTTAACCCTTGATAACACCTAATGGATATTTAAAACTAATAGAGATACATTTTGTAACTATCTCTGACTCCAATAATTGGAATATAATTTTCGAGGACATTTGTCGACTAAAATAATTTATTTATATAATAAATTAAAAAATTAATAATTACCTTCATCAATTAAGAATTATTTTGGAAAATTATGACATTATAAAATATTCTAATTTATATTATCTCGATTTACCCATTAACATGTTGATTCATTTTACCATAGTTAAAATTCATATTGATAATAAATAACAGGGGAAATTCACAACAGATGTACCTTATTATTACCAGTAGATATTTAAATTTATCTGACCAAATACACATTATTGTACGAATGAAATTATAATTTCCATGCCAAAAATTCAACAAAATTTCTTTTATGAGAAAATAAAATTTTGAGCATAAAATCGGATTTATTTTTATCATATGCATACAGATAAATATTCAAATAATTTTAAAAACATTTTATCTACTAAATAATGTATAAATTTCATTAAAATAATTTAAAAATAGTTATTAATTGTATTTACTCAAATTAAATTATCTTTAACACATAAAAATTATATTAATGAAAAAATATTAATTTTATATTTACATAATTCCTGTTTTGAATTCTAAAAATTTGATTAAAACAGAATTATTTTTAATAGAAATTAGATATTATATATTTTTTATTTAACTATTAATATTAATACACAATAATGAAATTTGTAGGTGAAAATGGACCAATTATATTTTAATAATGTTATATGGATTTTCGAAACTCATTGTTGCTTGAAAAAAAAAGATATCAAAGAAAAAAATTTATTTAATGAGAAATATTTCTTAAAAATATAGTGGTGTTACAATATCACTCCATTGAATTGATTAATGTAATATTTACGTATCTAGAGATGATGATGATAATAATGTGTTTGATTTTGAATTTCTTATATCACATTTTAGTTTTTTAGTTTTAATTATAGATATGCTAATAGGATATATAAGAACATGATTTTAAATAAGTAGGGTCACATTTTAGTGAGTGTTATGATTGTTTCTATCTATTCTCAAAATAATATGCATGGACATTGTTTCAAGTATCCATACTCATAGAGTGAATATTTCTCATGATTATGATGCCATGTGAATATATTATGAATCTTGAATTATGATTACATCCTTAACAAAATTAAAATTCATGTTTATTAATATGAATTTAAAATAGAGTTTATGATATAAGATTTTATGGGGTTAAATCTATTCCATTGAGAAAATAAAATTTCTTATGTTATTATACCATTTTTATTATCTCAATATTATATTTTACTGATATCTACAATGTTTACCCTCAACCTGAATTTGATCGCACCTTTTCTTATGTTTTCCATCCCCATATTTTGATTGGATTTTTTCTATTATGATAATTCTATATGGGTACTTAAATGCAGATCATTATGGGAGATATTGAAGATAATTTAAAAAATTATTTCATTATGCATATAGTCTCTATTGACAACAAACCTTTATAACCATCAAAAATTTATTATTTTGAAATATATTGAATATTCATCTAAAATGAGGTAATATATATATTATTCTTGGGCCACCTCATATGGAGACTGGGAATTTTGATCAGGTTATGTGAGGATTAATTCAGATTCTAGTATATAATGTTATATGGGCTGGTTCTTCTCAAAAAACAACCTCCTAAGAATGAAATCTGTGTAATATAATCCATTTATAATGACATTTCTAATGAAATAGGTATCATACAGGTTTCCTCAACCTATGTGTTTGTTGACAATTTCATTGAATATCAAAAAATAACATTCCAAAAAAAATTTATGGAAATATACTTATTTAAGAAGTGATGTCTTTGTTAAAGGGTCTATGATATCATCATTATTAACATACAGAATGGAAAACTCCATTATCACATTATTCATTAATTAAATATGACCTATGATGCACCCAACATTTCCTAACTTATATTGAGAATACTTCATCAGAGTTTTTATCAAGGCATAAGAGAACATTACTTTTATTATACATATAAAATTTTGTCAATATATTTGTAAAATTTCACATGTATACATATTGGAACATATAACAATGTATATAAATTTTGATTTCCTACTCGCAGGTCACATTTTAATAATATATTTTTAGAAGATTACCAGGGGTATAAAATATCTTAATATGTTTGATAGTCTTCTAGGTTTCCACCCCTGATAGCTTATATCAATTGTGTCACATCAAATTATATCATATGACCAAAAAATATATATTTTATAACATTGTGATGATATTTCTAGGACCTAATGAATGCCAGAAACTTCTATGACCATTCAATTTTACAATTACTCATAGGAAATTGTCATATACAATGCCACACAAAATAAGAATAATGATGTGATATTAAAATTATTATTATTCCAAATAATGAAAATAGTAAATCATAAAGATCATAGAAATTGATTTTTGTGAACTAACTCTAAAAAAATTACATAATATATATATATATATACATTTAATATTTTCAATTCCCATAAGGTAAATGTTTTCACCACTATTCCTAAATCAATATTAAAATAAAAATTAATATAATCAATTAAGAAATATTAAATATAGAGTTTATCATATAAATATATATTTAATCCATTAATATATATATATATATATTTAAAAAAATATTTTCATGAATGATTATAGAAATAATATATCACTATTATCATGTTGTGTATTATAATTTAAAATAACATTTATATTGAATTAAGAACTCTAAGATTGAGTTGGTTGTAGTCCCTTTAGACAGTCCAATTCCCAACTCAAAATCAGCCATATTTGGGGTTTCCTTAAATTCAGTTATCATGAAATTACATCATCTGTCATTTAAGGAGGCATTTCTATTCATAACATATATTTCAATTTATCTGAAAAAAACAAATATAATTGTTGGTAGTTTAATGTTCTCCCTATCCTTAAAAATGTATGAAGAGGATATAGAGCATCCAAGATAGAAACCCATCATTATGTTTAGATTTAATTGGCACATTCTCTATGTTTTTGTTCTTCTCAAAATTGTTTGACGACCTATCATTAATATCATTTTCCTACAAAATTAACCATATATCATTTTGTTTTTACCATTTTACAAAACATATTTTCTTTTGAAGACATAGTCTGTTAAGTATTTTCTAATGAAAAACATTTTTTCTTCTCTCCCATTGGTCTATTAGTAAATAAGGTTGTTAATATACTTACATAATATATTATTTTGTTCCTCTATCTAGTATTTATAATATTTAGATTTTTTTAATGAATGATCTTTTTCTATATTGTATAAGATACAAAACACAGTGTTCCAACCAATAATAATGTATTATTATTTGAATGTGATTGTTATAATATAGTAGTTAAAATGGATTTTAAGAGTATGAATAAATGATTTATGAAATAAATCTATAGATCATACACAATATAAATTTAACATTATATGAATTGAAAATAATAACATAATTTTCGTTAATGTCATATTATTCCTTAGAAATACATTTTCTTCAGAAATTGGTTTTCTTTTTTAATGGGTGAATATTTTTTTAAATTTGCATAAGTTTTATAAAATTTAGTTATAAAGTTAACATAATTTTTGAAATCATAATATAAAAATTAGACTATAGTATTATTTTATAAATTTATGAAAATTAAATTTTTTATGAATGTTACAAATTATATTATTTTATAAAATAAGATATCTTTTAGGATATCATCATGAAATAATTATGATATTAATTTTTAATTAACATATATAACTAATAATGTATTATATAATAATATAAACACTATACAATAATAATTCATAAAATGGAAAATAAAATTTCATTCAAGATAAATTCCAAAATCATTTTCAGTGCCGACACAATGCATGCACAATAGTGGAAAAGTCAAATTCGTTGACTTATATCAAATAATTGACTATTAGAAAGTATTTAAATGACCATTTTATTAAATAAAATAAATAAAATTTTAATTTTAATTATAATTTTCAGTTTTTAAGTTATATTACCAGAATATTATCCAAATTATTGTGCAACAGCTTCCTAAATCTAATTAAGTAAATATAACAAATTAAATAAATTTTCATGACCAGGATACGAGTAAATATACATAATTAATGAATACAAAAGATTATATTGAGGCTAATAAATTTTTTATGTTATTTAATTTTTTTAAGGTTGGGGATGAAGGCTCGTTTTTTATTATTAAATCAAAGAAAAGACCTCTTTAACTGGGTAGAGGGAGACCCATTACATAGCCCGTAGGCCCAAGTTTTAGGCCCAATACCCATTCTGTGAATAGTACTACTACAGTACCCACACTGCTATAGTACAGCACAGTACCCGCCACCGCTACAGTTCCCCTTCCACCGCTACAGTTCCAACACTGCAACAATATCTTGACTACTACCGTAGCACTACAGTGCTACTACAGTAACCTGCGCCACATGGGTTTTGAACCCCCATTATTCATGTGGAATGATGGGGTGCTTACAACTAAGACAAACCCCAACTACATATGAAAAAATATGATATTTAATATTTTAAATTATACATATGAAAAAAAATATGATTAAATTATTATAAAACTGTAATGCTGTTCTTTCAAAAGAATTGTAATTAAAATTATTTTTAAGAAACTCAAAAGAAACTTTATGAAATATTAAATGAATAAAAACATAGAAAAGATTTATTTAAATAGTATATTTCCACCAAATTAATCTGAGGGTCTAATTTATGACATATGGTGGCTACATATATGAGATTATGATCTCTATAGTATTTTATTTAAAGAAAAGACAAACATTTAACAAACTTGTTTTAAATCAGTATAATAATTTAAATACGATGTTATAAAAAATATTTGTTCAAATATAAATATTATTCAGAATTAGGAAATATTTATCTTCATTGACGTAATTTATTTATATTTTTTAGTGGATAAATAATTACCTTGAATGGTCACACAATGCTGATTCAATAATTATTCATTTAATAGGAAAATCAAATAAATTATATTGAAAATATTAAAATAAATAAATTTTAATAAAATTAAGGAGATTAAGGACTTTTATATATGGATATAAAATATTATGAATGTATTAAAATATTTTTTGATTTTATCTTATCGTTTTGATATTTGTTTCATTTCAAATTAATAAATAGTGCCAAATTGAATATAATGATATTATTTCAATATACAATATTGATAAATAATTTAATAATCATAAAATTCTTAAATAAGTATGAAGGGTAAATTAATTGTCGATTTTTTCTCAAATTTTACATTTATGGTTCAATTTAATCCCTATAATTAAAACCTACATCATTTTAATACTGAAAAATGTTTTATAGTAGTTTAATTTAAAATAGGTTAACTAGGGGTTAATAAAAATAATAAGATTTAAAATTAAACTAAAATGTGTCCAAATTATATCCTATTAGGAGATTACAACTCTATCCCAGAATAATTTAGAGTCCCTTTCCATTGTTTTTATTTTTTTTTTTGAGATTATATTTATTAAAAATTAAACTTTTGAAAAATTCCAAAAGTGTTTTCTCACCTTAATTATAAAAGGGAATCTCCTATATCAATTCATTACACAATATTTAGGCATATATATTTACCAAAACATACCAAATTATATTCTCAACAACCCAAGATAAATTATAGAGTTTTTAGACTTCCCAAGATACCGACACTATTGCATTTTAGAGGTTATCTGAAGGAGTCTTTTGAAGAATATGTAATCGCTCTAACTGATCCAAATATTTTTCGAATCATATTCACATCATCAAAATATATTATATTTATCATAAAGAAATAAATTAATTACAATAAATTTTATTTAATGTTATTATGACTATAAATTCACCATTATACACCCTCTTTCTAATCGAATAAGCAGTGAAACTATCGGGTGATCATACGTATGACTTACCATCTCCAGCTAGATATAAAATAAATTTTTAATCAATATCATTAATGGATGGAATTTCTGATGGTTATATAGTTTGAATATTATATTTTTTAAATAATTATACTTATGGAATTATAATATCAATTCTACATTCTTGTCATCCTATCTTTTGAAAAATGATAATTTCACTCAATTATATGTATGGACTACCATCTCCCTCATATTATGTGATTAATTATTCATTTATATTTCATATAGAAGTAAATGAAGATGTATTTGATGAATATATATTATATATATGACATAATAAATATTATGGAATGATTAATTATCATTTACTATTATTTCCTAAAATCAGTTAAAAAATGGAAACATCATTCATGCATACATTTGACCTAATGCACCCATGAATTGTGTAATTTATTTTTCAATATATATTTTTTATCAATGATTATAGATATTTATATAATTAAAATCTATTATTTTTATACCATGATTTATATTCAATAATTATGGGAATATGATCAATGTATGTGGACTAGGATTATTGAACCAAAACATGCTTGGAAAACGAAGCAGTCATCACCCAGAACAATGATTTTAATAAAAAATTATTAATAAAATTGTGAAAAAACAATATAAAAAAATAATACATGTAATGTAATGGCTTTATTCAAAGGTATGAACCATTAAATGTTTTTTTAATTCCATATATTACTCTTATTTAATCCCTAAGAGGATAAAAATGGTCTAAGGAGTGTCTAGGGATAATTTGAATCCTAAAGCACTGAAATAGGGGAAAACAGGCTGGGTCACACATTTTTTCTTAAACTATGAGACATAGTTCATATAGAAAATGTGACAAGTTTTTGGTCTTAGATAGTGTGAAAATACATTGTTTGCGCATTGTTAGGAAAACTGTGTTATTGACCTTGTAATGAGCCCCTTTGAATAAAAACATGCCATATAGTTGGTGCCCAATTTAGAAACAGTGAGGGTATATCATGAAAACCCTACTATGTATGTGAAATATATAAACTACCCTTAATGTAAACTTTTTAAACCACTTCCTTCTCCCTTCATTCTTTCGAGCTGATTCCTCCCACCATCATGAATAGTGGATCCCTCCTCCTCTCTTGGGTGTTTGTGTTTTCTCCTTTATTTCTACATTGATTACTTATTTATCGAAATAAACAGAACTATCTTAGTGAGATATATCAATAGAACCCCTCTATTTCTATGTTTATCTATGATCCATTACATTATCTCGATTCAAAAATTTCATCCATATTTTGGTGGTTTTTCTAAATCTTATAATATTTTTGGTTTTTGTCAAATCAAAGGATGTTATCCGATATGTGGAGTAATATGACTAGAAGGTAGGGAGTGTACTATCTATTTCTTCAACTTCATATATTTTTAGAATCACACCATTTTTATCCTAGATTTAACCTTCTATCGAAGCTATGTTCGAATATAATAAATTAATTTAAATAATGTTCTATTTCTGTTGAGACACTTTCTTATGGAAAACCTGAATTTAGGTTGTTCATTTTTCATTTAGTGACCCAATTGGGTGTTCCCATCATAAATGGCATTATTTACCCATTTTTTAAAATTTTAAATTATCTTGTTTGCGTGTGAGACCATAGAATAATGATTTAATTTGATTAAATGATTTTTCATGTGTGTTGAACCATGAATTGGGCCCCTTTGACAATTCTTATGTTTAATTCCCATTAATCAACCCTTTTATAATAACATATTACATTGATTATAATTTTATATATGTGATTTATCTTTATCCAAATCTTGCCTTTAAGTCCATATGTCACTCTATGTGATTATTATACTAAACAAATCTATTCGTGCCTTGTCGTTGCCACTTTATGTAAATTTATGTGCCTTGCCTCTTTGGTTCTTATGGATTTAACCATATAGATGGACTAGAAATAAATTTATACATTCCAAACCTGATGAGTTAAGTTACTGATATATCATTCATGACATGCGATTAAATGAATGATTATACAATGTTCTTTTTATTGTCTCTCATTTTCTTATGATTATTGTTTATTTGTTAGTGATATTTATTAGAGGATTCAGTTCATTTTGTTCTAAATTTATTATTCCTTGTTGATGTCTTGGATTTTTTAACTTGTAAAGATTCATTATTTCTTGGCATCATGATTCTTACTTTTTGGAATTTCATTATATATATGCTAGCTTTTGGACATGCCTTGACTAATTATTTCACTTGATATGGGCCAAATTGAAAATGGGTTCAGTAATAAGAATCCATGGATAGACTAACCATGTTATTTAGTTTATGATTTGATGTACTGGGGTGATTCTTTAGATTTCCAAGCAAGGACTACCCATGGAGTTTTATTCATTTGAGTAATACCAATTCATAAGAGGAGAACCCGTAGAAAAACTAATTGGAAATATGTATATTCCATGAAATTGGTGATATATGCTCCCCCATTGGGGACACCAAGAATAGACTCATAAGTCACCAAGTGATAATATGGATGTCTTATGGGTATCCTAGGATAAACTCAGGGGTACTGTATTACATCGACTATTCCTGTAGCGATAATTGGGACCCATTTTAGATCTCATTGGATGGGATCAAGACTCCTCCTCTGGATTTGATATATTTATTGTTTATATTGATTATCTATATGATATGTTTTTTCATTATTATTAATATGATATAATTATGTAATTGGGATGCTTCTTATATGATTATCTTGTACTTTTGAAAGATGAAATGGGTATGATGCCCCCAGAGGAAGAATAATCATGGGGGTACTCCTTCTTTGTTTTCCTTTATTATTATTGTCCCTTGTATACATAATGTACATGAAAATGTAAATTATTGATAGTGCCAACATGGGCTGAAGTAGGTGATTTGGGATGGGAGTCCATTGGGAACCAGGACCAATTTTTTGCTGTATAATTTTTTACTGCATGGATTTTATCAGATACTTGAATTTAGATCTCTTATTTACAGAAAAAGATGGAATGGTCTAGACAGTGTGGGTACTAGACTCCTGATATTTATATATCATACCCTTCTTGAGTGCCATTTGATACCTAAGAGGACTTTATGATCACATATATGGATAAAGGGAAACATAAAAATTCTAATGATTTATTGATATACAATCCTAGGATAGCAAGGTAAGTGTACCTTTCACCACATCGTTATCATACTCCACATCACTGATAGTAATTGCATTTGACTTTCCTTTGTATTTGGCGTTAAGAGTTTGTTAGTGTCGATCATCATCAACAACCATTGGATTTGCACATTGATTGGCATGATGCCCCATCTCCTAGCACTTGAAACATTGATGTGTAGGAGGTGCATTCTGTGTAATCATTTCTTTGTTCGCAACATTAGAAATCTTTTTCTCATTAATTCGACATTCAACTGCCTGATGACCTTCTTTTCCAAACTTAAAATATTTTCTTGTCCAGTTAAGATAATTCCCTCCATGTTTCTTTCCTCAATTTGAGCATAAAGGAAAACTCATATTCTATTCAGTGTGATCTTTATATTTCCATTTGAATTCCATTTTCCTCTTCTTATCAAACCTATATGACTAATGGGTTACTCCAATCTCATTCTCAACATTGAGAGAACATCGAACAATTTCCTCGTATCTATTGAAGTCCCTTATGGCTAATTCCCTTCGAAGACTTCGTTTTAAGCCACAAAAGAATCGATCGATCTTACTCTCAGGTTGGATAATAATCCCAGAAGCGTACCATTCAAGCCTTGTAAAATATTCTACATAGTTTCCAATAGATTAATCATCCTTTTTCTTTAGTTCATGAAACTAATTCTCCATCTTCGTTCGAAGAATACGAGGGAAGTACTTATTGAAAAATAAGTTCTTGAACTCATCCCATTCCATGGACACAATTTAATCCCTTTGCCTCATATTCTTAATAAGATTCCACTATCGATCAGCTTCAACTTCCAAACGATATACTGCTAAGATGAATTTATCATGTTCAGAACATTCTAGAACTGAAAATATCTTTTTAGTGGTACTAATCCATTGTTCAGCCACTAATGGATCAGAAGACCCGCTAAATGAAGGTGGACGCTGCCTCATGAAGGATTCAATATAATGTTTCTCCTTCCTTTGCTCGTTTGGATGTCCTACATGGTTCATATCATGAGAGAGTTGTGTGATCATGGCTACAAGATTTTGCATTCTAGCTCCCATAACGTTTGGTTACTCATGGGGACAATCCTTTCATTGCCCGTCGCATTCCGCATTAACACGGTTTCTTCAGGTTCCATCCATTGACTAAAACCAAGAAGAATAGTGTGATCAACACTAATTATAATAGGAAAAAACACATAATCAAGAATAAAATTTCACACTTAATGTATTATAATAGGTTGTTCATTTCCATTTCTAAAACCCTACTATTGTGTTCTATGCTTAGACATATCCTTAGGGTTCTTACTCGGGCATTCACATACGAGTTTCCAAAGGATGACTATACCTTTCCTCTGATACCAACTATAATGAACCATAATTTATATACATTGTTATTACATAAAAAATGAAACACACATATTACAACATATAACAAAACCATGAAAGAACCATATAGGTATAGTGTCTTTAGAAACTAAGAAACATAAACAACTTGTTGATAAATCATTTACGTTGTCTCCCATATATTTCATCATATCTCGAGTCCCTTTTGGCATATTATACTTAATATCCTTCTTCTTGACCTGGGGAAAAGAAAACATACAAAAGGGTGAGCTCAAATGCTCAGTAAGGGTAAAAAAAAGAAATATTAGTCATATCATATTCATAAGAAGATATCATTTTTAAAATCATAACCTGCAAAAGAGGTCATAATATCATGTCATGGGTTAAATCATAATAATGAAAATTAATCCCAAATAATCATAACATAAAACATGAAACTTTTTGGCATATACACATAATAATAGAAAATCATTTCATATTAGTCAAGTCTCATTGCCAAGACCACCATAGAGGACAAAGTCCATTACTGAATCGAGTTCACTCCTCGTTCTAGTCATGTATCACTAAAGCAGGTTAACTTTCCATTCCAACCATGTCTATATCATGAGATATAAATCATTACCCAATGCAATAGAGGGAGATATAGGTCCCACCCATCTCATAATGAAACCATTCTTATGTGTGCCACAAAATCATAAACCATACATCATAGCATAACCCATGTAATAAAAATGGGATTCTTAAACATCATGCCATCATAAAATAATCCATATAAGATAAAATGACATCATAAAATTAATTCCATCATAAAACAATCAAATAAATGTAAAAAATAGGGATAGGAATAGAACCATATTTTAACTTAGATGGAAAATAATTTTTATAAAACACTTGAACATCATTCTTGAGGAAAATATCCTTTCTACTTCAAAAACATTTTTTCCATTCTTAACATGTCCTGCAATTTTTAAACTAAAAGATGTTGATTAAAAATAAACTTGAAAACTTTTAAATTAACCTTCTTGGAAATAATGTTCTAAAAATCCACTCATGCCGTATAAGTTAAAAAAACACTCTTCTCGTACTTTGGCCAGAAAATTCAAAAAAGTTCATCATATTAAAAATGACAAAAGATTCCTTTCATATCATTTACTAAAAACTCACCGAAGTGAAAAATTGGATTTAAAAAATTGCAGGAGGATAAAAATAATATTACATATTGAGGAAACATGGATGTGGATGATAAATATTCCCCAATAATTTCTGAAGTATAAACAATCTCAGATAAGAATGAGATTGTGATAGTTTCCCTTACCTTAGGTCTGATATTCTTTGAACGTGTGCAAACCTCCTACATAATGATTTAAATAATGTAATTTTCTTATTCCATAATCATAAACATTGTTATGATATCATATATGGTAATATTCTTAGCTTCTTATTAGTAATATTTTATTGCTACTTGTTATTCGTGTGATAATTTCTTTGTGTTATTATTTGTGTTTTGTCGAATAAATTCTTATTCTTATTTTTAGGTTATAGATAACTCATTTATATAATGTTATTAGTGTAATATATATAATAATTATTTATTCAATTCATTTATATAATCATTATGCAATGGAGATCATGTAGAACGAGTCACATCACATCGTGGAGATGGTAGGCCGTATGTACGCACGGGCGATGATATCATTCCCATGATTGTAGAATTGTATTGAAGTGTATGAATTATTATTTAGAATCCAAATCACGTTACAATAATAATATCTTGTTATTATTTAGGCCATTATACCTATCCAAGTAAGGTGGTGGTGGAAAACAGATTACACCACAGCGTGGAGACGGTATTTCGTACGTAGGCACGGGCGGTGATTTCATAATTTGTAGGATGGATAGAAGGTGAAATAGGTTTGTTTCATATTTATAATAACATATAAGTATATGAGTGATACTGATTTTATTTTTTCATAGTGAAACAACTAAGGAAGAATACGTATAAGAAGAAATAAATTTGAAATAATTGGTAACAGATATTACCTCTTCTTTGAGACGCCTCTTTGAAACCTCATCTTAGGGCACTAAGATTGGTCTTTGAAGTAGGCCAGGACCTATAGAATGTTTCTAGGTAAGTTTAGATGATATATTGGCAGGGGTTGGCTGAGCTTGAAGGCTCAATGTGGTGTGAGGAGGAAAGGGAGGAGGTGCCCTTTTATAAAGGAGGATAGGGGCTCCTTTGGAAAGTGTGAAAATATTATTTTATTATAAACTTATCTTCAGTTTAGAAAGGTCCAAAAATAATTAATGATGAAGATAAGATGACTCATGGCCTAAATAAAATCATCCAAGTGTAATTGGACAAGTTTTGGAAAATATTTTAATCATTATAATCTTATTTTTTTAAATCATTTATTAATGAGGTAAATACTGCATCATTATTGTGTCATAAATAATTTAGTTTATTTGATGTATAAAAATTATAAAAAAATTAAATCATGTATGAAATATTTTTATATTTCCAATGAATATTTATAGTCAAAAATATAATTTATATAACCCCTTATAAAAATTAGTTACTAAAATATTTTTCTTAATGTCAATTTTGTCTTTACATTAAATTAATTAATCCAAATTGTCATTATCACTACCAAGTGGCTCAATGGGCTCCCCAAATAGACCCAAGGATGCCCATGGTTGGACACTACTTATAAAATAAGGTTATGATAAGTGTCAAGGTAATTTTGAATTGTTATAATATTCTTTCAACCTTGATTTACCCTATTTACCTTTAACCGCAGTAAATAAAAATTACCGTAGTTAATATTCATAATATCAAAACAAAGTTACCTATTAACATAATTTGGACCCACTGATTCTAAATATGGATAGCATTTTTCAAAATTCAAAACACAGAAGATGCATTAATAAATTTAAAATTAATCCCGTTTTTAAGCAAATGGGTTTTAAAAGTTAAAGCATTGCCAAAGATGGAAATGTTTTTCCTATGAATTCAATATAAATTAATGTTAATGACATACATTATATTAAATTGTAAAAATATATTATATTTTTACTTTAAAACCATTCAATATTATAATTTAACAGTATAAATTATTGCGATAAAAAAAGTTGTTTTTAATTAAAATATACCGTGTTTTTACTATTCATCAAAGTATGAATGTTACCAGAATAATATGAAATTTTTATCCAAAGCTAATTTTTATTTCCTGATTCCAAATAAGAATTATATTTTGTCAAATTGAACTTATAAACATGTCAAAAACTATATTTATAATGGGCGTGCCATCAAGAGGGGGTATAACTAATTTTTTTTAAAAATACTTCTTTTATCCGAAAAACTGATTTTGTTTTCATACGTCATTCTAGAAAATGTGTAAGATGAATTATAATATTATAAAATTAAAAAATCAGTTAATACTATTCATAAAGGCTTGTTTATAATATTATAATAATATATCGTTGTTTAGTGAAACTCAGTATTGCGTACTACACACGCTATGGAGGAAGGTCGTGATTGCGTCTAACGTAATCCAAGCTAGTGTTGTGTGTAGTGAAAGATTCCTTTGTGTATAACATAAGAAATAAAAACAAATTCTCATAAAATCTCTGGGTGTTACAATACTAACCACTAACATCTTGTTTAAAGAGTTATTTTGAAGCATAACATTAAATCTGAATTATTGGATGAGGAGAAGACTATGGTTTATAATAAAATTATCCATACCAATTATATATACCATAAAATTTATATTATTGTTTCATCATGTTTTTTCAATATAAAAAACTTATCAATAGTTGAGGAATGGTTAGCTTAGAGAATACCGATATGTAATGATCTATTGGGCCTTTCATCTACCATGATTTTGACCCTATAATAATGATATATTGATTATTAATAAATTTTATCCCAAATTTAAATCCATGAACCAAAAATTTAGTTTTTTAGATGTATGAGATCAAGAATGTGAGATAATTATACCATGGAAGTGACTTGGATGAATTCACACTGTACATTTTTAGGAATCAATTTTACATCGTTATTTATTTCAAATCAATTAACTTGTTCTTCATTAAATTGTTTTATAATGTTATCGTTCTCTCCCTTGTCTGTTTCCTCTATGGAGAATCATTTATGTAATGATTCTTCTCAATATGGGAGGATTTATATAAATGTATTAATGAATTTAATCCATATAGAAATAGAAATTTCAATATAAATTTTTTTCATATATAAATGATTGTTTCCAAACATCTGATTATAGGTGAAATCTAAATAATCTCTCCAATAGAAGAGATTATTTTACACTATATTGTGATATTTTAATTTTCCCAACATGAGGATGTTAGATTATATATTTACCACCTGTAACAATCATTAATATAAAAAAAGACCTGAAAAAACAATATAATGCATCGTAGTGGTGTTATAAATGATTCATAAGGATTTATTATCATTAAATTTAAAAAAATTGCATTTAGCTGGTAATCCGTAAATTGTGACACCTTAAACCTGACATGATACTATATTTTTTCTAATGTAAATATATCTACAACTATAACCTGTATATAAGGAGAATAATATACTAGATAATAATATTTATTCTCCTTTATTTTCTAATTATATAGACACACATATCATGAGGTTAAATATTAGTAATTATGTGCTAAATAAACTTTTACACCATATCATGAGTAAAAGAAACATGGTGGGAACTGACCTTACATCAGGGGTATGATACTCGGAGGGTCACGTTATCTTTTGAACCAATGATTCCCTTCTTATATAATCTATACATATAGTTAGATCTTATTCTCTTGGTGTTCACTAATTCTAACCCCATAACAAGTTTCATTTCATATCATATTTAATTCTATTCTTTATTAAATACTATATTCAGTATACTTTCATGAAAATAATATTTATCATATAATAATGTATCCTAATATAATAATAATTTAAATACAATTATATTTGTTCATTATGTTATTAAATGACATATGCAAGATAATATTTGGATGAATATGAAAACATAATGAATTTCAATTTCTTGTATTCATGTTCTTATTATTTTTAAAATTAAAATATTCCAAAGATATGTTTTTTTCCAAAAAAATATATAATTTTTCTATTATAATAAATAAATGTTGATTACATGATCTTAAAAGTAATTATAGGTTTTATATATAATTTTAAAATATAGTATACCATGTATGTTTATTCATTTATAAAAATGATTCTCACTTAACATTAATCATTAATGATTACCTAATCCATTATTTATACAGTTGGTATATATTGATTCATTATCATGTCATTATCCATATTTTTATTTCCCACATTTTTATTCTTGAACTTTATACCAAAAACCTAATTTAATACCTCTGGTCTCACATTGGGACTATATATTCTTAATTCAATAGATTTCCTGAGGATGAATTATAAGAATAAAATATTACATTAGATATCAAGAAATTTTATTAAAAATTTTATGTGTGAAAATATATTTAGTGCATACAATCTAAATAGTTGTATAAAAATATTTTGAGTAAAACATTATATTTGATTAATAATCTGTCACATATGGTTTCCCTTACACTATCTATGAGTTAATTTTATTGATAATGATAATTTATAAACTACACACAATCTCTAATAGAAATACAATCATGGTGGCTAAACAACTGGTGGGGTTTCAAAATTTATCATTAAAAAAATATTTTATTTTTTGGACTAATCATTAAAGTAAAATATAGAATATATTTATTGAAATTTTGAAGGATGTAATTCAATTAATATTTAATATAATATTATTCAATTATAAATATTTTCATTATAATGTAATTATATAAAATGTTTTATATATGTAGTTCAGGGATTAACTGAAATGACATCAACCATTTATTTTTCACCATGAATCCATTATACTGAAACCACATGTGATAAAAACTATTTATTCAAAAATAGAGTAAAATTTCTCAAAACAAAAAATTATGTTTTCCCCTTTTAAAATTTTATAAACTATAAAAGTATAAATAATTAATTTATTAAAATGTGTTTTAAAGAATATAAAATCATCCTGAAATTTCCCCGACATATTTTTTGTCAAATAAAAGAGGATATACAACATAAACATTTAAAATAAATATGGGGTATTATACAATCTAAATGAATTTATACTACAATGTATCATAAGAAATGAGCATGTGAAAGTTGTTTTCTATTGATCTTGTGGTGAAATTAGAACTTGAATGAATAATGAGAAACCAATCATAAAATAGAAATCTATTTTCAAAGAAAATATATTAAAATATTAGACTATAAATAGAAATTAGAAATGGTAATTCATAGTTTAAAAATTGATATTCATATAAATCATAAATATTTTCAAATGATTCTGATCTTATATGGTACATGGTTTTTTGTTTCATTTTATAAAAGGCTTGTCCATTCATATTTTTTAAAATATTTTACTAGGTTGTTTCAAATATGGATCCCAAATAAGGTCGATTTTACATACCACAAAATATATTTAGGCTTCTTTCTTATATACCTTAATAAATTTCTTTCTGATACTTTTATTGTGTTTCGTAATATATTAATCTTCATATTAATATAGTTCATATTCATGTAAAATTTTCAAATAAGGAAAAGACTATCACCTTGAGTAAAATAAGTTTACTTAATGTTTTATTTAAATATTTAAATTTTCAATTTCATGATTCAGCTGCGTTTGACTTTTGGAATTTGTGATTCTGTGTGGATTTGGTGGTTTGTTAGATGCTGTTTGAACTCAACGATGTTGTTGATTATTTCTATGGAGAGGATGGTGATTTTTTGGTTGAATCCTTTGAGGGTTCTCACCAGTGGTGATCGATGATGGTTTGAATCCGGCTCTCTCCTCCGGTGGAATGCTTGCAGATGCGTGTTTGATTTGAGGCAGGGGTGTATCATGAGCTGGGTGGTGTACGGCTTATCTGTCAAAGATATGGTATCATGATGTCTGTTTTTAAAATTTCATTTTGAATTTTATGTTGAATGTGGATGTGGTTTCTAGATTTTATATGGTTTAATGCCTGCATATGGGAACCTGATACCCAAAAACCGGCTATTTGAAAATGAAAAAAATGGTGTTGTTGTTTGTAATATGAAATCACTATTAATGAATTAATTTGGACTATATTCAGTTTATTGATAGTTGATTCTATTCACGTTATAGTTCTGCAATGATAACTAAAAAATTATAGGTCAAAAAAATTAAAAAAATTATTATATATATATATATATATTTGATTTTTAATTGAATAAAAAAAAATCATTCCTGTTGTTACATATTTCCACCATAATATCATATTATTATTCTTTATTATAAAAAATATTATCTTATAATTAGTCTCAGAAAGTAATTTTTCATGCCATGAAATTATTTTTGATATGAAATTAGTTTACCCATATTATTTAACATTTTAAAATTATTATCCTATAGTGAACATTGATTTTGAGAGTTAAAATCTATGATAACTAAAAAATCGTCATGAGGATATTTCATTTATTTTTGTGATGTATAATATATTACAACTTCTCTAAAAGCAATTGATAATGTATCCTCATAATATTTTATAACAACTCTTGAGATTTTATTATTTGTTCTTTTCAGTATTATTGGGGTATGAATATTTATTATTTTATCATCTATATACAATGAAATATAACAAAAAATATTAAATTGGTTACACTAACCAAACTATTTTCTAACACACAATTTTTTTATTCCCTATAATCATTAATATTTAAAAAAATGTATATAATTATATTAATTAAATCACATAAACTACAAAAAATATCATTATATCCCAATATCTTTATCGTGTTATAAATTGTGAATATTCCTGAATCTTATCAAATAGTCTATCTTAAGGGATTAATCTATATCTATATATTTATTTATAATATTAGACTGTTATTTCCATAAAATATATGATTATGTAGACAATTATCAATTTCAATAATGTGATATAATGGAATATTTTTGATTTATTATAGTTATTTTATTTTTATTTCCACATTTTTGAAAATTTTATGAACACCCTTTTGATATGATTTTTTAATAACTTTCATGGATTTAACCATTAATAAAGATAATTATAGTAGTATTGGATATAATCCATCTTTTATATTATTCATTTCCATGTCATTTTTTGATATTTTATCAATCATATGTTCTTTCATTATGATACTTAAAAGATTCAAAGAAATATTTCCCTATTTAATCAAGGAGAGGTAAAAATTTTCCCAATAATTCTAACTGTTCTTATATGATCACTTTCCTAGTTCCAATAGAGATAGTTCTGACATTTTGTTTTCACTTGGTATCGGTTTTGATGGTTGTTTACCAAAACCATGATACATGATTATATTTTCAATTATTTATAGAATTTCCATATTCAATTTAATGTAATTTATCTTTTTATCATTATTATTTAAGAATTTTCAGGTCTAATAAAATCTATATGTTGGTTGAAAAATAAAATATTAACTACAAAATTGTCATGGGTTCTGATTTAGCTTAAATTTTCAAAGGAAATGATAAATATTTTATGGGTTATCACTGAACCATGTTTTCAAAAATATTAATTTTTGGTGGAATCATTAAAATCATTATTATAATATAGGATGTTTTTTTATTTTTATTAGACCAATCCCTAAATAATAATTTATTATCTCCAAACCCTTTGCTATAAAGTTGATGTTTCTTTGATTTTCTTTATAATACATAATGACAACATCCTGTTTATTTTAAATATTGTTAAAAATAATAAAATATTATTATAACATAATAATTAGATATATAATTACTGGGATTGGTGGTTCTAATATCGTACTGAGATCTAAAAATTAGGCCATAGTGATTAGTTATTTATGTATAGTGTTAGAAAATTAATGGAAATGTGTAATTTCCTTTAAAACCCATTTGATGTTGTAATTTTTATGATGAATTATTTTGATCAATATGAGAAAATTTATAAAAGAATCACCAAATAAAATTATTATTTCTCAATGGTACATAATCTAGATGATTCCACTAATATATTTTTTCAATATCAACTAATCCCTAATAAAATAATATCTTGATGTTGTATTTTTATATCCAATGATATTGGAACCTTTATTAATGATTAATAAAACTATCTCAGTAATAATAATAATTTTATCTACTTATATGTATGATTACATAGATCGATCTTTTAAGGTCTTTTATTTTATAGGGTTAAACGTTTCTCTGAAAAAAAATATTTTTTATCTAATTGTAGCATAATGTATCTCCAGGTCATAGCCAATTAAACAATTCTATAGTTTCTCAATATATTTGGAATGATAATTATTTTTATTGTTCATGGACTTCCCCAAATCATATATCTTTGTAGATTCATTAAAATTAGAAAAATATTATAATTTTAATTAAGATATTCTCTAAAATTAACATTAAAATGTCAATGTTTTTTTAATAAATCATGTTTCCATTGTAATTCCACTTCGCATAGAAGATAATAAATTATATTTATATGATAAATGTTGTTATAAAACTATACCAAAAAATATTTATTTTTAATTTTCAATTTTTTCCTCCAGGTTTTTTATGCTTAGATCATAATTTTTTATTCTAATGGGCATATTTGTTTTAGTTAGAGTACTATAAAAATAACAGCATTGAAATGTTTATTTAAGATAAATTTTCATTATCAAAAAAAACAATTTTCG
The DNA here is from genome assembly GCA_963277665.1 of Viscum album. Lineage (NCBI taxonomy): Eukaryota > Viridiplantae > Streptophyta > Magnoliopsida > Santalales > Viscaceae > Viscum > Viscum album. The sequence goes on from OY728126.1 coordinate 393,572,245, forward strand.
GTCATTGGACCTAAAAAATAGGTGTTATAATTAAATTATATTATCATAAAAGATAATGTTATGAAATAATTAAATATATAATAATAAAATTAATATAAACTTTACAGTATAAATTTAATAATAAAATCTAAAACTACCCAAAATATTTATTAAATTTTATAAAAATTAATTTATTTTTATTGTTATTGTAAGTAAAATTTAAAAAAATAATTAATTATATTAAAAAAATGGAATATTTCGCACGAATTATTTCATTAATATATCATTAAATTATGTTACTCATTTTTATTTTTTTCTAACTGGATAAAATAGTGGAGATGTAACCTCTATTTTTTTAAAGAAGTTAAATAAATATAAAAAATAATGGTATAATAACAAGAGGGGGTAACACTAGTAAATATTTAGATTCCCTACACTATTAAATAATTTTTTTTAGTAAAATTGATTGTAATTATAATCTTTCTAAATTATTTAAATTTATAATAACTGATTCAAAAATTTCAATTAAGTTTAAAAAAATATATCTATATAATACGATTATAGTAAACTGATCCCAATTTTTTGTGTGAAACTATTGAACCATATATCCATTAAAAAATAATTAAATGATGTATTACATCATAATATTCACTATATAACTAAATTAGAATAATAATACATTGATCAATGAAATCTCAAGAGCCCTTATTCACATGAAAAAAATTATAAATCACTTACTATTGATATTATCTACTCCCATCATATATGAATCATGATTTATAGATAGAATAAAATCTATAAATAAAAAAAGTATAAATTTTTAATTGTGAAAAATAAAAATGAAAATATTTATCCACTCAAATTTATTCCAGAAATTACCACAGAGAATATGAATTAATTAATGTTATACTATGAATAATAATGACCTAATTGTGGGATTAGTTTTAAACCTCAATATGTACATGAATATATTATCCATCCAATACATGAGTTCATGAGAAATAATAGGGATGTGAATAATGTGTAATAGTAAAATAAAACATAAAAAATCCGTTTTGATTCATTATCCTAATTAATAATTATTTATATTTAATAATTTTGATTCTCAAATTTCATTCTTCATATTATTTTTACTCATATGGTAAAAATAATCAATTATTGTTCATAATGGATATTTTATATCATATAGACCACATGTTTTTATATTAGTCTTACAAACTAATAATGGTATATATAAAAATTTGATTACTATATCTATTCATTTCAATTCTGAGAGAAATATATCTATTACACATATCTATTTTTTTATTCTTTGATCCAGCATTAGAAAAAATAATTATTGGAATTTGAAATTTATGTCTTCAATATAATTGTCCTCGGATTTTATTAAATCAATGAATGACTCATTTTTGGTCATAAATATTTAAATGAATTGATGAGTTCGAGTTTGTATTTCTAAATCAAACAGGTTATTATTTTCTAAAAAACATTCTACTCATATCCTTAATATCCAGCATAATACTTCAAAATGGTTAATAAAAGTATTAATAAATATCAAATCATATTCTCTTCAAATTCATCTAAATTATTCATGATTAAAAATCATGGTTATATTAAAATTATATTTATGAAATTAAATGTACTTCACTTTTCTTGCCTTATAAAATCTAGGAAATGAATGATATTATTTCTCAAAATTAAAAAAAAAACATTTCAATGGATAATTAATAGTTTATACATAATCAATGTGTTATCAAAAAAAATTTATCAAATATTTGTCTTAAAAATCCCTAAATAGTATATTTAGCGTCTAATTTAAAATAAAATTAAATACATAAAATTATGTAATTATTAATTTCTAAAAATTATAAGGGGTTATACTTAAATGGAATAAAATAATACATTTACTCTATTTAGGATCCATTATCCAATGTTTACATAATAATTATTAGGCATCCTAGTAATTATCTTTGTTTTAGATTATATAGAATGAAATGTAAGGTATAAATTGTTTATTTTTTCATTACATTGTATTATATCCTCTCATGATATATACCGTTTTTTGGTTATTTATCCATTATCAAAATTACTGGGTTATATAGATGTCATAAAAATCCTTTATTATCAAAATATTCCACTAAAACAATCTATTTAGAGATTTATCTATAAGTCATTCATTATTCCTGAATTTTATTATTTCCCCAAACTAAATTCGGATTTCCACTATGAACTATGTATAATATGTAATGGAATACATCTTATTGTTTGTAATAATACATTCATGAAATTATTTTATCATTAAATATTAAACAAATCAAACAATTTTATAATATTTTTTGTTCCTCATATAAATTATTTACTCTTGAAATATTCAACAGCTCATCAGTTGTAACGCCCTAACCCCAGTGACCCAGAGTCGGTGCATTATTACATAATATTGTCATGACCATAAGAAATATCAAATCTCGAAAGACCGATCGGTTTAGTAGCCTTGGAAACACTAGCTATATTCATAAATTTTTACATTAAATCATAAAAATGAAAACTACAGCAATATAGTCTCCATATTCCACACTCATATCCCCATATTCTATCCTTACAGGTAATTCATAAATTACTTCTTCACATCCTGGGAAAAATAAAACATAGAAAAGGGGTGAGATCAAGTGCCCATTAAGGATAACAATATAGCGGAAACATTCATAAATAAGAATAAACATTAAAGGGAATGTATAACTTAAAACAAACGCCTTTTAAACATTAACTTCAACATAGTATGAAAAGAAATAAAATGAATTAATTCCATTTACTTATTCACATGGATATTCTATTAATCGAATAATCAAATGAATTATCAATAACCTCTTTCATAATGATGGAATGCATAATGCCAGACTATCAGAACCACATAGCCAAGGCCTCGTGCCAAGACTAAAAATAAGATTTTGTCAAGGCCTTGTTCCAAGACACTAGTTTGTCTCATGAGACCTACCGATGCATCGAGAAGATATAGCGGGCTCCACTCGTCAGATATTAAGTCTAATGCATTCCCATATGAAAAGGTTTAAACATAACATAAACATTCGTATTAAAACTAGCATACGAAATGTAAATACTTCATCCATAAACCACGAATGGTATAAAAACAACACATCCACAGTAAAACATATCACAAAACCTTCAATACAATATATAAGTTTTGTTTCATAATAAATAAACATCAAATAAGTGTAAAATTTATCAAAGGATGTTGACATAGATGAAATCAAAACTCTTTTTAGCTCTTTCTATTTTGAAATCATTAAAGAGTCATATATTTATAAAATAAAACATTTTCTTTGAAAATAATTTTATAATCTTTTAAGGGAAGCTTCGACGATTTTATAACGGCCGAAAATATCCGCACCTGCCGTATAAGTTAAAAAACAATTCATACCTTAATTTTCTCGAAAAGGTAAAAAAGCACCTTGTTTGGAAAACGACGGAAATATTCCTATATAAACCACTTATAAAAAGTCAAACAAGGGTATAAATGAATTTAAACCATATTCTAGTAAATAGTAAAAAAAATTTGAAATTCATTTTTAAGAAACATGGATGTGGATAATAAAGTGATCCCAGTAGATTATTACGTATAAACAACCTCGGATAATGAAGAGATTGTAAAATAAAACCTTACCGTGTACTTTTCCTTGGTTGGGGTAGGTTAAACTCCTGTATAATGGTGAAATAATTGTTATAAATTATACAATAATCATATACATTAATATGATATCATATATGATCTTTTATCATTGATTTGTTAATAATATCCTATTATTATCATTGTTTCGGGTGTTAACTTACTCGTATTCTTTTATATGTTTTGTTACGTAAGCCATGTTTGTAATGGATAGGTTGTATCTTAATCATATCTAGAATGATATCAAGTCCTTATATACTATTATTAATCATCAAATGAGAATTATACTTGAATGGATACGATGGAGAATGAATCTCATCGCGTTCGTGGAGACGGTAGTCCTTACGTACGCACGAGCGACAAAATCATTCATTTGATATTAAAATAATATATAATTGGATGGTATATCATATATATACATAATCATTATCATGTTAAATTTATTATTTACATGAATTACACATCATTATTATACCCATCCAAATAATAATTTATTGAATAAAAATTACACCACGACGTGGAGAGGAAGTGGAAGAAGAAAGGAACTTGAAAAAGGGTGGTGAAATCATTACCTCTTCTTTGGGTTCTTCCTTTTGATTTGATCAAAAGGGCTCCTTAAGTTGGCTTTCTGACTAATGGAAGGCCTCTAGGATGAAGTGAGGGATGTTTAGAGAGTATTTGGGCAGAGTTTGGCCGATCCAAAAGGCTTTGAAGGTGTGAGGTAATGAGATGGGGGAGTGCCCTTTTATAAGAGGGTGAGGGGCACCGTTGGAAAAGCTAGAAATATTAATTTATAATAAATTCATATTTGGTTTCTAATGGCTCCAAAGTTTATTATTTATAGTTTAAGGTGGGTATGGGTCTAAAACCACTCATCTAATTGAATTTAGACAGGTTTATGTTACTATATTAACCTTATCTTTAAGTATTAACTCTTAGTTAATTAGTTTCACTTTTACAATGTCTCTTTGTATTTTTATATTATATGGTTAATAAAACATCTATATAAATCCAAGAGACCCCCCAGTGGTCCATTAATGATAAAAATATCATCAAATATGTCTCTTGGACGAAACAATATATTTTTAGGAATTTAATATCAATTAATAATATACTATTTGTTTTAAAAACTCTTTTATGTCAATTTTGTCACTATTCAATAATTGATTTTTGTAAAAATCATAACAGAATGATTACTTCGAAAAACGTTAATTAAATAATTACTAACATGTCATATTAGCTTAGAAAATTAGTTTAATTCATAAAAAGTCTCAAATTATATTTATTTGGGTATCTACAATATCAATCATTTTAATTTTTCACTATTATTGTAATTACTGCATCCCCATTGTGTCATATATAAATTAATTTATATAATGTCTAAAAATTATAAATAAAATAATATTCTGTAGGAAATATTATTATCTTTCTAATGAATATTTATAGTTGAAAATCCAACATATATAATCCAATGTAAAAATTGTTTTTCTAAAAGATATATGCTTCTGTCGTTTTTGTATTCATTTTAACTTAATTAAAATATAGTGTCCCTATCACTTACAAGTGGCACCATGGGGTCCCAAAATCAACCCAATGATGCCCATGGTCAAACACGTATCAACCAATAAGGTTAGGACACGTTTTAGGGTAATTTTTTATTATTATAATATTATTTGTTAACCCTTATTTACCGGATTTACCGTTTAACCATGGTAAATAAAATATTTACCGAAGTAATTATTCAAAATGTTTAATAATAAAATTTACCTATTTAAACTATTTGAAAATCCTGATTCCAAATATGGAATCCATTTTTACAAATTTAAAACACAGAAGTGCCAGAAATTAATTTAAAATTAATTCTTGCTGTAAAAAAAGCGTTTTTTAAGATATAATAACTAATAAAAGATTGATACTTGTTTATGTTCGGTTTAATTGTGAAATAATGTCAATTGACCAAAGTTTTATTAAATGGTAAATATATATTCTAAATATACTTTAAAACCACTCAAATTCATAATTTATCACTATTAGTTATTTTGATTAAAAAAGTTGTTTTTAATTAAAATTTAGTAATTTTCATTATTCATCAAAATATTAAAGTTATCCAGAAAGTACCAAAATTTCACCTTAGGCTATATTCGATACTTTGAATCCAAAAATAAAGTCCATTCTAAGAGATAAAATTTATAAAATTTCAAAAATTAGGTATTACTATTCATAACGGCTAATTTGATCGGTTGTGGTGTGTGTTAGAACTCGATGTTGCGTACAACACACGCTATTTAAATTATTCAAAGAGAAATGTACTGTAGAAGCTTGTGATGTTTCATTGTTAGTTTTTGATGTCCCCATTCTAAAAAGTATATTTATTTAATCAAATTGAATATATAATCGTCTAAAATATTGGATTTAAAAAAAGGGTCATTATTAAATGTTTGTAAAAGTGCAATACTGAAAATGAATTTGTTCTTAAATTATGTATAAGAAACTCATAATATGGATAAAGATTATATAATGTTCAAAATTCAGTTAATATTATTCATAACCTCTTTTGAATGGCTAGTTTGGTAAGTCATGGTGTGCTTGAACTCGGTGTTGCGTGTAGTGCAAGTTATTGAATTATTTTGAAGAAATAATGCACTATGAAATCTTGGGGTGTTACATTCTCCCATCCTTCAATAAATTTCTTCCTCGCAATTTTAAACTATTCTTCGAAAATAAAATGTTGAAAATAGAAAATATCTTTGTGGGAAAACCCACATCGGAAATTGGGTTAATAAAATTTTGTCTTAATATGAGGAAAAGGGAAATGAAAGGGTAACCACCAAATTATGATCTCGATTAGGAGAACATTGGTGGAAATTAGAGACATATAATTGGAGGAAAAACAAAAATATTTATAGGACGTTATTGAGGTCATCAATCACAAAAAAGTTTAAATTGAGGGCCTTAAATTCATCAATCTATGAAGATTTAAAGTACCATCGGTTCAAAAAACATATGGTGTTAGGATAACACATTTTTTGTTTTAAGATCCTATCACTAAAGTATAAGAATTAATTTCTTCATTGAATAAAAGAAGAAGAAAAATATATACTTGACAAGTAGAGTCTCATCCATTAACTATGTTCCACCACAAACTCATCTTTCACTCTAAAAGATAATAGAACTCAAAAATAATATTCTTTTTATCCAATTTGTATAGGGTTAAAAAAATAAATTTATAATTCATCTAGAAGATCCATTAAAAAGGACATTATTCAAACCAGGAAATCGCATGGGTCAGTGGTAGGTGATACACCCTTGTCACCCTTCGGTTGTGGGTTTAAGTCTCACAACCGTTCCAGATGCGATGGGTTGCCACCTGACCTCCGGGTTGTCTGTTTATGGCAATCCAAAATAATCCAAACTAGAACTATCCAAAATACTTCAGTCCAAAATTTATAAGGAAGGTAAACACAATGAAGATTCCTTTTTTGCTTCGTAATAACATGTGATCACCTTCATCATGTATTCTTTTAAAACACTGAAACATTCTGAATTACCATAAAACCTTATTGATTGCATTCATGATCCCTTATTCCTTAAAGAATAATAGATATACTCCTTCAGTCCAAAAATGTTGTAAACCCCAACGATGATGGAATATACAAATCATTAATCAGTTTCAAGGTAGTCAATAATATCCAATATAATTTATCCAAATCAATCATGTATTATTCTAAAATCACTACCTCGGTATGAGAACCATATTATGTTTTATCTTTCTCTCAACCATATATTTTCCAAAAATTTAACCTGCTATTGAGTCACTTTTCTTTGTTCCACACAATCTCAAGTCCTTAATGAAATAGTACTGCAGTACAATCCTTATATACTCCATAATTATTATAACAAGTAAATTGTTGATACAACACTCAAATGACATAATCAACATAAAAACTCTAATCATTCCTCTTCATCTGTGGTAGTATCATAAACTGATTATTATCCAATAGCCTCATTTGCGACATAGTCTGATGACTAGGACATAGGTTCGCGTAGTGTCCAAACTCCTTGCAAATGAAGAATTTTAAATTTGAAACAATTTTCTTACCCTTGCAGTCATGTACTTTGTGCCCTTTTCCTCCACACTTATATCAAACTCCCATTCCTTTCAGGCATGTTTCAGGGTGTTTCTTCCCGCAGTTATCACATATGGAAAAAATTCTTCCTTTCCCTCTTCCCTTTATCCATCTTTCTCTCTTCTATCCTTTTGTTCTCTTGCTTCCCTTAAAATCCATAGGGCTCAGAAAACTCTTTACTTATCTTATCAACACATGATATTATTTCATCATATGATGATAATACATGGGAGACTATTTCTCTTATAAATCGGGCTTAAGACCATGAATGAGATGATCCTTCGTTCTCTTTGGATCATCTGCATTGCTGGAGTTTTCATTCCTTATACTAGGCGCCATTTCTAAACAATGGCATACACTAGATTGGTTTTGGAATCAAAATACATAATTTTATACTTATAAAACAATTAACATAAATTGAACTATTTATGGATATAATCCATAATCATAATAATGTTTTCTTTGAGGAAGTATATACTCATAAACCCTTCATAATGATTTTTAAAGAAAATTAGAGTTATCCTAAGAATATCCCCCGGGAGTGTCCTAACCAAGAGTGTAGCAAGGCCCGTTGTCGTGCACCAGTTCCCGTTCGAGTCTAGATCAAAGCGGTGTTTTCGGGTTTTACCCCTAGGTAAATCTATGCTAGAGCCGCCTCTACCTGCTCGTATCTAGACAGGGCTGTATTCCTCAGAAAACTCACAAAATCTCTACAATACCAAAATTTTAGGAAGTTCTTCTATACTAATCCTCAAAGTCCATCTTAGGTCTATGTACTCTAATCCGAGTATATCAAAATCTAGCTTCCAAGGTTTGTACTAAACTTCCTCTGATACCAACTGTAATGCCCTGACCCTAGTGACCCAGAGTCGGAGAATTATTACATAACATTTTCTTGATCACAAGAAATATCAAATCTCGAAATACCGATTGGTTTAGTAGACTTGGAAACACTAGATATATTCATAAAGTTTTACATTAAATCATAAAAATGAAAACTACAACAATATAGTCTCCATATTCCACACTCATATCCCAACATACTATCCCTGAAGGTCATTCATAAATTACTTCTTCACATCCTGGGAAAAATAAAACATAGAAAAGGGGTGAGCTCAAAAGCCCTGTAAGGACAACAATATAGCAGAAACATTCATAAATAAGAATAATCATTTAAGGCAATGTATAACATAAAACAAAAGCCTTTTAAACATGAACTTCAACATAGTATGGAAAAAATAAAATGAAATAATTCCATTTACTTGTTCACATGGATATTCTACTAATCAAATAATCACATGAAATATCAATAACCACTTTCATAATGATGTAATGCATAATGCCAGACTATCATAACCACATAGCCAAGGCCTCGTGCCAAGACTACAAATAATATTTTGTCAAGGCCTTATGCCAAGACACTAGTTTGTCCCATGAGACCTACCGATGCATCGAGGAGATATAGCGGGCTCCACCCTTCACATATTAAGTCCAATGCATTCCCATATGAAAAGATTTTAACATAACATAAACATTCAGATTAAAACTAGCATACAAAATGTAAATACTTCATCCATAAACCATGAATGGTATAAAAACAACACATACACAGTCAAACATATCACAAAACCTGCAATACAATATATAAGTTTTGTTTCGTAATAAATCAACTTCAAATAAGTGTAAAATCCATCAAAGGATGTTGACATAGATGAAATCAAAACTCTTTTTAGAGAAATATCAATTTCTATATTGAAATCATTTAAGAGTCATATATTTATAAAAAAACATTTTCTTTGAAAATACACTAATAAGCTTGTAAGGGAAGCTTCTACGATTTTATAATGGCGGAAAATAGCCGCACCCGCCGTATAAGTTAAAAAACAATTCTTACCTTAATTTTGTCGAAAAGGATAAAAAGCACCTTATTTGGAAAACGATGGAAATATTCATTTATAAACCTCTTATAAAATGTCAAACAAGGCTATAAATGAATTTAACCCATATTCTAGTAAATAGTAAAAAAAATTAAATTCATTTTTATGAAACATGGTTGTGGATGATAAAGAAATTCCAGTAGATTATTACGTATAAACAACCTCGGATAATGAAGAGATTGCGAAATAAACCCTTAACATGTACTTTTCCTTGGTTGGGTTAGGTTAAACTCCATTATAATGTTGAAATAATTGTTATTAAATTATACAAGAATCATATACATTAATATTATATCATATATGATCTTTTAACATTGATTTGTTAATAATATCTTAGTATTATCGTTGTTTCGGGTGTTAACTTACTCGTTTTCTTTTATATGTTTTGTTACGTAAGCCATGTTTGTAATGGATAGGTTTTATCTTAATCATATCAAGAATTATATCAAGTACATAGATACTATTATTAATCATCAAATGAGAATTATACTTGAATGGATACGATGGAGAATTAATCTCATTGTGTTCGTAGAGACGGTAGTATGTACTAACGCACGAGCGACAATATCATTCTTTTGATATTAAAATAATATATAATTGGATGGTATAACATATATATACATAATAATTATCATTTTAAATTTATTATTTACACATCCTTATTATACACATCCAAATAATAATTTATTGAATAACAATTACACCATGATGTGGAGCCGGTAAGCCGTGCGTACGCATGTATGGTGACATGTTATTCAAAGGATGGATAGAATACTGAATATGGTTGTACCATATTTATAATAACATCACAGTATATATATGATACTAGATTTATTATTTTAGAATGGTAACAACAAAGGAAGAGGAAGTGGAATAAGAAAGGAACTTGAAAAAGGGTGGTGAAATCATTACCTCTTCTTTGGGTTCTTTCTTTTGATTTTATCAAAAGGGCTCCTTAAGTTTGCTTTCGGACTAATGGAAGGCCTCTACGATGACGTGAGGGAAGTTGAGAGAGTATTTGGGTAGAGTTTGGCCGAACCAAAAGGCTATGAAGGTGTGGGGTAATGATAAGGCGGAGTGCCCTTTTATAAGAGGGGTGAGGGGCACCTTTGGAAAAGCTAGAAATATTAATTTATAATAAATTTATATTCGGTTTATAATGGCTCCAAAGTTTATTATTTAAAAGTTAAGGTGTGTATGTGTAGAAAAATAGTCAACCAATACAATTTAGTCTGGTTTGGGTTACTATATTAACCTTATCTTTAAGTATTAACTCTTAGTTAATTAGTTTAACTTTTACAATGTCACTTTGTATTTTTATATTATATGGTTAATACCATTACTATATACATCCAATAGAACCCCAAGTGGTCCATTAATGTCAAAACTATCATGATATAAGTCTTTTGGACGAACCGTAGATTTTTAAAAATTTAATATCAATTAATAATATACTATTTGTTTTAAAAACTCTTTTATGTCAATTTTGACACTATTCAATAATTGATTTTTGTAAAAATCATAAAAGAATGATTAATTCTAAAAAATATAATTAAATCATTTATAACATGTCATATTTACTTATAAAATTAGTATAATTTATAAAAAGTCTGAAATTATATTTATTTGGGTATCTACAGTATCAATTATTCTAATTTTTCACTTTTATGGTAATTACTGCATCACCATTGTTCATATATAAATTAAATTATATAATGTCTAAAAATTAAAAATAAAATAACATTCTGTAGGAAATACTTTTAGATTTGTAATGAATATTTATAGTCAAACATCCAACATATATAACCCTATGTAAAAAGTTTTTTTCTAAAACATATATGCTTGTGTCATTTTTGTATTCATTTTATCTTAATTAAAATAAAGTGTCCCTATCACTTACAAGTGGCACCATGGGGTCCCAAAATCGACCCAAAGATGTCCATGGTCGAACATGTATCAACCAATAAGTTTAGGACACGTTTCAGGGTAATTTGTTATTATTATAATATTATTTTTTAACCATTATTTACCAGATTTACCCTTTAACCATGGTAAATAAAATATTTACCGAAGTAATTATTCAAAATGTCTAAAAATAAAAGTTACCTATATACACAATTTAAACATCCTAATTCCAAATATGAAATCCATTTTTCCAAATTCAAAACACAGAAGTGGTAGAAATTAATTTAAAATTAATTCCTGATGTCAAAACAAAAAGCGTGCTTTTAAGATATAATAACTATCAAAAGAATGATACTTGTTTATGTTTGGTTTAATTGTGAAATTATGTCCAATGACCAACACTGTATTAAATGGTAAAGATATATTCTAAATATACTTTAAAACCACTCAAATTCATAATTTATTACTATTAATTATTTTGATTAAAAAAGCTGTTTTTAATTAAAATTTAGTAATTTTCACTATTCATCAAAATATTAAAGTTATCCGGAAAGTACCAAAATATCACCTTAGGCTAAATTAGATACTCTGAATCCAAAAATGAATTCAATTTTAAGAGATAAAATTTATTAAATTTCAAAAAGTAGGTATTACTATTCATAATGGCTAGTTTGATCGGTTGTGGTGTGTGTTAGAACTCGATGTTGCGTACGACACAAGCTATTGAATTATTCAAAGAGAAACATACCTTAGAAGCTTGGGATGTTTCATTGTTAATTTTTTATGTCCCCATTCTAAAAAGTATATTTATTAAGTCAAATTGAATATATAAAAGTTTAAAATATTGGATTTTAAAAAGGTTCACTATTAAATGTTTGTAAAAGTGCAATTCTGAAAATGAATTTGTTCTTAGATTATGTATAAGAAACTCATAACATGGATACACATTATATAATGTTAAAAATTCAGTTAATATTATTCATAACCTCTTTTTAATGGCTAGTTTGGTAAGTCATGGTGTGCTTGAACTCGGTGTTGCGTGTAGTGCAATTTATTGAATTATTTTGAAGAAATAACGCACTACGAAATCTTGGGGTGTTACATCAGTATTTGAATAATATTAATATTTTTTTAGTTTTTATTGTTCATTACTTTCTTTTTTTGTTAAATATCATTCCCTGATATTAAAAAATACAATCATATTATTTCTGTTACACTGAAAAGAAAATTTAATAATACGATAATAAAAAACCAATCCTACACCATAGAAACAATTATTTATCAAATAAATAAACTATAATTTAGTAATTTAATTCTCAAGTTAATTCCATTTATTGAACCACACATCTCAACAGTTTCAATATAGATGGAATAATTTTCTAGCATGACACATCTATATTTCCTTCCACAACATAATATTAAACATAATAATTTAATTAATGCATAATAAATGTTTATTCACATATTATGACGTAATAATTAAATTCTATTGAATGAAAATTTTAGTGACATAATTAAATAAAATATAAGCACATTAAGTTAAAATATTTATGTCGACATCAATGATGTATAATGAATTATATTAAATCAATTAACGATAAATTATAATCGGTGAAATTAAACATCAATAATATTCCCTAAATGATATTTTCAAAGTCCAATAATAAGAACATTGTTATTGAAATAATCAGTTATATACATATATAAGCAAAAAAATATGCTAAATTTGAATACTAATTTCAAACTAAAATAATCCATTATATTAAATTAACCATAATCATCTTATTTATGAAAACATACATATTATCATAATACTTGTTATTAAATGATATATAAAATCATTAATACTCTTCCAAAAATCCTAATAAACATAAATTGATGAATATTTTTTATATATGATTTATTAAAACTGATTTTCTACATTTATTTCCCCATAATATGTTCATACATCCAAATTAATAATTCTTCAAACCAATTAATATTTAAACTTGTTATATGTGGGTTATAAAATTCATATTCACATATCAATAAATATTATTTCACTATAAAAAAAAGGATTGGTGGAATCATGATTCATCTAAGAATAGATAGAATATTTTGTATCTTTATAAAGACTAATAATTATTGAAACATTACTATATTTTTCAAAAATTTATTTTATCTCAAATAAAAAATGTTAGGATTATTTAAATTTTAAATTTTCTAGGTCTTTGTTTTCCTTATTTTTCTCCGTCCAAAAAGATTAATTATTTCAGATACTCCAGATTTTGTTCTTAACATTTTTATAAAGTACATTACCTTATTCCCCAAAATAGAAACATTTATTTAAATTAATATTAAAATTTAATTTTTATAATTTTATTTATAATTTGATCATTCCTCTATATGGGAATGCTTTTTGGTATTATCAATGTTTCGGAAATTTATTTCATTTCCTATAAAATAAATTATATAATATTAGAATAAACACCATTGTAATGACTAAAAATCTTATAAATTAAGTTCCTTTGGTTATTTAATTAAATTCCATATTATGAAATGTGGTTATAGAAAATAAATACACTGCATTGGTTATTTTAGATTTAAATAAATTATATCATCTCTGATTTAAAATACCACCAATAATCACAACCATTGATAATATATCCAATATAATATGATAACAAGATTATTATATATTAAGGACCATGATAAAGTTCAATTGATATAGAAAAAAGAATTGACAGCCTTTAAATATAGAATTATAACATGTGAAACCCATTTTTTAGAGATTTTGATGGATATAGTGTCATTTGGATGTTCAAATGACAGTAACCATGTTGTGATTCATCAACTAAATAATGCGTGAAACCATTTATAGGACAAGTTCATGTTCACTGGGATTATAGACCAAACCATGGACATTAAACCACCCCAATAATATATCACCATTTTAAAACTTATGTCACACTCAGATTTTCATTTCCATCCTTTGTTTTGATCTATTTTTTGGTTCTTCATTTTTACCTCATTTTCCAGGTGTTTTAGATTTTAATTTGGTGTTACAAGTGTTCTTGATTTAAATTTTGAGTCATATAATTTTTGGGTGGTATTTGGCCTTGTTTTTTGTTAGTGTGATGGTTAGAGGAAGAAATGTCTTGGTGGAGTGTTTTTGAATCCCATAGTTTCACTTATTTATGGGGACTTTTGGATGGATGGCTTGTCCTTTGGAGTTAGAAGAGTATTTTGGTGAAAAGGGTGATGTTTGAGGGTTATTTTTTAGGCCGCATAGATAAGCTGAATCATTAGTTTAACCATGTATCCAATATTTTTAGGGGTCACATGGTTTAACTAACTAGGAAACATATGTTTGAAGCAAATGAAACAATATATTGTGAAAATTTTCAGGGTTTGTGCATTATTTGCTAAACTGTGTGAGCTATCCATACAACCCACTCAGGAAATGTTATTTTAGGAAATTATTAGTATTTTTAAGTGGGGTTTTTTCCCTCAAACACCCCATTCGAAATCCCTTAACCAGGACACCTCCCATGGTGGGTTTGGAATCCTCCATGCCCCTCTGTGTGGGATTCAATGTGGTTTCTTATTGATTATTCAATAGAAAAGAATATTTAGGGTTGCTATGTCATTATCATTTGGTCAAATGCTATTTAATTTTTCTTATATTACACTAGTATCCATGTTTAGACAATTATGGTAAATTTGTTAAGGAAAAAATTGGATATTTTATTTTTAAAGGTTCCTCTTGGTTGCCCTTTCCTCTTCAAACAATCATGGAGTAGTTTTGGGTGTGCGTTGTTGAAGCACCCTATTATTTGAGGTAGATTTCCCTTTACGCTTTAACATTAAATTTAACAATTTTGGGTTTTATGCATTAAAAACCTTCCTTATATACAAAATATTAATGTATATCATTATAATAATTTATTTAGTGAAAAGTGGTGATTTATTTCTCGTTATGAAGTAAATTAAATAGTTATGTTATATGATGCACACCATGTGTATGAAAATATTTTTAGTTTTCCTTTTCACATGCATTATGGATTTTTATGAATATTTTGAATTTTTAAATGATTATGTGACATATTGATAGTTTTATTTGTTCCCTCAAAGGGTTTTATAAAAGGTCTTGACTTAAAAATGGTGTCTGTTTGGTTCTTTAAAAATGAAATGGTATGCGATGATGATATGTGTCAAATTTTTAATTTTTATGAATTTTATTCTGTATATCACATGAGGTAAGAGTATTTAAAAAAGATTTTTTTAATTTAGTTTTTATTTGAAAATGGTTCTTTTATTTTATTTTTTAATGGTGTATTTCTTCCATTTAGAAATGATGGTTTGTTTAATGGTGTTTGAGTCCAATTTGGAAATTTGTGAAAATGCTGAATGTTTCTATTATAAAAAATCTCTTTTGAAAGTTATCATTCCTTGTTTATAAATAATGGGAGTTACGTACTTGTTTTGGACTCCTCATAAACAATATACTTTGAGCTGAATAAGAGATCTATTGTGTGGAATCATTTGATATATATATATTTTTATGGATATAAATTGATTGTTGGAGTGACTATAATTATGGATGTTTTGTAAATTTTTATATATGTGTAGGTTACTGGATTCTTGGTTGCCATCAGCTGGTTCATCCTTTTCTATACAATATAAATGGATAACCTAAAATAGCTATATATTTTTTGATAATGATTGTTTCACTAGTCAGGTTACAAACTAGCTAGCGGTAGATATCATAGTGATATATTGAGTTTTATTCCAGTGGGATTGTGTCGCTCGGTCTGTAACATTTTAAGTGTGGAAAATCATATTGGGTTATTTTATTTAATCAAGTGACGAATGATTTCAAGGATTTTTCAACGTGTATTAGTATGGTATGGATTATTCAGAGCTCCTTGGATTCTTCCCACATCTATTAGCACTTAGATTCTTATAGTGATGATTAAGACACTTGTTGGTTGGTATCCCATGTAGTATTTTATCTATTTCCCTTATTTTATGATCAATTTGTTATTCTCATGTATGGTATATCTTTTTGAGAAGTGATGTGTTGGATTTCATTGGTTTATGAAAAATGATTGAAGTTGAATTACTTTATACTATGTTATGTTGTTTTAAAATGTGAGCATCATATTCTACTAGATAATTTTAATGTTTATTGAATGGAAAAGAACATTGATTTGAAAAAAGGGGAAATATACCTTACTTGTTTTAATGTGGAAAATATGTTTAAATTCATTATTTTATATATTATATTTCAAACATAAAATTGATGATTCCTTTATTTTAATGGAATCTCATTGGGAATAGATTGTTTTTTCAGGAATCTAGGTATTAGTTTGGTAATTATTTCTTTAGGTGAGGGTTAGCTTTGGTATCGTAGAGTGACCATCAAGGTCACATATAGATTTGTGGTAGTTTCGTGAAATTTGAGTTTTTTTACAGTTTGTTATATTTTACATTTTGGTTTTTTTAATCACTCATCTTTATAAATATATGGTCATTTTGGTTATTATTATATTATTTGGGCTACATTTTTTTCATTACACTGGCCAGTTTATTTATTCATACTAGGAGAAATCATACCATTATAAATCAGTTGAATCTCAAAACTAGTTTCTAGTCTGTGGGGATTAGAAATAGCCTTTGGGCCATGACATAGTTTGGATTGGGTGATCAATTTGGGGTTGTCCTGGGTTGGTTTGTGAAATAATGGTTGCAATGGAGGTAGGTTATTTAATTGAACTTTCTTTTAGTGTTACATTTTTTTGGGATTTTATGGTAGAGAGGGTTGGATTACCAAAGCTTAGGGTTCAAGTATGGGGGAGTGTGCATGCAAAAAATTCTGCATTGAAACTTGATTCTCCAAGGGATGTTAGGTTTTTTTTTATTTTGTTCCTTTGGTTTTATTTGTTCTTGGGATAAAAATGGGATTGAGAATAAAGGTATCAATGATGTTATAGGTCATAGAAATCTATGTTGATCTGGGGACACAGTCCTAGGAGACTCTTCATGACGGGGTTATACATGGAATATGGCCTCCAACAATATGGTCATGTCACCCCTCGACACTAGTTCAGTATTTTATGTTGTTTTTGGATTTCCATGATTCCATTTTTTTTTAAAAAATTGTTTTGGAATTGTTAAAATAGGGTTTTTAATTATAATTGTTGGATTTCTGGAAAGTGGAAAAAGGATTTTCATAATTTAAATTTTTCAAGGCTTTAGAAAAATGGTTTTTTTTGTAAAATGGACTTTATTTGGGTGAAATAGAAAATGATTAACATGATTGAATTTTTATTAAAAAAACATGAGGTTTGTTAAATTTGTTTATGGAAATCAAAAATTTATTGTTATAAAGAGTTTGGAAATTTGTTTTTCATGACAATTAATGAGGTTTTAACCAAATGATTTTGATGGAATGGGTTTGTTGAGATGCTAAAAATGTTTTGAATTGTATGATTTTATATTTTAAATTGAGTGAAATAGATTGATGTGTGATGTTTGAAAATAGTTTGTGATTAGTGGTTGTCGATATTTGGAAACGTTTTATGATTTTTGAAGTGTAATGTTGATTGAGGGTGTAAAACTATTGGGTGGAGTGTTTGTTTTTGAAAATAGGAATTGTTGGTTTTGACCTTTCATAATTTACAGGGGTTCCCACAAGCTTGGATATGTGTGAAGAGTGGATGAATGGTGATGTGGGTGGATGACTACCGATATTGGCATGAGTTGATGAGTACCCGAGATTTCATGGGAATGTGAATGTGTAAGGCTCCAGGAAATACCATTGGTGAGTGTAACAATCCATCATCATTGTTTTGTTCCAAAAGACTATTCATTGAGAATATTCCATCATTTTGATATCCATTAGTTTTGTATTTTATTTTCCTATGATTTGGAAATGTTTCTTATGTCATATTTTGATTTTGAGAACTACTATCGATGGGTTGGTTCTAATTGATCCATTAGTTATATTATTTCTCAATATTCACTCTCATAATGATTCTATGGATAATCGTGGTGATGATACGGGTGATTCCCAATTATCATACCCTCTTTGTTGATCAAACTATGTATTTCCATATTGTGTTTCAAAAGTTGAATCCACCTCTCATTTATGGTCAAGAGGATCCTCGCGAAGAGTTGTATTGGTTGTGAATATTGGATGAATCTTATGTTTTATTGAGTTTCCTTATTTATTGATGGTTAAGTTTTCTACCTTGAGGCTTGAAGGACTAACCTAGACGTTATGGATATCGGTATCATGAAATAACCCTCAGAAATATATTACCTTGAAAGTAAATAAGACTTCATTTATCTATGAGTATTTATAAAAGATATAGATTGTGAGAAAGAGGATGTATATTTTTTGTTTATATTAGTTTAATGTATTGGTATTGGAAACATATGTCATCTCATGGATCAATTACCTTACAATTTAGAGTTTTTTATTAATGATTCTATGATGGATAGAAAATTTGAGTTTAGGATTCATCCTGATCTGTATTCAAAAGTGTCGATGTTCAATCTATCATTGTTTACAGATGTGGGGAGGTATGAAGTTCGGGTTGATGCTATGATGAAGGGAGTGAATGAGGTAGTATTCTCTCAATTAGTTCCTATATATAGTGATGTGATTTCAATTATGGAACTAGAGAGATGACATAATGCTGCTGGTGTTAATTGTAGGGCCAAAATGCCTTCAGATCTATCATCATATTCTTTTGGGAGTTGGATCCAGGTGAATCATTAGTATAGAAACATGATTAATTAAAAGTCATCCTATTTTCTTATGTATATATAGGTCACTTTCTACTAGTTTTATGGGGTTCTTCCAGGATGTTATGGGAATCCAGTTTTATAGTGTATGGAATTTTTAAAGGATTATTTTAATGTCATTTCTATGTATGATTCCTTATTGTGATGGTTGTATCTAGTGGTGTATTTATGTGTTTCATTTTTATTAAACTATCAAAGGGAATGTTATTAATTTCTATATGAACATCCATTTCAATGGGTGTGTGCTTGGAAATTATAAATTATAAATTATAATAATGGGTTATCCGCTTTGGGTCGAGATGTGTTAGATGATTCAAACATTAGGGCTCTATGCATAGTCTCTATAGTGAAATCCTTGTGTAGTCAGAAATCCATAGGGTGTGAGGACCCTTGTTATATATTTTTTATTTAGAAAGTAAATGGATACCATTTATGGTTCTAAATTGAATCACTTTTTTTCTCAATTATGGTGTGTGATTTTTTTATCGGTGTGCATGTTTTCTTTTTTTGTATTGAGCTAGTTGGTTCCAAATTGTGGGAGACCCACCACAAGTCACACTGTGATTTGCCATATGATAAATCGGTGCATGTTCTTTGTAATTGGGGGAATAAAGTTCCCTCCTCCCATGACGAATGTTTAGTTTATTTTTGAATATGTTATTGTAGAAAATGTTTTCTTTTTGAGGTTATATAATTATTAAGTGCCTTATGGTTTTGGTAATCATTGGCATATTTCGAGGGTGCCCAATGGTTTTGTGGAGGTTGTAGCTTGAGTTTTCTCATTGTTTTCGTTTAAGGAAATGTTTTGAGTTCCTTAATTTGTTTTAGGAAAGAGGAATGAGTTTCTTCTAAAGTTGGTTTATATGTTCATGGTTTAAGAGGTTGGGTCACGTGGTTATGGAATCCTTAGTCATTGACCAATCAAATAAAATATGTTAGGACCCTAAAGGGGAATATTATTTTAAAGATTGTGAGAATTATCCTAACTAGATTTTCATTTTTGTTTTTTTAATCAATATTTTGGTTCTTGGTTTTTACCTCACGTTTCGAGAGTTTCATATTTAAATTTGGTATTTCAGGTGTTATTGATTTAAATTCCGAGTCATGGATATTTTTGCTAGTATTTGTCTGTGTTCATTTTGACGGTGAAGGTACAAGGAGGGAGTGTATTTTTAGGGAGTTTTTGAAACCCCTATTGTCACTTATATATGGGGTGTGTTGGATGGATGATATATCCCCATGAGATAGATGGTTTTTGGGGTGAAAAAGGTGATGATTTTGGGATTTTCATGATACCACGTGATTATGGCACATGATTAGTTGAACCATGTATCCTATGTATGCACGGGTGGGACGGTACAGTCACACTATTTAACTAACCATGTAGCCTCCATGTGTAACCCATGAAACACTAGACATTGGACAATTACATGGTTTTTTCATGGTTTTCTAAACCACGAAAGCTGACCATTTTACCCACTAAAGAAAGGGTATTTTTTGATCTTCTCATTCTTTTTAGGTGGAAATTTTTCCCCGTGACACACCACTAGAAATCCACTAACCTAGATTCCTTATATTGTGTCTTTTTTATCCTCCAATCCCCTCCAAGTGGGATTCATGGTGGTATATTAGTGATTCCTTAACTAGAGTGAATGTTTTGGTATCCTCTCTCCTAGATGTTTGGTTTTTATCTATTTACATTTTCTCCTATAACCATCGTGAAAATCTTTAGATGACGTGGGTAACTAGGGTGGTGAAAAATTAGTTTTTTTCATTTTCTGTGTTCTCTTGGATGTTATTCCATCATTAGACATTAGTGGAGTTGTTTTGGGTGTGTGTTATTGAAGCACCATGTTATTTGGGGTGTTTTTCCCTTCTAATTTGTTCTATAAGAAATTAATCATTTGTTTCATTATTTTACATCTTCCTTATCTATAAAATATTAATGTTGGATCTATGGAAAAATTATTTTTATTAAAAACGTGTGATTTCATTCTTTCAATGAATTAAATGATATTGTATTATTAGATATTTCACACCATGTGCTTGATGAAACTTCCCAGTTTCCTTTTTCATGTTCTTATTGGACTGTTAAGACTGGTTAGAATTTTTAAATGTTTTTGTGACATATTGATAGTGGTTTTGGGGTTTTCAAATACATTTATAAAATTTCTGGAGTTGAAAATAGTGTGTGTTTGGTTCATGAAAATTGAAATGTCACGTGATGATGATATGTAACCCATTTGTAATATTGATGAAAGTGATTTTGTTTTTCACATGTGGTGAATGTGATGAAAATAATTTCTTTTAAAATGACTGCGAAATGGAAAATCATGTGATTCCACCCCTTTTGAATGGTGGATTTTTTCCATTGAGAAATGATGGTTTTTTGAAATGTGATTGTGGAACGTTCTGTAATTTATAAATAAATTGAAAGTGATTAGGGGTGAAATTCATTTTAAGGGGGGTAGAATAGAGCACCACAAGATTTTGGGGAATATATATATTTCAAATAAATTTAACCTCATTGATATTTTTTATTTGATGCCACATTTAATGTAGTTTACTTTATATTAATAAATAATGTCAGGGTTATGTTATATGGAAAAAAGATAATCATTCACTATATGAAATATAAATTTTAATTTTCTATACATTGAATACAGTGGTTAGCATACGTTACATTGAAGACTAACTTTCTGTAAAGAATTACATAACAGACAATATCGAACAATACCAAACCATAATTAATAATTGAAATATGTTTTATATCGCTAGTAAATTAATGATTATTGGATTAACTAACTTATTAATATGTATAGTTAAATTCATTTGTAAAATAATAATTATATAATAATATAGAAACCAAATGAATAAAAAGTGAATGATCTTATAAAAGTTGATTATTATGTGAAAAAAATGATTTATATTAACAAGTCAAATTAAATAATAATAGTGAAAAATATTAGTTAAATTTATATGTTACATATTAGCAAATATATTTTTGATAATAATCCAATTGACTTTATATATATACATATATATATATATATATAATATTAGAACAATCCCAATTATAGACATGAAAACCAATATTTTTATAAATTTAGTTTTTCATCCTTTTAATAGAGATCCCATATTAAATAATTTTTTTGGAACATCTATAAATTTAATACGTAAAAATAAAATTCAAATTTTAAATAAAATCATAAGAATTATTTTAGGATAATTTTCTTGTATTTTTATAAAAGGTTATATTTTTTTAATGAATGGTTAAAATACATAATTTTAATTCAAAAATATTTTTTTCATCAAATTCATTTATAATGTTAATGTGTATTTTAATTTGGTTGTAAAAATTAATTAGATTTTAATTTTATAAACTAATATAATTTACGTCATTGGAACCAGTTTCACGAAATTGTTAATTATAATAACATAGCAAGATTTTGGATATTTTTACTTTAAAATCCCATTATGTCGTCCCGTCCGTGGGATTATTTTTTAATTAATTTCTGCCACATCTATGATTAGAATATTGAAAAATGTATTCAGTATTTGGAATTAGAATTATTTATAATTTTAAATAAGATAATATTTGTTATTCGTGAAAACATTATTGAATGTGATTAATATTAATTTAAATGATTAAAAGAAAAATTAGGTTAACAAAGTACTAAATCATAAATTAGAGACCCAAAAATAACTATAAACTTTCCCAGCACACTTTTTATGGACATTATTGGGTCATACACATTACATTATTTAGTTTTTTGGTTTTTTATGATTATTTTTAGTTAAAAACGTTGGTACATTTAACTTGTTTTCGAAAATTCCAAATGTTTCTTTTCCCTTCCCTATAAAAGGTGATAACCTCTATCTCTTATTAAAAAATCTCAAACAACATAGGATAAGACAATATATGTCCAATTAACATCCCAAAATAAATTATTTCTTCTTATAAGCCTCTCTTTGATAAAAAATAAATCCAAGGACGCCTTTAGGCATAAAAAAAGAACATACCTGATTAAGAGGTTACATCTTCTCTCAAGCTTCTTTATTTTATTTTCCTTCTCCACTCCTCTACTATCTTTATTCTATGTCTTTATAACAAAAAAATTATTAAATATTCTAGGATGTTTTTATATTAAGGGTTCAACTATAAATTAGACACACATTCATCAAATGGGTAACAAACTTACTATTTATGGGTACAGTGTGTTATCGCCTCATTAAACAACGATTACTCTTTTTTTTCTTTACCACCTCTGATGGTAGATATTATGATGGAAAAAATATGTATATATGTTATATGTCATTTTTTTATTTAATATTCTATAATCCTTTTAAAAACATATCTTTATACTTTTAGTATTGTGTAAGTATGGTAATTTTGTTTGAGGAAGTGTGGACTACCACCCCCTCAATGTGATGTGATTCATTCACAGAGAACATGGAATGCATTTAGGATGATTTTAGAGAACTTATATTTCATATATGATATAATAATTCTAGTAGAATATATATATGTATATAAATATATATATATATATATATATATATTTATATGTAATATACTCTATTCAATTCAACACGAAAATAAAAAAACAGAACCAACATTCATGTGTACCTATGACTTACCGTATCCCTGAACGATGTTTTCCATTTTGTACATTAATATTTTATGAATTATTATATTATAAATATATTTAATATAAATGATTTTATATAATGGTTTACATTATTTAAATCCTGCTATATGTATAAGGACCAATTATATAACTAATTAAGACATAAGCAAAAAACAAAGATAATGTTACACAAACCGTATCCTTAACAAGAAATTTCTAACAAGAATATAATATAAAGTCATAATTAAATTATATATAGTATTAGATATAATAAAATGGTTCATTGAAAGATAAATAATAAATTTATATTTAAAATATAGGTGTTTTTATTAGTATGATGAGAGTTAATAAACATGTTAAGGGGATGTCATCTAACTTTTTATTTCTGTGAGATACATGCTTTTTTAACACCCTGTACTTTTATGTGATGTGTGTAATTCTCATTAATGTATTGAATAATTTTACACTTAAATTTATGGGTATTTACATAACAATTATATAATCATTATTTCATAGTGTTAATATTTCCAAAGCTACAAAATCGGTAAAACGGTTTTTCTTTAATTTTCCATCATTGAGACACATGTTTTGTTATGAACCTATATTATTACCTGAGGTTTCTACACATCCTTGGAAATTTTATATCATTAATATTCTTTTTTTAATTTTATTTTAGTCTTAATATTATATCATTTTCATAAATTTGCAGTGTGGTTCATAGTTACCATATGGTAAGAGATTATTGAAACAATCTCATCACTTTTCAAGATTGTATATGATTTTGCTTACATTGATAAAATATTATGATACATATCTCATAAATTCTAATGAATTTTATTCTCATATGGTTATTCAATATATATTCAGATATTTGATATATTTTCCCACACTTTGGTATATAATATAGTTAATAATGTTTTTTTAAGAAAGCTCGACCTTACACTCTCATTAGTTGGAAATATGTCTTCCATAAAAACCATTTTTTTAAAATGGGTTTCTAAGAATATTATAATATTATATTAAAATAATTAAAAAAATATTTTTACACATTTTACATATTACCAATGTTTCCAAGGGATAATTCTTATCATTTTTTGAACAAGTAACTTTTCAATACTTTTTACCATGGAAAAGGAATGATCCTTTTACCTCGTATGACATGTACGGATTTACCCACTTTCATTTTTGTGAAGCTCAATTTAAATGTTTAAAATGATAATTATTATGAAATTTTTCTAAAAGTATTTTTATGAAATGGGTTCAAAAAAATTTTAGACTTATATCATACATTTTTATGTTAAAAGTTTTTCAAAATATTTTCATTCATTTTTCATATGTTCTGAAATTTTTTTCATTGATAAAATATTTTTAGTTGTTTTCAATCAAATTTTTTAAATTTTCATGCAAAAATGTTGTAAAAAAATTTCAATCCTTATTTATTAGATTTCAATGTATTTTCAAAGAAATTTTTCAAAAAAATTGTTTCAAAAAAAATTTATTCTTATTTCTTGAGTTTCATATTAGACGGCTTTCAAAACATTTTCCATATATATTTATAGGGTTTCAATGTGTTTTCAAAGAAAAAGGTTTTTAAATTATTTTGATGCTTATTTTATATGTTTTAATGGAAAATGGTTTGAAAAATACTTCCATGATTCTTTTACAATTTTCAATGAAAAATAATCCAAAATTATTTCAAGCCTTAATTTAATGTTTCAATGTATTTTAAAAGAAAATTGATTTGAAATATATTTTATTCTTTAAAAATACTTTTTTCAATGTAGAAAGGTTATTTTTCTCAATAAATGTTTTCAAAATATCTTTCTAATTCATTTTTCATCAAATATGACATCCATTTATGTTAATAAAGATCTTATAATAAAAGATCCAAAGGTCACATTATTATTATTTCTTGAATGGTTTATGGTTTGATGGAATAATTCAAATGGCACCCATTTTACATTCATGGGTGATATGATTTTGAAAATCTTTTCTCTTCAATGGTTTTTATTTTATGAATTTATTATGAAACCTCTCTATTTCTCCTAGGTTATGATGTTATGAAATGTTAATGATGCCCATATAATTTCATGGGTAATGTTTTAATGATTATAAATCATATCTATATTTATGGGACATGATGTGATTAATTTTTTCTTATCTTTTGGAAAATATATAAATTATTTTATTATGATTTGGGTGGGACCTATATCTTACTCTAATGCGATAGGTAGTGATAAATATTTTAGGAACTCATGTGGTACACGTGAGGTCATTCTAAGCCCAAAAAAAGAGGGTATATAAGAGGATATCCCAAGCCTAAAACAAGAGGGTATACAAGGGGACATCCCATCTCCAAAACAAGAGGGTAAACAAGAGGACATCCAAATCCAAAAACTAGAGGGTAAACAAGACTAAATCCCAATAATGACACAATATTGTACATGGGAGGAAATCCAAATCCTTAAATAAGTGGGTACATTGGATGGAATCCCATGAATTAAGTTGGTACATGGGAAATGAATGAAATACTAACATGTTACAAAGTCATTAGTAGGACACATTGAAATAGGATTTTATATTCTTACGTGTTTTCCAAACATCCATAATTTATTCCTATTTTATGATTGCATGTTTAATGTTCATTATTTCTTTATTATTCAAGTCTTTTGAACTGTGAATATTTATTATGATCTTCGATATGTAGGGTTTTATCTTCAAATGTTATGCTCAGGTTCCATACTCTTTTTGTGATTTTTTACATATGTGTATCCTTTATATGACATTATTAAGATTTCGATCTCACACTATTATTATGTTTACTTTCCCAATGTTATGAAGAAATGTTTTAGGTCAAAGTACGAAATGTAGAGATTATTATGGGAGTCATGGAAGATCCTTCACCTAGATATAATATTTTGTTTCTATGATTCGAAAGATGCTAAATTATTATGGTCCCCTGGCATGATTTTTGTAAAGTAATGAATATTTATCTAAAATGATATAATATCCATGTATGTTAAGAATTTGTTTCTATATTGGTGGTTTTAGGATCAAACATATTGTGGGAAGTACCACAGTAGTAATTCTTTTGGTTTATGAGGTGATTAGTGTTCCAGGATGGATGGGCTTGTGTAAGAGCCATCTTGGTTTTTTAATTTTGAGATTGAATGTTTTCTAATGTTTCAACCACATTATTTCCTTGATATGATTTTTATTCTGGGGTGGTTTAATGGGAGTTTGGAATATGAATTGAAGCTGTTGGTCCTTGATTTTGGGGCCAACATAGCACAAGGAATGTGTTTGGAAAATAGTATGTCTCGTAGGGAGACGTTGTGCATGTTGGTATGTTTGAGAGTTTTGGGGAGAATAATACGGATGGTGTAACAATTGGCACTCTTATGGTGGTTTATTGATTAATTTATTTTTTATTATTCTGTAATTTTAGTAGTATTTCATTGGTTACCTTACTTGGTTTATATGGTGGGTGTTGGTGTTGTTCATATGAAATTAATGCATCCTTTTTGGGTCATTGAGTTTATGGTTTGGATCATAGTTGGAAAAATATTTTTGGTAGCACTGTTTCATTAGTTTGGGTGTTGTGACACAATGGGTATGTTTATGAAGAAACATGATAGTGGAAATTGATAATTTGGCACCATGTCCTGAGCTATTTTCTTTGAATCATAGTGATACTTGGGAATGTAGTTTGAGGATGACTGGTTTTTTGGTGTGAATATTTTATCATCATCACCCTGAGACAAAATATCTCCCAATATAAATTTTATGGTTTATGGAATGCTTCCGGGGAGTAACATAGGTCTTGACGGTGTACAGGGGGTTTGGGACATTGAAAAAATGGAAAAATTGAAAATGAGTGATGATATCACAGTTGGTGCACAGTTAGTAGTAACAATGATCCATAATAGTGAAACTTGTATAAGGGGTGTGCATGGTTAGAAAAACCTTTTGAGGTGGCCTAAAGGATGGTGTGGTTCAATCTACCCTTGGAATGAGCTTCATGAAATTCCACCACATTGTTTTTCAATATGTGTAGGTGGAAAAGAAAACAATGTAGCTCAATTTATTATTATATTGAGGGAACCACAAGGTTGAAAAATAAATTGGAAAACTATGAGGCCAAGCCATGTGCCTCATTAATAAGTATAATTTTTCCATTTTCCCTCAAAATATTATTTTTTTAACCCTCAATTGTTTCCCCCATTAGACCCCCTATAAAATTGGTGATGAATATGGTGAAATACACTCATCCACGAGTGATTCACCTAAACTTTTATGCCATTTGGAATGTGTTTTAGTGGGGATTGAAGATACTCATATGTCATCAACTACTTTGAATTGTATTTTTTGGAAGTAGCTTGGTGTTTTTTGTCCTCTCCTTTTTAAGATATTTACCCTTATTTCCTATATTTTTATTTTTCTTGGTGTTTGAGGATATTTTATATAGAATCACATTAATTTATAAGTATTTACATGTGAACATAATGTTGGTGGTCTATAAGAATATTCCCAAAGTCTTGACAATTTAATTAGAGTCCATAATTGTTCCAAATTTCTTCCAGGATGCATATTTATTTTTTTGGATAAGGAATTTAATTTTGGAATTAATGTGAGGAGTAAGACCCATTATGGACCGAGTTGGGTCCATTGATGATTTGGCAGTTAACTTATTATTACAAATGGATTATGTCATACATTTGAAAATGGACAAATATAATGGAAATTAGTGAGATAAATTAATTGATAAAGTGAATGGTTTTTAATTATTAACTTGGAAGATGGGAACATTTAATGGAATAATTCAAATTTTATATGATATTATTTTGAACATATTAGGATAAACTGGATATGGTTTAAATTAATTATCATTAATTTTGATACAATTATAGTTTTCAATGATGTAAAATGATGGTTTTAAGTTGGGTAAAATTTCATATGGATGTATTGACCTAATATAATTAAAAAGGGTTCTTATTGGATTCCAAATCACGTTTTTTATCATTTTCATGGATCTACCCTTATAAAAATTTCAAATTGAAGGGAATGTATAGCATCTTGACTTGTTTGGTATTACCAACTAAAAGGAACTTTTTTAGGGGTATTTTCCAAAATATTTTTTGTGATGTTTTATTAATTCCTGAAAAATGTGTTGTGTATTCTTGAGATATATTTTCTTTTAATGATTTAATGGAACCTGGTAAAACAATGAATGATTAAGGGTACTGATTTTTTTATGAATGTTTTGATAAAGATGGAAATGATTGATAATGGAATGGTTGGGGATGGTCAGAAAATAAATAACAAATCCTGTTTGGTTTAATTTACAGATTCTCCTTGTCATAAAGCATTGAATAATAGTTTTGGGATGTCAGATTTATTATCCAATCACTTATTTTTGGGAGGGCCAGAATGATGATCTAGGTTCCTTGGTGCATCATAGTTTTTGGAGGATGGACACAATGTTCCTAACACCAAATGAATGGAAATGGTTTTCTACATTAAGGACAAGATATTTATACATAGAATCCCTAGTCTCAGTTGTATTTTTGGACTAATTCTTCATGTCTTCTGACTTGTGACCAGTTTTTTGGGATAGCCAAACATGGTGGACCGAACCCCTGTTGGATACATGGATTGACCCTCCACGTATTCCTTCTCATGACCTCTATGATATTTGGTATGGGTATATATTATAATGTATTTAGACACCTTGGATTAATGTAATTTATATATTAATTCTGTTATATAATTAAATTGTAGACACTTATGTTTCATAGAATATGATCTCGTCATAGAATACAGAGTTTGGGTCATTAGATAATATGAAAGAATATAAATCATCAAATGGATAGTTAGTAAATGTTTGAAATTAAAAAATTATTCACATGTTTTTTACTAATACAAGGAACCTATTATTATCTAAAAATCCTATTTTAAACTTGTTTATTTATTATACACCATTGGTGGTGGCCTACTAAGTTTTACTCACACCCTGCTTAGGCTTCCTTGTCACTTGGGTCACCAAGAAGATGATACAAGATTTTTGTCACATGTTAGGATGGGGACCTACTGTTTAATTAATTTATTTACTGTTTGGTTAGATTAGGGGTTTTAAAGAACAGTTTGGAAATTGGGACCATGTTCCGATATTTTTAGGGTTTTTTCATCAGGTATTTTATTTTTATCACTTATTTACACGTAGTGTATTCATCATATTGTCATATCATGTGTTACTTTGTTACATGTTGGCTATGTTCATATGATGTTGATTTATTGATCATGATGGCTATTATATTCGTTGGTAATATTTATTTAATGTTTTTAATTTGATAAGATGTCATAGTCTCCCTAATGTTTCTCTACAGACCTACAAGGCTAGATGGAAGCCTCTAGTGTTTGGGGAGGCATTCTTGAGGTCATTCAATGATCTGGCTCGATTGACAGGTTTAGTGGATATCAAGTCAAGATGTTACAATATGAATATATTAGCATCAATATAATTTATATCTTAATATTTTTCATTATCAATAGTGAAACATCCAAATTTGGTATCGCTATGAAAATAAAACTAAAACTAATTCCTATTGGAACCTTATAGTAGATTTGGTCTCCGTTGTTTAAATAAGAAACATTAGAGTAAAATGGTTTATTTTTATATAATTTAAATCTAAAAAATTACTTATATTGATAGTGTCATGAACGTGAATGTTGTTCTAATATTTTTTTGGTTTCATTATGTGATATTAAAAATAGTATGATATTAATACTTATTGAGTTCATGGTTAACAAAATTCCTCTAAAATATTACATGGAATCTAGTACAACAACCTAATAGTCCTCTAAAAAATGAACTAGAAAAGTATTTATTAAATAAAAATATCAATCTATAAGATACATTATTTACATCTACCTCAAATCTAATATACAAGAATATAGTGAACTACGGTTACAACATAAAAATATATAAAGATAAATTAGCCAATATATTTAATTATTGGATATTTAAAGAAACCATACACAATGTCCCATGTATAATGTTATAATACGTTTGGAAATTTACCAATTGATGAATTAATGGATTCCACAAATTAATTATTGATGTAGTTGAATCAACATGATAATAAAGATAATATGTTAATGTCCACGAAATCATAAAAATGGTAACTAAAAGACACCAATTAGTTTATAGTTAAAGGTTCTAAATTATTTAGGCCCATGATCTAAATCATCACTTACATAATGATTTATAAAAACAAGTTTGTGTATGTGAGGATGTATATATTTGAAAAAATTTAACTCATTCATCCAAATATATGTCATTTAAAATGTTTGATATTATGGATATGGGCCACAATGATTATGAGGATACGGTTAAGGGTAATTACATATCATTACATGGTGGAGCATTAAAATTTTGGAAATGATTGATTATAGTAAAAATAATATTTTATTTATTCAATTGAATAAATAATGTTCTAATCATTGTATGTTTTTTGAGAATGAAATACTAAAAAATGGTTGATATTGATATAATTCAATTCAAAAAGAAAATAATTCATACTTTAAAAATTATAGAACTATATTTGTGTGGAAATAAATAAAAAAACATTACTAGAGTGTCAATTATTGAAAAGATGAATATGTTAATAAATCATAGCATGAAGATTAAATGAGTAAATATAAATCTAATTATGGTAATGTTTTTATATTGATGGGTGAGGAGGATAAAAATGAAATCAAAGATAAAAAACATTATAATAATGTTTTTTATCATAAAGTAAATAATTATGGGGATTTTGGAGGGATAATAATTCAGAATTGAATTATGTGAAGATAGCTGGATAGTTGATGGATACATCTAAAAATTTAAATGGAGGTGAAGCTATAATTTATCAACATAAATATGACTTTTAGTATCATCTTTCAATATAAAAAATGTAAAATATTTGTTGTTTCGATAATAAAATTATGTAAATTGTGTGGTGATTATTGAAAAAAATTATTTAATTTAATTAAATGTAATGAAGATTAAATCCCTTCAATAATAGGTGGTTACAGTAATAGTAAAATTATAAGCTTTATTATAATCTATATATCCTCATAAAAAAACATTTAGAAGATGTTTTGATAAAATATCCCATGAAAAAAGTCTATCCTCAAGAAGTCTTGAGTAATATTTAAGTTAACAATAAACAATTTTATGTGGAATGAGTTGTCATTAATATGTAGTTAATCCAACCAATTATCTATTACTAGGAGGTAAACCTACTGAGGGAGTTGGAAAATTAAAATATATATATTTTAGGATATACTAAATTAAAAAATGGACATATTGTAAATAATTAGATGTTATTTCTTATAAATTGAAAAGAGAAGTAATTTAAAATTTTAATTTAATAACTGTAATTGTTTTTTGTCTTGGGTCACATCATTTAATTTTTCAAATAAACAATGAGTTAGTTGCAGTGAATAAAATTTTGAAGCACCCAGTATAAGAAAAACTATTTTCAATAATTTAAATTTTTTATTCGTTCAACTATTATAATTTTCATTTTTTTATTAATGTTTATTACATACTTATTTATTTAATTATGAGTGACAAAATTCATTATGAATGAGCTAACAGAATTTTAGAATAATAGAACAAGAAAACCATTCAATAAAAGAAAAAACCCTATAGATGAAGAGGTATAAGATATATTCGAAGAAATATTTTGTAATGAGGTGGGGAAATAATATTTCACCCACATAAAAAAATTTCATTAATGAAAATGGGGATTTAAGAGTTGAATTATTTTTAATAAGTCATATTGTATGCATGGAAAATTGTACATGTTGATCACAGAAAATATATTCCTATATTACATGAACAAAAATTCTCGTTTGATGAAAATATATTTATTTTTATGGATTTTTTTACTCACATAAAAAATGAGGCATATTTTCTTATCAAACCCTATGGAATTACGTCTATAGATAGAGATGAGGTAAATTCATTGATATACCCATCATAGATAAACATTTTCACATTATCGTTCACATGTGTTCATTATATAAATATGGGGATCAAGATTCAACTAATTTTATGGGATACCTAATCAATGTTAAGAATAATAATTCATTTAATTTTAGATGAAAAAAACTAGAATATTAATCACATAGATAAAAAAATACACCATTTTTCATAAAAATAAATATGTATAAATATTATAAAAATGATTTCTTTTGAATATATACTAAAAAATCTTAGTAAAAATGGTAAATAGTAAATACAATCATTTATATTGTATATATGAAAGGATAACATGTAATAACATCAAATTATTGTATGAAAGGTATAATTATAGAATAAAATACATGATAATAATGAAATGAGTTTCATAATTTATTATCATATAGTATACAAATATTTATCTTCCCATTAAATGATTTATCTGAATATTAGAGGTACTGTATCATATTTAATGAATTCTATTGGATAAATACATGCATATTTATCATGTACTCAAGAAATATAGAGAGAAAATAACATCAAATCATATATAATCCTAGATAAAAACCAATATTGAATGATAATATAAAACCTATAATTATAGAATTTTATAATATTCAACAAAATGTATACATATAACTAATTTTGAAAACAAAATATTATATAAGTAATATAATTATTCATAATTCCTTATTAAAAAAATTATTTCATAAATTTAGTTACATGCATTATAATATACATTGTTCTCTAATATAAAGTTTAGTTTTATAGAACTATTAAAAAAATTTCATGTGGACATGTATATAAGAAGAATCCATATTACCTCTTCTATTTGATAATGTAATACAATATGAGTTGTTTTATAGAATGAGTTTTAAAATAACATTTTGATATTTTTTTAGAATAAAAGTATTTATCTAGAATGAATTACGAACTGATTGAAAATATGGATCTAGAAAAGAATATGGGATATTCCTTGGTTTATATACCCAGAAAAAAGCTTAAATTTTAATAAAATCCATGATTGAAAAAAATTTAAAGAAATTATTTAAGGATTATCGAATAATAAGAAATAAATAAAAGTAACTTAAATAATAATGAAATTCAGGTTGATGAATATGATATCGTATAATATTATGTGGAACCCTATTTTATATATGATATAGAATATTATGTAATCCAATACTAATATAATGGTATATTTTGAGTGATTCATTAAATTTATCAATTAATAAGGTGGAGAAAAAATATAATTTGAAAAAACAACATATTTTAAAAAACAAAATTTAAATTAACATTTCATATGAAGAAAATATATATAATATAAATGCTAATAGTGGTAGATAAATATATTTTTCAATTAATTAAATTAGTAATGGTGATTTTAGTTTTCGAATGATTAAATGGATGAAACGAAAATAAATAACATGTGGAAGCTTTAGAAGAGACCATAAGAAGAAATAACATCCCCCAAAATTATTTTATTATTGATTCACATTAATAACATATGAATTGATTAGAAAATTAACCATATTATTTTTCGAGTTATTAGAGAAATTCACTATATTAAAATCAACATTTTTTTATCAGTGGATAATATTTTGTACAATTTTATTTATTTATGATGATTTAAATTTATATGAAATGATATATAAAGTGAATGTGAATATAACATTATTTAATAGAGTTTTTATTGTGAATATTTAGATTAAAAGGATTTTTGGATTTGAACATGATGATGATATAAATCATAAAATTTCATCTAAAAATTATGTTATATTGATGTAATGAATCCCCATGATTTTTCAAAACTCAAATGAATGTTTACATGATGATAATTAAATTCAAGAGAGGTATTGAAAATAAAAATCAATTCATGATCATTTCAATGTATGAATGGCTCATTATTATGGTATTTATTGAAAATATCTTATTTTGGTAATAAATTGATGAATCACAAAAAATACGAAACAATATATTCTGAAAATAGTTTTTTATCACAATGATGAGATAAATTAATTACTTAATTGGTTATTATATAAATCAACGTGGTTAGTATAAATTTTTATTTAATATACCTTATACTAATGAGTTGTTAAAGTACTTCAAAATTTGTGGTATATAGTATATTTCAACAAAAATTAAAGACAAATATAATATGTTAATCATTGTGAAGGGGAAATATATTAATATAAGAAATTAATTATTTTTATTGGATTACTGTCTTTGGTATTATTGGGATGGTAAGAAACCGTATAAAAAAATATTGGGTAGGTCGATTCCTAATAAACCTTATGTGGGAAAAAGTTCCACAATAGAAGATAATCGTGAGGTGAATCAAAGGTAATTTGGTTATATATTGATATATAAATCAATGAAAATTCTATATTTCTTCTTATATATTATTTTCATTTGGATATAGATACTGTGGATAAAAAAACATCAAGTCATTGTGAATTCTAAACTGGAACCGACTTTATTGGCCGATTAAAAATGACTATATAGAGTATTTCTATTAGAACTACTTATGTGGTGTATAATTTTGAAAAAATAGAATATAAATAAAAAATTGGCTAAAGAAAATGATAAATTATCTGAGTGTAGAAGATAATATTCATTTGATGATTTTCGATGTGAAAATTAGATATTTATCTCATGAACAACGTTATCAATTACAAATTGATATAAATTTTAACATTTCCATAAGAATATGGAATTTAAAGTAATCTACACATCATTACTTCTAAGAATATTGTCAAAATTGAGTGGTGTGTAATCATTTTAAGGAACAATTCTCTAAACACACACTTTTGAATCATTAATGTTTTTATTAAATTTCATCCACCACTCGTAACATAAAGAGGAATGGATTTCCTAATATACCCATGTATTTTATTTAAATATTATGTTTCGGATGTCTATAAATTTTCGGAGATTCCCACTATGTTTAATTTTTCACTTATGATGTATTTGATAATATAAAATGTGGGATAAAAAATAAATTAAATATATATGAATTTTTCCACTAATGAAAAATGTTTATAGAAACTAAGTTGTATATTGATTTCAATAAATGATATTTATTTAGGGTAGTTATTGATAAATTATTACATGGTTAATGATTTGAGGAAAATAATGACATATTTCGGTTTTAATGGGTTTTCTACGAAACCATTTGTACCATAAAAAAATGAAAAAAATTTACTAACTAGTTATGTTATCAATTTCTTGATATTTTGATAAATAGTTGATATATATTTGAATATCATGACATATCCATTTATTCTATATCGATAAAGAGTGAATTTTTCATTTATTTTATAGAAAATTTCTCTTTATACATATGTATTTCGATGATTATGATATATGATCGCAATGAAATATTTTCATGTCAACATTTGAATTTAAATTAAATTTAGTGATCTTAAATATTGGTACCCCTAGGAAAAATAACATTGAATGAAGGAGATATTTCATTATCCAGTGGGTGTATATTTTTTATTACTTTAATTTTATAGATATATATATATATGTCATTTATCTGATAGAAATCACTTTGAGTATAAAGGAATAAAGTCTATGAATGATTAAATATTATTTGGGTTTATTAAAAAATTATTGGTCAAAAACATGAATTTGGGTTATAATTTGAATGTTTGTATTTTTAATATTATAATACATAAAAGATGTTTAAGATTCTTACTGAATTTAATTTTTAAATCATGTTATATTAATAAAACTATGGCATTATGGAAATTATCAATTTGTCATGATTTTATTTAATCACTCCTAAGAAGATGGAATAAATATAAAACCCTATCAAAAAAAATTCGGTGGTGGGTGATGAAGTTTTTTAGGGATTCCATTTGTAATGGAATATATTATATGCCACTCTATGATAATTTTTTTTTATAAATGTGAATATATTTTTTATAATTTAATTTTTTTAAATTAATTGAATTCATAAACACACCATTGTTCAAGGTGTATAATGGTCAGAGTTAATGAGCATATAAAGGATATGGTGAGTAACACATACTATCACACTTATAATTCCATATAAAAATTAAAAATAATCACATTATCAAATATGAATTTACTTGATGTGAAATAATAGAAGAGGGGATCGCAATAAAAATATCATGTTTTTTATATAATATTTTTTAGAGTTAATGTATAAATTATTTTAATGATAAATATAATATAAATTATAGAGAATCACAAGGTATATTCTACTTGTCTTTAATTCCAAAAATTTACAAATATACAA
Organism: Viscum album; assembly: GCA_963277665.1. Taxonomy (NCBI): domain Eukaryota; kingdom Viridiplantae; phylum Streptophyta; class Magnoliopsida; order Santalales; family Viscaceae; genus Viscum; species Viscum album. The sequence continues at coordinate 393,609,583 of OY728126.1, forward strand.
TTATAGTAGTAGAATACAATAAAATCAATGATTTTAACATATCATTACAAACTAGATATTTATATATGTTATGTGATGTAAGAATTAAGGGAGATTATTTTTAAAAATATTCCTACTAATATTTTTTATCACTTATTTTTTTGGTTATATGATATTGAACAAAGAGATATAAGAGTTTTCAATATTTACAAGATTATAGGAAAAATAATAGCAAACTCATAAAAATAATAAATTAAACATTTAAGGAAAATAGAGAACAAAGACATCTAATATAGAGATATAAAAATGATTTAAATCTAGATTACTAATATTAAACTAAATATGATTACTGTATAGTAAGATCAACATGATGCTATTATTTTCATGTATTTAAATACCGCATCTATAACTTATTTTTTGTACTTGTTAATTTGTCATTTTTATTATTATAGTCTAACAAAAAAATATATTCATAGTTTTAAAATAGTTTATAGGGAGATAATACAAGAGGGTATTCCTAAAATTCTAGTGTGAAGTATTTCATGATCACATAATCTATGAAAAAAATTTCATTTTATTTGGAACATAAACTATGTTGTGTGGGTGCTAATTATATACATCCCATTGAGCAATCCATTTAAAAACATACCACCGTTTTTTTCAAATATACTAATGTTATATTTATTGTAATTGTTTTAATAATTCTTAGTTCATCCTAACATAAGAATAAAATATCATTTGAATGAATTTATTTTTATATGGTTTTATTTATTAACCATATGTTTTCTATTTTTAATTAATTCTTATGAAAAATTATCAGAGTATTAAAATAAATCATTTAGTTTTTTAAATAATCACTATACTAATCATAATAGTTCAATGCCAAATATACTCCAATGTTTTATTTTTTGATTCTACAGGTGATGAATGTATTATTATTTTTATATTCATTCTCAAATTAATTATTATTCCTTAATTACATTCATTGATAAAAATATTTTATTTCCTATGAGGATCATGGTATTTATTATTATATTATTTTATTCTATTTTGATTTATAGTAAAATAATTATTTCTGTGAATTTCTTATTTTAAAAATTTGAAGACTCCAAAAACATCACCTATCTTATCGATATATTGTTATTTTTCATTGATTTTGATATTAAAATTTATAATTATAATATTGGACAACATTAGTGCATTTCGATGTATTTTAACATCATCAAAGTTGTGTTTTCCTACATTTATTCATATAATTAATTTTTTCTCATTACCATCCTCCTGTATATTTATTATATCTTGATTAATTATCATAATAAAAAATTTAGTATATTTCATTTCATTATAATCATCACTATCCATGAATAGAAATTATTTTTTTGTAAAGATATAAATATTAGAGAGTCAATATCTATTATATGTTAAAAAAAATTCACAATTTCACATCAATATCATTGATCTCAATAGATCCTTTCCATTCACTACTCATCATGGTAAATATTTGGGACTAAAGTATGAAGACATTAAATTAATCTGCATCAAATGTTTTCATATCAAAAAATAATATTGAATCAATATTTCATATTTAGATATTTTTCAGCTTACAAATAAATCATATCATCCCCTTATTTATTTAAATCATCAACTGTATAATGTTTCTGGTTCACTATGAATTAAATTTTATTTAATATTCTTACAAATGTAACATCTTATTTCACTATTTTCTTATACTTCAAAATGGTGATACATATAATTGTATTAAATATGGTTTTATTTTTTCATTAATTTATTAATTTATATGTTGGATTGATAAATTAATGTAGTCACCTCAGCATTTCATTAATGACACTCACAATCAAATATATATCACATAAATTTCATTAAAAATATTATACATTTAATATTCTATAAAATAAATAATTTTATATATTTTTATCCTAAAAATTATTTCATAAAATTTTTAATCTTCATCTCTTATTTTTTATTCCATCATTAATAATTTATTTTAAATTTATTTAATTCTCTTTGGTGGATTTACATGAAAAGTTTCTTTATATACAATACTAGACTCAACTATCATAATTACAGTCATCCATTCTTCCTCTACACTTATGTCATTATCATAAATATCTACAAGTTCACCTTATATAGTATTAAAAAATTCTTTTCCATGAATTATAATATTTATGACATCTTTTTGTATATAATAAATGTAATTTAAAAAATACATTTCAAGAATTTGTGATAATGTCCTTCAAAAATTGGTTTGACTTTTCTATGTACTAATTTTCTATTACACAGTAACAGGATTGAATAATATCTTTATAAACCCACACATAAGATTGTTTTATTTGGAAAAATAGGGAATTATCGCTTAGAAGTTGTGAAATAGGGTATGGAGAAAATATTTTTTGAAATATTTTAATACTTTGTAATTATGTATGAATCGTGAATCCAAATAACTACTTCACTCTTACAAAAATATAATTTTAAATAAATTTATAAAATATATAAAATATAGAAAATAATTTTTTATTGCTAAATGGATTAGATAAAAAATATAAAACTAGTTTATTTATTAATATCACTAAGAAATAAATAAAAGCATTAAATTTAATTTGTTAGATATTTTTACATTATATATAGAGAATTTTAATCCCTTACTATTGGTATTTGTGAATTTTGGACATAAAATTATATGTACTAAAATTATTCAAAATTCTATCAATAATATATGAATGATATTTTTTTTCAAAATGATTTTCAAATAATTATCTTTAATTAGTTTTTTCATAGATGGAAAATGATAATTTTAGTAGAGTTCATTTATTCTTCTATTTTTTTCGTACTAAATGAAATCCTTTATTCTTCTGTTATATTTAAATTTTTTATATAAGTTATTTATATAATCATAACACCTCTTTATAATGTAATTTTGGAATAATTTTATATATTATTAACATATTAATTGTTTTACTACAGAGATAATAACTATTTCAAGGTAAGAACCAAATTAATGGTTATCATGAAAATAATAGTAAATAAAAATATATAACATTAGGTTTAAATATCATAGATATGATGGAATTATGTCAATACCAAAAGTTCCTTAAAACATTGATCTATTTTACATTATTCAACATTCTAATTTATATAATCATTCAATATCTGAAAAATGATGGTGGTGATCATATAAATTCCAGAAAAGTCATCTTCTTCAGTGGCTCAATTAATTTTAACTGAAAACGGAATCTCTATCATGTCATTCATACGTTCAAATAATATGTTATTAAAATTTCTATGAAAAATATTTGATACTAATATAAAACATATCTTTTTAGAGTGTTTTAAGTAATTATAATTAAACTAGAAAATAAAGTAACCAAATTAAATGTGTCATTGCCTACCATTATACATTATAGAAGCCCCAAATTGAAATTACTACTTATTTAATATCCACAACCATAATATTTTATTTTTCTTATTAAAATATTTTACATTATCTATAAGTATTTAATTGATGAAAATCGCTTAATTTTCTTTATAAACTTTTTTTTATTCGAACATTGACTGGTTATATATAACATACCATAATGAAATTAAATTTAATACATTATAATTGAATATTTAATTATAACACATCCACCACAACATAGTTTTGTATATCAATTTAAATCATCATTAAAATAACATTTCACTATGTCTATTAAACAAAAAAAATTCTAACATCTTTATTTACAAGACTATAAAAATATTTTTTCAAAACATTGAGTATTTTATGCAATGAGTTAGTATTCCATTCTATTTCATATATTAATATAACAACAATATAACATCATCATATATATTTAATGATTTCCCTTAAAAATAGGTAGGTAAAATTTATTTGTTTTGAATTTTTATTTTAATAGATAATTTAGATGACTCAAGTAACAATTTAATATATACATCAGAAAAGTAAATTTCAAAAAAACATATAAAAAACAATAAGGAAAACCCCAAACTAGAAAAAAATGAAAAACATGATTAATTAGTATGTTATTTATGAAATAATTAAAAATAAAATAATTATTAAAAAATAAATTCTATAATAAAATATAAAATAATATCCTAAATAATTGAATAATATCGCCCACACAAGGAAACAATTTCCAATAACTATAATGAATCAATATGTACTTGATTAAATACCACAATAATAATAATGGTTTGGAATTAAAAATGTGTTTTTAAATGAATTAATACCTCACTAAAATAGTTATAATTTATAGTTAAGTGTGGATATAATCAAAAATTCAAAAAAGTTTATGAACATGATTCTTATATAGACTCATTTATATTTAACCACAAACACATGATACATTAGAATATAATATAGTTTTATTATTATTGTCTAATTCACTGAAAAATGATTTTGTAGACATGTTAATTAGATTATTGTAGTGTAAATCAATTAAAAACTGAAAAAATATCTACTATTATGTGTTTAAAATGATATCATATAATAATTTAGAGCATAACTTTTAATTGATAAATTCCCACACCCTACTATGTAGATATATAATGTCATGATCTAAAGAGAAATAAATTATTATAATTAATTTTCTAATATAATAAATAATTCATCATAATGTCTTTCATAGTGGGTGTCATCTACTAAATATGGGTTACTAGAAATCAAAATTATGGGAAAATGTTAATTAAATATATGACACAATAATTTATACATTATTATTACACATGAAAGCATTAATTTTGTTTAATTTGATGTAGGTAACAGTTGGATGATCTATTGGATTAATTAATATCCCTTAAATTTTTTAAGTACTCTTACAGTTATGAAATATTTAATTTTTATTATGAATATTCCAAAAAATTATGAATGTTTAATGACTTGATCATTCATTGAGATTCCACAAAAATTGTAAAATGTTGACAAGTAGACGATTCATGTCACTTTATTTGATGGAATTATTTTCTTTAACCTAATATAACATATCACTTGTCTTCCACATATTGTAATTTACATATATCACTACATTTAGTCAATAAATATCATATCCTAATGTAAAATCTTATATAGAATTTGACACATCGAACCTTCTATATTATGTTAATGTATATACAATATATTTTTCACCCTATTTTTTTCTAATTCTTCTTATAACATATTTAAATATTATGTTATGTAATATATAATGTAATGAAATATTAAATAAATAATATAACAATTTTGGTTAAACCATTAAAAAAACTTTTTTATATCTTATAGATATCATATTTTTTTATGGAAACATTTCATAAAAAAATAATTATTAAACAAGATTACAAGTATAATAATTATTCTAAATTCCGAATTTTTAACCATGCATATAAAGGATCAAACAGTGACATTTTGATATTGGTCAATATTCAAAGGTATTTAGCTATATATGAATTAAGAATATATATAAACATAAAATATATATGATATGAATCTATTACATCATGAATAATGACATAGTCCTTTTTACATATAAACATTTTATATATCTCAAATTTTTTTCTTGTACACCATTTCTATTTATTATGAATACTGCACTGTACTATTGTGTTAAATATTATTATACATACTACTAAACACATATATCATTTCACCAAGCAAAATCACCATTCCAAAGATCATCTAAATCCATAGTTATTCATGTATTCTTAAACACCATAATTGATACGTTACACTGATATTTGGATGAAGGATTGATAGATAATGTTCTAATACAATAGTACCAATCCCATTAGAACATTTACATATGTTATTACTGAAGATTTATATGTTTTGAAAACCTATTTTTCATGTGTGTCTATTAATATTTTTTTAATCATTCCATTATTCCCATGATAATAATAAATAATTCTCTAGGGATGTGACATAAATTTTTTATTTCACTTAAACAAACGATTTATTTTCATATCATAAAAAATATATTAAAATTTAACTTTAAATAAACCCTTAATAGATAATGATGATACCTTTGAGTTTTGGATTTTGATTAGTATTAGAGATTAATCGGGCAGTAAGTCGATACAGGGTATATTTCAGTTATGTTAAATATAAATACACTTAATCAAATTTTCATCTTTATGTAAACTAGTTTGATAAATTTATAAAATTTTGTTTCATTATTGTTTTTTGAAGTATATTTAACATTAGACTCATGTTATTTTTTATTTTATAGAAAATTTATTCCCTTATTATGAGGATTTTTTGGATATATTTATTGAAGACATGCTCACGAACGATTGTGTTGATTATTTGGGATAATTTATAAGAAAAAATAATAATAATATATAAATATAATGAGTTTTTGATTTATTAACATGAAAAATCATAGTGAAAAAATATAAAATAATTTCCAAGATCTCTAGATTAAATTGTTTTATTAGAGGGAATTTATTTATAAATATCTTTTTGAAGAAATTGAAATGGAAAAAGTTATGGAATTATTATTATCCTTATGTAAGGGATGCCCATGGAAATTCCCATATCAATATTGGTTGTGATTGTAGAAATGGGGTATATGGCTTGAGGGACGAACTATGAATTAACCAAGGTGAACCAGTACCAACCATTGGATTTTGGATCAAATGTAATATTAAAAATTATTTTTGAATTTTATAAGAAACACAAAATTTTTATTTTAAATTGATGATGATTTATCCAATTTCATATCATAAGTATGAAAATGAAAATGAGGATATTTGATTTTGATATGAACTTTTTTTATAGAATATAAAGGCATGAGTATAAAAACTAACATTTTTTCATGAGTTATTTAACGAAAATATGTTATACATCATGGATCTTTTACTATATCTTACTGACTGAATTACTAATATACTTTTAATGTTTAAGTTTAAATGATTCTTGATTTTCTTGACATATGGATCACTTATATTTTAGTATGAAACAATATTTTTATCAATATAAAAATTCCAAATATTTTAAATAATGGTTTTGGATCATCTGAGCGTTCTTTTGATCCTGTTGCTTAGTTTTTGGAGAATTAGGAAGAGTTGAACGAATTGGTGCTCAGTTAGTAGTAACTATACGACTTAATCATGACGCTTTTTTATGAAGGATCTTGGTTTGATACCCCATGTGATGGGGGATTCATGTCTTGGAAAAATGCTATAGTCCTCCTGTGGATCTGAAACACATGATTAGAAAATGGATTTTCTAACTCTATTCCCAAATATTTGAACCAACATGGTTCTTTGATAAACATTAAACATAGGATACACACAATTTATGGAAAATTTGTGGGAGTGTCTGAGGGGTTCTTCTACTGAGGACATGAGGGAATATGTTTGGCACCCTATTTGATTAACCGTGGGGACATACAATGTTTCCCCATTATGTTGAAAAAAAATTAGCTTTTACATTTAATACTATTAAAATTATAATTCCCACTTCCTCCCTTATTTCTCTAATTCACAGTATCCATCACCCTCTCTTTTGAGATTTATGAAAACAACTTTATTCAATATTATAATCAAGTGATATTTATGACATCATTTTTGTATTGGTAATCACTTCAATCATGTTCAATCCTTTATTCATTTAACTCAGTATATGAAATAGTAAATCCAATCGATCTAATATGACCTATTTTAATGGTTTTCATATAATTCAATGATTTTAACAATTATATCATGATTTAGATGTAAAGACATGGAAATTCAGTGGATATTTTTTTTCTTCATAAGTACACGGGAAATTTATGTGTTCGTAGCTTTTGACAGCACCTGATTTCGAAGCCCAGTGTGCCTGGAATCATTTTCAGAATTATTTTTAGGGTACGATTAGTAAAAGAACATTCAGGTTTTTCTATCTTTTGAACTGATGCTCAGAATTAAAATACGAGGGCACCGGTGAACTCATAGTGCTGGAATTCACTTATTAATACCTTTACAGGAGTTTCGTTTGGCCGAGAGCGGAAGTTAATTTTGGGGATTAATAAAAAAATTAAGTAAAATTTATGTGTTACATAATTTTATTTAAAAGGTGGTTATTTTTTCCAAATTGAGTTTGGAGGTGGTGCCCACCCCCACATAACCTCCCATGGGAGGATATTATGTGGTGAGGACCACATGAACTCAACTCCTTTTAAACTTCCTTGAACCACTTTAATCTCTTGGACTTCCCATTAATGTTCCAACACAACCATGTTATTAATTATTTGAGACTGTTGAAATTATTTCCAACTCCATGAAATTAATTTAGTGAATCAAATTTTTTAATTATTTTTAGTGTTTTAATTCTTTTGAATTCACTTGTTCCACCATTAATATGAGGAATGATATTCTCATATTTTGGTTGGAATAAACTTTTTGGAGAGATAAGGAGAAGTGAGAGATCCTTCTTCCCATGAAAAACACGAAGAATATCTCCTCCAATTCTTCAACCAGGGCAAGAAAGTCAGGTGATGCCCATGAGGAACTCCTTCTTCCTTCCAGTTCCTACATGATAAAGGAGAAGACGCCGCATGTAATGTTCGTCGCCAACCACAATGACTTTTCCTCTGATGTTGATGGAACGATATCCATCTTTTGCAATTCCGTCTTCCACAACTCCGACTAGAAAACATTGAAATCATGGTAGGGATGAATTTGGATTATATAATTTATACATGTGATTTATACCCTCGTACTTTGGAGATTATATGTTGGATTTTTTTTGATCCTATAACATGGGGGCATGGGATAACGAAAAAGTTTAGACCCTTCGCCATTTCAATCTTGATGCATGGTTTGTTGGGTGATGGGTGAATGGAAGGGAAACCCAGAATTGAGGCCATCCCAGTGAAGAGCACGACCCGATGAGGTTGTAGGCGCAAGCGAAAGCCAAAACGGACCACCGGAACAACTCCGGTGACCCACATAGGAGCGCAGCGTCGTGGGTCGCCGGCACGGAGGCGCCAACGACTAGAGGTGGCGGTCGGCACTAGCCGGCTGCCTGGGAGCAGCGGCGCCCCTCTCGAACCGCCAGTAGAAGACCGTTGTGGCCCCGGCCCTGGCGGGGGAGCGGAACCCACGTTGCGGGTTCCGGGAGAGACGGGAGGCGCCAGCTGGCGCTGCTATTTTGGAACACCGGGGGGACTACACCACCCCACTCCACGGCCGGCCACCAGGCCGGGCTGCCCACCGCACAGGCTGCGCCACCTGCCGCACTGGCCGGGGTGCCTGTGGCAGAGGTCGGGCCAGCTGTCGTGCGGGCTGAACCACGTGCTGTTCGGGCGGGGCCATTCCTCATGCTGGTCGGGCCACAGCCATCGGGCCGGGCAAAGCCCAATCGGGACGGACCCAGATCTAGGTCAGGTTGGCCCGATTTGGCCTGGCCTAGGGTGGGTGCGGCCGGGTCGGACCGAACCCAGACCCCCCACTTCGGACAAATTTTTGTTTTTTTGCCAATAACAAGAACTACAGACCTCTGATCGATGCACCATGACTTTCGAAGGATTCCATGGATTGAGTCTACCGTTTAAGTATATCACACTCAAAGTTTTGGTGACGTTTGGGTATGGTGGGGTAGGTTCAAATCCAAAACCAACATGTCCCTCGAATTGGAAACACTTATAACACTCAGACTGGGCATCTAATTGATGCGTCGTATGCCGCGTTGGGTTTCATACGATGAGACGAAACTATGGGATACATCAACTAATGAATTAATTGATGTATATATACTTGGATCGAGGAGTGGACCCTCTCTGAATCGAGCGTGCTGTGTGGGGGAACCCTAGAGCTCGATGCGATAGAGATGATGGAATCCTCTGTGGGATCGATAGTGACGACTACTGTACTAGAATCCTTCGTGGGATCAACTACAACGACTACTGTGCCGGATTCCTATGTGGGTCTGACATAATGGCTGGTCCTATATCCCGTGTGAGTCCGACAACTTAGTTGGTCCTGTATCCTGTGTCGGTCCAACAACCTAGAGGAATAATAGCTGGTTATGTATCTTATGTGGGTCTGACAGCTTAGTTGGTCCTGTATCCTGTGTGGGTCTGATAGCTTATATGAATAAGTGAATACATATGATCATCTATATTACTCTGAACAAATGACGTATTCTTGTGTGAGCTGAGTCTTGTATTTCAATCATTATAATTGATTTGATTGAATTTACTTCCTGTGTGGACGGGGTTTTGATTGGGCTCAGGAGTTGGAGTCGGGCTGTGACTGGTAACTTAGGTATATGCATGGGCATATTCCTAAGTAGGGTTGGATGATACTTCGTGATGGTATCTTTTTACTATGTTTTATCCTTTTTGGATTCTGGGAGACCATCGAGGGTCTCGGGGTCCCCTACTGAGCATCGTTATACTCACCCTTTCACAGTCTATGCCCGCACATCATTGTGATGGTTGCAGATGATGGAAAACACTGATCGAGGTAGAGAGTTTTAGAGCTGGACAGTACCCGGTGCTGGACCACTTGGCGAGACATACTCGGAGCGGACAGACAGACCTGGGGTGCGGAGGAGGCCATCTATACCCACCCATCAAGTGGGATTCACAAAGGATGACTCAGTAGTTTTTTTTTTTACCTTTAAGCAGTTGTACTAGCTTTAGAGTTGTTGTAATCACTTTTGGGATTGTATTTCCGGCCCATTTCCTTTCAGCACTTACTTTTGTATAATGTTTTACTTAGTGTTTACTTCCACTTTCATACTCTGCTGCTTGTGTTCAGGCTGTGTATGTGTTACAGGTTAAAAATAAATACCTTCCCTTTTTATAGGGATTACGCATTTGGTTCTAGTCGCCAGCCTCTGGCCTATGGTAGGTGGGCCTGGGGTAGTCACGACACTAACCTCGTGGACGGGTCGTGAAAAATTGGTATCGGAGGAGTCGGTTCTACTGCAGAACGTAGACTCTGATTGTTTTAAAATAAATAATGTTAAGTGTTTTGGGTGTGGTTATCAGTTTAAGGAAACTAGATTTTGTGCGGCGGTCGATGTATCCATACACAAGGACTGTGCCTTCTGATTTCTGACTCAATGCACGAAAACATTGATTGTGTGTGTGTTTATTTTGAAAAGGTTTCTTTGTGATTACTTTTTGTCAGCTCGGTATGTATAATGTTTTAATCATGGAACACCTGTTTCTTTTAATGATGGCCCCATGAAGGTAGCTTGCTGGGGTTCAAAGTTTCATGCGAGATGGTAGCCCACTGAGCGATGAGGCCTCGGTGCAGGGCCCCATCACAGTGGAGGTAATAGCAGTACAACTAACTATTGGGCCACCAATACCACCCGCTCTAGAAGTAGAGAGTGCATGCCACCTGAGTGCATTTGAAAAGTTCTAGCACCAGATCCCCCCAGGGTTCTAGGGAGAGACGGACCCACAGGTAGCTGAGGATTGGCTGGATGTTTTCGTTAGAGTTTTCATATTGGTATGGACACTAGACGACCTCATGGTGATCCTTATCCAGAGTCTCCTACATGCAGCAGTAGGAAGATAGTGGAGCCTAATGCTCTAGCTGTATGATGAGGCCTCATTACTCTAGACAGACTTTTAGAGTCTATTTCACTCAGAGTTTGTTCCAGCCACAAATTGTTCAGTACGGATTTAGGAGTTACTCCATCTGCAATAGAGAAGTATGAAAGTATCTCTGTAGTCAACAAGGTTCACTGACCTCTCGTGCTACTCCACAGATATGGTACGGGACCCATTATTCAGGTGTCAGACCTTCGAGCAGGGACTGAGGCAGGAGATTAGGTCTTCGACGATTCCTCTCAGCAATCCAAAGCAAGAAGGGGTGCTAGAGAGAGCACTTATAATGTAGATTTTTCTCACTGAGAAGTAACTAGTGGTGAGATCCACCATAGGGAGACATGTATCAGTGTCTTCTACAGCTAGTAGTAGACATATGATGCAGAGGTCCAAGCGGACCAGGCCATCCGGAGGGAGACCTCAGGATACAGGTTTGGTTGTGCGGGGAACACAAGACAGAGCCCGCTATACGAGGAGCAGGCAGTGCTATGCATGCGGTGGGCAGGGCCACATGTCTAGAGACTACCTGACCGACCATGTAGATGAGAAACAAATAGAATAGGGACCTCTCAGGCAGACACAGAGGTTCGACCGTGGTGGTCCGCCAGAAGAAGGAAGTCGTGGTAGAGGAGCTGAAAGAGCAGCGGGTGGTGGACGACGTTTCGAGGCTCTACCACCACCATCACCAAGAGGTCCACCCAGACCACAAGGAGCTAGCAGACAGAGGCATGATTAGCTCCCGGCGGTCAAGGACTATGACGATGGAGTGCCTGAGATGATTCGAGGAACTATCTGTGTATACTACACCCTTGTTGCATTACTTATAAACACATGTTCAAGTCATTCTTTTATTTCCACTACCCTCATCTAGAGCTCAGAAATTATGACCAAGCTATTGGCTCGATCCTTACAGATATAGACTCCTACAAGAGCAGACTCAATGATTACACACTGGTACCGGTAGTGTGAGATTACTCTAGGACATGAGAGCTTCATCCAAGATCATCTTGTAGCGGCGTTGAGGCCTTACGATGTCATCTTGTGTATGGACTGGTTATCAACAGTTCTTGCTCATATTGACTGTATTATGTGTAAAGTGTGGTGTATCTGCATGTATGGGACCAGGTTACCTTCACCAGTGAGAAGGGAGCCATTTCAGCATAGGATGGACATTCGCAGTGGAGGGGGTAGCTGATCACACATCAGTTGGCTAGTCTCATCCTTGGAGCGGTTGATGTGCAGAATCCATGTTTTCCTGTTGTGGTGGCTCTCTACGCGGATATTTTTCCTGAAAACTTTCCAGGGATACCTCCTCATAGATAGGTTGACTTCTACATTGACATGTACCCAGGGACAACACCTATATCTACTCCATCATGTCGGATGGCTCCCACCGAGCTTCGAGAGCTGCAGGTACAGCTGGAGGACTTGCAGGGGAAGGGAATTATCTGACATAGTGTTTCACCATGGGCATCACTGATTTTGTTTTCCAAGAGGGTGGATGGGAGATTGCGGTTGTGTGTTTAATAACGTCACCTGAATCAGGTGACCATGAAGAACAAGTACCCACTCCCAAGGATTGACGAGCTCTTTGATCAGCTCAAGGGAGCCGGATGGTTCTCAAAGATAGAACTCAGGTCAGGCTATCACCAACTAATATTTCATGAAGAGGATGTGCAGAAGACGGCCTTCATCTGTAGGTTTGGCCTCTTTGAGTTCTTGGATATTCCCTTTGGCGTAACAAATGCACTAACAATGTTTATGAGTCTCATGAATAGGATCTTCTAGCCTTACCACGATCGTTTTTTCAAAGTCTTCATTAATGACATACTCATTTACTCGAATACTAAGGAGGAGCATGCCTTCCATTTATAGGTAGTACTGGACACACTCTGAGAGCACCAGCTTTATGGTATGCTCTCGAAATTCTAGTTCTGGATTTGATAGGTTCACTTCTTGGGTAACGTCAATTTGGAGGTTGGAGTTGTAGTTGATCTAGTGAAGATCGAGGTAGTACTTTCTTGGGAGCCACCCAGTAGTATGATGGCGGTGCGGAGTTTCCTGGGACTGGCTGGGTACTATCAGAGAGTTTGGCAAGACATCTCCTGAGTTTCAGCACCACTTTCATCATTGACGAAGAAGGGGAAACCATTCTTGTGGTCAGAGAGATGCCAGTAGATCTTTCACGAGCTGAAGTATAGATTGAACAGTGTTCCCATCTTGAAGCTACCAGAGGAGTGTGTTGAGTAAGTAGTTTATTGTGAATCCTTAGGGAGCAGAATCATGTGTTTCCTGATGAAGGAGTGAGTGGTGATCGCGTATTATTCAGCATAGTTGAGGAATCATGAACATAACTACACTACCCATGACCTGGAGTTGGCAGCAGTGGTCTTCGCCTTGAAAATGTGGCGGCACTATCTGAGGGGCAAGCGTTTTGCAGTCTATTCTGACCACCAGAGTCGCAGGTACTTCTTGTCGCAGAAGTACCTGAACATGAGATGGTGGTGATGGCTTGAGTTCTTCCAGGACTATGACTTTGAGAGAGTCTATACTCTTGGTAAGGGGAACGTTGTAGTAGATTCTCTTAACATGAGATTAGGCATTCAGTTGCTAGGAGTGGCAACATAGCAGCTGGCCACATTATAGATATCCTTTGTATATAGAGATGGAGCAGCCTTTCTTCAGTCTCTCGCAGTCACTCCTCCACTTCTTCAGCAAGTCAGAGAGGCACAACATAGGGATGTACACTGTGAGACGCGACGTGGTCAGATATCCTTAGGGAAGGCACCTGATGGGTTTTCTGAAGGTGGGGAGAACGTCATCCTCTTTAGAGAACGTACCATGGTACCCGTTTATCTACAAGAGGAGGTGTTGAGGGAGTTCCACACTTCCCTCTATCGGTACATCTAGGAGTGGCGAAGATGTACCAGGACCTCAAATAATAACACTGGGGGCCGGTTATGATGAAGGCAGTAGAAGAGTTTGTCTCACGATTCCTGACTTGTATGCAGGTGAAGATAGAGCACTGGGTACCACCAGGCATGGTAAGGCCCTTAGAGTTCCCAGAGTGGAAGTGGGATGGTATATCCATGGATTTCGTGACGGGACATCCACGTACATCTAGAAGAAAAGACTCTATCTGGGTGATTGTTGACCGAATCACCAAGTCGACAACTTTATATTGATTAGAGAGCAGGGATCAATAGAGAGTTTGGGACGCCTCTACAAACATGAGATAGTACAGCTTCCTAGTGTACGATCGACGATCGTCTCCGATCAGGATGCTAATTTCACTTCTCGACTATAGAAGTGGTTGCAGGAGGATTTTGGGATGCAGCTTCGCTTGAGCATCGCCTTCTATCAATATACCGATGATCAGACTGAGAGGACCATTCAGACTCACTAGGACATGCTCTGTGCATGTGTCCTTGACTTTGGTTGTAGTTGGGATAATAACATACATTTGGTGGAGTTTGCATACTAGAACAGCTACCACTCCACCATCGGGATGGCACCTCATGAGGAACTGTATGGCTGACCTTGCAGATCACCTCTGTACTGGACTGAACCAGGGGAGTCAACACTTGTAGGACCAGAGATGGTCCAGGCTACAACGAAAAAGGTGAAAATCATCATGGAGCGGATGAAGACTATAGAGAGCTGACAGAAGTCCTATGCTGATAGGAGATAGATACCACTGTAGTTAGAGGATGGTGACCACATCTTCTTACGGGTCTCACCTCGATGAGGTCTACAAGGATTTGGCCGAGTTTTGAAGTTATCTCCGCGACTAATTGGACCATTCCAAGTCCTCAGCAGAGTAGGCGAGGTGGCTTACCGCCTGGCCCTTCCTCCTTAGTTGCATCGGGTGAACGACATCTTCCACATATCTTAGCTGGGGAGATGCGTGCACAACCCATCCCACATCATCGACCATGGGGAGCTGGAAATTGGTGATGGGGATACATTCACGGATGTCCCAAGGGATATTGACGATCGATAGGAGCGGGTCCTACGAGGACGGTCGATTCCTCTCGTGCGCATTCACTGGAAGCATGTGAACCTCCATGAGAGCACATGGGAGCGGGAGGCTTAGATGCATGCTTAGTACCCCCATTTTTTTCCTTAGTGTGTGTTGTATCATACGGCGATGTAAAGCCTTGAGGTGGGGAGAATTTAAAGACCTAAAAATTCTGTGGAATTTTTTTTCATAAATACACGACAATGTTACGAGTCCACAGTTTCTGGCGTCACCTGATTCCAAGGCCCGGTGCTCCTGAGATCATTTTCTAATGTTTTTTTCAGGTATGTTTTGTAAATGTATGTGTGGGTTTTTATATCTTTTGAACTGATCCTTGGAATTGAAATCTGAGGGGACCAATGAACCCGTAGTGCTGCTATTCTCTTAAGGATACATTTACCGCAGTTGTGTTTGTTCAAGAGCGGATGTTAATTTTGGGGATTCTTAAATAAAATAAATATAATTTATGTGTTACATAATATTATTTAAAAGGTGGTAATTTCCTCCAAAGGTAGGTTTGAGGAGGGGCCCTCCCCCACATAACCTCCCATTGGAGGATATTATGTGGTGGGGACCACACAAACTCGACTCCCTTTAAAATCCCTTAAACCCATTTAATCTCTTGGACTTCCCATTAAAGTTCCAACACACCCATGATATTAATTATTTAAGACCTTTGTAATTATTTCCAACTCCATGAAATTAATTAAGTGAATTTACATAAATATATATTTTGAGTGTTTGAATTCTTTTGAATTCAATTATTCCTATATTAAAATGAGGAACGATATTCTCTTATTTTGGTTGGCATAAACATTGTGGAGAGACAAGGAGAAAAGGGAGAACCTTCTTCCCACAAAGAACATGAAGAACATCTTCTCCAATGCTTCAACCGGGGCAAGAACGTGAGGCGATGCCCACGAGGAACGTCATCTTCCTTCCTCTTCCTCCACGAAAAAGAAGAAGACACCGCCCACAATGGTCTATGCCAATGACAATGACTTTTCCTCTGACCCTGACGGAACGACATCTGTCTTTCGGGGCGTCATCTTCCGCATCTCTGACTAGAGAACATTAAAATCAATGTTGGGATGAATTTGGATTATTTAATTTATACATGGGATTTATACCCTCGTACTTTGGTGATTATATGTTGGATTACTCTTTGAGCCTCTAACGCAGAGGGCACGTGATAACAAACAAGTCCGAACTCTCCGCCATTTCATTCATGATGCGCGGTTTGTTGGGAGATGGGTGAACAGAAGGGAAACCCAAAATTGAGGTCGTCGCAGTGAAGAGTAGTACTCGAGAAAGCCTTAGGCGTAGGAAAAAGGAAAAATGGACCACTGGACCAAATCCGGTGGCCCGTGGAGGAGTGTGGCGGCACGGTTCGCAGGCGCGGCAGCACCGGCGATCGGAGGTGGCAGCCGACATCGGCCAACCGCTTGGGGGCAGTGGCACCCCTCGCGCGCTGCCAGCTGATGGTCGTTGCGGCATCAACCACAGCGGTGGAGGGGAACACGCATCGCGTGTTCCGAGAGGGACATGCAGCGCAAGTTGGTGATTCCATTTCAGAACATCGGTGGATGTGCCCCCCCCCCCCCCCCCGCTCCGTCCTCGGCCAGCTGGCCGAGCCACGACCGGCCATCAGTCCAGGCCGCTTGTGGCGCAGGCCGCACCCCCTGCCGTGTGGGCCGGGCCGCCTGCCATGCGTTCCGGGCCACCCCCACGTGGGATGGTCCACAGCCACCGGGTCGGGCCACACCCTACAAGTCCGAACCCGTATCCGGGTCGGGTCAACCTGATTCGGGCCGACCTAGGGCAGGTTGGGCCAGGTCAGATTGCACCCAGACCGCCCTCTTCGGAACAATTTTGATTTTTCGCCCATAACATGAGCTACAGACCTCCGATAGATGCATCATCAGTTTCATAGGATTCCATGGATTATGTTGGTCTTTTTGGTATATCACACTCTGGGTTTTTCCGATGTTTCTGTATGGACATGTTGGTTCGAATCCGAAACCAATTGGGCCCTCGGGGTGAAAACGATTATAACTCTCAGACCGGGCGTCCGATTGATGCATCTTCTATCACATTGAGGTGCTGTCTATAATGACTTCTATGTAGGAATCCTATGTGGGTCCGACTGAATAGTTTTTGCTCTATTATTTGTTAGTCTGATAGCTTAGTTGGTCATGTATCATGTGTGGGTCCGACAGCTTAGAGGAAGAATAGTTGGTCATGTATCATGTGTGGGTCAGACAGCATAGCTGGTCCTATATCCGGTGTGGGTCCAACAACTTAGATGAATAAGTGACTACATCTGATCATCTGTATTACTTTATATGAAAGATGTAGGCCTGTATGAGCTCAATCTTGTCTTTCAATCACTATCATCGATGTGACTGACTTTACTTCTTGTGTGGACTGGGTTATGATTGGGCTCGAGAGTTGGAGTCAGGATGTGACTGGTAACATTGGTATATGTATGGGAATATATCTAAAGAGGGTGGGGTGATACTTCGTCATTGTATATTTCTACTATTGTTTAACCTTTTTGGATTTTGGGTGACCTTCAGGGGTCTCGGGGTCCCCTACAACGTATCATTATACTCAACCATGCATGGGCTATGCCCGCACATCATTGTGTTATTTTCAGAAGATGGGAACCACTGATCGAGGTAGAGAGTTGTAGATCTGGACAGTACCCGAAGGTGGACCACTTGGCGAGATGTACTCGGAGCGGATGAACAGACCTGGGGTGTGGAGGAGGCCATTTGTACCCACCATTCAGGTGGGATTCCTAGAGGATGACTCAGTTGTTGTTGTTCACCTTTATGTAGTTGTACTAGCTTTGCAGTTGTTATACTCACTGTTGGGATTGTATTTTCGGCCCCTTTCCTTTAGCACTTACTTTTGTATACAATTTTACTTAGTGTTTACTTACACTTGTGTACTCTACTACTTGTGTTCAAGCTGTGTGTGTTACAGGTTAAAAGGAAATGCCTTCTCTTTTTATATGGATTACGCCTTTGGTGCAAGTCTTCTGCCCCTGGCCTATGGAAGGCTGGCTTGGGGTAGTCTAGGCACGGGCCCTGAGGACGGGTTGTGATATTTGAGGTAAATAATGGTTGAGTTTATTACTAAAAATCTATAGTATTTGGTCTAATATTTTTCCTTAATATATGGATGATTATAAATCACGCCATAGAGTTTCATGAAAGACCTTTTAGGAGTTAACAATAAAACTAATAAAAATATAAATTGAATGTTTTAAAATATATTGTGATGTTCAATTGATCCTTTGGAATGGTTATACGTCACCAACCATAGACTAAACCACCCCTTGAGGTCGATTTGTTTGACTGTATACGAAAATCCCACCCATATTGTGGTGTAAATATTTTCACCCATGTGTAGAAGTCATGAAGGATTTTGAAAAAATAATTATATGTTAAAATAAAAATTATAGAACCTTATAATTTAAAAAATGAAGGTCCGATTTAAATGATTATTCGGAATTTTTAAATGGGATGAATAATATATTGGATAATTCATTTTAGGTAAAATGATTGTGGTGTGGAATGAATATTTAAATGATCATCCTTTTATCACATGGATTAGAATTGGAAAATTAAATAAATTTGATGAATTTAATTGATAAATGGGCATTGAAACTACCATAAACCCATGATCCAATATGTAAAATGTTTTAATTATGGATACTCTGGTTTGGTATGAACATCGTAGTACCACACTAACAAGTTACTTATATTAATGCCATAAATTATTTACACATACCCATATTTCCTACAACACCTCATGAAATAACCTTGTGCTTCACTTGAGTCATTATTCATTACCATTGGATATGATCTTCAAACATGAAGAGGATACATTTTCCATGGGGCATAAGATCCTTTCCCATGTAGGTCTATATAAATCTATGTTTTCTATGGGTTATCTCTTTGAAGTCAAATAAAATGCCTTGGTCAGTGGCCAAGGGTCCTAGCCCTCATATTTCTGATAATTGATACAGTCAGTTAATGTCGAAAGTGATTCAATGTTAAATATTGTTCTTTTATCATAAAATATATCTTGAAATTACATGTACTAATAGATTGAAATACATTAAATTTTCTTTAATATATGTACTAAGGGGAAACCAACACACAACTACATATTTTATTATTTGATAGGAAGTGTTTTATACATAATTGGGGGTGGACTACTAAGTACATATCAAAATCAATTCAGGAATCTATTTGGTACCCAGATAGACTTCATGCGTGACATCAATAAAAAGGGATGCACTAAGATATGGATGCTTAATATTTTTATACTGAGTGGAGTATGGAAGAAGATGAATAATCATTATATCATGCTCCCATGGGAGATCAACTTTTTCTTTGATCCTTTTATATATCTTGTTGTATTAATTATATTTTCTTTAGAACATGATCCCCATTTTGTATATATGGACATGATCATAATTTTTATTTCATTGTATGTGGTGATGATATTCATTATTCTATTAAATTTATTATAAATGGATGATTCAACATCCCACTTTGGTTTATTTATTATGGTTTCACTATTAATTATTACTATTATAAAAAATTTATACACCCTAATCATGAAGGTGTATTCTCCCCAACAAATTAACACAAACCCTTTCTACTAGTCCGAAACATCTGGCATCCTGATAGGCGCACATGAGGCTATGTAGCCAACTAGGTTTAGTTAATTATGTGTGAACTAGGTTTAGGATAGTACAAAGGGATATTATAGTATCTCTTTCCATTTTTTCATGCTGTTTTGGGTTAGAAGAAAGCATATTAAGAGTGTGTTAGGATTTGGTCATCATATTGTGCCTTAAAGTAGCTAAACCATGGGTAGGGAAAAAACAAAATTAAATGGTAGGGGACATATTGCTCTAGTTTTTCCTATTATAGTATCATGGATTTAAACATAAGGTAATTTACATGATTTTTCACATCCCTAATTTCATTATGTTGTATTATTTACTTAATTTTTGTTCTTACATTTATCCCTTGGGTTCTCCTTCAGTTTTTAGAGAAAAATTTACATTTTGGACTTGTTAGCAAGTGGTACATGGTTGGCGCTTGGTGGGGGAAACCGTGTGCCCATTCCGAGGAAATCAAGTGGAAATTGTCATTTTGGGGAGAGGAGAATGCATGGTTAGTGATGGGCTTTTTAAACCATGTGGGATAATCATACGGCTTGATCCACTAGGATAATGGGGGATGCATGGGTCCTAAATAGATTGGAAAAACATGCAAGAAAACTGTGAGACTTCTCCCAAACAATAAAAATTACAATATTACCTTTATAACCACTAATTTTTATAACTATAAATCACCGACCATATGATACATACATGATTTACAACTATCAGATCCTCCTCCAAGCCTTATTGGGTCTTTTTAACCTCAATCTATGAGTTTTCATTGTTGTGGGAAGTTCAAGGAATCATCAAGTGAGTGTCTTTTTCCCATGATTTCTCCCTCATTCTTGGGTACTTCTCTCTTCCTTGGATTTCTTTTTCATGAGGGGTTTTTTAACTAATGATGTTATAATAATTATATGAGGGATGAAATGATGATGTTTTTAGACTTATCATTCCATTTTAAAGGTCTTATGGTTCTTTAGTTGTGGGTTTCCACCGGTTTTCGATAGATTCAAAGTGCAGGTTAGTTGGTACCATAATTTTACATTATTCGATGAGTTTGTAATCCTTTCTTGATTTTTTAAAATTGTTCTATGATATATTTTTGTGATGTGTAATATTTTTTATAAAGTTCATGAGCTGAACATATGATGAAAATGGGATTTTGAAAGGAAAATGGTTATTTTCTATTTGTGATTTGTTTTGGTACTTCTTTCACGTGTGTTATGTCTTGCGTGAATGGTGAGATGTGCGTTTTAAAAGATATATAATGGTTAACAAATGTTGGATGTGGATTTTCCAAAAAAAAGGTTGTTTTTATTTAAGGTTGGATTCTATTATGTGAACCATAAATGTATCTTTGAATTGAGAATGTTTTGTGGAGCATGCTATAAAATGGATTTGATGTGCGTTTGAATTTGAAAGGGGAATTACCCCTAGAAATGGTCAGATTACATATGTTTCATTCTAGTTTTCTTTCCAAATTGGTTTCATAAATTGTTCAAGTGGTGTGAAAATTATTTCCAAAGGGTTTTGGAGTGTGTGTAAAAGGTAAAATGGGTTTGTTTATGAACAATGGTTATTTTCAATATAGTTTTAATTATAGGATCAATGTGAAAAATGTGAAAGTGGTGATTTCCTTTTCTTATTTTGATTTGTTGCATGTTTATGTGAAACTTATGATTTATATTCCATGTGGAAGGGAATTTGAGTATAATGGAAATACTAGGTATCTAGGTGTGTGAACTAGATTTAGTATGCATATTGATTCAAAAGTGGTGGAGGCCTAGATTCATCTAGAAAGATTAATGCTACTACACAAACTAATCATGTCATTCGATCGAAGGACACTAGACCATGGGATGGGATATCTTCTAGTGGCTCATGAATGGGAACTCTATTGGTATTGTCTTCTGATTTTCAGACCACTAGACCATGGGATGTCATCCCCTATAGTGGATCTTTCATGGGAACACTGTTGGTAGTTTAGTTGGAGGATTTTGATCTCTGATGTATGATGTTCTTAGTGGCCCACTTATGAAAGTTACCTATAGGGATTACCCATGGTTTTCTCGTGTGTCATGATTATTATTATATTTGATGAAATCCATCAGTATATGGTAGAAATATTTTACATTTTTATTTTATCCAATAATTAAACGAAATATTTCCCTTAAAAAATGTTTCCTGAGAATGTATTCTTTAAAAAGATTTATTGGAAATGTATCAAAAATTATAATGGAAAGGTGCAAGTTGATTTTCATTTTAATGTAATAGAATGAAATCTTTATTTTTGGACGCATCATATTAGGTTTAGTCTCACACCACACATACACCACTAGGTATGTGTAGAAATTGTTATGTTTTACCCAAGAAAATACAATATGTATCATGGTGGTACTTGTTGATCCAGTTTGTAGTGTTTCACTTATAGTAAGTGTTAATGGTCATGGATTGAGGGTGATGTCCCTATTGTTACATGTAGATTTTTGGGATAGTTTTTTCAATATAATTTTCGTATTTTTGGTTTTTGTTAATGTTATAGAACATTGAGTCTGATAATTATTGTACATCATTTGGTTTTTCTTATCAGGTATTGTGATGCCTATTATTTTTGGTTTCTTATTATTATATTCCAGGGTGAAGTCATTTCCAAATTTTATTATTGATGCCATTGAACTTTTTACAGCCCATGGAGATCGGGAACACCATTTGGCCATGCCATGAATCAGCCTAGGTGTCAGGTTGGATGGAACCCCAGTTTGGTTTGTTAAAGAATTATACCAAAGTAGGTAACTATATTTTTTGGTCAGGTTATTTGGGGATGGAGTTTGGATATACCAGATCTATGATTATTGGGGATTGAGGTTCTGGTTGTGAGTGGGTTATTTTTCCTACACACCCTTTGAAAGTACTCGAATCACATAAGATGATTAGAATTTTGTTTCACTTCTCCCCCACATGAGGTTTAATGGATTTATTTTTTATATGTAAATCGGTTGGGTGTAAGGTGGTTTGGGTTTATTATTGATCTTGTTTTTGTTTAATTTTTAATTATTATATTTTTGGTATGTTGCTAAATTTTTTGAATATGTGCTAATGGTTCTTTCTTGTGGGTATTTCTTGTTGTAGTAAGATTCCTCCTTTGGGTGTTCTTGTGAAATTTCAGGAAGATGATAGTGATATTTATCACATTAAAATTGATCATAGGTTAGTTATATAAGTGTTTTCCATGATTTGGGAAAATATATGGCTACGGTCCTACTTCAGTTAGAGAAGCTAAACTGGATCCTAGAAAAACAATGATCATGAGTTCCTCAATAACAAGCATCCTTATTTATAGGGTAGCATAAAACCTTAAGAAGCATATGAGTGTGTTGAAAAAATAGAGAGGATATTCAAGACTCTTGATACTCTTGAGGATTTTAATTTGAAATGTACTAAATTCAGGTTGAATGGTCCTAGATGGAAGTAGTGGGACTTCGGGGTGAATGATGGAATGAATGAGTGTCTATGATGGAAGGATTAAAAGGTTTTTTTCAATGAGAAGTATCATCCTATGATTTTATCCTTTTCCAGGTCTTACGAGTTTTTATAGCATAGCTAGGGGGACTAGACTATGATGGAGTATATGAAAAACATTTAATAGTTAGTTTGTTATAAAACTGATGTCATTTATAATGAGTAGCTGAAGGATCAAAATTTCTAGATCGGGTTGTATCCATATATTTCGAAAAACAAATTCTTGTTCAAGATGAAAACCTATGATAAGGTTGTTTGTCATTCCATTATGGTAAAAATTAATCATAATTCAAGGTATAGTTATTATGATGTAGTGTCATTAGTGGGAAGTGGTAGTTCATCTTAGAAAAAGATGAATCGGGATGACTAGGGGTAGAACGAAGGTTGTAGTTCAGACTATCCTTCCAAGAGGCATTTGTATGTGGCTTCTGATACTGGGTAGGTTGTATGACATCCATTTGGGAAGGTATGAAACATGTGATCTATGTTTTTATTTCCACCTAGACCTCTCCATCAGTGTGGTGCTATGGGGAACTGACAGAAGGTCTTCAAAGTGGTTGACCCCTATCATAGAGGTGCAGGATATATGGATTGAAAGGGGATGTTATCCCAGACAGAATAATCCTAAAATATAGGATCATTCATTATTTGTTGTGTTATAAGGGATGGATATTTTTCTGGGTAGAGTCATTTCCGGGTTGATCCATAAGTTATTGGTCATTTTATGGCTTAACCTGATATATGGAAACTTCAAGCCCTCTAATAAGAACTAGTAAAATCAGATGCATGTATTATTATAGTTCAAGGTAGTGTTATTATTGAATCGTATTTATAAGTTTTTTTTGACACTAGTTCTTAAGTTTCATTTACTTATTACATTATTTTTGATGTTTTAATGTTTCCAACTTATATTATTCCTTATCCTATAGAGTTTGTATTGTGTCTTGGTATGCAGAAATATGAGAATTTTATGTTCCCTTATTGTCCAGTCACCAAGTTTGGGGTTAGGTTGGAATGAGATTTTATTTATTTAGTAATGGATATCTTTTATATGATCCTTAGTTGGGATTGGATGGTGACGTGTTTATTGTTTATTATAGGCCACAAGTTTGTTTTTGGAGCATGGTAGAATTACCTAAATATTTATAGGTGAATGGGAGCCTCAGTGAAGACGTGCTAAACCCCCACTTCCAAAATTAGGAAATCTCATATATTAGATATCATTGCTCTCATATGAGGATAATGATTGTGTTCTTGAGATTTGATTACTTCTTATGGTGGATGAGTTCCAAAAGGCTATTCAATAGGATATTTGTAGTTTTCTTACCAATCAGTATGTCGAGTTCTCCATTGAGTTGGTGCTAAGAACACAACTTATATATATTCCCGCATACTATATGACCCCACCATGTTTAGGTAGTTAAAGTTAAAATTAGGTTATTTAAAATCCAAAGGATTCATTCACCTGAGAATTTCACCGTGGGATTCCCTAGTTCTATTTGATAAAATGGATGACAGATCTCCTTGCTTATGCATTAATTACCTAAAACCAAACAAGTTAATGATCAATAAAAAATATTTTTGACCCCATATTGATTAAATTTTTTATTATCTTATAGGGGAAATGTCATTTTCTAAAATTTATTTGAGTTCTGGGTATCACCAAGTCAGAGTTAGAGAGGCGGATTTTTCAATGATTGACTCTTGAAGTAGGTAAATCCATATTGAGAATTTTTCCATGCCTTTTGGCTGGGAAATATCTCTAGAGGACTTCATTGCACTCATGAATTGGGTGTTCCACCTACTGTTTCAATTTATTTTTTGTGGTTCTAAAATATAAAATCATTGTCTATTATATGACTGAGGAAGAGAATGAGAGGTATTCGTCGAATGTTCTAGGCACCCTTTGGTATCATCTTCTACATGTTATGATTTAAAAATGAACATTTTGTATTAGGGAGGTGATGTTTATTTATCATGTGATCTCAGAATAAGGGGTTTTGTGGTACCCTAAGAAGATCAGTATAATTATGTCATGGGAATAACCAAAAAACGTTTTTGTGATCATGATCATTTTTAGCCAGAATAAGTATTACAGAAGGTTCATTTGAGATTTCTTGTCATGACCCGTCCTCGGGGCCCGTGCTGTGACTACCCCAAGCCCGCCTTCCACAGGCAAGGGGCGGGCGACTTGCACCAAAGGCGTAAATCCGGATAAAAAGGGAATGGAATGCATTTATATTAGAAAAAAACACAATAAAGTATGAATGTTGAAGTAAACACTACGTAAACTGAGTACAAAAGTAAGTGTTGGAAAGTAAATGGGCAAGTATACAAACCCAACTGGAAGAATAGTACAACTGAGAAAAGTAAAGTACAATAGATGAAAAGTAAACAGAAACCACCGAGACGTCCTCTAGAAACCCCACCTGAAGGGTGAGTATAGATGGTCTACTCAACTCCTCGAATCTGCCCATCCGCTTCGAGTACGTTCTGGCTGATAGTCTACCACCAGATACCATCCCGCTCCACAACCCTCAACAGCGGTCAATGATGTCCGTCGTCTGCAACCAACACAACATAGTGCGGGCATGACCCATGCTGGGGTGAGTATACAATACTCAGTAGGGACCCCAAAGACCCCCGAAGGCCTCCCAAAATCCACAAAGTATAAGATACAAAGGAAAGATACAAATATAAAGTATCAACCAACTCTACTTAGGTATATGCCCATACATATACCTAAGTCATCAATTCCAGTTCGGCTCCAACTCCCGAGCTCATTTACAACCCTTTCCAAATAGGAAATCACAACCCAGTCCACAGATCAAAGAAATTCAATCATATCGATGATAATTATTGAAGTAAAGACTCAGCTCACACAGGTATACTACTCACGAAGAGGGGTGGAGATGATTAGATGTATCCTCTAAATCATCTCCCCTGCCAAACCCACGTAGGTTCCAAGTACAGAAGTAATCGCTACTGAACCCACGTAGGATCCCGGTATAGTCTTCCTCACTGCCGAATCCACTTAGGATCCAAGTATAGTTTTCCTCACTATGGAACCCACATAGGATCCAAGTACAGTCGTCATCGTCATCGCAACCGCATCCAGATTTAGGGTTCCCGCACATAGCTCGATCGATTTCTGGAGGGTCCTCTCCTAGAGTAAAAGATCGATACATCGATAATCACAAAATCCAGAGTTGATGTACCCCATAGCTACATCCCACGTCATAGGGTAAAACCCAAGGAAAACATGCCCAAGTCACAGAGAACAAGAAGATGAAGCCATTTCTCTAAAGTACACGACGTGAAGGTAAGCAATACACGTCGTGTTTAAGTCATCGGGTATTGCTCGGGTTAAACGGCCCATGTCACAGGGCTGGTCATATAGAAAAGTAAGTACACTCCTTTTGGTATGGTTACACGCCATGTCTAAAACTCTAGGTTCGGTTTACATTTGTGTTGGCCATGCCAGGTCGTGTGGTGGAATACATGCCCGTGTACTCCACCCCATGTCTGTGTACTCTCGGAATAGAAGCTAAGTCATCATGAAGCCGTTTCTTCCTGGGTGACGGTAGTACACATTGTTCCTCTTGGCCATGTGGTTCTTCCCGTGTCCATTTATCTCCAAGATTACATGCTGGGCCTCGCGAAGCCACTTCTGCCTTCCTATGATGATAATGCATGCCATGTTACTTGGTTGTGTATTGCTGTCCTTGTCCGGGTATTTTCGCTGAAAACATGCCATGTCCATCGAAGTCTCCTCTATCAAATAGTGTAGAGGGTACATGCCGTGTGTCTAGAGTCACACACCATGTGTTTCTTTTCTAACGTCTGAAATGGAAGGCACATTACACTTTTACTATACAGAGTTTTCTCCTCGAGGACACTACGTGTATTCAGGAATTTTCCAGAAACGACGGATCTAGCCAGCATGCATCTTGAGGTGTTCGTTCTTCATTCCGATGATCCAATTTCTATGAAACATCCGCTTCTAGGTCTCCCCTAGGCTCTATGGCCATTTACGATTTTTTTGGGCCTCTGATTGGCTCTGAAAACATTACTTTATTCACCGCTCAAGAATGGCTGAAGAACTCCACATATTCATAAGAATGGTGAAGGAATCGTACCGTGTTAGTTTGGTCTGGTCCCTTCCACATCAGTATGATAACAAGTGGTTTAAGAGGAAAAACCACATGGAAGGGAAAAAAATTCAGCATTAGTCCGATAACAAGCAGTTTAAGAGGAACAACAACATGGAAGGAAAACAAATCATTACATATTCCAAACAAACCCCTACCTCGATAATCAATGTCATTCACCAGGCGTCGCAAAAGATGGCATTGCAGGGTGATGTTTCGAAGACGGCATTCTTCGTCAAAGAGGTGCAGTTATTCATAGAAGGAGGAAGTTCTTCATAGAAGGATGAAGTTCTTCATAGAAAACTACAGTTCTCCCAAATCTCCTCACACAACAATTCTAACCCCAAAATAAAATTATCTCTTACTTATTTTATTTTACATTGCCATGCATTTCAAAAACATAAAATTCAAACACTTAGTTAAATTAATTAAAGAGGTTTAATAAATTAATTTAGTGTGTGTTGGCATTAATTTATATGGGAGAGGAGGAGTTACTTAATTAAATTCAAGGGGGTTTCCAACATTAAACATAAGGAGTTTAATGGGGGGTTTAAGGGAATGTGAAGTGTTGGGGCTCATGCAGGCCCCACCTAACATTTAACCTCACATGGGTTGTTAGGATGCTAGTGGGTCCCACCGTAACTTCACCATGTAGGATAAAGCACCTTAGTTAGAAATAAAATTGTACCACGATTTTATTCACTTTTTATTTTATCCACTTTTTTAACATCTCCTCCTGAGATAACGCATCTTCAGTAAAGGTCCTATTAAGTAATTACCGGTGCTGCAGTTTCATCTATGCCCTCATATTTCAATTCTGAGCACCAGTTCAAATGATTGAAAAACCCGCTCGTTCGTTTACTGAACGTATTTGAGCTAAATATCGGAAATTGATTCCTGGAACACTGGGCCTCGGAATCAGGTACCGTCAGAAACTGCATACTCGTAACATCTCAAAGAATTTAAGAAAAAAATGTTTCATTAAATTTACATGTCTTTACATTACTCCCACATCAGGACTTTATGTCCACTTAAATCTACATCATAAACTTGGGAAAGAAATGTGGGTATTGTGCATGCATCTGAGCCTCCTACTCCCATGAGTTCTCGTGGAGGTTCCCATGCTTCCACATGATGCACAAAGGAGGAATCGACCATCCACGTATGACCCACTCCTATCGTTCCTAGATCTCCACCAGGACCTCCGCAAATGTCACCCCATCATTGATGTCCAGCTCTATGTGGTCGATGATATGTGTCGGGTCATGCACATATCTCCTCAGCTGAGATACGTGGAAGACTTCATGAACCCGGTGCAACTGAGGTGGAATAGCAAGGCAATATGCCACCTCGCCTATCCTACTGAGAACCTGTAATGGTCCAATGATCTGTGGAGATAACTTTCCGCCCTGACCAAATCTCTGTAATCCATGTTGAGATGAGACTCGTAAGAAAACGTGGTCTCCATCCTCGAACTCTTGTGGTCCCCGCATCTTATCATCATAACACTTTTATCTGCTCTATGCAGTCCTCGTCCACTCCTGGATGATATATACCTTCTCTGTCATGGCCTGGACCATCTATGGTCCTACAAGTGCTGACTCACTAGGGTCAGTCCCGCACATAGGTGATCTGCAAGGTCAGCCGTACAATGCCTCATATGGTGCCATTCCGATGGTGGACTGGTAGCTGTTGTTGTACGAAAACTCCACCAAAGGTAGGTGATCCTCCCAGCTACGACTAAAGTCGAGGACACATGCACAGATCGTGTCCTCTAGAGTCTGAATGGTTCTCTCCGTCTGGACATCCGTCTGAGGATGAAAGGCAGTGCTTAGGCATAACTCCGTCCCAAATGGCTCCTACAACCCCTTCCAAAGCCAGGAAGTAAAACAAGAATCTCGATCAGATACGATACTCATTGGCACACCATGAATCCATACAATCTCATGAATGTAGCGGCGTCCCAAGATCTCCACTGAGCTCTGCTCTTTGATAGGTAGAAAGTGGGCCGACGTGGTGAGTAGGTCGACAATCACCCAGATGGAGTTGTCTCCTCTGGAAGTATGTGGAAGTTCTGTCATGAAATCCATTGATATCCCATCCAACATCCCCTCTAGGTCCTCTAAGTGTTGTACCAAGACAGCCGGTACATAGTGCTCCGCCTTCACCTACTGGATGGTGAGATATCGTGATACGAACTTTGCCACATCCTTCTTCATACCCATCCACCAGTGCTATCGTCTATGATCCTGGTACATATTCACTACACCTGGATGTACTGCCAATGGGGAAGTGTGAAACTCCCTTAGAACCTCCTGATGTAATGAAATAGGTACCATGGTATGTCCTCTAAAAAGGATGATGTGCTCTCCTCTTATAGAAAATACATCAGGTGTCGGTCCTGTGGATATCTATGCACGCCACATCTCATAGTCGACGTCCCCACACTGTGCCTCTCTAACTTACTAAAGAAGTGGAGGAGTGACTATTAGGGACTTTACGAAGTCTGCCCTATCTCTATCCATGAAGGATATGTGCAAAGTGGCTAACTACTCTGTCGCCTCTCGAAGTAGTTGTATGCCTGACCTCCTGCTGAAAGCATCAACTACTATGTTCCCCTTCCCAAAAGTATAGACTATCTCAAAGTCATAGTCTTGTAGGAACTCTAGCCATCGTCACTATCATAGGTTCAGGTCATTCTGCGAGAAGATGTACATGAGACTCTAGTGGTAAGAGAAGACTATAAAGTGCCAGCCCATCAGATAGTGCCACCACATATTCAAGGCGAAGACCACTGGTTCTAACTCCAAGTCATGGGTAGTGTAGTTCTGCTCATGATGTCTCAACTGTCGTGAACCATAAGTGATCACTGCCCACTCCTGCATCAGGACACACCCATGTCCGGTCCCTGATGCATCACAGTAAACTGTGTACCCTACCCCCTCCTCCAGTAGCCTCAAGATAGGTGCACTGGTCAATCTTTGTCACAGCTCCAGGAAGCTTTGCGGACATCTATCTGACCACACGAAGGGCTTCCCCTTCTTCTTCCACGTTGAATGTGGTGTTGTAACTATGGAGAAGTCTAGCACAAATCTCTGATAGAACCCAACCAGACCTAGGAAACTCCGCACCTCCGTCATGCTCCTGGGTGGCTCCCAAGTTAGTAATGCCTCGATCTTCACTAGATCCACTACAACTCTCGCCTCAGAGATGACGTGCCCCATGAAGTGGACCTCTTGAATCCATAACTGACACTTCGAGAGCATACCATAATGATGGTGCTCTCGTAGTTTTTCCAGTACAATCGGCAAGTGGTAGGAGTGATCCTCCTCAGTAGTCGAGCAAATCAATATTTTCCCGATGAAGACTACAAAAAATATATCAAGGTAAGGCTTGAAGATCCTGTTCATGAGACTCATGAACACTGATGGAGTGTTGGTTAAGCAGAAAGGCATAACCAAAAACTCATAGTGGCCATTCCAACACCTGAAGGCCATCTTCTTCACATCCTCATCTCAAAATCTGAGCTGATGATAGCCTGACATGAGGTCTATCTTCGAGAACCATCGTGATCCCTTCAGCTAATCGAAGAGGTCGTCAATCCTCGGGAGTAGATAATTCTTCTTCCCAGTCACCTGGTTTAGGCGATGATAGTCGACTCATAGTCGTAAGCTCCCATACACCTTCTTGGAATATAAAATTGGAGAAGCCCAGGATGTAACACTGGGTCAGATGAATCCCTTGCCTTGCAAATCCTCTAGTTGTACTCGTAGCTGTCAAAGCTCTGCAGGATCCATCTGATATGATGGAGTAGATATCGGGGATGTCCCGGGATATAGCTCAATATAGGAGTCTACCTCTCTATGAGGAGGTAGTCCTAGAATGTCTTCAGGAAAAACATCTGCATACTGATCCACCACAACAGGAGAACTCGGACTCGACACATCAACTGCTCCAAGGATGAGACTAGGCAACTGATGGGTGATCAGCTTTCCTCTCCTCTGTGTGAGTCCATCATGTGCTTCAAAGTCTCCCTTCTCGCTGGTGAAGGTGAACCTGCTCATATCTGTGCGGACACACCGCACCTTGCGCCTAATACAGTTGATCTGATCATGGACTTTAGAATACCAATCCATGCCCAAGATGATGTCGCAAGGCCTCGACGCCTCTACAGGAAGATCCCAGTATAAGCTATCACCTCCTAGAGTAATCTCACAGTACCGGCACCAATGCGTAATAGTTGATTCTACTCCCGTAAGAGCGTCTAGCCATAAGGATCGATCCAACGGCTCTGTCAGAATCTCTGAGCTCCGAACAAGGGTAGCGACTGTGAAAGAATGACTCGCTCTTGTTTCTATAAGAACTGCACTAAGGGTGGAGTAGACATAGATAATACCTCAAATCATATCAGGTGTGCTGCGGTTGTAAGCCTCCACTGCCTGAAGGTGAGCCTGCCTCTACCCGCCAGCTCCCTGTGGTCGGGGTGGACCTCCTAGCGGTGGTGGTGGTGGTAGAGCCTCGAAGCATTGTCCACCAACTGCTACTCGGCCAGCTCCCCTACCTCATCTGCCTACTCCATGCGGGCTTCCACGGTCGAACCTCAACCTATGCCGGGGTGGTCCCTCAACCGTCTGCTACTCCTCTTCATGGTGGGTCGGGCAGTCACGAGCCATGTTGCCCTGCCCATCGCATTCATATCAATGTCTGCCTATTGTATGATTGGCTCTACTACATGTGCCCCTCACATACTAAATAGTATCCTGAGGTCGTCATCATAATGGCTTCATCCGATTGGACCTCTGAAACATCTGTCTACTGCCGGGTGCAGAATACTCTGCTATGTGTTGCCCTACGGTATGCCTCGTTACTGGCGTAGGCTCAGCAAGGAAGCTCTCCACATGTAAGGCTCACTCTAGTACTCCTGCCTACGTCAGAATGTTGAGGGAGATCATCAAATCCTTGATCTCATGCCTGAGTCCCTGATCAAAGGTCTGGGCACGGATGAATGGGTCTTGTACCATGTCTGTGGATTAGCGTGAGAGGTTAGTAAATCTCGCTGAGTACTGGGCTATAGTCATGCAGCCTTTCCGCAGCTATAGAAACTCCCGAATTCACTCCAAATTGAGGGTGGCTGAAAAAAACTCCACGTAGAGGAGGCTCTCAAAGTCTGTCCAAAGCAGTGATGCCTCAACCTGCACCTAGAGCATCAGGCTCCACCATCTACCTACTGCTACGTACAATAGACTCGCCACAAGGATCACCATGAGGTCAGCTGGTGTCTCTACTAATCTGAAGACTCTAAAGACAGCCTCTATCCAATCCTAGGCTTCTTGAGGGCCAGTCTCTCCATGGAACATGGGTGGCCTATGTTGCTGAAACTCATGCAGAGCACTCAGGTGGTGTGCACTCTCAGCTGTTGGGGCTGGTGGCATCGGTGGCTCGGTGGGTAGAGGTACTAGTGGTGCCTCCGCTGTAATGGGGCCCTGAACCGAGGCCTCATCGCTCGGTGGGCTGCCATCTCACACGTAACTGGGAACCCTAGTTGGCATCCATCGTGGGCCCATCCTAAAAATAAACAAGTGTTCCATGGTTAATATAGTATACCTAGTGAGTTGACACAAAGTAATAACAAAGAAAACTTTTGAAACACACACGCAATCAATGTTCTCGTGCACTGAGTTGGAAATCAGAAGTCAAGGCCCTGGTGTATAAATATGTCAGCGGTCGCACTAACACTGGACTCCTGAGATAGATAACCACACTCAATACCATTAACATTATTGCATCACAGAAGAAATTATCAGAGTTCTATGTTCTACGGTATAACCAACTCCTCTGATACAAATGTTTCACGACCCATCCTTAGGGATCGTGCCATGACTACCCCAAGCCTGCCTTCCATAGGCCAGGGGCTGGTGACTATCACCAAAGGAGTAAATCCCGATAAAAAGAGAAGTAATTTCCTTTATTTTAGAAAACAAACACAACAGAGTATGAAAGCTGAAGTAAACTCTAAGTAAATTTAGTACAAAAGTAAGTGTTGGAAAGTAAATGGGCCTGTATACAAACCCAACTGAAAGAACTGTACAACTGAAAAAAGTAAATTACAATAAATGATAAGTAAATAGAAACCACCAAGACGTCCTTCAGAAACCCCACCTGAAGGGTGAGTACAGATGGTCTCCTTAGCTCCTCGAAACTTTCTGTCCGCTCCGAGTATGTTCTCCCTGATAGTCCACCACTGGATATTGTCCCGCTCCACAAGCCTCAACCACAGTCAGCGTTGTCCATCATCTGCAACCAACAAAACCTATTTCGGGCATAGCCTTTGCAGTGGTGAGTATACGATACTCAGTAAGGACCCTGGAGACCCCCGAAGGCCTCCCAAAATCCACAAAGGATACGCTACAATGGAAAGATACAAATACAAAGTATCAACCAACTCTACTTAGTTGTATGCCCATACATATACCTAAGTCATCAATTCCAGTTCGTCTCCAACTCCCGAGCCCATGTACATCCCAGTCCACATAGGAAAGCACAACCTAGTCCACAAAGGAAATCAATTCAATCATATCAATGATAATGATTGATGTTAAGACTCATCTCACATAGGTATTCTATGTACAAAGAGGGGTGGAGATGATTATATGAATCATCTGAATCATATCCTCTACAAATCCCACGTAGGATCCATGTACAGAAGTCGTCGCTGCCAAACCCACGTAGGATCCAAGTACATTAACCATCATTGCTGAACCCACATAGGATCCAAGTACAGTCATCCTCACTACTAATCCCATGTAAGATCCAAGTACTGTCATCCTCACTGTCGAACTGACACAGGATCTATGTACAATCATCATCGTCGTCGCAGTCGTTGCCAGCTCTAGGGATCTCGCACATAGCTCACTTGATTTCTGGAGGGTACGCTCCTCGAGTCGAAGATTGATACATCGACTATCATGAATCCCATAGTTGATGTATCCCATAGTTCCGTCCCACTTCATATGGGAAAAACCAAGAAAAATATGCCCAAGTCATAGAGAAAAAGATGACCACGCCATTTCCCCAAAGTACATGGCGTGTAGGTAAGCAATACATGCAGTGTTACAAGACACCGGGTACTGCCCATGTGAAACGGCCCATGTCACAGGGTTGTTCGTGTAGATAAGAAAGTACACGACGTGTGGTATGGTTACACGCCATGTAAAAACCTCTAGGGTTGGTTCCATGTTTGCTGGCCAAGATTGGTCGTGTGGTGGAATACATGCTCGTGTACCCCACACCATGTCTGTGTATTCCCGGAATACACACTGAGTCATCACGTAGCCGCTTCTTCCAGGGTGAAGGTAGTACACGCCGTGCCTCTTGGCCATGTTGTTCTACCCGTGTCTGTGTATATACCAGATTACACGCCGAGCCTCATGAAGTCTCTTCAACCTTCCTATGATGAGACTCCACGTTGTGTTACTTGTTCATGTATTACTGTCTGTGTCTATGTATTTTCCCAGAAAACAAGCCATGTCTATCGAAGTATCCTCTGTCAAATAGTGTAGAGTGTACACACCATGTGTCTAGAGTCACATGTCGTGGGTTAATTTTCTAACTTCCGAAACGAAATCCATTGTATTCTTGTACTACACGGCATGTGCTCCTGTAGTACATTCCAGGTATTCTAGAATTTTCCAAAAATGACACCTCTGGCCAGCACGCCTCCCGAGGTGTCCGTTCTTCGTTCCAATGATCTTATTTCTATGAAACATCCGCTTCTAGGTTGCCCAAATGCTCTGTGACCATTTACAATGTTTTTGGGCCTCCAATTAGCTCCGAAAACATAGCTTGATTCACCGCTCAATAATGGCAGAAGAACACCACATATTCACAAGAACGGCGGAGGAATCGGACAATGTTAGTTTGGTCTAGTCCATTCTGCATTAGTCCGATAACAAGAAGTTTAAGAGGAACAACAACATAGAAGGAAAACATATTATGCATCTGTACGATAACAAGCGGTTTAATTGGAAAAACAATATGGAAGGAAAAAATATCATTACTTAATCCAAACACACCCCTACCTTGATAACTGACGTCGTTCGCCGGGCGTCGCAAAAGATGGCGTCGTGAGGTGAGGTTTCGAAGACGACATTCTTCATCGTAGAGGTGTTGTTCTTCATAGAAGGATGATGTTCTTCATGGAATGGTGAATTTATTCAAATAAAACTAGAGTTCTTCCAAATCTCCTCACACAAAAATTCTAACCCCAAAATAAAATAAGCTCCAACTTATTTTATTTTACTTTTCCAAGCATTTCAAAAACATAATATTCAAAAACATAGTTAAAATAATTGAAGAGTTTTAATGAATTAATTTAGTGTGTATTGGCATGAATTTAAGTGGGAGAGGAGGAGTTATTTAATTAAATTCAAGGGGTTTTCTAACATTAAACACAAGGAGTTTAATGGAGGGGTTTAAGGGAATGTGTAGGGTTGGGGCTCGTGCGAGCCCCACCACACATTTATCCTCCCATGGGTTGTTAGGATGATTGTGGGTACCACCATATCTTCGCCATGTAGGATAAAACCACCATAGACAGAAAAATAATTGTAACACAATTTTATTCACTTTTTATTTAATCCAATTTTTTTAACATCTCCTCCCGAGCAAACACATCTTCGGTATTGGTCCTATTAAGCAATTACCAGTGCTGTAGTTTCTTCGGTGCCCTCAGATTTCAATTCCGAGCCCCAGTTCAAAAGATAGAAAAACCCGCTCATTTTTTCACTGAACGTACTCGAGCTAAACATCGGAAATTGATTCCGGGCACACCGGGCCTCGGAATCAAGTCCTGTCAGAAACTGCGTACTCAGAAAATCCCAAAGAATTTATGAAAAAAATTTCCTTGAAATTTTTGTGTCTTTAAATTTATATGGAATAGCTTCATTAATGATAGTGCATGCCTGAAAAGTATTATTTTATGAATGCACCCCTCAGTGTCATAATTTTGTTGAGGAGAAAATGAAGTGGATGACCCCAATCCATGTTTTGACCTTTCTAAAATCTAGAAGGGATATGAGTTTTATTATAATGCTGCATGTATTGGTCTTGGTTTTGTGCTGGGGAAAATTTCCATGTAGTGGCTTGTTGTTCATGCTAACTCCATCTAAATGAAATTAAAAACCCAACCCATGACATAGAGTTAATAGTAAAGATTTACGCCATAATCCATGGAACTTTTATGTCCTTGTGTAGAGGTTTCTAAATTATTCTATTTATAAGAGATTGGATTAAATTTTTTCCAATATGGACTTGAATTTTAGGTAGTGTTGTTTGGTTGAGTACCTTGAGTAGTTCAACTTTGATATAGTATACCCTTAGGGTAAAGGAAATTTACTGGCATATTCATTAACCAAAAATGTTTTGGTGAAGCTGTTGAAAGATTCCAAGGATGAGTAGGATTTTATTTGTATAGTTTATCATTTGCATCTAGAGACCAAGGAGCTTGGTGAAAGTGTGTTATTGGATTTTTTTCACCTAATTCCATCCTTGTGGATTTAATTCAAAAATATTTGTCGAGTGATGTGTTGTTTTATCATTATAAGTTGTTTCTAAATTGTGGAGAGACACCTTTTGAGTGGTCATTGTCTCGTGAGAGGTATTTTTTTTATTTTGAGGTCACGTTGTGGTGTTGTTTTCTGTGAGGATTGTGGTGATGAAGGATAACCACCAGTCTAAGTGGTCCATTCATTATGGTGACACCAATATGTATTATGATGTGTGTTGGTAGTTTTGGGGGCTCAACAAGTAGTGGGATATAGATAACTATGTTTTGTGGTGTCATAAATTTCAATAGGTTAATGTAGAGAACCGAAGGCCCTTATGTTTGATTCATATGATACATATTCCTACATGGATGTGGGACGGGATCAAAAAGGATTTTAGTTTTGGATTAACTAATACATGATGGGGGAGGAATTCCTTTTGGGTAGTGATTGAGAATTTTACCAAATCATCCAATTTCATTACAATTAGTGATTCATACAAGGTTGATGAGTTGGATTGGTTTTATGTTCAGGAGGTTTTGAGGAGTCATGGTGTGAATACAACAATTATTTCTGTTAGGGACACACATTTTACATCACATTATTGGGAAGGCCTTGAGACGGTGATTGAATTTTACATCAAGTTGAGCATGGAATACCATCCTTAGACGGATGTTTAGATAGAGTGAGAAAATCATATTTTGGAGGAAAAGATTTGGTCATGTGTTTTGTATTTTATAGGTATGTGGGATATCCATTTGGGATTATATTAGTTTTTTTATAACAGTAGTTAGCAATCCTTAATTTTAACAGATAATTTTGAGGTTCTTTATGGTTGGTCATATCAGTCACCCATGTGTTGCAATGTGGTGTGTGAGACCTCATTAAAGGGACTAACAAATGGGTAAGAAACATCTAATAAAGTTAACTTTAGTAGTAATTTTTTTAATGGAATAGTGACTTTATTAATCTTATACAAATTAGAGGCACTGATCTTTGGTGATTTTTGTGGGTGATTGGGTGTTTCTGAATGTATGACAACCCATAGGTCATCATCATTTAGGTATGAAAGGGATGCTAATGCAGCGGTGTGTCGGTCCATTTTTTATTATTGGTAGGGTCGGTAAGTTATCATATCGGTTAGCTTTTCCCACTCATTTGATATCAATTTATGATGTGTTCTATGACTATCATCTTCAAAAGTATAACCCAGATTTGTCTAATGTGTTGAATTTGGAAGTGAAGGAATCAGAGCACGATTTTTTTATGATTGAGCCACTATTATAGACAATGTATTCTCAAGAGATAATGATCCATCGGAAGTATATTATATTGATCTGAGTTCTTTGGAAGAT
The DNA here is from genome assembly GCA_963277665.1 of Viscum album. Lineage (NCBI taxonomy): Eukaryota > Viridiplantae > Streptophyta > Magnoliopsida > Santalales > Viscaceae > Viscum > Viscum album. Next base: position 393,648,380 of record OY728126.1, read on the forward strand.
GGGTAGTTATGAACACGATACATGGGAGTGGAAATTTTGGGATGAGGATGAGTATGTTTTTTTCTTCTTCTTCATGTAAGCCTCGTGATGATTTCTGAGGGTGGAACATTTCCATGGTAGGGAGATTTGTCAAATCCATGGATTATTTTTTAGGCAATATATTATTTATATGTGGTAATACATTAATCCTTTGGGTTCCCATTTAATTTTTAAATAAAATAGAGATTTTGGTCTTGATGGAAAGTGAAGCATGATTGTCATGTGGTTTGGTAAACTCGTGTTCCCTTTCCCAAGAAACCAAGTGGAAAATGGTCACTTTTAATAGTGGAATCCAAAAAAATAGTGCATGGTTGGTAAAACCATGATGGATAGTTGTGTATAATTTTCCACATGGAATTTTGGGGTCACCAAGTTTACATAAACATTGGAAAATCAGGTTGGATAACTCTGTGACTTTTCCAAGTAATTAAAAGATTAAAAGTTTTCCTTTATTTCCCCTGTCATATTAACCCTAAATCACCTCTCATCCACCAAATATGGGATTTAAAACCATTGGATCTTCCTTAAAGACTTCTTAGACCTCTTGAGAGTCAATATTTTGGGTGTTTTTTTGTGAGAACTTTATATAATCATTCAGTATGTTTCATTTATCATGATATATCCCTCATTCTAGGGTTCTCATCCCCACCATCAAAGGTATTATTTTTATAGTGGATTTGTCATCATAAAAAAGCCCCAATCATTATATGTGTGGTTAAATCATGATGGGTTTTTTATCTTTCCTTTACATGGTCACATTGTGGTGAAGTTTTATTTTTCTACCAATTTATGAAAGTTTCCAAGTGTGTGGTAGTGGGATCCCTTAATTTAAATTATTAGATGATTTTTTTATCTTTCATAATTGTTTAAATGTGTTTTATAGATTATAATTTTGATACAAAACATGACTTAATTATATTTTGAGATGCATATTCGTAGAAAATTGGTGTTTTCAGGTAAAATAGTTGTTATTATCATTGGTGTTTTATTTTGGTGGTTATTGAATGTGTGTTATTCTTTCATTTAAGGGTGTGAAATATTTTTTCTAACAGATTTAATAGGAAGAATGTGTTGGAAGTGGAATTTCTAAAAGAAATGTGGTTTTTCATATTGGATTCTTCCCCTTAAATGTGTTATTGAATTGTGAAACTTGTGTGAGTTTTGTAATAAAATGGATTTGATGTGAGTATGAATATGAATGTGGATTTTCCCATAGAAATGGATGGATATCAAATCTGTTATTATTAAGGTGTCTTAAAATGGTTTGGTGTTTGTGTGAAATGAATATATTTTTATTGAAAATTGTGGTTTCTATGTGTGTTTTAATCAATTTATGAATGTGAAAATGTGAAATTGGTTGTTTTTTATGTTCTTCTGATGCTTGGAATTTTTATGTGAATGTGATTATTTATGAGATGTATAAAATGGAATTTGAAAAAATAGGCTATCCCAAGTATCATTTTTTGGAATTATTTAATTTGTAAGCTAATTGATTATGAAGAGGTTGAGGCCATAATTCATTTAGTAGGATTGACACTACAAAATTATCTAAACATGTGATATGACAAGAGATCACAATAAATTAGGATTGTCTCCACTCTAGTGGATCGTTCATAGGAACACTATTAGTATCCAATTACTGTTTGGAGACCATTGGACCCTAGGATATATTCTTCCATAGTGGCTCATGCATGGGAACACTTCTGGTAGTTGAGTTGGAGGATTTTTGTCACTGAGGTATGAAGTCTGAGTGTCCCACTTGTGCTAGTTACCTATATGGATTAGGCATGGTGATATATAATGACCTAATTCTTATGAGATGTGGCGCTATCCATTTTTATATGGTATACCTTGGGTAATACTTTATAACAAGGATGATAATTTGTGAAAAAGGCAGTCCTTAAAATGTTTTTAATGAGAAACATTTCCTTAAAATGTTTTCGTTGAAATTCATCAAATATTATCATTTAAATATTCATGTTAACATTTCTTGTAATGTTATATATTGTAATCTTTATTTTGGATGGAATCCTCATGGTCATTGAATCACACCCTATACACACATTTGGGCGTATTTAGACTTTGGTATGTATCTCCTAGGTAAAGGAATGACGTATTGTGGTAGTGATGGTGGATCCAGTTGGTATTGATGCACTTCTTGCAGGTGTTGATTATGGGGGATTGAGGGTGATGTATCTCTTGTTTCATGGAGGATTTAGAGACAATTTTATTATTCTAATTCGTTTTTAGTAATTTTTGATTTTTTTTTTAAATTGTAAGAGTTTGAATTTAAAAATATTTTTACCTCATTTGGTTGTGGTTATCAGTTATTGCAATGATTACTATTTTTCTTTCTTATTATTATATTTATGGCTATAATGATTCCCAAAGTATATTTTTGACACCCATTCACTATTGTATATCCTTTGGGGATCAAGAACACCCTTTAGGCCATGTTATGAATTGGGCCAACTATTGTGTATGATGAATCCATAGTTTGGTTCAGGATATGATTTGTGTAATTTATTATCAAAATTGTGATGGATTCTCAATTACACTTGGAATTACATGGAATTGTTGTATATTATCATGCACCATTATTGGAAAATATAGGTTCACAATCCTTGAATATTCAATTCCATATTTATATTACATATATCATTTCCCAATACTGATTATTGGTTCCTCAACTATTATATTTAGAAATATTTCAGTTTTTTTATAGAGATGAAATAATTAGATTAATTAAAATACATACATTAACCTAAATAGTTCTTCTTGAATAACATGAGTAATAAAACATAATTAACAATGTATAGAATCTTTTAATTGTGTATTATTGGTCACATGGGCTGAAATATTAGTTGTTAAAATTTAATAGAAGCAAATTAGTGTTTATTGTGTGTGAACCTCTATAATCTAGGAATTGTGATTAATACAATTTAACCATGTGAGATATTTGTTAGAGATACCTCTATTAAAAATATCACCTTCTAATGTGTAAAAATTTATAACATAGGAATGTCCTATGAATATAACAATAACATGATATATATATATATATACTGATGAATTATAATTCTAGAATAAAATTTTTTCCATTAAATTGGGATTCCAATTTCATCATAAATGGTTTCTTAATATAGACCATGAAATTGAAAATCTATAAAATAGAAAGTGTTCTAGGAGATATGATACACGGACCTCACTCTATAATAATAGTGGTTGGTTGGGAGTCTATCTCATGGCTATTATAATATTCCATATCACCCAGACCCCACGTTAGTAGTTTGTAGTTGGATGTTACTCATAGATAGTAAGGAGTTATACATATAACATTCCTTTAACTATGATCTATTATATTATTGAATCTCATTATGTGGAATTTTTTGGGAATTTTTTAAAACATGAACCAATGATATTTTCCATTCATATGTCAAGAGGGTGGTGGTTACAATGCTTTGGAGGTGGTGGGAACTAGGACATAAGAATTATTTGATATAGTGCCACATACGACCCTTAATATGACACCTGACATAGTCCCAAGTTCCCAGTTTTGAGAGGGATTTTTACAACTAATAGAGTATATATATATATCCACAACCTTCCCCTTTTATGGTATAGTTGACCATGTATTCCCAACAAAAGAAACCACCAACTTATTCAGTTGATGATTTTCCCCATGCTACTAAGTCATCATTGGAGGCCATGTTATCTATCTTCCACTATCATTAGATTCATTTAGATAGGAGGTTCAAGACTGCATTGTACATTCTAAGAGGATCACCCATGTGATGTTGGAATGTTCTAACCTAGGATTACCATCATTAGTATATGGCATGGTGTGGTTTCCAATCACATTTATTTGATTTATTATTTCCTAAGGCATTGAAGGAAAAATAAGGGAGAGTGTTTCTACTCTTGAATATTTTCATTATATCTATTATGGACTATTAGTCTCATTTTACAATTCTTTAATGTGTTTTTCTTAATCCCCTTGGTGATTAAATGTCCAGTGATAGATGTTTTGCAGATGGCCTTGTATATGTTATCTAATCTTTGGTTAATTTGTTTCATTTCCCTATAATCATTGTGATTGTAAAGTTATCCCTCATAAATATAAGGCACATCAAGGAAGCTGATGGTTTGAAACATGGTTTTTAGTACCTCATCTGAGAATTAATTCTTCTATAAGTAGAACGAATCATTTTCGGGATCCCTGAGGAAGCTGCAATAGTACATGTGTGCACCATATTTTCCATGTGATATGTCATCAGTGTGTTAATAGAGGTCTAATGAGTCCGATGTATGAAAGAGAACCAGTTGAGTACAAGTAAAATTATATTAAGAGAAATATTTAGGTTTTTTGAGAAAATTCCACTTTAATCTAGTGAAAGAGGATATGCACTAACTCCTCTTTCTAGAGCGAGATGAATGAATTTTTTTGGAAGGTAGATAGAGAACTACAGACCTTATATGATGACAATATTGAAATGATTGAGGGAGAAAAACATTTTATTCATAGCTCCATTAGGGTATTCAGGCCTAGTGTAGTCTTATTTTATCTTATGACCACATATCAAGATAAATATATTTAGTACAATTAATATCCATGGGGTATAACACTACGACTTCTACTATATGAGGTATAATTTATTATCCTATTACATATTTATTTTTTTAATAAGATACACCCTATATATAATTAGGATTTTCATACACTGATTTTAAATATTTTTAAATGAATATTCATTATATTACACAATCATACGCCTGAGGATAGTAAAGGAAATTTTCCTTTGAAAACCTGGAATCATAAACAACTGGTTTATTGGATAACTAAATCAATTACCACAATGTTAATATTTACTAGACCCCATTTTATTCGTATCATACACTATAAATTTATTCATAGACAGGTGAAAGGAAACAAAAGAAAGAGTGAGCTCAGTTTCATGTGAAGGGTAAAAAATTGTGATATGTATAAATAAATTGAGCATAAGGTATTGGGAACATGATCATACCCTTTGAAAACCATACCCGACATATGAAATATCAAAATCCTTATTCATGGAATATGTACTAGTTGTTTATAGTAAATGAGTCAAAATGATATCAAAAAACAAGATCTAGGGGATTTAACATTTGAAAGGGAAAAATATTATTAGTAGACATAGAAGAAATGAAAATCAATTTTTTATTTGTAATGTCCCATTACCAATTATTTAATTGTGGAATGTGTTAACTGCAAAAACCATCATCTTATTCAAGGTCCGTTCTAAGACTATCATAGTATAAAATATTTATTACTAATACAAGTTAAATCCTTGTTCAAGTCCTGAGGATCACATTAGATATAAACCATCTCCCAAAGAATTGGATGAAGATCTAGGTACAACCCATTACATAATGAAAATAAAATGTATGTGTTCCAAAAAACAATAAAACATTAATCATATATTATCCCATGAAACTAAATGAACATCATAATTATTTCATCATACCATAATGTATTCAAAATAAACTTGTCACATAATCATTTCATAATTTCATCATAGCATAACCCATAGAAAAATAAGTGGGTTTTATAATAATTTAATGATGGAATGACCTTTGGAAGTGAAACAGGTTTTATAAGCATATTATCATCAAAAAAATTCAGATAATGAGAAAAAAATGTTTTCTATTGTTTGTAACTATATAAAAGAATGTTTTTAATAAAATGATGTAATTTTAGAAGGAGAATAATTTTGAAAGAAAAATAACCTGAAATATTTCTTGGGCAAGATAAATTTTTATTAAAATTTTGTTTTTAAAACTAAAAATTAAATGTTTTTTTGGAAAACCATTTCATTGAATATATACACGAATTCATATAATGGATGTACTATAGTAGCGACGAAACTATAACAATATTGACACTATAGTGGTGTAGGTTTTGTAACCGGAACTATTGTGGTGGTGGTACTGTAGAAGTTTGGGTACTGTAGAAGTATTATTCATCAGAGGGCCCTTTGGGCCCAGTATGGGATTTCATGCTCATGTGACTTTGGCGTACACATTTTGTCTCTATCTACCTAGAAAAATCTCTTATTTCTTTGCATTAATAAGAAAATATGGCTTCAACTTTAAAATTTATGAACAATTAATCAATTTTGAGTATAATTTTATTTTAAAAATACAATAAATACTTATAAAGGATTTTTCAAATAAAATGTTGGTGAAAAAATTTGTTCAATACATAAATAATCGAATTATTATTCCATTTAAATTTTATATAGAAGCTGTTAAAGAAATAATTAGAAAATAACATGATGATTATAATAAAAATATTTAGTAACAAGTAAAACATGGATAAAATTTTTACTATAAAATCATTTTATGAATATTTGATGAAAATTTGAAAATAATTTTGAAAACATAGTTTTGGAATAATAATGTTTTAGTCCAAAGGGAGGAATCTATAATATTTTTCATAAAACATTTTTTTGAAATCCTAAGTACATAAAAGGACTAAAATGAATAGAAAACATGTATTATCTTGAAATAAATTAAAGGAAAAAATGAATGATTTTCTTATGAAATGGATAATAATATTTCATAATCGGAAACGTAATCATAAAAAAATATCGATAAATAATTATACAAAAAAATAAAATCATTACCACTTTGGAGAAAATGAATTATAATTCACATGAATGAATAAATTTAAATGAAAAAAAATATATTTATAATAAATAAATTGATGAAATTACATGTCATATGGGTGGTATATACAATTTATAAAATAAAATGGTTTTATATCATGACATATGTCTCTATAAATGAAAATTGAGATAAAAAATTATTTACCAAAAGTATCTACATTCCTCAATAAAATTCCCAACTGATAAAAAATAAATTTCAGTTAATTTTTAATGTAATAAAAAATAATAATTATATGTCAACTAATTAATTATTTTAATATTTTGACACTCAGATGTTATTATGAAAAATGTTCTCTAAATTATTTTTATTTTTCAATAGCTTTTATTGTACGCAATCAAGAGTTTAAACGAACTAAGAGAAACTAATAGTATAAAATGACCATTGTATCCTAGTTTTTTTGTTATAAGGAATAAATATAACTAACATATGAAAATGTTTTATGAATTCATTGGCTACCAATTATTTATGAAAAATATAAACCAATTAAATGCAAAAGAATTTTTTTTTAATAAATGAATATAATTACAATCAATAAAAGAAATCAACAAAATATATATGTTATATATTTAATAAAATATTTTTTATATTAATAAAATGTATATATTATTCAAATGGTATGAATAAACCCTATTTTATGTATATAAACCTATATTCTTCAAAAGGGTAATATTTCTACAATTTAATGGCAAACCCATTTTAAACTAAAATTTGGACACATTAATATATTTTATATGATGACATTAAATTATTCATTGTATTTTTGATATAAAATTTTACATTGGATAAATTGTTGATACTTTTTCGATAACTTTCATGTTTTGAGGAATTGTAAAAATATACAAACATTTAATTGAAAATGAATTTTCCGTAAAAATAATTAATATAGTTAAATAATATTATTGAGTAGTATTAAATTATAAATAGATTATTTGTTATCATTATATATAATGTAGTTCCTTGAAATTAATTTCACATTGAACATATATGTATAAAAAATTCAATATTTTGCAATTATTTAACTTTTAAAACCAGTTTTCTCATTCCAACAACGATATTAATTTTATATTAATTATTGTAACTTATATGTTTGGAATTTTAATAAATATATTTCATAATTAGAATAATTATCTCAAATTTATGTCAATATCATTCTATGAATTTTGGATATTAGGAATAGTAACTTTGATAATTTTTATTAATATGGTAAACAGGTAAATCAGGTAATTAAAGTTAAAAATAATATTATAAATTACACTAAAATTTGACCTAATATAATTGGATGAGTGTGTTTTTAAATAAATATTACTTGGGCTTAAATGGTATCATTTTTGGAAGCCACATGAATAAGATTACGACGTTTAATTTATATAATTTAAAGAAAACATAACTATGACTTACACAAATTTTTATAATTATATAATTTTTATGATTAGGAAATATAAAACAAACTATAAATACACTTAAAAATAAAATACTTTTATTTATCAAGGTATTTTATTTTTAATTTTTTGGAAATCAATAATTATGTTAAAGGATTATATATTTATGATGTACAAAATTATTGAATTAATGGAAAATCAACAAAATAATTTTTTATTAAAATGATAATAACTAATAAAAGACAAAAAAACATGACCAAATATTATTGGTCAAGTATATATGGACAATAATCATCCAAGGGTTGAGTTACTGACCATTTTGATCCATATTAGAAAAATTATGACACTTATAATAGTTTATTTAAAGTGATGTTAAAGTTGTGACATTCATTTTTTAAAACATATAAAATTTTTAATGTAGGATTTTCTAAAATCTATATTCACCAATAAGTATTATTTTGAAATATAGATGATTTATATTTGCCAATTTTTTATTTTTATTCATAAAATATGTATATAAAATAATTACACAAATTTAATGTAGTAATAATTTTATTAATAGAGATTGCAAATAAATGTTATTAAAAATAATATAATTAATATAATTTTGTATAATAAATATATCCACAAAATTTATAGATGAATTTTACCACATTGTAGTATAGTAAAATATTTCTTTCTAAACTAAATATGTTTCCTTATTTTTTTATTAGACAATGAATTAAATAGTTTCACAATTGACACTATTGATTATTTATGAAAATAATGCATTATTAAATTATTATAAAATCATAATCAATTTTATAAATATATAATAATTATGATATGTAAAAAATGGTCTACGTTTTTTATTTATGTTCATTTGACATCAAATAAGTAAATATTGCACCATTTTATTATTGAAATATTTGTTACCATAGATAAAATTAAATAGAATAAGTAAGGGTTATTTAAAATAGTAAAGTTTAAATTGAAAGAACAAAATTGTCTAATGTTTATTGGGTTTTGATATTATAGCTCTATATAATCTCTTATTATGAATTAGTATAAATTTGGTGTTTTTGGATGTGGTGTAATTTTATTATAAAATAATATGTTTCATGGTTCCAGTAGTTTTATTCATCTAAATTATAAAAGCTAACCTCCTCAGTGTATTATTCTATTCGTTTAGTGCATTTTAGATAAACTACACCTAACTATTACACTTATAAACTTACCTTGTTACATTCTAAAGGTTTTGTTATTCTCTAAATACCAACTCTAGAAGCTTTTAGTGTGGATATAGAGGGAGCTCGTCGAAGAATATGTAATCACGAATAATGATTCTTTCTAACTTATTTCTTCTTCTACTTCAGATTCAAGAGTTTATTATATTATAAATTAATAAATCCAAAATCAATTATATACATAAATTTTATTATTATTATGGAAACCCATATTTCACTTTCTATTCATTGTACAAAAAAAAGAAATTACCAGGCATACATAGGTACAGATTCTTGTGTCCACGTCATTATTTATTATGTTTTTTACCACCACCTTACATGGATGGGTATATTGATAAAAATAATAACTATGTATAATTATTAGAACATGATCTGTATTATGGAACATAATATATACCATCCAATTCCAAACATTTTCAAAATTATGGGGATGACATCATCGCTTGTGCGTACATATTACCTATCATCACTAGGATGTGATGTGTATCATTCTACATGGTATCATTAAAAGAATGAAAATATAAATGTATATAATTAATAAATAGGATAGATATTGTATTAATATCATTTTGGAAATGATATAAGGATATCCTGAGAAGTATAACCAGAACTTATTCAACAAAACATGCATAAAAAATAAACTAGTTAAATGATGAATAACGAGTAATAATGAAATGTTATTAATATACTTATTATAATATGATCATATATTAAATCATAAAAATGAATATGATTCTAGAATGAGTCAATTAAATTATATATATAATTATATTGGATTTTCTGATATATACAATGTATATCAGGCCAATGGTAAGGGATAATATTAGAATCTCAATACTATTCGAGATTTTTTATAAGTATTTACCATCCAATGGATTTTTTGATTTTAATCATTCTTAACTTCCATGAAGATTTATTTACAATATTTCAAGGTTATTTTCAAATATATTTCATTAAAAATAATTGCATGTAATTTTGAGAAAAGAAAACATTTTTTTGTGAATAAAGGTTATTTTTCTCAAAAATTAATTTCATGAGTTCTATCAAAAACAAATTTCAACAATGTTGAAATTTTTAGTAAGCATATGATTCATGTATAATATACCTATTATTATTATGAATTTCTATTTTTATGATGGAATTATATTTATAAAATCTATTTTTTTTACATGGATTATGTTAGGATGTAATGATGTTTAAGAATCCCATTTTATTCATTAGGACATGCTCTGATGAATGATTTATATTTTTTTGGAACACTAAAAACTGATTTTATTATATGATTTTTATAGCCTATATATATATATATAATTAATTGGGTAATAATTTAGTTCTCATTAGATATATTGGGATGTAATGGTAAATTATCTCAAATTTTTAATATAGTGATAGAATAGGGAGTTTAATTTTATTCAATAATGGACTTTTCCCTCTACAATGGTCTTGGTAATGCGCCTTGAAAAATATGATATTATTTTACATTCTTATGTGTATACTAAAAATTGTATGTCTTATGGTTTTAATTATGGTAATATGGTCATTGATTATTTATGTGAATTTATGTTTTATCAAATTTCATGATTTCATGGTATTTTATATTTAGGGTATGATTTTCAAATATTATGTTTGTATGTATTATGATTATAATGTGATTGATATCTCCCTTTTCTACCAATACTGAGAATCGGAGATCACCCTTTCTTATGTTTCTTTTTCCATGGTTATGAAGAAGGTTATTATGTAATATTTGTTAAAAATGGATCTAGTAATGAAGGAATAAGTAAGAGACAATGTAGATGTCTTATGAACCCATTGTTTAAATTTCCCTATTTCTAAAGACTCTAAACCTATAATGTCCATGAGTGGTTTTATTATGTTTTTAATGAATATTATTCAATTTTTAAGTAATATATATGTATGTAATGTATATATCTTTATACATAAGACATATTATTCTCTTTTTATTAACAATTCTATGTTAATTTTTCTTTTAGGGAAATATTTTTTTTTCATATAGGTTTTTATGTATTATTTTTAGTCATATAATTTTGATCATAATTCCATAATATATATTATTTTAACCATGATATTAATAGAATATATAATCATAATATATGTATTTACAGTAATCAATAATATTTACAAATAGAAAAGGAAATACACTATTCATGGAAACAATATGGCATAAATTTGTAACGAGTGACATTATTGTATTGAATTTTAATTAAATGTAAGAATTTATATGTGATATAATGATTACATAATCATAGTAATATCATATATATCATATATATATACTATATCAATCATTATATATAGTTGTGATATATGTTAATAGAAAAAATAATGAAATTAGTTGACCAAGAGGTGGTTTGATGTACATAAGAATTAAGATTTTGTAATATATTTGATAGAGGAGGAGATGGTTGTATGTTTATCATTAAACATAAAAAATATCATTATATTTTTCAAACTAAGGATATTATATAATCATATTTTTTATTTGAAAAATTTTTATTGGTATAAATATAATAAAATTCTCAATTAGGGTGTTACATATTCATTAGATGAATTCTTTTGGTTTTCACAAAAATAATTCGAATGATTGATTTAAAACCAATTAATTGATTATATAATACTATTATAGAAGTAATAAATCTATTTTATTAGGTATTAACAAATAAAAATTTGGTTTTAGGTGTGAAAAAATGTGGATAATGGTCGTCCTTTTAAAAGTGAGGTGTGTCAAACAATAGTAATTATTTTAAAATAAAAATGTGTATGCACATTTTTATCATGATACAAGGATCCAAAATTAATTATTATAGATATATGAAGTTATATGGTCTATTTAGTTCCATAATATAGGTTTTGGACATGTTTTGGGTCATTTAGTACTCTTATCTATTTAGTTTAACCCTCAGGTAAACCCATGTTCACCTCAACCGTGGTAAATAATTTTAACTATTTTTCTATTAATTTTTGTCATTAACTAATATAAAAAATATATAATATGAATTATTATTAATCAAATTATTTAATCCATTTTCCAATTTATATTCTCATTATTAGAAAATATAATTTGAAATTAATCCTGCAGACATGATTAGAAAACCAGTTTTCAAAGGGAAAATGTACAAAATTTTAAAAGATTTTTATATTATATTAAAAAATGAAATTTATTACAATTTAATATAATGGATTAATTGATATATAAAAAAATTAATTATAATTTAAATCCCATTTTTTAAAAATAATTTTTTTTAAATTACATAAACAAAAAACGATGTTTTTAATAAAAACCAGTATTTTTCATTATTCATAGAAAATATAATATTTTTCAGAAAACACAAATAAACTCATCCAATGATATTTATAAAATATTGATTTAAAAAATTTTGTTTATGTTATCAAATAAATTTTATAAAAGGATTAAAAATAATTTTTTTTTGTTTTCAAAAAATTTATTACTAATTCTGTTTGTGTAAAAATAGGATTCCCGAAATATAAAAAGACTTTAACAAAAATTAATAAATTATATCAATATATTTTTTTATATAAACCCATTATAAATTATATTAAGAAAGAATTTATTACCAGTAATATCTCTATATTTAATGGGTAGGATTTTACGGTTTTATTATAATGATATTATTAATAGTTTTTTACAGTTTGTTAAAACTCTGTGTTGCATATAACAGAATCTATCAAATAAATTAATTTCAGTCAAAACAAAATAAATTCACAAAAACTAGGGGAGATACATTATACCCACCATAAAATTAATTTATCTATTGAAATTAGTAACCTTGATATAATAACATAATAATACTTTTACATCTTCATTTTCTCATGTTTCCTTATAGCTTCCTCGAACTATTAGTTTTTCCACAAAGTATTTACAAGGTGAGTTGTCTTATTTCAAATAAATTTTTTAATATGACCTGAAAACATCATTAGATATTCCTCATAATAATGATAATTATACAGTGCTATATCCTTCAATTATAGTACATGTTAAAGAAGATGTATGTATATCCACATTAGAGATACAAGAAACACATCATAAACTTGAGAGAGTTTTGGTGGAATGGATAACCAAAAGGATATTATCCTGATACAATGAATAATTTCAAAGGGATTGATGTACCTAAGGCTTATATTTATATTATTTCCAAATACCATTAACCTATTACATGGAGAAATTTATTGAAACATATTTCCCAAAAATTCATATTTTAAATCACAGTTTCTATTGGAAGTATAATTTTTATTCCTAATTTGAGGAACCTAGATTTATTGTTTAATGACTCTTACATTCTATGAAAATTCATCAATTATTTCATTTATTAATAGCATTATTTTTTTAACTATATTGAAGAACATTTAATCTACTTCCTTCATTTAATAGAGGGTGTTATAAGGATCTATATGAATGCTCAAGGGAATGATTTTAATTTATAAGTTGTGGCCAATTAGAGGAAGGTGTTTACACCAACCACCTTTGAAATTCATAGAAAAATATCCTAGAATATCCTCTAGAGTTTGAATTTTTATCTAATAATGATCACATTACTATGTATGATATTTATTGGTGAAATATAACCTTGTATAGAGAGCCTATTGAATACATTTTTAGAACGTTGGTCTACTGTTTAGACACAGACCAGACACAATTGAATGTGGTACTCTATATAAAAAAAATTATATAATGTATATTATGGAATGAATTTGAATATAAATGTATTATTTCATTTATATGATGTGTTATTACTATTTATGAATATTTAATATAACCCATAAAACATTATGGACTTTACACGTTTTGGGGAGTCTGATAAGAAGAACATTGGTGATGTTTTTTAATGTTATTTATGATATGGGAGAGGGATGTAAAATAACTATAGAATTTTTTCCCACTTCCTACAAATAATTTCATACTAAGAACCTAGGTAAAAACATTATATTCTCTATCTTCATCCTATCTCACCCAAAAAATTCTTTCACTTATATATATGTATTCATACTTCTAGGATGAATAGAGAATTAATAACTTTGATATTCCTATAAAAATTCATTATTCAAATATTGTTTGGATATAACAAATACAACATTCTAGAACACTATAATTCTATAACATTAATGGTTATAGTAACGAACAAATCTAACCTTCTTTTAGAGCTCTAAATTTTACTTCTATGACTCTTTAGTAAATACATGGAATGATGGTTTAACATTCAATTCAGAAAAGATATTTTTTGTTCCATTCGATCTAGATTTCCATATCCATTCTTTGAAAACCCTTAAATATTGGGTCTTTTTTTATTGTTATCATAGATAATCTAGTTTGATCTATTTCAAAGAAGGAAACATCCACCGTTTCACTTTCAAGGGTGGTAATGTGTTGAGTAGTCCAAACACTTAATCATCTTTAAAATAATATATAGTGAACATTCAACTCCTTATATGTGAATATATACTCTAAAAAGTTTTGAATAGTATATAATTTGAAATTTTATCAAAAACAATTCCTCCATGTCTTTAATGAATCAATTTCAACAGCTAACTCAAAATAACGAGTTGGGTAATTTTTCTCATAAACACTCAATTATCATGAGGAAAAATCTATTAAAATATCATTCTATATATGGGCACATCCCAACACCATTATAAATTTAGTAATGGATGTTTTAAATCCTTATCCACTATAGAGTAATCTTTTCACAAGTGTATTTTCTAATCTTTTTTTCAGTTCCTTGAAAGTTTAGTCACAATCATCTATATAGAAGAAAATTGATTTTTTCCATGTTAACATTATAGGTGGATTATATATCCATGATAAATTCCCTACAACCCATAATTAATTACCAACCAATCCAAGAAAACTACATATCTTAGTAACTATGGTTGGTTAGGGCCATCACTCAGTAACCTAAATCATGGATTGGTCTACCTATATACCATATCATGATATTATATGGAAAAAAATTGAAACCACTTAAAAAAATTCACATTTTTTAATTTTTTCATGTTTTTTATCCTTACATAGAGTTATTAGAATTATTTCCACATGATCTCCATTCTCTTATTTTCACATTGAATAGATATGAATATCATATATAGAGACTACCAAAAATTGATGAAGGTAATATCTAAAGACATTATTCGGTAAATCCTTAAAGATGGAGGGATAATTAGTAAGACGAAAAGGAATCACTATATATATTCATAGTGTCTATACCTTAATCAAAATTCATTCATGGGTATATCCACCTGATTGAACCCACAATGGAAGATATCTAGATAGAAGTTCAATATTGAAAAAGTGTTAAAAACACATTGTTATCCAAAAATGTCATGAATACAGGTTATAAGATGTATTTTTTGAATAGTGATCTTTCTTAGATCCTAATAATCAATATGAAGCCACATCAATCCCTTTTGGGTTTTTAACAAAAGAATAGGTGCACCTCATGGTTTCACACTTGGACAAATTATTAATTTGTAAAAGTTATCATGTTGTCTATTTTTCAATTATCTAATAATAATTGGTTCTATTGTATTAGGAATAATTGATGTTATTTTATAACATGGTTTGAGTTCAATAGAGAACATAACTTCATTTTTTGGTGGAAGGATAAACATAAATTCTGTAATGACATCAATTTTTTTTGCGTAATCAGAATATCATGAAATGAGGTACTTGGGACCCCATTATATAAGTAATTGTTTTACTAAATGACAATATCATGTTGGGGGTGAATTTTGGTAATGATGATATATGAATTCAATGTAATGGTGATTTTTTAGGTGTGTACATTTAATGTGTTCTATTCAATGTAATTTCTACAAATCCCATTCCTTAATGAATTATTTGTTTTATTTGAAACAAAATGGGAAAATAGTGTGTAAAATAATATATAAATGATTATGTTATGTTGACAATTAAATCAACCACACATTTATGAGATATTTGTAATGATATTTTAGTTTTTTACCCCTTAATTTAACCCATTTGCCTCATTTTATAATGACCCTAAAAAGTTAGTTTTTACCTCAATAACATCTTTTTATGAAAACTAATGAAATTTACCATATTACCACATTTGAATAATCAAATAACAAATTTTAATACTTACTATTGCATCGATTTTTAATAATTGAAATCTATATTTTAATATAAGAATGCATAATGTAATATTTTAATTATTAGCGAAAAACATTTTTATACCAAAAAAAATTAATTTTTTTATTATATGACTTCAAATAGATACTATATAAATTTATATTTACATGAATATATAATAATTAAATATAACTAAAATCAATCCTTATTAATGAAAATTTTATCTTATTAAAATAAAAATGCACAAAAAATAAAAAACTTATTTTCAAAATATATTTTTTATGCCAATAAATGAATTAATATTTATTTTTAGAAAATTAATAATAAATATATTAATGATAAATAAATTTATTAATATGTATTAAAATGTATTCAAATAAATATATACTCTAATTCACTGAAATTTATCATTTATAAATAAAAGCAATTTATAATAAAACTAAAGATTTTAAACAAATCTTTTTTTGTTTCCTATAAATAGTTCAGTTAGTGTTATCTATAAAATAATAAAGATATAGTAGATATATAAATTTATTTTACTAAAAACTATTAAAATATAACCATATGTTTTTATCGATATCATGGTTCTAAAATAAAAAATATAATAAAGATAAAAAACAATTATAAAACAATTATAAAAAATCAATTTCCTTTCCAAAAACTAATTAGTTTATTTAATTTATTGAACAAAATACATTTACATTAAATTTAATTTAAAAATATATTCTATAAATTGAAATAATTGTTATATATATTGACTATATTCTGGAAACTCTAAACAGGCAATATGTTTATTTTGACCATGGAAAACAATTCTATACCCATTAAACATGATCATATTATAATGACATAATATTTCAATATAACTAAAAAACTACGGTTGAATAAATTATTTAGTATAAATTATCACATTAAAAACTAAAAAAAATTAAACTATCATATATTTGAAATATTAAATATTATTATTAAAACATAGACGTAAATTAGGTGGAAAAATTTAAATAACTATACAACAAAATGAATAATGAATATAAGAATAAATGGAATCAAAAATATGAATTCATCTTTATAAAAAAAAATTTAGAACTTTTATATGAGGTATATTTGCATGGGATGAACATGGACATGTCTAAGTTGAACTCTTTCAATTATGATTTGAGAGAAACCATATATGGGGAATGTTTAATCACACAGATATAGCCACAAGATCCATTATTGCTGAACTAAAATTCAAATAAAAAACTAAAGGAAATAAGATACATAGGTATAATGAAGTGATCATAAGGATCTATATATTTAGAGAGTAGAATCACATAAAAATTTAAGGAATTCTTATATATATACTTATAAATACAAAGACACACACACACACATTCCTGATTTATATACCTTCAAAAAGTTATTGTTTCAAAATGAACATTAAAAATTTAAAATGTATTTTTTATAAATTTGAATTTTACATTGAAAAATTATCATTAATTAGTTTTAATAATAAAAATATATTAAAACTATATTTCACTAGTAATTTATAAAAAAATAATAAATATATAAAATTTAGTTTCATATAAAGTCAATCTTCCAACACATTTTTGGTTTTTAATTATATAATTTACATATTTTTAATTTGATAGTAATGTAATCGTCTTCATTTTTTTATTTACCATGGACATGAAAGATTAAGATTATATTTTTATATTAAGAAAAGTAATATTTCATGGTGACTTTTGTAAAGTACCTTTTTAAAAAATAACTTGACTTTATAAAATAATTATTATATAATTTCGAATATAAAATTGATAAATATTTTTTTTGATATGATATATATATATATATATATTATGAATTCATATATCCAATAATAGTGATTATAATTTCTAAAACCATGTCTTAAATCTTATTATTTCACTTATATTACTCAATTTTTTTTTACATTTTATATTTACTATTTAAAATTTAAATATCATCACTTTTAAACATTGAATCAAACCAGATGTACATAATTTTTTGGATCATTAGTTAGAAATTAGATAATAAGGTCCATTTTAATTTTTGGGTTCTGGGATAAATTACCTAGGTTAAAAGAAGTTAAATTGGTGAAAATTAAAATGATAAATATGTTTAATCTTTAAGAGAAATGGAATAACATGTTTAAAACTTGTTTCATTTTGAATCGTTGATGTGTTTGTTGTATTTAAATCCTATAAAATTAATTTTTATCCATTTTATCCACATTAATTAAGATTTACTTCCCAATATTACAAAATTTTGGGTATTTAGAAGGTCTACAATCTTTTTCTCATATAAACGGGGCACTCCTCTCTCCAATTATCATCACAAAAAACTCCTTAATTTCAACCAAGAACATACCAAAAACTATTTTCTATACTCCCATATATCTAAACAATGTCTAGGTCTTCTCAAAAGATGATCCATAAAAAGGTTAATCCCCATTTGAAAGGACATAGTCCATGATGTTGGGAATATGTTCCTTTACATATCTTACTTTTTTAATTTCAATATGTGATTTTCTTTTTCCTCTAATACATTTTCACCAACATAAACTGATATCATTAGTATAAATATTATAGTAGTATGTCATTATAATTACAGTATAACAATTTTCTACCCCCTTTCCAATTATGAAAAATAAAAATGCGGAATGTGTGTTTTGTGGACTACCACCTCCAGAAAAAAAAATTTATTTTCCTTCACAAAATGAAATTGGTGATCCTAATCGAGAATTTAAATGATATTAATTATATAAATTTTATTTATATATCCCAAAATGTTAATCTATATCATCCTATGTAAGATATTGTTTTCCCATCATGGTTTAGATCAATTTTATTTTTGTCTATGATCTCTTTTTTCATTAAATAGATGCCCCCTTGGGTAAAATGGTTGTCTAAAAATTGTTTGAAAGTGATCACGATCCTATTAGAATGGATTTTGGAGAAGGAATATTTCAAAAATTATAAACACATGGTTTTTCTAATCAAGTACATAATGTATGGATCATATAATGAGAGGAGCACACAATGTTTAACCATAAAAATATTATTTATAAACCTTGCAACATCAAAGATTTATTACAGGTTCACCATAAACTCTTTTTATAACAAATTTCATCAACCATGTATGGTGTGGTTCCACTCGAATAAAGATAATTATAATTGGATCATGATTTAGAAGGCTATGTGGAAAAAGTATGTGCGCTATTAAAATACCATATATTTATAGCTTTCCCTTTCATTCATTTAGTAACTAAAATAATTTTCCTCATACCTCATTTTTATTGTAGGAATTACAAATATTTTCTTCTTTTCATTTTGAAGTATTTGGTTGATCTAATCCAATACAACTTAATTAATTTTAATTTTGTTACATTATAATTACCTCAGTATATATAAAACTCTAATTTTTCCTTTCACATTTTTCATTCCCTTTATTGGTTTCATCTCTACACTATATTTTATAAACAATTTATAGTGATATTTTCTTAATTTTATTTTACCTTATCCCAATAAAAATATGACGCCTACATTGGAAGAATACTCTTATATAGGTATAACATTGATGGTCTGTTACTATTCTCAAAATTTATTATTATTCATTACTTGTGACATTTTTCCACACACTATAATTTATGTCTATTTCTCCTAAAATTTGTAAATCTGATAATTATTAAATAATAATTGACCTTGATTTTCCACGGGGACATTTTTCTACTTTTGATGCCTTATGACCTCAACATGAACTAGTGCATTTGATGCATGTAATTAAATGTATTCAATAACCTCTTGATTATAATAACCAAAATAACCTTATGGTGTGTTTGGTTTCACACGTATTAAACGAATTTCTATAATTAAATAATTAAATTAATAAATTGAATGGATACTTGAGTTAAAAAATGAACACTTATTATCATACACATAAATACTTTTGTGGACCTTAAAGTGAATTTTATCATTGTGGTATTCCTTGAGTAAAACATGGATTCTTGACTAAGAATTCCTCAGTTAAACTCAAAGGATTCCAACCAATTACTTGATTAATATAAAAAGTGAAATACCACACTTTAGTTACAAAATGTCTTAGATTTTCGAGTTAATACTCTTGAAATGGGATATTCAATTACAAAATATATACAATATTAATGCATTGGATGCGCTAATTGGATTTAGAATGACGTCCTCAGAAATAGTATTACTTTGTTATGTATAATATAATCCAATAATGTTTATCCTTATATTTTCATGGGATTTTTATTTAGAACTAGCTTGAAAGTTTTATGTTGGATTGAAAAGGGTTCACCCCATGGATTACACAAAACCCTATAGCCTAAAATATTGGATGATAACTACCAGTAGGATATAATATAAAATTTTAGGGATTTCATGGATTTCCTTTAGATCCACTGTGATTAATATAAACGGATTCCTAGGTAATGTTCATGGGGTTTTGGAAATTGTTTTCATATTTTTGGATATATTTTTCATTGGGAATAGATGGAATGGTCATCATGGTATCCAAATAGGACCCTGAGCATGATGTCGTTTATTTTGACATGTTATTTTATATTAATCATATGAATACACTCTATATTTTATATTAATAGATTAAATATTTATAAAAAATCATCAGTTGTGGCCTATTAAGTTTTACTCACATCCTCTTCATGTAATAGTTTGGTCCACAAATATATTTCATGGATATATGGGATGAAAATTTTATGTACGAAACTATGGAAACTAAACCACTTTTATGGTTGAGGGAATAATAATAATCCACAACTCAGGATACTTAGGGAGATATATGTTTTTAGTATTTTGTTTTCCTTTTCTCATTATAGTATTGTTGTATACATGATACCATGTCACTATACTCATATTTTTTGAAACCATCACATCATATTTATATATTGTTTCTAATTTATTAGTATTTACTATTCATTTTCTAGATGGTTTACCTTCACTTCCTAATATTTTTATTTTTTTCATACTTTATTCAATATTTTTATTACTATTGTATTTATATTTTAAATTGAGGTTATTGTTTCCCCACCATACCATTATAGACACTAACTACTAGTCGGAGACCATTGGTGTATGTGTATGTTCACTTGAGACCTTGTATCCAATCATACTTGTCACTTTTCTAAGAATTTAACCTGAGACATTACAAAGTGGTATCAGAGGGAGTTTTCAATCCTAAACCTTGTGGGTTATCATATAATGGTTTTTTTATCCGTATCCTTTAACCAGACAAGTTATGGAGGGAATAGGCTTTAAGAACACATGTTTGGTGCTTGGTATCCAAAACCTTGAATCTAAACCGGTCAACCTATCAAAACATCATAAAATTATGAATAAAACCTACCAACTATTAATAATTAAACTAACTTTTTTCCTCCTTAATTTTCATAGTCATTGGCATGTAGCTCAATGAATAGTGTATTTGATGTTTACGGTGGATCTTATTAATTCCACCTCAGATCCCATTATAGTTAGATACGTTCGAACACCCTTTATAAGGGTAATAATAAATTTGTTTAATTTCACAATTTTCATCAATTAATTCTATATTACATCAGTACTAGTTAATATGCCCCATTTTTTGAGGTCTTTTATTCCATTAACATCACAAATATGATGCAGATAATGGATAAAGAGTCTTTTAAAAGGATATGGTAGGTGGTATATAACTTTTCCCTAAAGGTATCTTTTTTTAATTGTGCTATTTTCCACTCTATAGACATTACATCTGTTTCCTCTAAAATGTTAAACCATATTAATTAATGACATAGTAATTTAATTGATAATAGATGAGTTCCTTTTGACACTATTGAATATTAACTACCTTAACTAGAACTTCCCCACTAGGTGTGGCTGATTAGATGTATTTGGACATCATTCCATACTTTTATCGAAAATGGTCATTGAGTGTATTTTCATTTAAAACAATAAATGGAATAACCCTAATGAATATAATATATTGATAAATGTAATGGATACATAACATTTCCTTTGATCACTTATTATCTTATCCATGAAAATCATTAGAGACATTCATTACAATTTTAATGGTTTATCCACCCATGAGTATGACTTGGATTCCTGACATAGAATTACTTGGGAGAACTCCAATGACATCCGCTAATTCATTGATGTTTATTCCATGTAACATAACACAGTATGATTCAGTCAATTTCATATGTTCATGAATGAATCATCATGACAGAGATGAACCACATGAAAACTACATAAAATTTGAATGCATGGGACAAGCTTAGAGGATTCACCATGAAATCCTTATACAGGAGCTTCCTTAGATTATATCATTGAACTCCAATCTATTATTCAATGATATTACATTATATTTACTCATTTGTGTCAATTAGAGAGTTTTAATTCCTAATACCAAGGGTTCACCCATTCGATTAAACATAACCCCATAACCTAACTTCTTGATTGATCACTCTAAGTGGGATCAACATTCTAATGTCATATATATAATGGGATCCCCATGGATCCATATTTATTATTTTAAGAATAAAAAATAGAAATTTTACTTGTTTCCTAGTCAATATAATGCTCATATTCTCAGTGAAATCAGTCTTATAATCAAGTGGGTCGGTTCATCTTGGTTTTCCATAAGTAACTTTAGCTCAATATTATTTATATTTACATGATGATTTACAATTATTATACCCTCATAATGCATATTTTATACTCATATAATGAATTTTCAGTGGACACGATTAGTGGTGGACTAGCGAGTTATTCTCACACCATGATAAAGATACAGTATTCTACCTAGAGAGAATTCATGGATGCATGTAAGTAAAATTGGTACCTCACAACTAGGGATTCTTGATATCTCTTTGAATTTGGAGAAGATGAATGATCAAGTTTATGGGTTTCTAATGGATATATGTTTTTTTATTTTTATCATGTGTTATTCTCATACTATTTTATGTATGGTACCATGTGTTCCTACTCATATTTTTTATTTGAATGAAATCATCCTTATATAGTTTTTTATATCAATTATTGTATCACTATTTATTATTTGAGACATTTACTTATAATACATTTTCCCCATTTTGTATATGTATTTTTCCACTAAATTTATCTTATATCGTGTTTCACTATGATAAAGTGGGTATTATCTCTCCACCATACCATTATACATCCTCATTGATTTTATTCAACCAATGGCATATGCGTAGGTGAGATTGAGCCATTGTGGCCAACCAGAGCGGTCACATAAATATGAACTGATCCTGAGAATCCAAAATTTTGAACCATGAGATTGGTTGGGTCTATTATGTTACTATTTTGGGATGGTATATAGGAGATTATGAAGTGAAAAAACATATAAATTAGTCATTCTTAAGAGTATCTGACCCACATAAGGGTGAAATAGTATGTTTATAGGGATGAGACTCGTTTTTATATATTGTTTTGATATATTTGTTTTATTTAATCAACTTGGTTTTGCAAATGTGTCATGAATTTCTGTTTTTTATATTTTTTTACCATTTTTCCATACTTTATGGGAGAATTTTACTAGGAATTATCATAATAACATATGGTTTTATATGTCATTCTTATGTCATGACATTTATAGTTCATTTCAAGAATTATTTTCTATATATTGTGTTCGTATTGGTTGTTATACATGTAAATTCTTATGTTCCATGTATGATAAAAAGAAAATCTGGAGGTTTCTTATTGTTTTTGTATCAACCCAAAATGAATTTTCCAATATAACTTGGTGATGAAAAAATACCTAAAAAAATTAACATGGTTTATGATTTGTAACCATGGTTCCTTCAGGTTAATTTTTTTGAATACTGTAGTTAAATGTTTTACCAAATAATATTTCTATTTTTATGCATATATAAATTGTAATGGGAAATTTATTTAACTTTACCATCATATGAACAGTTCTTACATTATAAGTTAAAATGGGGAAGGTATGTTGTAGTTATAAAGTGTTCCATATTTAACATTTAAATTTAAAATCCTTTTAACATAGTAATGTAAAATATGTATCAATGAACAATTAAATAAACACTTTATCATGTAATATTATCGTATTAAAAATGGATTTATTATTTTGTGGTGCGAGCATCCCTATATAGATATATTCATACCTGATGGCCATGAGTCGAATTCTATAAAGGTGGTGATGACCATGCTCCTGATGTGTGTGTGCATGAAACACTTATTAGTCCTCCATTGGAACCTTTCATTTTAATATGTAATGTTCGTGGAATTTCAATCAAATATTAGATTTGAAAAGATATTCTATGTCTATTTTAGTTCATGGTGAGTGACCTATGACCTTCACCAGCAATGGAATATGGGGATAGAGAATTCCATTAGCAACACACACCAACCATATTAGGTGATGAAGGTATAAAGTGTATGTAATAGTGGTAAAAGGATATTTTTATTATCATTGACAATATGGATACTACTTCTAAAATGTGGTTGAGGTACAAATCTTATATTCGTTTCCTATCTCTAACTTATGATGAGATATTTGTACACTGGAAGATCAACATCATAGACTCATCTAACAGGACTTATAAAACAATTTTGATGAATTATTCTTCCCATAAACATTGATGGTCGAATAAGAAATGATTATAATGAATTATGAATTGGTAATTATGTCCTTCATGTATTACTCATCTTATTTTATAGAGATTTTAGGCTTTGTGAATAATTTTTAATGTAATGAGTTTTCTAGTGAGTGTAATTTTGTGGATGTTCTCTTATATGTGATCCTATATGATGTGAAAATATTCACAATAACTAATGTCTATTAAATAGATAACCAAACTATTATCTCACACTGTAATCCAAATAAAACTAAGGGTATGAGGAATGGTTGTTTGTTACCATGATCGGGAAGTGGTTTTTCAAGTGGCCTGAAGAAACCCTTTGAGGTTTCCTCTGAGTGTAGTCATTGTCATATTATACACTTTTGTAGTTATATGATATTACATCAGAGTTAAATACATGCTTACATGATTCCCCTATTATAGAAAATACATATTAGGGTAAAATTCCTTAAAAAGGGCTTTATATAGATATTTTATAGGACCTTTTCAATAGTTACCACCAAGAGAAGATAGACTCTAATATGAATTATGGAGTGGGATCTATAGAATTTATATAGGATGGAAGCTGGTGTACCATAAGAATTTTTTTCCAAGGAAGTTATTGTGTTTTTGGAAATTAGATACATATTGTGTTTCACCTATCGATTGAACATATCTAGAGAGGTCATTTTGTAGATATAGATGTAGATCCAACCATTTGTATTTGATACATCATATAGTGGAAGAGAAGTATATTGTGATATTTAATGTATGTGGTATGATATTAGTAGCCTCCAAATTTGAATCTGCATTATTTTACATTGGCACTTCACAGTCATCAATATCAATGGACCTAATGATACATATTGGTACTGATAAAGAATAATTATAGGTGTTGACTTATTTAAACACACCATTGAGAATACTATCAGAGAGTTACCACCAATGATAGGAATATCATATAATGTTATTAGGATATACTTTAATCTATGATATTTGTGTCCCTAAGATGATATCCATTGACCTTTGTCTCAAGATGAACGAGTTCTACCATTTTAAGACCATGTTTATTGGTATCATTAGAGGGAGTATTCCTCACTAACCACTGGTGGTAAGATTGTTCGCAAGGGTGAATAGGATGCACATGAATCTCAATATGGACCTGATTATTGTGGGATATTATGAGTGTAGACCTATATTTATAGTCATTATATTAGAAATTGTTAATTATGGTATACTATCCATCCTAAATGGGTTGACTAATTCAAAGATGTACCACCTAAGGAGTTTTCTAGGATACCTACTAAGGTATAGGTAGAGTTCACCATCATAATTTTTATATGACTAGAATAGATATCTATTCCTCTATATGGGATGCCTCATATATAGCTTAAGTAACTCAAGAGGTAGTTATATGACTTGTACACGAAAGTGTTTATATGACCCAGTAATTCTTTTTTGGGTACACCTATACATATTTCAATGGAGGAGGATGGTACCCTGAGTATATGTATAGATTAATGGTGGACAAATAAAATTACAGTTACAAACTAATACCCACTTCCTCCTATATTATATATCTTCAACAAGCTCTAAGTATTTGCGGTATAACAAAAAATTGATTTCATATTGTGCTATTATCATGTAGGATTAAAGACACAACATATATCACATAAACATTTATGATGTAGTTATGAATTATATGAGTACCTAGTAATGTAATTTAGATTGGGAAGAATTCCTACTGTATTTATGGTCTTGATGAATCATGATTTACACTAATACATTGATCCCTTTGTGAATGATGTCATAGTTTTCACTTATAATCAACATGATCAGGAAAAATAACTTGAAATCATATTGAGTACACTATGATACCAATAAATATATGATATGATAAAATATTTCTAATATTGTATCGATAATGATCACTTCTTATATCAAATTATATAAGAAGAATGGGTAATAGGGATCATGAGTCGGTGAGACCCATTTGTTATTAAGAGAATCCAAAGAATGATTACAATATTCAAGGAATATTAGGACTATTGGATGACTATTTTTTATTTTAATAAAACATTTAACTCGTTACATAGACACTTATAGGATTGATTACTAAATTGAAAATGTCCACATGGTTTGATGTTTGTGAGTAGGCCTTTTAGGATTTGGATGGAATGCTGACGTCAATGTCCATTTTGATATTTTATGAGAATATAAGAGTAAATTAAGATTATTGTAACATATTATGTTTTAATATGGTAGCCATTTTTCTGTAAATGGAACGATTCATGACATATAGTTCATAAAAATTGAGACCTCATGAGTATAATTATTTAACACATGTCCATGAATTAGTAGCTATTGTTCATGGCTCGCATTATTGGAAACAATTCATACTAGGGAGTGGTTAGTTCTATACATAGACTATATAATTATAAGATAAATATTATATTATATGGTATAAAACCTCCAATCATATAGATTTGTTTAGAATCATTATTCAATCATCTTTTATCCTTATTTTACTCTAGTTAAAGGAAATACAATAGCTACTAAATTGAGTAGATTGACTCAAAATAAATTTATTCAGAAATAAATTATTGAGTGTATGTTCATGTCTATCCATTTTAAAATTCATATATTTGATCAATATTTTCACTATTGTACCTTTTATATATTTATTTATATCTTAAAATATTTTGGATAAAATATTAAAGTGGAATAATTATTATCCGGAAGGCATCGCCATGAGGGAAAGTGTTTTTAACATAGAACCACCACATTCTCTCCATGTTGATGTGAATAAGTTCATGCATATCCATGGGAGTTTCATGGTTAATTTAGACATGTGAGATGAATCATTGATATAATATCTTGACTATAAATGTGTTTTCATCCTTGATCAATAATGATGAATCATGATATGCACCTCTAGTATTTTTGGTCTAGTTGGAAAAAATATATTTCTAGATTTGTTACTCAGAGTTTCACCAATTAGCAGGTAAAATATGAACCCTAGTGGATTGATTTATATTTTCTAGAATTACACATCCTATAATTTAAATGAGATGATGACACAAGGTATTCTGTGATGGTGTTACAATATTCATCTCCTGGAATTGATTCTATATGGGTAATCATGAATAAACTTATAATAATAGCATATTTTCTACCCATATGGTACATCATCATAGTGTATGATCTGGAGAGTCTTTATGTTCGATAGTGCATAAACATTTATGGTGTTATAAAAAAAATTGTATTCAATAAGGACTCATGGTTTATATCTCGGTACTCATGTGGGTTGTTGATGTTTATTGGTTCATAGGTACATCGGAGTACAACATACCACTCTCATGATAAAGATTATCATGACCATAAAATATGGGTAACAAAGGAAATTAGTTGAGCAAGTGTCATTGATTTTAGAGGATATTGTTAATATTTAAATTTAATTTATATGTATTCTAATAATAAATTTTTTGAAATTGGCCACTCAGATGGCTCCTTATGAGGCGGTTTAAAGTTGGCCATGCCAGTAACCTGTATAATAGTTAATGTAGCGACATGCTCCTGATATTCCTAGAGTTAGTCTCTTCTATTAGTACAGTGTAATAAGATATAAGAAAACACATCCTTGAGGACCAATTAATTTAGTAGTCTCGGTAAACAATATATACACATGGGTCCCATATTACATTTAATACGCAAAAATTACAACATAATACCTAGTTTCCTTATATTTTTTGAGAATTACATTATTACATCTTGTTTATCCTTGATGATATCTCATAATAATCTTCACAGAATACTAGGGTAAGGAAAAGCATAAGGGTTAGAACAAAGGCTTGTTAACGATTATGTACTATAGAAGAGATCATGAATCATTATTGAAAAATCAATATGGAATGGTAAATAAATAAATACAGAAGGAATTTAAATAAATTACTAATCAATAATCAATATAGAATGATAAATAACATGACACACAATATATTTAAATAAATGGATAATGAATAATCAATATGTAAATGTCAATAATTAATCACACATTCCATTTTCTCATTAATATGATATTTAAATGAATCCTTATATTTTTTCACAGTGAAAATCCTATGGATAATAAAAAATATATTATGAATGAATGAAATACTTAATTATTGGACTTTGTGTCTTTGGAACATGAAACCAATATCGTGAAGACCGTTGAAGAGTTTTTTTTATTTATAGGTAAAAAGTAATTAAATTCTAGTGGAACTGAATTTTTTTATGAGACATACCATTGCATCGAGGGGATATATTATATTGAACCCAACCCATCACTATAGGTCCAAATAATTACACACATATCGAATAATAATTTAAATTCATGATAATTTTTCCTTATCAAATACCCATATTGAGTAAAGGATATGAATGTTTCAATATTTTTCAATATAATCAGTTAAATTTAAAAGTAAAAATTGTATTTTAAAATGGTTTATGATTTAAGAAAAAATTATATTAATAGTAATTAATATTGATATTAAGGGGTACTTTCATGTTAAATGGTCATTATAAATTGAATAACTCAAGGTGTGGTTAATGAATAAAAAACTGATTTAACAATGTGAATAAAAATACTATACTTGGTTAAAATAATCTTATGTTATCTTGTGTAATAAGAATGATGGATTCAATACAATATATACCCATTTAAGTAATAATATGAATTATTTTAATTGATAAAGAAAAAATATATTTAATTTTTATTTAGGAAAATATCCTTTAAAATTGGAAACCATTTTGAAAATAATTTTCATTGGAAATAACTTTTTAAATCAATTTTTTTAAAATATATTTTCCAAATTTCAAAAAAAAACTAAAATAAATGACTCTGGATAATTCTAAATAATATAAAAATAACATTTATTTTGCAATGTAGAAAGGATTGAAAAATTCCTTGTTCAAAAAGTTATATTAAGATTCCTTTGATAACATTTATAAAAATGAAAAAATTGGTAAAAATTAATTTTAATAAAGTTTTTTCAAATTTTTATTAAAAAATGTGTATTTTTTATAAAACATGGTTTTTTAAGAAGTTATATTCCGAACTAAAGAGATAAATGATCTCAAATTTTATGAAAATATTTTATCAATACTTTTAAGTAAAAATGATTATAAAAATGGTACTATCAATTGTAAACGATCACTAATAACCAGACAATAATATAATGGTAGGGTTTATTATTCTATTATCATATAATTCACTTTAATTTAGATTCATGAATAAATAATCATTATTATAATGATATTGTAAAACAATACATTAAAATTAACATAATGATGAAGTGATAACTAAGAAATAAATTATTTATAACATCTATCAATATACATAAAAATAGAAACAATTCACAATATTACAAAAATAAATTATAAAGACAGCCTTATAAAATTAATGAATATAAATAAATAATAAATCCCAATGAAAATAAATTGAGTTGTGTAATTATTTACCACGTGGTAACTTATAATTCAAATATACATTGATGAAATAATTCAAATTGAAACATAAAATACATTTATAAATGATTTATTAATTATATTACAAGTCATGAGTCATTATAAAAACCACGTAAAATTAATAATGTGGACAACATTACAATATGCCTCATTGAAATGTAACTGACGCGAAATCCCTAACCTCACTCTTTCTTTTTAATTGTACATTCTATAACCTCGTTTATACTTATTTTAATTAAGATTTAAACTAATTACAATGTCATATTAATGTATAATATATCATATATGATCATTTAAAATATATTACTACACATTAGTTAATTATATTTCTTTATTTTCATCATTTTAGATGTTTATTGCCTTGTTCTTTCAAGTATGTTTTTACTTGTTATTTTCATTATTCTTACATAAATCATAATTTAATCATATGTATAATGTAAAACATGATTGAAATATAATATAAATTAATTAATTATGTATTTTTTAGTTATAAATAAAATTTAGTTATATTAAAATGAAATCCATAGTTTATAGAGAAGGTAGGCCACACATACGCAATAATAGTGAATACATTTTTTTCATATATAAATAATGAAAAGTAAATGTTATATATGTGTATTATAATTGCAGTATCATTTTTTATACATATTTAACATATTATTATTAATAAATTCCTTAATTCAGTGCATGTAATGTGAAAATGAATCACATCTCTTCACAAGGTGATAGTCCAACATACACACGAACAACAATATCATATTCCCATAATAATAAATGTATGAATATGTGTGTTATATAATAAGACATGAAGTTTAACAACTTTATAAATATCATATATATCATATATAAACTATAAATCCTTCATAAAAACCATCCATTAAATGTGGTAATGAACAAACAAACGACATTAGTTTTGTGAGATAGTAGTCCGCCGAAAACACGAATGATGATTTCATATCCCATTTTATGGAAGTGTGTGAATTTGTAGTTCATAAAATTATCATAAAAAATATCACTATATTATAGATAATAATTCAATTATATATGAATTATATAAAAATAATTAATCGGTTTTGAGAAAGAAATAAAACAAAAACAATCGTTGGTGAACATTACCTCGTCGTTGAGTATCTTTTTTTGGTATGCACCTAAGAACTTCGTCAGGTATATTTTTATCAAATTTAAGGCATATAATATGAAGAGAAGGAATTTATGAAGTCATTATATTCCATGAAAAATGTATTTATATGTGTAAATATGCGATAGTGGTGAGTGCCCACATATAGTGGAGGCGGGATTCCATTATTGTAAATACCAAAAAAGAAAACATAATTGGGAAGTATCCATTACATAATGCGTATCCAATAAGGAACCATACTATATTAAATAGGGGATATGTTCGAAATATTTCTATATAATTTTTACTTTAATTGTTTTATGGTAATTTTCCTCGTTATATTAATGGTTGATGACTTAGTAAAATAATTTTTACCTAAATTGTTGAAATTAATATAAATTTATTTCATTTTTTTAAAACAATTATGTTTACCATATTATAAATTATAAATTACTTGGATTAAAAATATGTAATCCATTTTTCATAATTAAAATCACACATATTTAATGAATTAATTAAAAATTAACCATGCGGATCAGAGAGAAAGTAGAGTTTTGAGGTTAAAATGTTCAAAAGAAAATTATGTTACATATATAAATTATATATTAAATTACTTAAAAATAAAAAAAATAGACTAATATATGTATATTTTCACTCATTTTAAATTAAGAAAAATTAAAATATAGTTTAACATTATTAATTAGTTACATGGAAAGTCATTTTTCAATTAAAATTCAGTATTTCTCAAAATTCATCGGAAAATAAAACTTCTCTAAAAATAACATAAATTTACCTTAATAAAATTTATAAATTCCAAAAAAAATGAATATTATTTTCTAAAATAAAATTTATAATAGTTTCCAAATTTATTTTTCAAATAAGTTACCCATTAAAAGGCATTAAAACCTCCTTTATAAAAATAGCTTTGTATGCATAAATTGGATTATTTTTTCCGTAATCCCTATCAAATTAATTTTATTAATTTAATAACATATTATTGAATATATAATTTCTAAAACTATTTATTAACATTCACTAATAGTAATTTATTTATTGTAATAAAGTAATTTTCATTTAGAGGGGCAAAAATAGTTCTTTATGAAAGAAATTCCATTATATTGAAATGGTTCTTAATTTAATTTATAATTAATTGGAATATAATGACTTAAACAATATAACTATAACTTAGATAATTTAATTAATAAATTCCAATTTTATGACTATGATATATTTTTAATTTTAAAAAATATTGTTAACAACATTCAATAAATATTGGTCTTCGTGTAATACAATCTATCGAAGAAACTCGATGTTACATGCGCTCCAAGATAAATAATTATTGCATGTATTGAAATATATATAATATACAAATTTTATGTATAAAACACATCATAAATTCTTGATATGAATTATTCCCTTCTATGTTTGGGGTTGATAATCAAACATGATATTAAATAAAAAGTTATTATTTTAGAATTTTTGTGTTGTTACATTCTCCCCACCACAAATAAATTGTACCCTCCTAATTTAAACATGATCATGGTTATAAATTATATTAAACTGTAAAATTCATTTGTTGAAACACTACGTCATGATATGTGTCATCAAAACATCCTCTTGAAAAGATAGAGTGGGAAGTACCAACATCATATGGAACAACACATAACATAGTTTCCATGTAAGAGAAAATTAATGGATCGTGGTGATATAGACATGGAAGAAAAGTATAAACAATTATATGATGTGATTCAGGTCATTGATAAAAAAAGTGATAAATCAAAGGAATGTTGAGGGGATAAAAACCTCAAATCTTTGATGATTTAAAAGGCCATCGGTTCAAATATAATTAATGTATTACGATAAATCATTATTTCAATATCATATCTATAATGTGGGATAATTTAATTAGTTTCAATGAATATAATAAAATATTCTTACATGATATCTTTATATAAAATCCATTTCATTCTATAGTTTTTCTCCAAACAATTTCTAACTCATCACGGACTAAATTAAATTAACATCCTAAAACTATTTTACTTTTTAAGCCTAATGCACTAAAATTTAATTTTAGTGGAATATAATAACCTTATATAAAGTCTTTATATATGTCTCTATTTATTTTCCAAAACCATTATTGTTAATAACATAATCTATAAACCAAAATTTAAATCTATCGGTTAAACATTAAAATTTAAACATCAACATTTTTACAAAAAACAATTACATATTAACTAGGATATCACATTGTCCAGTGGTAGGTGTAAAAACCTTATTATCTGTTTGTCATAGATTTGATCCCCACAATCTCATTGGATGAAAATATTTGTCACAAAACAAATGGTTTATCTTTTTCAAAACTACATTTATATAATTATTTTAAAATTTTCATAAAAGTATGATCGAAATCCATGAAATTAAACTAGTAATTAAATTACATTTTATAGGTTTTTCAATACAATCTATATTTTTAAAATTTATAATAATCATTGAATATATCAACCATATTGTTTATCATTACCTTTATACTTATTATTATAATATTTAATTTCATTATTCCCAAAATTAATTTTCACTTCAAACATATACTAAACTAATGGATTTTATTACCATAAATTTCATTTGAAATATCATTAATCAATATGGAATCCCATAACATAAAAAAACATTTTTTGTCCTCAATCATACTTTCAATATGGAACTCATTAACCGATAATCATATAAACAACTCTTATATTAATAAATTCGCATTTTCTTCTAAAAATTAACCTAATTCATAGATATTACATGATGTTTATAACGAAAAATATCAATAGTAAAAATACTTCTAAAATTTAATTCTTCAATCCCAATATAAAAATTATCCTTCTATTTTGTTTCTACATAGGCCTTTACTTAGTCTTTGGTGTAACCTAGGGAATTCATTTTCATCATCTATTCAACTCAATCATAATTGTTTCAATTTAAATAGGGAATTATCCTATTCATATCCACCAAGAGTGTCTTCCTATGTGTGTGTTAATGATCATCATTTTGTACAAGGTTACACTCAAGTCAATCCCAAGACACTCTATTCGAAGTTATTACCCCTAGGTAAATCTATTCCAGAACCAAGTCAACTTATAATAACTTAAAAGGGATGTATCCTAAGGAAAACCAAATAATATATATCTTACCAAAACATTTGGAATCTCTTATATACCAATTATCAAATTCAGCAATTGGGTTATGTTCCCTAATCTATATTTTTGAAATCTATTTTAATATATTATTTTTTTAAATTTTATTGATACCAACGGTAGCGAGCCAACCCTGGTAAGCCTAGAGTTGATTCCTACCACTATTACCTTGGAAAAAGATACAAGGAAACCCATACCAAAGGATAGATAAGTATAGTAGTGATTCTAAAATAGATACATACATGGCCCCCTTATTACATTTGAATAAAGTAAATTACAACATAATAATATTTTTCATTATATTATTTGATAATTACTTTTTCACATAAACTTTTTCCGTGAAAATATATCATAATAAACCCCCTGGAATACTGGGGAATGGAAAAAATTAATTGTAAGATAAAATTATCAGTAAAGGTGAACTACAATTAATGAAATCATGAATCAATATTGAATAATCAATATACAAATTAAAATTAACAAACACACATGCTATTTAAATTAATAGACAATACATGATCTATATGGAATGGTAATGAAGTTAAAACAAAATCCATTTAAAAAAATTTATATGGAATTATCATAATGAAAATGTAAATAACTTAAAAAAAATTCCATTTAATTAGTAATTTGATAATGAAATGTGTCAATAGATTTTTTAAAAGTGAAAATTCTCAGGATAACAATCACAAAATTTTTAATAAAGGAGGTGCTAAATTATTTGATATCATATATATGGAATAATAATCTAGTGACACTAAGACCTTTTACATGTCATTTAAATCTATAGTTAATAACCCATTTAATTCTATATTATCATATTTGTATAATTATACTTACTGATTTATCTTGACGATATATTATTCCAGGCCCTACTCTCCATTACGTGGCTAATGCATTCACCATATATTGAATAATCATTTTAATTTAGGATCAATTTTCCTTATCTAACATTCATAACGAGTAAAGAATACATATTTATCAATATTTTTAATAATTAATAAAATAATGTTTGATGTTAACACTATATTTAAATATGTTTAAGAGATTCAAAAATAGTTCTATCAATGATAAATAATGTGGATATTTAGGGGAAATTTAATGTTAAATTCTTATTAAAAGGTTAATAACTCATGGGAAATTTAATAATTGAAAATATAGTTCAAATAATTGAATTTTAATTCTATCATTTGTAAAAATAATAATTATATATCCAGAGAAAGAGTAATGAGTGTATCAATGTGATGTATATAAATTTGGGTAATATTAATGGTTGTTGTCGTAGATGAATTCAAAATATCATTAAATAAGTAATCATAAAAATATCTTTTTCATTTTGAAATTTTTTGATAATTCCTTTCATTGAAAATAACATTTAATATCATTTAATATAAAATTAAATTATTAAAATTTTAAAAGAGACATAAAATACATGAAATTGGGTTATTCTATAAAAGTTAAAAAAACATGCATTTTTCATTGTATAAAGGATTGAAAAGTTCCTTGTTCAGAAATAAATATGATGATTATTTTAAGATAAATTAAAAACAATTAGTAAAATTGGATTTTAATAAAAAAAATTGAAAATTTTAATGAATTCATTTTTTAAAAAGAAATTGAACAGACATATTTTTAAGAAAAAAAATTCAAATCGTTGAGATAAATGATGATGGATTTTATTAAAATATTTTATGAATATTTTTATGTATAAATGAAAGTAAAATGTCACTATAACATTAAAAATATCTTGAATAACTAGAGGGGAATAAAATAAATGGTTTTATTAATAAATGATCACATAATTTTTTCTAATGAAAATTCAAGAGTTAATAATCATGATTACATTGAGGCTATGAAATAAACCATAAAATTGATGATGAAATTGATGTTAGAATTATGAAATGAATTGATTATTAATATGATTTTTATGAAAACAAAAAAATAGTGGAAATAAAACATTATATAATGAAAATACATTTTACACACATTACTAGCATAGTAATGGAAATAACTAAATTGTATAACCTAGTGAAAAGAAATTGAGTTATGCAATTATTTACCAATTAGTAACACTTAATTCAAATCCCCATATATGATACAATTCAAATTAAAATATATATTTACATGAATAATTGTATATTAATGACATTACATGTCAATGGGAACTCTATACACCATATAATTGTAATTAGGTGCATAGCATTAAAAAATGCCTAATTGAAGTTAAATTGAGACGAAATCCCTTACCTTTCCCTTTCTTTTTGATTATACTAGGCTTATACTCTTGTTTAGTGGTTCTAAAATGTTATAAAAATATTAAAAGAATAATATTATTGTTTATGATATCATATATGATCCTTTTATAACATACGTTTTCCCTTTAATTATTAATCCATAAGTATTTTTCATCATTTCTACTGTTAATTTCCCTGGTTTTTCAATTATATCTGGAAATTTTATTTTTTCTCCTACAACTTTGATCACGATTTATTCATATTGAAAATGAAATATATGATTAGAATATCATATAAATTTATTATATCTTTATTTAATGTAATCCATAAAATTTAGTGATAGTAAATGGAATGTACTGTTCATGGAGACGATATGCCACACGTTCGCATGAACACCACTTCTATTTTCTTATCATATTTGAACAAAGAGTAGTAAATGATAAATAGGTAAATTATAATTATAGAATAATTTTGGGGTCATATATTTAAAAAATTATAATTAAATCCATCATTAATACATTTCATGAAATGTGTGAATGAATCAAATTGGTTCGTGAGGCGGTAGTCCTCCGTACACATGAATGACATAATCATATTCCCCAAAAATTGAAATCATGATAGTTTGCAAGATATAAAAATTAAATAAGAATAATAAAATTATAAATATAATATATATTATATATAATCTATAAAACAATCAATATTCCCAACCATTGAAGCTGGTGATTGAACAAAAAACGACATTGGTTTGCAAGGCTATAGTTATCCTTTCACATGAACTGTGATTCTGTATCCCATTTGATAAAAGCTTGATAATTATTAGGTTTAAAAATTATCATAATAAAATATAATTATATTTTATACAATAATGAAATTATATAATAATTATATAAGAAAAATTTAAGGTGTTTAATAGAGAAATAATTCAAAAAGATTTGTTGATGAATTTACCTCTTCTTCGAGCATCTCCTTTTTTTTCACCAAACTCCATGATTTATTAGATTTATATCCATATTAATGATTTTAGATTTATTGAGGTGGGGATTTACAATTTAATTTTTGAGGTTTTTATAGTACCCCGGGTTTTGGTTATGTAACCCTTATATTGATTTTAATGGTTATAATGTTAAGGGTGATGAATGAGAGAGTCCGGAAAACGTGGAATGGTGTTTTGAGGAAAAGGGGAAGTCACCCGGGCGGCACACGGTTTGTCTAACCATGCAGCAAAACAATGAGTTGTTGACACTTTTGAGGTAGTGGCTTCCAAACAGTTGGAGCACAGTTCGCGAGATCATGTGAGGAGGTCGTGTGAGGGTCTGCCGAGGCAGTGGCTAATGCACGATTTGCACATGGTTTGTCAAACCTTGTGAACTAACTGTGCTGGCACTTAAATTAGATCCTCAAAAGGTGGATCTCACATGTTTTTCCCCTTAAATCGATCTTTTTTCTCCTAAGAGACCATAAATTGGGATCACTCTCCCTTGAAGGTTGGAGAACCTCTCCCAAGCATTTTAGAGGAGATCTAAAGGCTTTCCTAGGTGAATTGAAGCCAGATTCTTGAGGTATGTGATCGTTCGTCATCGTTCATGATCGGTTTATTAGATCTACGTATCCTTGTCTATTGGATTCACAGATCTACCCCCATTATTTGTAGATCAAAACATGTCGATTCGAAATATGATTTCAATTGGTCTTGGTATTTCTAGGAAAAGAGATCTAAGGCGGGTTCATGAAGAATCATCCCGGTTTTCTCATGCATTCTTCATTCATTGTGGTTTTCGTCAAAACCTTCGAGGTACATGGATTATCTCTCAACTCCTCTAACTAGAATTTATTTTATTTGATACAAATTGGTTTATTGATTGTGAAATGCATGAAAAAATATTAATTTTTAATGATTTATGGTTTTTGTGAAATTGCGTGATCTTGGTTAGTAGTTGGGAAAAAGGGGGTTTAATTTAAAATGATGATTTTAAATTATGGATTTTCTGGAATTTCTAAATGGTTGATGAAAAAGGGGTTTTCTATAGAAAATGGTTTTCAATAAAAATGGAGTTTTATTTAAAATGTATTGGAGTTGAAATGGTTTGGCATTGAAATGGTTTAGATGGAAATAGTTTTCAATAAAAAGGTGTTTTTATTGAAAGGTTTATTTTGGATTGATCATTGGGAATATGTGTTGTTTGTTCATATTTCATATATGGAGCTTGGTTGAAATATGACCTTTTTTTGGTTCCAATGATTTAATGGCACATGGGAATTTTATATACGAGGCTTGGTTGAAATATGACCTTGTGCCCGGCACTAAAGGATTAATGTCACATGGGAAACAATTACCTTGTGACAACGTGGTAGATCGATGATAAACCGCTCATGAGTATGGAATTTTCATAACGTAGCATTCATGTTTGGTTGCAAGGGTTTGATTAATGGTTGGGTATGCTGATATAGGGATATTGGGAAATGGTTGTAAATATTGTTTGGTTATTTTTTTGGAAAAATATCTTGTTGGGAAAGTTGGTTTCAATTGCACTAGTATGGTTTTGGTAATGAATGTTTTCAGAAACTAGTTTTTGTTTTGTAATAAGATTCTTCTGAGAAATTGTTTTATATTAACCATTTTATATAATTGTTGTAACTCTTCTATCCTAGTGGCATGAGTAGGTAAGTCATTGGGGAAAAACTACTGAGTTTTATACTCACCCATGCTTTGGAACTTTGGTGCTTCTACTAATGCTATCTTTTAGGACAAGAAAAAAGGTAATGTTTCACATGTGTTTAGAACTACCTCGTGATGTTGGGTTGTTTGGTGATTTTTGAGCTTCGGGCACAGGGAGCATGGAGTGTTGAGATCTTTGGAGAGTCTTGTGTAGTTTATCCACTGTGTACTATGATAGTTCTTTATCCTTCCGTTGTTTCTTACTTCCTAAAGGGTAAATCAACCCCCACATATATTTTAAATCCTTGAGCATTTATTTCCAGCCTTTGGCATCTTGGAGATGTCTCTTAAGGCCTAGTAACAACTCGTTGTACTCTCAAGACAATGAGAATTGGCGGCTCATTACAAGTTGTATCAGTTTGTTTGGTCCTAGGCTTTCAATTAAGATCAGTTGTTCGATCCTTGGTGTCGATCATTGTTCTTGGTGTTGAAATTTGTTCATGGACTATTCCTTGAGTTGGTATGGTAGCAAGGTGTATGATTTTCAGAACATGGAATGTATAGCATAAAAGGACGTAGCTAACCCTTTTATGCTGAACATCAAGTTACTATGGAGTTTTGAAAATAAGTGTTCGGAGACAATTCTAGGATTTTAAAATCTCATTATCACAGGTTTAGCCAATAAGATGAGAATTAAATGCATTATAGATGAATGATTTTCCACTAGGAGTTCATACATCATATCAAGATATGATAATTTTTGAAAAGTACATAATTGGTTTTCAAATGAAATATTTGGAAAAAGTGAATGATTATCTTATTTTTAAAATGGTTTAATTTTCAAAACATGTGAAGTAGTTTAAAAAATAGTTGAACATGGGAAAAAGGATGTTTTGTAAAATAATGTTGTTATAGTTGATGAGATAGAATTTGAAATGTTAAGCCATCAGTTCCTAGAGAGTGAGATTGATAGAGTTTGTTGTTGGTTTAGAAAATGGAACCTGGTAGGTGTCGGTGAAACCAACCCAAAGAAGCTACAGAGAATGTGGTTACACCTAAACCATGGGTGAACCAAGAGTTGCCTCAGAGTATTTTACAGGATTTTAATGTTGTGGATAAGGGGAACCAGAGGGATGAACCATGGAATCTGGATCAAACCATCTAGGTCATGAAGTAGATTCTAATGAACTTTCGGGGTCATGCTGAACCCGAGAAGGCAGAGGTGTGGCTATGTAGAATGTATCGTATCATCGATTTCATCAGCACACCATCAGAGCTCAAGGTCAAGTTGGAAATGTATATTCTCGAGGATCATTCACGTTAGTGGTGGGATTTATCATTATAGGAAAAGATGGAAGAAGGCCTTACATGGTAGGATTTTGATGAATTGTTCAAAAAATAATTCTATCCTCACGCATTCAAAATTCAGAAAATGACGGGCTTCTTCTACCTGAAATAGCAGAGCCTCTCTATCCGAGAGTATGTGTCTAAGTTCATGAATTTAGTATATTTTACACCAGAGGTTGCGGTATGTGCATCTTTGAAGGTAGGAATATTTGAATCGGGGCTACAAAAGGAGATTCGATCGATGATTGTGATGCTCTATATTACGGATTATATAGAGATAGTGAATAGAGGGAATGTTTTTTGAATGTGATATCTCGGGATTGACAGTAGGAGGAATGATGAAACCTATAGGAAATGGTGGGAAGTCATCTATTGGGAACAAGTGGAAAAGGGACAATTATTTCAACAATGCAAGTTGAAATTAGAACTAGATGGTTGGATCAGTAAACCTTCCTCCACCACCCCAGAGCAAAGCATGTTGTTTTCAATGTGGTTTGATTGACCACATACAGTGAGATTGTAAAACACATCCTAGAGTATGTCCTAGTTTTAAAAATATGTGACATCTTCAGCATTATTGTCACAGTGCTCCTTGTTCAGGTGCACGAGACACTTCTCAGCTATCGCAAGCATCGTATGCTTCATCTAGACGAGGACAACAGAATCAGTCTTGTCAGTATAGCAGAGCTAGCCATGGTGATTCTAGAAAAACCATGACTCCTCAACCAGGGAAACCATAGAAAGGAAACAAGGAGAACAATATAGTGAACAAACAATGGTATGGAGCTGAGAGAATGATTTTCGATGATCAAGATGGACTATCTATAGTAAAAGGAACAATTCTTTTGAATTATAACATTGTGGAAGTGTTGTTTGATACTAGTCCATTACATTCCTTCATTGATTCTTGTTCTATTGAATTGATATGTTTAAAAATGGAAATGATGTCTTCTGTTTTTAAACTGCAAAATCTTCTTGGTGAAAGAGAATGTCAAGCCTTTGTGTGTAGAGCATGTGATATAAATTTTTACTGAGGTGAGTTAAAATGGGGCTTCTCGATGATGGATATCGATGTATATTATGTAATCTTGGGTATGGATATGCTGACAACATTAAAGGATCAAATTGACTATTATAAGAGAACATTTAGTTTTATGACTGAGAAAAGTATCAAGCATATTTTTAGAAAATAGAGGATTATAAAGAATGGTGAAAATATATTGTTGGAACTAATGGTGCGACTGATATCTTATCAATTGAAAATGTTGACTTTGACATCAATGGAAGAGATCTAGGAAAATAGTTTTCCAGCTATTGTGGATCAATTTACAGTTGTCTTTCCCGTGAACT
Organism: Viscum album; assembly: GCA_963277665.1. NCBI lineage: Eukaryota > Viridiplantae > Streptophyta > Magnoliopsida > Santalales > Viscaceae > Viscum > Viscum album. The sequence goes on from OY728126.1 coordinate 393,690,869, forward strand.
TCACAGGGTTTTCACCTCTATGTGAAGTGGAGTTTACAATTGATCTCATTCAAGGGACCAGCCCTACTTCCCTTCCATATTATAGGATGGCACAAATAGAGTTATCGGGATTGAATGTGTATTTAGAGAAGCTGGAAAGCAAGGGTTTCATTCAACCAAGTACATCTCCATGGCAGCACCTATTTATTTCGTGAAGAAGGCAGGTGAAACTCTTCGGGTGTGTGTTAATTATCGTAAGCTTAAGCATGTTACGATAAAGAATAGATATTCACTTCCATGCATTGATGATCTATTAAATCAATTAAGGGGTGCTAAGTGGTTCTCCCAGATAGACTTGTGATCAGGATACCACCAATTGAGAGTTTGGAAAGAGGATATTCCAAAGGCATCATTCAGATGTAGATATGGACACTATGAATATGTAGTCATGCCTTTCGGTCTAACAAATACACCATCAGTCTTTATGGCATTGCTGAATCTGATATGTAAACAATATATGGATTCTTTTTTTGTGGTGTTTTTAGAGGACATTTTATTATATTCAAAGACAAGGGATGATCATGTGGTGTACTTGGAAACAATGTTACAAATCTTGAGAGATCATCATTTGTATGCCAAATTATCAAAGTATGATTTTTGGATATAGGAAGTATGTTTCTTCAGCCATATCATTTTTGAGAAAAGCATTTCTATTGATCCAGAAAATATAGAAGCTATTTTCTCTCAGAAACCACTGAATAATGTGTTCGAGATATGAAGTTTTCTTGGTCTATATGGTTACTACCAATGCTTTGTGCATGATTTCACATGACTAGCTTCACCAATGATAGCTATGAAAAAAAATAATGTTCCATTCCAATGGACATAAGAATGTCATAAGTCTTTCCAATAACTTAATGTTCGGCTTACATCGGCACCTATCTTGACCTTTCCAAAATCAAGATAGGGTTATGTAGTGTATTTTGATGCTTCGTGATCCTGGATGGTTTGTGTTCTCATGAAATGAAATCATGTGGTTTCTTATGGTTCTAGGCAGTTGAGGGTACATGAGAATAATTACCCAACACATGATTTGGAGTAAGCTGCAGTCGTCCATGCTTTGAAAACATGGATACATTATCTCATTCGTGAGAAATTTACTATGTTTACAGATCAAAAAAGCTTGAAACACATTTTCTCATAGTGATATTTGAATATGAAGAAAAGGAGGTGGATGGAGTATCTCCAAAATTTTTACTTTGACTTGATGTACATACCAGGGAAAATAAATTCAGTGGTAGATGAATTGAGTAGACATTCGTATTCTCAGTTGGCGAAAGAAGCTTCAGATGAATGGCAGTTGATGTTGGTCTTAGCCAACATGCATGTGGATCGTGAGACCGAGGTGATGTTGTGGTTTTTTTCAGCAATGTCTGTTCTTGATTTAGTAAAAATTATCAAATAAGCCCAAAAATCTGATGCAGAATGTCTAGTTGTATGTTCAAAACTCAATGGTGGGGTGACCATTGATGGATGAAGACATGATCGAGGTTTATTTGTGTGTTTCTGAAATTGGATGGTTGTACCTATGGTTTGTCAGGAATAACTCGTTCATACTTACCACCATTCAAGATGGGCTATATATCCATGTACACAGAAGATGTATATGGTGTTGAAGGTGCGGTTTTGGTGCAGCGGCATGAAAATGAAGGTGCCTGAGTTCGTCTCACATTTCATAACTTGTTAGCATGTCAAAATAGAGCATCAGAGACTAGCTTGTATGTTACTATCATTTCCCATCCTAGTGTGGAAATAGGATCAAATAGAAATGGATTTTGTTATAGGTCTTCCATGAATGGTCTGGAAACATGATTCCATTTGGTTGATATTGGATCGTCTAGCCTAGTCGGCCCATTTTATTCCTATTCATGAAACTCATATGGTGGAGGATATATAAAATATATATATCCAAGATGTGGTAAAGAGGAATGGTGTACTAGTGTCTATAGTCTTAGATAGAGATCTGAGATTCACATCTCATTTCTGGAAATCCTTACAGCAAACCCTTGGAACCCATTTGACTATGAGCACCGCGTATCATCCTTAAACGGATAGGCAATTTGATTAGATGACAAAAGCATTAGAAGACATGTTTTGGGCGTGTGTAATGGATATTGGTGTCTCATGGGAGGATTATATACCCTTAGTGGAGTTCCCATACAATAACAATTATCAATCCTCGAAACGCAACGCTCTGTTTGAAGCATTGTATGGGCTTCCTTGTCGTTCTCCACTATGTTGGGTGGAAACAGGTGAAACATCCCTAGTCGGACCAAGCCTTGTCTAAGTAATAACTGAGAAGATCATGTTGATTAGAAAGAGTATGGAGATACCTTAGAGTCCTCAGAAATGTTATGCAGATCTCCGATGAAGACTGTTGTTGTTCGTTGTGGTTGATCATGTCTTCTTGATGACCTCTCCAAGGCATGGACAACATCATTTAGGGAAGTAGGTAATGTTATCTCCTAGATACATTGGCACTTTTTTTATACTAAAATGGGTTGTAGAGGTGGAATATCGGTCGAAATTACCACTATAGTTTAGTTCGGTGCATAACAAGTTCCATGTATCCTAGTTGACAAAGTATCACCCTGATCCTGGACATGTGATCAGATGGGATCACGTTGAGATAGAACCAGATGCATCACTGGTTCATATTCCAGTGTGTATCATTGATAGGAAGGATAAATTATTTCATGGGAAAACCATCGGCCTAGTGTGGGTTTCATGGAAACATGGTCAGATTCAGGAAGAGACTGGGGAACATGGGAAGGAAATGAAAGTGTAGTGGCCGGAATGATTTTTGATCAGTAAGGGTTGTCTAATTTCCAAGGACAGAAAGACTAATGGTGGAGAGAATATAGTACCCATGGTTTCTGTTATGTAACCCTTACTTAATAATTTTAATGGTTATAAAATTAAGTGTGATGAATGAGAAAGTATGTAGATCTTGGAATAATGTTTTAAGGCCAATGGGAATTCGCATGGGCTATGCACGATTTTCTAACCATGTGGCCAAACCATGCGTTGTTGGCACTTTAGAGGCAACAGCTTCCACACGGATGGATCATGGTTTGGGAGACCATGTGCGGAGGCCATGCAAGGGTCTACTGAGGTAGTGGCTAATGCACGGTTAGTACACAGTTTGTCAATACTTGTGAACAAACCATGTGGGAACTAAAATGAGATCCTAAAAAAGTGGATCTCGCATGTTTTTCCTCTAAATGGATCATTTTTCCTCTTAAGTAGCCTTAACTCGAGATCAGTCTCCCTTTATGGTATGAAAACCTCTCCCAAGCATTTTGGAAGTGATCTGAAGGCTTTCCTTGGCTAATCAAAGCCGGATTCTTGAGTTATGGGATCATTTGTCATTGTTCATGATCGGTTTCTTAGATCTAATTCTCCCTTTATCTTGGTTTCATAGATCGATGCCCATTATGGGTAGTTATAAGTGTTTGGATGCCAAATATGATGATATTTGGACTTTTTCTTTCTAGGAAATGTGTTCTTCGGCGGGTTCTTAATGAATCAACCCGGTTTTCTCGTACATTCATCGTTTGTTGTGGTTTTGGTCAAAACCTTCAAGGTAGGTGGCTTCTCTCTCGACTCATCATACTATAATTGATTGGATTATATTCTAATTGGTTAATTGATTGTAAAATTCATGGAAAAATATTAATTTTTGATGATTATGGTTTTTATGAAATTGCGTGATCATGGTGAGTAGTTGTGCAAAATGGGGTATAATTTAAAATGATGATTTAAATGATGAATTCTCTTGGAATTGATAAATGGTTTATGAAAAAGGTGTTTTATATAGAAATTTTTTTCAATAAAAAGGGTTTATTATTGATATTATTTGGAGTTGAAATGGTTTGGCATTAAAATGGTTTTGACAGAAATAGTTTTCAATAAAAAGTGTTTTTATTGAAAGGTTTATTTTGGCTTGATCATTGGGCATATGTGTTGTGTGTTAATATTGCCTAAACTTGGCTTTGTTTAAATATGACCTTGTGCTCGGTGCCAATGGTTTAATGGCACATGGGAATTGTATTTACGGGGCATGGTTGAAATATGACCTTATGCTTGGTGAGAAAGGATTAATGGAATATGGGAAACAATTACCTTGTGATGACTTGGTAGATCGATGAGAAACTGGTCATGAGTATAGAACTGTCATAACATAACATGCATGGTTTGTTACATGTGGTTGAGTAATGGGTGAGTAATTGTTTTATATAAACCATATTATATATTTGTTTCTTACTTTTCTATCCTAGTGTTGTGAGTAGGGATGTCACTGGGGAAAACGTAATGAGTTTTATAGTCACCCCTACTTTGTCACTTTGTTGCTTTTGTAGATGTTATCTTCTGGGATAGGGGAAAAGGTAATGTTTCACACATGTTTAGGAATACCTCTTGATGTGGGGATATTTAGAAATTTTGGAGCATGGACCATGTGGAGCATGGAGTCTTGAGGTCTTTGGAGAGTCTTGTTTAGTTTATCTATTCTGTACTTTGATATTTGGTTTTCCTTACATTGTTGCTTACTTCCTAAAGGGTAAATTTCCCCCTAATTTTATATGAAACCCTTTGGCATTTATTTCCAGCCTTTGGTATTTTGGGGATGTCACTTAAGGTTTATAAATGACACATTTTCCTCTAAAGAAAATGATAATTGGATGGTCATTAGAGTTTTTTTCATGATTAATGGATTTAGAGGTGTGAATAAGTGAGTGGTGGGTGACCTATTATAATTGAGGATTGATATTCCTATAATTACAAAATGTAGACACAATTTAGATATCTATCTTACTTAATGTGCCTCCATTAATGAAAAAAAAAATTATATAAGAGAATATAAGGTCTACATAATTCCACATAATGGGTATTTTACATTTTTATTGGACATTTCTCCCATAATGTCAAAGATTGACCGCTAAGTAATCTTGTTTTTACCTAAAATACTGATAATAATATTAAAATATGACACTAATATTTTTGGTCAAAAAATTTGTTAAACAGAATAAAAATTATGAATTATGATTAATAAAAATATGTAAGACTTTTCTCAAAATTTAAATCACATAGTATAATGAAATTGGTTTAATGTTAATCCTATAGACATGATGAGAAATTAGGTTTCTAAAGTGAAAATGATCAAAGGTTCACTATGTTTTTATATAAAATTTCAATATAAAAATTATTACTATGACATAAATTGGTTTAATATATGTATAATTTATCTAATATTACTTTAAATATATTAGAAAATATTTTTAATCATTATTAACTATTTAGACTAATAGTCAGTTTTATGTTAAAATTGAGTATTTTTCACTATTCATAAAAAAATGAAACATCTCAAAAAAATGCAAAAAATTATTATTAATATAAATTTAAATTATTATTTTAAAAAATGAGGTTTATTATTTCAAATAAAATAAATAAAATCATCAATATTTTGTTTTAAAGCAACTCTTCTAATAAATAGGGGAAAAGCCTTTTGAAAAATACAAAGTTTTCATTCATGACATTTTATTCGTTCATCTATAATGCCTATAAAATATATTTGTTAAATTTAAAAACATTTTATTGAATATATAATATATTAATTTCATTAATTTATTTAATATAAATCAATAATATTAATTAATTTAATTTACTGATGTAAATTTTTTTAGCGCATAAAAATAGTTCTTTACAGAAATATTTCCTTTATATTCAATTGATTTTTATTTTTATTTATAACTAATTTAAGGCCAATAAATTAAAACATATTTTCATAAGATATTATATTATATTTATAAATTCCAAATTTATAACTATGAGACAAATTTCATTTTAAACTATAATATTAATAGAAATTGGTAAAACTCAGTCATGCATATAACACAAGCTATCAAAGTAACTTGTTATTTTCTACCATTCTGGCTAACCTAGTATTATATTCATTGATATAAATTGAATAAATTATATTTCATTGATATATAAAATACATCAATATTTCTTAATATGTTATATTCCTATATTCTCTTGGTGTTGTGTGTTATACATTCTATCGAATAAAATGTTATTATTTTAAACATTTTTGTGTGTTATTGTTATAATTTTGAGGTGGTAGAACGACTGGGACTATGTATTATTTATAAAAACTCCCAAAAATGTAAATATAATCCTGAAATATATTCCTCTTGATCAATATTTGTAAAACTCATATGATGTTCACCATCATCTACCTTTGGATATTAATTTTGGTGATCATGACTTCTTGTGTATTTCTCAATGATTGGGTTATCAACAGATTATGAGACAAGGTATGTAATCCCAAAGATTCATTAGACATTTTGAGAATTTAGAGAGAGATGGTCTGGTAAGATAATAAATATATCTTCCTATGTTTAATACTTTTATCGACGGTGTCCTCCATGAATCACAGATTCAGAGAAATTACTTCGACCCATCGGAAATAATTTATTCTGAAGAAGTGAGTATTATAGATTAAGATTATTTTTTTTGGGACTGTCTTGTTCATATTATCAATTGTAGTAAGAAGTTAATCTGAGTAAGGACTATTCATTTGGTTCATGTGTTATTGAAACATAACCAAATACAAGAAGAGTCACATGAATCTGATTTTATATCCATGGTCAATGGGCATAATTGTTATCAAATACTGATCAACCATCCTTAGAATGAAAAATAAATGAGTAGATTACATAAGAAGGAGATATTGGATGCTTCTAGCCTTCTATCAATATATATATCATTTTTATTCCATAAATAATATTTTTTTATTAAAATTGGAGTTCTTAAAGATAAAATAGAGTTTTTTGAATCATTCAAAATGGATCAATAGCCCAGAGTAATGATTTTTTGAGATGTAGGTTGAGGTGAATAGTTAGCATATTGTTTGTATAACTGTTACCCTAAAACATGCAACCTATAATGGGTTGATAATTTTTATTTTAACCATGAAAAATTCTAATTTAAAAAGGGAAACTGCTAAAATTTATTAGTGGTTCAAAACACAGATTTTCTTTTCATAGCCTATCTAATTGTGTTCCTTAACCATGTGTGGTGTAGTGGTACTAGAAAATTCCTTAACATTGTTGGTTCACAATATGTTTAAATGTATGTTCAAAACGAATACCGCATTAAAAATTCTTAAAATCATTATTTTCAACTCATTTTTATTAAATATAAAAATAGAATTCCTCATCCATCATTTTCATAGTTTGAAGATCATGGCTCTCACTCTACCCTCTTTATATTTTTTAATGGATATCATTCATTCCACCTATGATTAATTTTCCAATATTTTCATCGAAACAGACTTATTATTTCAAACACGGTTTTATATTCATTTCTCAATTTTTATTACATTTCTTTACTTTATATTCAGGTGAGCTAATATACCCTATTTTCATGGCATAAGTCTTCTTTTGTACTTTCTCTCATTCAATATAAAATTTTTACATGATACTAGATGATGATTTTTTATAGGTCTATGTTATGAATTATATTACATTTAAATGAAAGTATCATTATTTTTCACTTATATCATTTTTCCAAATGATATAATTTCTATGCATTGATCTAAAACTATGTAAATTATTTATTTATTATCCTAGACAAGATGTTTGTGTTCCATGAAACAGATTTTTTCACCATAAGAGGATGTTGACACTAACACGAACCACCCATTTGGGTGGGTATAGTTAAATGTATTTTAAAACCATTCAATTCATGAAACCAAAACATCGCTAAGGTGTTATTGGATTCAAAATAAGGAAATAAGTGTTAATATTTAATTATTTTAATTGATAAATTTCATAGATCATTCACTTTACCTTTGATCACTTACTATGTTATGCTTGATTATTGTTATAAGACTTTATGAAACATTTATTGGTGTTTCTAATATTTATTATGAAATGAATTTATGACATGGAGTTCCTTTAGAAAACACATATGGTGATAACTAATTCATTGATTCATATGTGAAGAAATATTAAGCACATAGATTAATATAATGAATTATATTATTGAATTCAACTTCTTGAAACTAATGATTCACTTTTAAAATCAAGGAAATTTTATACCCTTGGATGAGATATTTGGATTCGTGTTGATTTACTTGGACATAAATATCTTAAATGATTTATTAAGACTCCAAAAATACATATGCCAATATTAAGATAGACATCCGCTTGTGTATTGGTTAGAAACATTCAGGGAGAAAATCCAAGTGTTGAACATTAATATTACACTCATCCTTATATTTAGACATCTTAACAGATCACTATGACTATACTCAACATTGTAAATTCAAGGATTTCATGGGTTTCCCATTGTTCCATTGTGATTACTATACCTATACACCATGTCTATGTTCCCTGGGACCCTGGTAGAACAATGGTCATATGCCCATATATATCCGAATTTGGCCAAAAAAGGTACTGTCAGTCAGGTATCCATTGAGGTGTTAAAAATAAATATTTATTATATTTAACTTCACCTATAAATTTATTTTATTCTCACACTATAAATTTAAAAAAAATGGAGTATATTTTCATTACGCATCATTGGTTTTTCCCTACTGATTTTTACTCACATTTTGTTTAGGACACTAGTTGGTGACCTAAAAGATTTCATAAATGTTCCAAAAAATATAGGGAAACCCAAAGTTAATCATGCACGGTATCATTTAGGTTTGGGATCCTATGATTGATATTGTTCATGAGATGATCATAATGAGAGATTATATTTTCTATTTTTGTTTGATTTTTTCATATTGGGGTTGCTTTCTCTTTTAGCTCATACTATATATATCCATGAAATCATCCATATATTTATTTATTGCATATTATATTACATTTCATTAATAAAATATTTTATGTTATCTTATTGATTGTTTATTTTATGTTTACATACTATTTACCCATCATTAATTTTTTGTTATAATTCCCTACAATGAAAAGTGTATAGTCTTCCAACTATACCACCATACCCTCTCACTTCTACTTGGTAGCCTATGGAATATATAGAAGCTCACTTGAGTACATGTGTCCAGAAAAACTAGTAACCTCTAAATGAACAAGGCTTAGGATGTTCTACACCTTTCCATCATTCTATATAAAATTACATTGTCAACCACGCATATATTTGGACAACTACCTCCATGGGATGATTTATTAACATTTTCTTTTAATCCTTGGATTACATGGATGGGTAAAATAATTATTATAAATAATAAATATTATTTTTATAATATAATTAATGTACTTTTCTAAATATTTTTAGAAATAATTGATGATTTGATCAACAAAATATTATAGTAAATCCAATCTTACAAAAAAAGTGTACTAAGAGGGAAATAATTAATTGAAATTGTGTAATCCTTTCATATCCATTAATTCATTTTATACATCCTTTATATTTTTGATATATCTCCCCAATAACAAATAATGTTATAATTATTATATTTCATTAATTATAAAACCGAAAAATCATCTAAAACTCACCGATAATCATGGTAGGTTCATGTTTGGGTTAGTTTGACCACCCACATGGAAAACTCTATTATAATATAAGAAAGATAATTATTAATAATTTATTCCTATTATAATATTATATAAATATTTATTTATTATTTTTTCAAATTTTTTAAATGACATATCAATATTAAACTCATTTTTAATAAAAAAAACTCTATAAGTCTAAAATAGCCGAAAAATGATCATTGTTGATTTTATATTATAGAATAAAGACAAATGTATTCATAGAAGCCAATTTAAACATAATATGTAATTATAATACTTCCCTTATTATTTCATTAATTAAAATAAATGATGAACTTTGGAATAAAAACAAATATTTAAACCCCTCCTATGAAACTAGTTCAAATGGTCACAACTATAAAAAACTGATATGTTAAAATTTTAAAAAAACCAACTAATTCACATTTAGATAATTATTATTAATGGAAATTATAATTAGTGTTTGGTATTATTCTGGTATTGAAATTATTTATTATGGTATTTATGTTCATTATTATAGAACATTGAGTCCATCTGATTAAGAAATGGAACCGGTTACAAATTTCAGTTTCTCAAAATTGACTCTTTTAAGACATTATTAAACAAAAAAATATTCCGAGTTTAAATACATTCAATAAATTTTAATTGAATTTTTTATCTTGATTAACATATATTTCATGATATTTAATGTTCTAATTAATTTTACATATACCATGGTGGTTTTATTCAAAACTTAAAAGTGTTCCAAGAGACGTGGTAACTCAAAATCCTTTCTTTGAGTTATTCACCTCAATATTGATCTATTTTTCATATATATTAATTTTAAAATATTTAATATTTATATGTCAATAGAAATGTATTTTTAATTTCAATATAGTATAATTATTTTTTTCTATTTATCTTTTTTTAAGAAAAAATTGGATTTATTTTGAAGAGAAACTCATTATAGGGACTTTTGCATAAATGATTTCAATAATGTTATTTTTAGAATATGTTTTTAAATTATATGTTAAATATATTCTCTAAAATGAATTTACATTAAAAAAATTACCTGAAATTATTATTTTTATATGTGAATATATTTGGATGATCTTGATTTTATTTCAATCGACTTATTTTATATCGTTACATAATGTTATGAACATAATTTTTTTCTTGGTTCTATATAAAATTTTATTGTATTTCATATTGATGTTTCAAAACCCATTCTTTTTCCATGGGTTTATTACTTCATGTTTATGAATTTTATTACATGGAACACATATGTATGGATGATGAATGGTGGGTTACTATATCACTCTGAAATGTATTGGTTTTTTTATATCTCAGAACGTATACATGAATGGATATAATGATTTTGTTCACATTGGTGTTGGAATGATGGGTTTTCTCACATTTTCAGGCATGAACCTAATTAGATTGTTCCCTTTATAATTAGCATAATGTGTTTTCTCCATTATTTTTTCTTATACATATAGTTACCCCATATTTCCATGTAATTCATCAACTTATTCTACATTTCGCTAATAAATTCATTTCCCATTAACACATTATTTTCATGAATGTATTTCTTTCTGAAAATATTCTAATCTTTAATGAAACTATCAAATGTTATATGATAATTTATACATAATTTTTTCTAGTTTAATTAATTTCAGATTTGTTAGTGGCCTTTTTTAGATGTTATTTTTCTCTATAATTTTTAATTATTATCATTAATGAAAATTTTAGTATTTATTAAGATATTGATGTCTCAATCATGTTTCTATTCTCATTATGATACGTTTTTTCACAACTATGAATTTAATATTACTAGTTTCTTATTTTTCCAGTCTCTATTTTATGAATATGATCATATTATATTGTATTTCTTGTAAATGGGTCTACAAGAGAATGATTATGAAGAAATATTTTCATGTTTTATAAGGATTGTTGTTTAACTATAAAATATTTGACCAAATAAACCATTTTATCAATTTTTTTGAAACTATTGGTAGGAATTATTATTTAAATAATGATATTAATTTATTATTTAAGTCTTGTTTAGATTTGTTCATTATTGTTGTTAAATGATAAGTGTTTTTGTTATTTTATAAAATTAGAGTAGTTAAATAAGTAGTTAGGGTTATATAACCCTATTGAAACAATTATATATGATCCCTTATACATGGCGATTTAAAAAAATATTTTTAATATCTTGAGTATATTTTTTTCACATGAAATAAATCCTTTTATGGATACTATATGTTAAGGGGTGATTTGCAAAAGATGTACCTAGCGGTAATTACCCTAAAATTGTGGATTATGTATTAACATTATTTATAGTTGGTTAATTATGAAGAGACATAATTAGGGACCTATTTTTAAACTTCAATGTGATATACTATGGTTGATCATATTCTTTTTATGATCCTCTATGAAAGATTAATATCCTTGTTTCCTGGAGCGATTTGGTTGATGATTTTATATTAATCGTACATGACATAAAATAAGTAAACTATGATTTATATATGTTAAGATAGTGGAACTACAATAAAAAAATGATGATATAAAATAACATGTTTTTAATGTTGAAATTTATTTTATGGTTATTATTATTCCCCATTATTTTTATTTTTTTTTCACCCATGTCAATCCTTTTGGGATTATAAATGTTTTTAACTATAAGGGACCAAGGGAGAGAAGGAAAACAAGAAAATTTTATCAATGAAAAACCCATCATAATTAAATTATGAATGAGAAGCCATGTGATTATTCCAATGATGAAATAATGAAATGTTATTAATAATATAACCATAGAGAAAGTCCCAAACACATTGATGATTTTACAGACAACATCTCATGAAATCTCATACTATGAATATTATGAAGTAATGATTTTTTAATTCTATATAACTGAAAAATATTGGATGAAACATAGTGGGATTTACATCATGGGGACTGCAATATCGTTTTCATGTAGAAAAAAGGGCATATATAATCAAACAATCATAAGAAAATGAAAATGTTTTTAGCAAAATGGGTATGGGAAAAATTAGTACAAAGGTACCACTACTAATATCATTTCTTCTATATTTAATGTTTGGAAATTAACCAATTGATTTTTATAAAGCTATTAAGGATATGAAAAATAATGGGAAAAAATAAAAATAAAGGAACAATTTAGATCTTGTTCAATAACATTTGTTAAGGGGCATTATGATAACAAATCATTCACTTTAGATTTGGGAATATGGGACCATTAGTTTAGCTACTATATGTTGAATATGCTTTTATCTATGTGTATAAAATATAATAATGTTAATTATATTAAATATGTTCTTAAAATATGATTTCATTTAGAAATTTGTGTTTTTTATGATATTAATCATTGTATGGGTCCATCAGATGGATTTTATGTAATGTAATTTTTATTTTAGTATACAATCCACATTCACAAATAATTGTAAGATTATAAAAAATATACTCCATCCAAAAAATTTATAGTGGTGGAAAAAACAACCAACAACCAAGGTAGAGATGTCTACATTTTTATGCAATAGTAGAAGAAACCAATAAATTTTCATCGACATTGTCCATCAAATCACCACAGCCTCTTGTAGGCCTTGATATTTCTAGGGAAATTGAAACTAGTATGCCAATGGTTTACACAGAATAAAATTCCACTCCTCCCAAACTAGTTCCACCATGGAAATTTGTCTGGAAATAAGGGTGGAAACCTAGTGTCCACTTGATAGGTAGTTACTTGATAAGTTGGATCATTAACCCAAAACATCCAATCCCATGTAATTAATTTTGGATAATGTTTTACTCATAGAGGGTCATATTTGGACACATGAGAATACACTTGGATAAGATGTGGTGATGAATATATCCACCACCAAATTTCTCCAAGTGGTGTTAAAAAAGTTATATGCACAATGACTTTCACATCATGTTGGTGAGGATATGGGGGGTTATAAGTTGATTCTAGAAATTTGTGTGGGATATAAGATAGAAAGGTTATTGGTTGACGCATTTGAGATGGAGACTCCTGAATGGGTTTAGAGGTGTCTCAACATAGATCTTAATAAGCATTATAATGAGGAAGATAATTCATTTTCAATCTCACTATTTGATTTCAAAAATCTATCAGTACCTGAATTATGTGGAACTATGGGGCATGAGTTGTAGGTATGTATGGGGTAGTTATTCCAAAAATATGGAATAGAATATCATTTTGTAAACTAATTTAGGATAAATTTAACTAGTGGTGTGGACTATAAACTGAAATTAAATTAAAATAGGTATAAACACTAAATTTTTATAATAATTTAACTCAAATTTTTTGGAATAGAAATAATTTTGGGATTATAATTATCATAATTAAATAGAAAATTTATTTACCTACTTAAAAAATTAAATATTTGTTTTTCTTAGAACATCACATACCTAACTTTTCATAAATTAATAATTAAAATAGATATGATGAAATATATTTAAGTGGGGAGAATGTAACGACTCAAGATTTCACTATATATTATGATTTAATAAATACTTTTTTATTATAACGTTTCAATATAAAAACAATGTAAAGTAAAAAAATTGGAAAATTTTGAATATTAAATATGGATGTTTAAAAAATTTGTTAAATTAGAAGGTATAATTAAATTAATCATATAATAAAATAATTGATTATTTTAAATTGAAATGGAATTTACAAGTTTAATACCTCCAAATGACTCTATTTTTATAGAAATTGTCAGGGGTATCTTATCTTGGGTTTTCCATTGACCATTACATGTATGAAATCAGGAAACATTGGTTTGAATGGAATTGTACATATGTGAAGTCAAACTTCAATAATGTTTTCATAAGATCTATTCTAGTTGAACAACACCAAACATAGAAACAATATCTTATTTGAGGATTTGGTCTTACATAGATATTATAAAGGGTTATCTAAGTATAAATATTGATTTGTTAAAATGTAATAAAAGAGATATATGTATATATATATATAAATAATTTATATAATTTAAAAAATATTTTTTTTAAATTAAATTTATAAAAATAGTGGGCCATTTCACAATTGACATTTTATTTTAGGTAACTAAATTTATTTTTAATGAATAATAACAATATATAATAACATTATATTAATTAGTAATTTTAATAAAATTTATTTAATTTAAAAAGGGTAATTTTATATAAAACATATGTTTTTGAAACATATTAAGTTTTTAATTAAATATACATTTTATATATATTATGTTTTGAATTTAGAAAAAATTTAATCCATTATTTTATTTATCTTGGACATATTCATAATTATCATCATCATTAAATTTATTTTATGAAAAGTACCAGGACCATGTGGAAACAAGGAAACCACATGACCAAGAAACAAAATGTGCCCCACCCTAGGGAGGCCTAAAATAGTGAAGGCCAAGGGAATCCCCTTGGATCAAAGTGACTCCCGCAGGAGTAAGGGATGTAATGTTAGGGAGACAAGTGACATTGGACCCATGAAATGCCTGAGAAGCGAGGTAGTCTGCAGCCTTATTGCCTTCCATCACTGTGTGAGTGATCTGAATGCTCATATAGAGTAGGGGATTATATTTCTTGGTGAGTTAAACAATGGACTAAGGGATTGACCCTCTGCGGAGTAGAGAATAATGGAGAATTATAGAGTCAGTTTCCAGTTGAGTAAGAACTAGGTTTTTCTAGATACAAATATTTAGGTTGGTATGAGCTGCATTGGTCTCCACCTGAAGCAGAGTTCCACTACTAAAACCTGTAGTGAAGGCTAAGGGTAAACTTCCCCCGGTGTCCCGTGTTGAGTCAAAAGTCCTCTTTTGACTTTTATATATTGTTTTGAAAATCTCAAATGTCATCTTTCATGTTTATTGTATCGTACTGACTATACTGATCGTACTGATCATGCTGATCGTACTGACCATGCTAATCGTACTGATCATGCTGATCCTACTAACCATGCTGATCGTACTGATCATGCTGATCGTACTGACCATGCTGATCGTACTGATCATGCTGATCGTACTGACCATGACAATCGTACAATGCTGATTGTACTGACCATGACAATTTTACAATGTTGATCGTACTGACCATTCCAATCGTACAATTATAATCATACTTAATATGTAAATTTCATTGACTCTGCTACTCATATCATTCATTACATACTTGTTTTGGTACTTAGTCAAAAACACATGTTTCATATAAATCGTACTCATGATTATCTTATTCATATATCTTGTTTTAACCAATACGATGTCATTGAGTCAGTTACAAACTAATCAAAACGATGTCATGCTTTCTGTTTCAATATGACCATTATGATGCTAGGTGTCCAAGTCCCTTCGAGTTTTTCGGAGAAATATGACCGTTGGAGGAGATGTGACCGTTGGATCCCGAGGCCTACAAATAGGAGAAAATTTGAAGCTGAGAGTAAAACAGAAAACTGAGAGACTTTTGGAACAACTATGATAATCTACTTCTATAAAGTTCTAGAGAGAGACATTGTGACTTCTCTCATCTGCTTTGGACGGTCCGATAATCGTATCGAGGGCTGCCGGAGATAGGCAGATGGACGGTCCGATCATCGTATCGAGGGCTGCCGAGGATAGGCAGATAGACGTACCGATCATCATATCGATGGCTACCAGGGATATCTAGATAGATGAACCGATCATCTTATCAAGGGCTTACCAAGGTGTTGGTGAGACAGACCTTTTATCCTAGGTGAAAGGATAACCCTTCTCTTTGGGTCAAAAGAATTGTAATACTTTTACTTTTCCACTGCTTCTTGTATTAGAAAGGAATTTATATTGTTTCTTTTCTTTTATACATATTCAATAGTAATTGTTTCAATTAAAATCATTTTATTACATATTGTATTGATTGATTCTATACAATTTAAGGTAGAATCATTCATCTTTATATTACTCTGATTATTGTGTTCATCTGGAATACAATTGTTTTACATTTCATTAGTATTACATTACTTCATACCATTTAGTCTTAATAAAATTGTGGGTGTTTGTATTTTTATTAGTTTAAGATCTTTTAAACTAATATCTTTATGTGTTTAAACTCTAAGTTTTTAAACCTACAATTCACCCCCCCCCCCCTCTTGTATTGTTCCATCTAATATACATATACATCTACATATTTTATCCAACAATTGGTATCCGAGGAGGGTTTCCACTGATTTTTATTACTTTTTCTATTTTTACTGACTACACTAACGTGTGGAGTAGAAAAGATATTGTTTTTAGATGGCAAGAATGAATATTGGATGTATAGGAAATCTGAATCCTTTGAGACCACCTATCATTGATGGAAATGATTATGAGTACTTGAGAGATCATATGAAGACTTTTGTGATCAATACTGGCGTAGACAATTTTATTATGCTTACTGGAGGTTACAAAATTCCTGACAAAGAGGTCAGTACTTTCACTTACCAAGAGAAGCAAGAATATCAACTGAATTACAAGGTACACAATACGTTATTATTCTCTATGACCAGGAATATATACAGTCAGATATCTTCATGTGAAGCAGCCAACTGTATTTGGAAGAAATTGGAAGTCACTCATTTTGGTACATCCAAGGTTATAGAAACATGAAGAGCAATGCTTCGATCAGAGTATCATGGATTTGTTTTTCCTTATGGAGAGCCAGTTTGTAAAGTGAAACAAATGTTTATAACAATTGTCAACAGCTTACAATCTATGGGTGAAAAAGGCCTTTATGATGAATCTCTAGTTGATAAGATTATAGATAAAATTCCAAATGAATGGGAGTCAAAAAGGACAGCTATTGATGAAAATAGAAGAGTTTCCCAGATTACTCTTGATGAACTCTTTGGAACTCTTCTACAGCATGAGACAATAATGAAGAGCGATGCTTATTTAAACAAGAAGAAGAATGGGAATGGAAGTGTAGCTTTTACATCTAAAGCTAAAACACCAGAAAGGCTTACAAGATCCAAATCCATGAATGTTATATCTGATTTAAGTGATTTTGATCTTTCGGGTAATGAGATGGCCAATCTCGCTCGAAGGATGAACAAGATTTTGGGAAATAAAGACTTCCAACATAGATTCAAAAATAAATATAAGAAGGATAAGAAAGATTCAGAGGTAACATTCTATGAACGTAAGAAAGTAGGACATATAAGGCATGATTGTCCTTTACTGAAGAGGAAAGACAGAAAGGAGAAACACTCTGAAAGAAACAAGAAAAGGTTTTATAAGACAAAAAAAAGTATTGAAAGCAAATGATACTTGGAGTGCAAGTGGTAGTGATTCTTCATATGATTCTTCAGAATACGAGTCCTTGGGCCAGAAAAAAATATGACTTATAGCCAGACTACCAAATGAAGATCATTGTCCCATGGCTAAGGTACACAATGCCAAAGTTATTACAAATGTCTCTTTAAATGCAAATTATACTGATAATTGATATTATGAATCTTCAAATAATGAATCTTCATCATCAGAAGATGATACATTGCCTTCTTTTGAAGAATTATCTAGATTTTCTAAAATACGTGAAAATGAAAATTCTAAATTAAAGAAGAAGCTTTAGAAAGCAAATTCTAAAATTCCAAATTTAACTAAATAAGTGTCATATCTTTCTAAGGATCTTGATATGAAAACTTTTGATTTTGAAATTTTTTTAAAAACCCTTTAGAAGGTCAAATCTGATAAGGATAAACTTTATATGGATCTTGAAAATGTGTTTTCAAATAAAAATGTTTTAGACCCTAGCTCTAGTTCAAAATCAAATGTTTTGGAAAATAAAAATTTATTTTTAAAACAAATGTCAGAAATTTTCTCTTTAAAGAAATGTTTTTCAAACTTTTCTTATGGAAAGGAAAATTTTGACAAAATGTACTCCCAAATCCGACCCATGAGAAATCATTCTAGACTTGTTTATACTCATTCCAAACCTGTTTTTAGTAATAACTATTTTGTTCCACAAAAAACCTCTTTTTGTTCTAAGTGCCAATGTGTAGGACACTGGAGAAGAGATTGTTCCCTTTAACAAAACTCAATCTTTAGGATTTCAAAAATCTCATTTTCTAAAACAAATGTGGATTCCTAAATTTCTTTTATCTAATCCTTCTAGATCCAAAAAAGATTGGATTCCAAAAAACTAATTGTTTATTTTTCCGGAAAATGAGAAGTGTACCAATAAGATTATTTGGTACATGTATAGTGGTTGTTCTCGACACATGACCGGAAACAAAGATCATTTTGAAAAGGTTATCAAAACAAAAGGTGGAAAAGTTACCTTCAGAGATAATGCTCAAGGAACGATTTTTGGTATAGGTAATATCGTTATTCATGGAAAAGTTCTTATTTAAAACGTTTTTTTTAAAGGTCTTAGGTACAACCTCATTAGCATAAGTTAATTATGTGATGAAGGTTACCTTGTGAATTTTAGAAATGATAAGTGTCTAGTACACAATTCGAATGACGAGTTCATTCTATCCGCCCATAGGCAAGAGAATGTTTACACTATTAACTTAGAACACCTTAGGAGCCAAAACATACCCCGCTTAAGTGAAATAGAAGTCCAATCATGGCTATGGAATAAAAGACTAGGACACTGTAATCTGAGAAACCTTAGTAAACTCTCAAAGAAAAGACTTGTGAAGGGACTACCAGATCGTAGATATGATTCTTCAAAAGTCTGTGATCCCTGTCAATTTGGAAAGCAACATAAAACTAGTTTTAAATAAATTAATAAAGTTTCAACTTTTAATGCACTACAGCTAGTACATATGGATCTTTTTGGTCCCACACAAACTGGAAGCATTGGAGGTAGATACTATGTATTTATTTTAGTTGATGACTTTACAAGATTCACATGGGTCTATTTTCTTACAAAGAAATCTGTATCCTTTTCCTATTTCAAATATTTTAGAGCCCAAGTTAAAAATGGGAAAAACCTACCATTGATAACTATTCATAGTGATCATGGTGGTGAATTTCAAAATTCAGATTTTGAAACTTTCTTTAGTAAGAAAGGTATAACTCACAATTTCTCAAGTCCACGAACACCTCAGTAAAACGGTGTTGTTGAAAGAAGAAATCATATTCTTCAGGAAATGACTAGAACCATGTTGAGTGAATACTCAATTGCTATGCACTTTTGGGCTGAAGCTATTAGTACTGCCTGTTATACTATAAATAATGTTTTAACTACACCATTTCTTAATAAAACCCCTTATGAGTTATGGACTGGCCGAAAACCTAAAGATTCATACTTCAAAGTTTTTGGGTGCAATGTATTCATTCTGAATACAAAAGATAATCCCCACAAATTCGCCCCAAAATATGATGAAGGAATATTTCTATGTTACTCCACAACTTATAAGGAATATAGATTTTTTAATAAAAATACTTGTACTGTTAAAGAAACAGTTCATGTGAAATTTGATGAAACTGATCCTTTTTTTTCAACCATCCCAAACCGACAACCTCGGATGTGTTTTCTAAAAATGTTTATCAACAATTATTAGAAGATCATTATGATAAGAAAAATATTCAATAAGTTACTTCTGAAACATTTACCACAGAAGATTTTCTACCATATGTTGATGAAAAGGTTTTAGAAAACCCAAATCAATTGTTTCTTAGAAATCATCCCAGTGATAAAATCATTGGTGATGTAAATAAACTGGTAAGGACTAGAAATTCCTTAAGAAATGAAATAGAACATCTTGCTTTTATTTCCCAATTTGAACCTAAAATTCCAAGTGAGGCCGTAGGTGATGATGATTGGATCAAAGAAATGAATGACGAACTAATTGAATTTGAAAGGAATCAAGTATGGACTTTAGTTGATAGACCTAAAGAAACAACTGTAATTAGTGTAAAATGGGGTTTCAGAATAATAAAAGTGTGATGAAAATGGAATCATTGTTCAAAATAAAGAAAGACTTGTTGCTAAGGGCTACAATCAAAAAGAGGGAATAGAAAATGAAGAAATATATGCTCATGTAGCAAAACTTGAATCTATTCGTATTCTATTAGCCATTGCAGCATACTTTAATTTCAAACTATTTCAAATGGATGTAAAATGTGATTTTCTAAATGGTTTTGTTCAAGAATAATTTTTTGTCGAACAACCTCCAGGTTTTCTAGACCCAAAACATCCTGATCATGTTTTTAAACATACCAAGGCTCTATATGGTCTTAAACAAGCCCCTACAGCATGGTATGATAGACTTACATGATTTCATTTACAAAACAATTATAAAAAAGGTACAAAAAATCCAACCCTTTTTATAAAAATGGAAAACAAAAATGTTTTGATTGTTCAAATCAATGTTAATGACATAATTTTTGGATCAACTTAGAAATCTTTAACTAATTCTTTTGCAAATTTAATGAAGTCTGAGTTTGAAATGAGTATGATGGGTGAGTAAACATTCTCTTTAGGTTTTCAAATTCCTCAAAAACTAGAAAAAACATACATATATCAATATAAGTATATAAAATATTTACTCAAAAAGTATGGTTATGACAAAACTAAGAGTATTAGCACTCTAATTGGTACCTCAAATACACTTGATCTTGATGAAACTAGGGAACCAGTAGATCAAACAATCTTTATAGGTATGATAGGAAGTTTTCTTTACTTAATAGATAGTTGTCCCGACATAATGTTTTTTGTATGCCTATATGAGAGATACCAATCTAATCCAAATGAGTCTCATTTAAAATCTGTAAAGAGAATCTTTCGGTATTTAAAAGGAACTATAGATCTAGGTCTCTTTTATTCTTCTGGAGATGATTTTGTTTTAAAATGTTTTTCAGATGCTGACTTTGGTGGTTGTAGAATGGATAGAAAAAGTACATCTGGAACATGTCATTTCTTAGGAGGTTCTCTGGTTTCTTGGTCCTGTAAGAAACAACACTCAGTAGCACTATCCACTGCTGAAGCTGAATATGTAGTAGCTGGAAGTTATTGTGCTCATGTGTTGTGGATGCAACACACACTCACTGACTATGGATTGAGTTTCTCCCAAACTCAAATTCTATGTGATAATACTAGTGACATATCTCTTAGTAAGAACTCAGCACATCACTCTCGTGCAAAACACATAGATGTTAGGAATCACTTTCTTAGTGATCACACACAAAAAGGAGATATTGTTTTACAATTCATCGGAACGCAAGAACAACATGCTGAAATTTTTACAAACCCATTACCTTTTAATAGGTTTGAATTTATAAAACAGAAGCTAGGAATGATTACTTTAAAATAATCATTCATATCTACTTCATGTTTTTCAATTCTCCTAACATTAATTAACTCCCTTTCAAAGGGGGAGGACATTTCTTACTATGTTTTTTTACTATGTTTCTCTTTATCTTATGATCTTTAATGATTTACTCTCCTGGTATGTGTTTTTTTCTTTTTGTCGTATTGACAGTTTTATCGTATCATTTGTTTTTCTATTTATCGTATTGACAGTTTTATCGTATCATTTGTTTTTCTATTTATCGTATGGACAATTTTATCATATCATTTACTTTTCTGTTTATCGTATTGATAGTTTTATCATATCATTTATTTTTCTATTTATCGTATTGACAGACTTATCATATAATTTATTTTTTTGTTTATCGTATTGACAGTCTTATCATATCATTTGTTTTTCTGTTTATCTTACTTACAGTATTATCGTATTATTTGTTTTTCTATTCATCATATTGACTGATCATGGTAATGAATTTCTTTTCCATCGTATTGACCAATCATGGTAATGAATCTCTTTTCCGTCGAATCGACCGATCATGGTAATGAATGTATTTTCCATCGTATTGTCAGTTCATGGTAACGAGATTGTTTTCCATTGGCTTATTAGTTCATGGTAACGATACTGTTTTCCATCGGCTTGTCAGTTCATGGTAACGAGATTGTTTTCCATCGACTTGTCAGTTCATGGTAACAATATTGTTTTCCATCGGCTTGTCAGTTCATGGTAACAAGATTGTTTTCCATTGGCTTGTCAGTTCATGGTAACAAGATTGTTTTCCATCGGCTTATCAGTTCATGGTAACGAGATTGTTTTCCATCAGCTTGTCAGTTCATGTTAACGAGATTGTTTTCCATCGGCTTGTCAGTTCATGGTAACAAGATTGTTTTCCATCGGCTTGTCAGTTAATGGTAACGACTTTGTTTTCCATCGGAATGATGATTGATAGTTTTTTTTCTCTTCGTACGTTTCGGTTTTCGTTTGAACATTACTAAAACCAACAATAACCATACGTTCTCCAGCAGTTACTTTCCATTTTTTTAATTTTTTATTCGTTTTAATCCTAACCATTGATTTTTTTCCTCTAATCTTGACCGTAGAAGATCAACGGTCACCCCTATATCACTTATAAATAGCCCCCCCCCCCCACTCCCCAAACCCACATTGGTTTTTTCGGTTTTCAGGCGAAGCTCTGCTCCACTGTTTTTTAAATCATTGTACAATCATTCATTGGCACCACCTATATGTCTTAGTTCTCTACTAATACTCCCACCGAAATGTCTTCAAAGACTTTTTCAGAGAAAGACTTTTTCAGAGAAAGTTTAGTTTCTCAGGACATTTTTGTTTCGTATGATTCCACGATCAAATGAATCATCTTCTTTCAAGGATGGAGCATTTGTGTGTTGAATGACCTATTTCTCAAGATCTGGTTCTCTTTGATGATGTCAGTCAGTTCTATAAAACAGTATCTTTCGACAAAGAGATGACTATCAATTTTGTTGTCTACGATAGAAAGTTGTTTATGTTTGTGAAACAAGCGGCTCATTTTCTGAATGTTCCAATAGAAGTGGATTTTTTTGTCCATATCATAAACTACCAGAGGAAGTTGGTACGTTTAATAGAGAAAGTGCTGAGAAGTCTTTGTTTGTTATAAATGAAGAGAGGAGAAAAGTGGCTCATCTTTCTCTGGACAATCGGTTTGTGAATTTATGGAAGCAAGGTTTTATTATCCCAATGAACGGGGATAGAGAAACTCTGAACGTTTCTGATATTTTTATGCTTGAATATATTGTAAATATGAGAAAATTAAATCTCATGGGATATGTTTTTGAAACTATCATGAATGTCAAGACAGGAGGAATTAAGTCTCAAATGATTATGTATCCAGCCATCCTTACAATGATTATTCTTGAGAGCATGAAGTTTTTCAACCTTCCTTTGAATGGAATCCTGATAGATCTGAAGCCATCTTGGATTACTAAGAGTACGATGAAAAGGCTGAATGTTTGTTTTGATCCAAATTCAAAACTTTTTATAAGAGATGTAGAAGCTGAATCGGCTCAAAATCAATCGTCACCTATGCTAGTCAAAGACATTCCTTTTTTTTCCTCAAATCTCTAACCCACAAACAAGCTCAAATACTAAGAAGAAGCCAAAGTATAGTAAAGAAGTTGTAGCCAAATGGAGAAAGGATAAGGAATAAAGAAAGGAAGGTGATCCAAATATTTGAATTGATCCAGCTAAAGTGTTTGCTGAAAGAATTAGGGTAGAAGAAACCCTTAAATCTGAAAAGAAAAAGAAAACAGTTTTGAACAGAAAGGCTCAAGACATTGATATCTCTAATGTCTTGAAAATGGTTGAGGATGCAAGTTCTCAACTAACGGAAGAAGTGCATCGAGATCCCATCGTACAGAGCCTTCCTGAGAAATAAAAATGAAAACAAATAATGGAAGAGATAGAAGAATTGTAATAGGAGGAAAGATATTTTCTTTTAGAATTCCTTCAGAGTTCGAAGAAGAGTAGGGAGGAATCGATTCAAAAGCAGAGTGAAGGTGTTCAACAAGTTCCTTATGACGATCAAGCACATTTTCAATCTTCTGAAAATCCAGATAGAATTTCGTCTCATGTAAAGCAAGGTGCTCAATCTTCTCATACTGAAAAAGTTATTGTCATAAGTGTCAAAGTAGAAGAAGAAAGAAAATAAAAAGAAAACTGAAAAGGAAAACAGCCAGTTGTTGACTCAAACCGATCAAACTAATTGCCTTCGTACGATGAGGATACTGATTCATAACATAAAATCTCTCTAAAGAAGAGTGATTATATTGTTCATGTTTTACGAAGGGTTGAAAAGACCATTCCTTACTTTCCCATGATGGAAGGCAAAATTGATTTCATTACTGACAATCAGAAAAAGAATTTTGGTTCTGTAAGAGAGTTGAGAAAGAATGTTTTGTCAGTTGAAGCCGATTTGAAAGTTCTTTCTGAAACCTCGGCTGCTCATAAGAAAGCTTGCAACAGGATGACCAAGTGGTCATACAAAAAAGAGAGCTCATTCAATGATCATGAGATAGAAATTGAATATATAAGAAAGGTTGTCAAATGAGCTTGCAATTACTTTCAATAAGATTGACAAAGAAACGGTTCAAAGGGTGAATATTTTGTCTTCCCAACAAGCATATGTTCCGTTAGTAAAAGACTTACAGGAGAGAATGAATTCCTTTCAGGCTGAGTTTTCAAAGGTTTCATCTTTCAAAGATGAAATTGTTCTCTTGAAGAAATAGAACTCTGGGTTATCCAAAGATAACAAGAATTTGCAAGATAGAATTGATACTCTTGAAGAAGTAATCAGAGTTCAGGGAGAGACAATCAGAAATCAAGATCAACTCTTTGCCGATCAACAAGACCTACTCAGATATCAGGGTGATGCTATTTCTGAAGAAAAGAAGGAGATCAAAAAGATGAAGGCAGTTTATCATGAGTTGATCAAAAAGGAGAAGGAAATAGAAAACAAGTGACTTGTTTTTGTTTTTAAATTTGGTCTTCATTTTTATCGTAATGAAATTTCTTTTATCCATTGTCTTGTATTTATTTTCTAACTCATTCAGACAATTCATGTTTACTCCTTTATTTTTGTAAATCACAAAGGGGGAGAATGTTTATAAAGGGGGAGAATGTTTTATAAAGGGGGGAATACTTTACAACACTTAAAAGTAAAATCAACGAATACAGTCCTTAGGAAAGTCCATACCTAAGGGGGAGTTAGTTGTATTCAATTTCTTATTAAGAAGAGTTTTAAATAACTCAGGGGGATATAAGTATTTATTTTAGTTTTTTATTTTGAGATTTGTGCTTTCCAAAAAGGGGGAGACTGTTGAGTCAAAAGCCCTCTTTTGTCTTTTATATCTTGTTTTGAAAATCACAAATGTCCTCTTTCATGTTTATCGTATCGTACTGACTATACTGATCGTACTGATCATGCTGATCGTACTGACCATGCTGATCGTACTGATCATGCTGATCGTACATTCCATGCTGATCGTACTAATCATGCTGATCGTACTGACCATGCTGAACGTACTGATCATGATGATCGTACTGACCATGACAATCTTACAATGCTGATCGTACTGACCATGACAATCGTACAATGCTGATCGTACTGACCATTCCAATCATACAATGTTGATCGTACTGAATATGGAAATTTCATTGACTCTGCTACTCATATCTTTCTTTACATAATTTTTTGGGAACTTAGTCAAAAACACATGTTTCATATAAATCATACTCATGATTATCTTGTTCATATATATTGTTTGAACCAATACGATTTCGTTGAGTTAGTTACAAACTAATCAAAACGATGTCGTTCTTTCTGTTTCAATATGACCGTTATGATTCCATGTGTCCATGTCCCTACGAGTTTTTTAGAGAAATATTACCATTGGAGGAGATGTGACCATTGGAACCCGAGGCCTATAAATAGGTGGTCATTTGAAATTGAAAGTACAACAGACAACTGAGATACTTTTGGAACAACTGCGATACTCTACTTCTATCAAGTTATAGAGAGAGACACTATGAATTCTCTAATATGCTTTGGATGGTCTGGTCATCGTATCGAGGGATTTCAAGTAATTGAAGGACAGAGGTGTCGATTACCTACAAAATCGATGACTGCCGGGGATAGGCAGATGGAAGGTCCGATCATTGTAACGAGGGCTGCCGAGGATAGGCAGACAGACGTACCGATCATCGTATCGAGGGCACCCGGGGATAGGTAGACGGACGAACCGATCATCATATCGAGGGCTTACCAAGGTGTTGGTGAGACAGACCTTTTATCCTAGGTGAAAGGATAACCCTTCTCTTTGGGTCAAAAGAATTGTAATACTTTTACTTTTCCGCTGCTGCTTGTATTAGAAAGGAATTTATATTGTTTCCTTTCTTCTTTACATATTCAATTGTAATTGTTTTAATTACAATCGTTCTATTACATATTGTATTGATTGATTCTATACGCATTAAGATAGAATCATTCATCTTTATATTACTCTGATTATTGTGTTCATCTCGAATACAATTGTTTTACTTTTCATTAGTATTACATTACTTCATACCATTTAGTCTCAATACAATTGTCGGTGTTTGTATTTGTATTAGTTTAAGATCTTTTAAACTAATCTCTTTAAGTGTTTAAACTCTACGTTTTTAAACCTACAATTCACCCCCCCTCTTGTATTGTTCCATCTAAAATACATCTACATCTACATATTCGATCCAACATCCTGCACCACCCCTCCTCTAACCATAACACCCAAAACATAGGATCTATTAGTGTTTAATTTCAGACCATTTGTAGGGGGATTCCAATGAACCCATTGTCCCTGCTTCATGGGCATCACATGCATTTCCAGGGGCATGGTAGAGTGAAGATGTCATAGAAGAACCATTTTTTTGAAATAATGATGTTTTTGTGAATATTTTAAAATATCATCTTCCCAACATGAATTTGTGACATTATTACTATATAATTATGAATTGGAAATTTATGAAACCATTTTCTAGGAGAAATATATATTTTATATGTTAATAGATTTTTTTTTAAAAAAAATATTATCTCAATTTAGTATCTCATATTTGAAATTTATTAATATAAGTTTCATTTAAAAAATTATTTTCAATAAATTATATATTTATTATTTTAAAATTTATTTTCATTACATTTATTAATTGAAAAATTTTGTATTTCATATTTGGATTCATTAGGTACAATTAATATAATATATCATATTTTGTTTTTGGCCTTAAAGTGTCAATTACAAATGTAAATAATAGTAATCATGGTGAAAACATAAATGGTACAAGTGAGTCACCTTAGAGGTAAATGAAGAAACATGATTATAAAATGTCTCAAATTGAATTGTAGAGTTGTTTGTTAACATTATCTACATTAAAATACATTATCTTTTAATTTTGGAGCCACTTATCTTCTGAGTGACTTTGCATTCATGAAAATGATTTTTGTATTTTTAAAAATGAAATTTTTTTTCAATTATAAAAGTATAACTCCTCTCCAAACATCCTTTTACACTAAACACATAATGTTCATCCCATAATCTTCTCAATAATCTTCCACAATCTCATATCTACAATAATAAGGTTCAGTTCATTTCCAAATTAAATCCTTCAAAGGGTTAATCCCCTCTATAAAGGAGATAATCTAAAAAGTTAGGTATCAGTGCCTGAAACTCTTGTTTGTTTTCTATTCATTACGGTTCATTTTTTCCCAAAAAACATTCATTTAACCATATTAAAATGATAATGAAATTGTCATTATTATTCTAGTATGTAATTAAAATAATGTTACAAGTAAGATCATTCCCTTCTAAGAGTTACATACTTGTATAAATTGTGAGATAAATAACTATTATTTTTTAAAAAAAATATTCTTGAGAATTAATGTAGCCTTAAGGGTGCCTTGGTGGTTTGACATTCTAAAGAGAGATAAAAGAAACCATCCCATGCAAAATAAATTATTTGATAACTGATAGATAAAATAATGTTCCCGGTCCTAAGAAATAGGGTGTCCAAACTCCCCATGGATTGAGCCAGGAACATATCCTCTGAATGGGTTGTCTAACTGTGTGGGTTTCTGATTCAAAACATGTGTCCTAGAACCCTTTTAGATCAACATAGATGCATGTTTTTCCACATGGTTTGGCCAACTTTTCGGATAAACCCCATTCCATTTAAAAATTGTACAAATTGTCATTTTCGTATTCAGTATTTAAGGGTTTAAACCCATTTTTTCACCAATTCCACACTCTAGTTTCATATGTGGTTGTCCAAGATCTACACCCTTATCTATAGATGATTCTACCTCATTTCCACATTTTTTAGAGTATCGATGGGTGAAAATTGAAGATCATGGTTCCTCTAACACTCCACTATCCCCCTATATTATTGAAAAGTCATTTTTTATTATCCTTACAAATCCTTGAAACAATTTTTTTATAGATGATTTTATGTTCGGGATTTGATGGTTGTCTGAGTTCAAATCAAGAGTTCATGTTAAAATCAAATTAATCTAAAATCATGATGTTTGAGGATTGAAAGTAATATTACATATTATTAATTTTTAATTTATTTTTAGGTGGTTGTTCTTGGATGTTGTTATGATGAGAATTTAATCCCACTATAGGAAAAAGATAAATAGGATGTGATAATGGTGTGTTTAAACCCTCATGATCCCATTAGGATCGGTTGAGGAGGAGTGTGCCAGGTATAAGGAAACCCATGGGGTCTGCCACTCCCTTGAAAAGGTAACTGGGTTATTAAATTCTAAATATAATGTTTTATAGGATAAAAAATGATAATGATGTTTAACAAGTTTTCGTGGAAAAAGGGGGCGTTTAGACTAAATTAGAAGAGTTACATGAATTATGACACAGAATGGGTACTTGTGCTAAACAATTATGGATTCATGTTCACATGGTAAATGTTATAATGGGACATTAAACTAAGGATAAACATCCACCTATTAGATAATAATTATTCTCTAGGCCCCAATGAGGTATTACATGGTTTAAGATGTCGGAATGAGGCTCTATGCTCAAAAATCTATTGAAATTATATGATTACCAACGATCATAAAATGAAGTATGTTAATAAATTCTTTTGAGAAATTAATATCACTAGTTATAAGGGAACATTTACCCATTATATGTTGTGTAGATGACCAGTATATGTTGTTATATATTTTATGAATATGGGTAATACATGGAACTAATATTGAAATTTGATATTATAAATCCTTTAAAATAATGGAACTTGGTTTATATTTTTTATCTTGTTATTTAATTTAATACTAAATATATTGTTTTAGACTATATATTTTGTAGACATTTTTAGAGGCTGCATACTGATTTTTACTCACAACATTCTTGGGCTAACATTTGATACTCGTCCAAACATCATTTTTGTAGTTCACAAAAATGGAAGAGACATATGAAAAATGGGTTTTTGGGATTCATGACAGAGATAGGGTGAGGGAACTCAACCATGTGTGTGGAACCATTTTATGTATTTTAATAATTTATTTATTTTATGATATTCCTTCCACATGGTACAGTATGACAATATATGGAAGTTGTACTAGTTGTTTGGGATAATTTTCGTAGTTTTGGGAAGTAGATTTATGATAATTTTTTATTGTTTATATTTTACCAGTATTTATTAATTTATCTATTGCGTCTTAATTTTTATAGAGGGTATAGTATATCCATGTGTTCTAGTAGACACTCCCTACTAGTCAATATCCTCTAGCATAAAGGTTGGAATCTCTAACGTTATGTGTCACTCAGAATTATAGAACTGGTTTAGAGGAACCTATGTCAGGGTATTACAATGTGGAATAAAATATTTTCTTTTTTATTGACATACTACTGGGAATGGTATATTAATATTAGGATGTTCTAGGCCTTGAAAACGATCTAGTGCATGTGGTTAGCCAAACCATGTGTGGAGGAAAACCTAAGAACCAATGGTGGTATTGTGTTTATTGATGTTAAATATTAAAAATGGATGTTATTTCACCTTGGGTGACTCACTTGTTTTGTTATGGTATTTTTTATTGATATTTTACTCATGGAAAAACATGGCATAAGGTTTTTATATGAATGAAACATTTTAGGCATTCGGATAAACCTAACTTGAATCATGAAAGGAACACAATAGGGGAAATGCATGTGTGTAGTGAAAAATAAAATTATTTCAAATGTCATTTTAATTGTAAGAAATGGTACCTAATAAAGGTGATGAAATAAAATAAATAGAATGTTGGAATTTAATGGTTAAAATAGTTTCGATAAATGAAAGCTCGGGGTTATTTAAATTGAAAGGGTTAAAAATGATTTCTAATTAAAGGAATGTGTTTACATATTTTTGGTTTAACTAACGTTTTCTATGGCATGAAATATGAGTGGTTTAGGTTAGAAAGGGTGTTGTATTTATGTAATTTTTAATAGTATATGTGGTGTGATTTTATTTTAATAGATTTTTTCCCACTTATAATAATTTTGGGATCACTCTGTTATGTTAATTGAGATGTCTGTATTTATAAAAGAAAGTTACTGCCATCACAACACCTACTAGCTATGTGGAATGATGATATTGTAGATAATGCTCCCGTATTTGTGAAAGGAGTATCCTCTTTGGTATTGGGTAATATATGGGAATATCAGTTCCCATAGAACCTTTTTTTGATTTTTTTATAGTGATACCCAATGAGGGATGCACTGATTATGTTTTACTTGAATAGATATATTTAGTTGTCAGACCATCTATCATTTTTTAGAGAGGTTGACTTACTAAATACGAGTTTTGGATAAATTCTATCTAGAAGATTCTAGATCACTTGGAGTTTCTTCCTGAGTAGAGATTCAATTTGGATTCTTATATGTAGTGAGGACTAGTGAAGTGCTTGTGGAATAACCTAGTTCAGACTTATTATAAAAAGGGTATGGTGTTGTAGGTAATCTAAGAAAAGTTTATTGAAGATTTCAAAATTTTAGACTCTATGATAAGAGAGAGTTGGAGTGTTTATGAGGCTGTCTTAGGGGACTTTTTCTTTGATAGATTATCTTCTCTACATTACTAAATTGAAACTATTTGTTAAATCATTGGAAGGGGAGGAATTGTGAACAATAAAAAATTATTAGGATTGAAAGAGGTATGAGATCATTTCATAGTTAAATATTATAACTTTAAAGTGGTTTTTTGAGGTGGTAGATCAGACTCTCATTTCTGAATAGAATCTAATGGAGGATTCTTGTGGTGGAAATGTATTTTCAGCATGGAAGTCTAGTGGTACAATTTTTCATGGTTTGAAGCACTAATTTTAGTGTTTTCATAATTTATGTGGTATAAATATTACCCAAGGAAGTGGATTGGCCTCTTAAGGTGGTGATCATGTATTCTGATTTCAATACAGTAAGTGGGCACACTTTCATGGAAAAATTTCTCAACGACATTCAAGTATAGAGTGTCTGATAGGATGGCATATATACAATAGTTATACAAGAACCCTCAGTTGTTGGTAAATTATGGATGAAAAATAATTATATTGAGTTTGATAAAGTGATTTACTATCACATATCTCGATAACAATTTAATTTCTATGTGTCATACAGTTTAGAGTGGTGGACATGGTGCTTTAGGAAAAGGTAATCTGTATTACCAAGGAAGTGCCACACTAAGAAATTATTCTAGAGCCCAGATGAGAGGGGAATGTCATATTCATGTTTTTATCTTGTACCTGGTTCTGTATATGTTGTAACATCAACTATTTGACGTATGATTTATGTATCTTCTTCACTTCGTAGTTAATTATTTGACATAAGGTCTGTGTATTCTTCTAAATCAACTTCTTTTGTAAATATTTTGGGTGTAGATGTGGAATATATGGGTCGAATTATGTAAATAGACCCATAATTTTGTGTCAAAGATGAAATTATACATAAATTTAACTAGTTTGACTTTATAGGTGTTGGGTACCATCTCTTTTGGGGCTTGTACAAGACTTAGATGATAGTTCTTGACTTGATGCTCAGGAGAAATTGGTTTGATTCATATCTGTATCACATTGGCTATTACCAAGGGAGTGTGAATTTCAATTCTCTTAAGAGTTACATTTATAATAATTATGAGGAATGGAATATTTTTATAGGACATACCAGGATAGTTCTTCCACAACTCGGTGAGCTTGTAGCCTAGTCTAGATGAATTTTTCTCATTGATATGTGAGTGGATGGTGATGAATTTCCTCTTAAATTAGATCATTTTTGAGATGTGTTTCTAGATGAATTTATAGGTATGATACCAGAGAGAGAGGATGAGTTCATGATTATGTTTTTTCATAGGGATTAGACTATATATATTCCCCCATATAGAATTTAACAAGTTAAAATTCAAGAACATAAAACCTGGTTATAGGAATTGTATAAAAAAGTGTTTATCCATCCAAGTATTCCCCCATGGGGTTCCATTGTTTTTTCCTATGAAGGATGATGGTAAGTGTGTATTGTGTGATGATAATTGATTGTTGAATCAGATAAAAGTTGAGATCTGATAACCTCTTCCACATATCAATGATCTTTTCGGCCAGTTGAATTCTCCCTATGTATTCTCTAAAATTTATATGTGGTTAGGGTTACATTTATTGAGGATTAGACCATTTTATATTTTGAAAAATGCATTTGGATGAAATTAAAATCTACATGAATTCATTATAATGCCATTTTGGTTGAAGAATTCGCTTTTAGCATTCATGGACTTGATGAATCAAAAATTTCACCCCCAACTAGATCAGAATGTTGTTTTTCGTTATGAAATATTTGTGTACTCCATGATTCATGGTGATCCTGAATAGTATCATGACTTAATATAGAGTAAAATAAGATGAAATATTATATTCCCCAATATGTCCAATTTGTTTCTAGATAGACATGTCAAATTTCAATAGTCACATCATCTCTGAGGGAGGTGTGTCGGTGAACCTAGAGAGGGTTCATGAAATGATTTCATGGGAGCATCCCAATAATGTTTTTGATATCCAAATCATTCTCATATTTTTATATTACTATCAATGCATCTTCAAAAACACTAATTTTGGGATAAAATAAAAAGGATATAATAATGGAGTGGTCAAAAGAATGGGATAATGCTTTTTAGTAGATGAAGAAACTCATGACCACAACACTAATAATGATCTTACTCAATCATAATATGGTGTATATTTTTCAGAAAAAAATATGTTATTAGACCTTGAATAGTGTTAATGATTGGGGATTTATTCATTGAATTTGAATCATAATAGCTGAGGCCACATGTAAAGAAATATCTTACACATGATTTTGAATTTCCTATAGTGGTTTCTTCCTTGAAATGGTTGTGAAATTATCTTTCAGGTGAAAATATTGTTGTGTATACGAACTATATATTCCTTAAGAACATCTTCATTAAATGTGATATGAACATCAACAATTGAGATGGATTAAGTAAATGAAGACTTTTTATATTGAAAAATATAATACACCAAGGAAGGTAAATAGTTTTACTGGTGATTTGATTTAGAAGATATAGACTCAGGTGGTTCATGATACTAGATCTTAGTAGATCGGTCGAAACATTATTTTTTATTATTCAATTATGGATTAACTAACCATTATGAAAAGGAATGGCCATGAAGGTCTAAAATGGTGTAGTCCAATGGAATCCACTTGCACAGAATTATTACATTCCCAAGGTATCAATCCAAAAATAAAATACATGTAAATGGATCCTCCATACTACTCCCCCGAGAGAGGGCATCCGCAGTGATTTTGGCCTCCCTATACACATGCTGAACTGAGAAAAACTTCTATACTCCGAAGAGAAACTATGACCAAGGTATGTCTAATGCTAAGGAGGTTCCAAAAGTCCATTTAAATCTTCTATATATGTTTTAGAATCTGAATCCACCTCTCAACACATCAACTCTATGTTAATTCAAAGCAAGATACCAGTGTGAATTAATTTCATCTCCACACCCAGAAAACTACCCGGACCATAAAAACTGCTGAACGAGAATATCACCAAACCATGCACATCCCACAGCAGACCTCCCCACACTCTTTCCCATTCATAAATGAGCCATCCACATTAATATTTTACCCATGTAGTAGTGGTATCTATTTGATCAAACATCCCTGAGAACTGGGCGGGAATAGTGGATTGTTGAGTAAAATGAATATAATATGAGGTTGTTGTCCACCTATAACTATAGAACCTTGTTCGTGGATGATAAACTTTATTCAGACATGAATAAACCTGAATGAAGATCTTACCATTGTCCTCACCATATTCCTTTCCTCCCATAACATCCAGATAAAATAAATAACAATGATTCCATGGATATTATGTTCCATTTCTTAATTTCCTCCTCCCAAAAACTAACTAATGAATAAGTATTTCATGGAAGAGAACGATGAACTGAAATGACCACAGTTTCCAATAATATACCACAAGATATTGACCCATTATCTCTTCATAATAAATTTGAATGCTGACTATGAATATAGGTTAGTACCATAATAGAAACCTGAGGCCATAGAAATAACCTTCTTCTAAAAATTATCATCCATTGGAAATGATAGATTCTATTCCCTCCGTAGCTAGAAATTCATTTTTATTGGAACCTCTTTTCATTATAACCGAGATTCCCAATCATCAAAATCCCATTCATGAAGAAGAATCATCCTATAATCATGCCCATTGAAATATCATGAAGCAGAAGCAATAAAAAACCCAATCAGTCTCCTCATTAAACACTATCTCCTTGAAGAGGTCCATCGGATCCTCACTCAGAATAGAATCTATTAGTCTGGGATACCGAGAAGTCTCATTAACCATCATATCAGGCATAGGTTAGAATGGAAAAAATGATTCTCACCGACCCAGGTATCACACCATAAATTGATGTCTACTCTCCCCACCACCCATCATGAAGTGTTATAAAGAATCTTCAGATGATGTAGGATGATTTTTTTCCAAGCCACACAGTTTCACTCCTTCCCACTCCTCTCAATTTTTTCAGTATTTTTTTATGAAGACATTGTCCCACAATGATTCTCTAACAATAAATTTCCATGCCATATGATCTTGCATAGACTGTATTGTTAATGAGATATCCCTCAGACAAACTCCTACCTCCTCAATTGGTTTTGAAAGCCGAATCCGTGAAGCCCAATGAGCAATACCCGTGGAGTTGGAATCACATAGGAAACCATTACTAGTTTTCTCTATCAATAAAATAACTCTTTTGGGTGGAGATATAACAGACATTACATGCATCTAAATTGATGAAAGAACATTATTGATTAATGAAACATGACCACCGACAGAAATTAATCTTCTCTTTCGACTATGAATCCTCCCATGCATTATGTTGATGAGGTCTTCAAATAATAAAATTTTAACAGGGCCATTAGAAACAGGCACCCCGAGGTAAATCATTGGAAACTGCTTCCATTGGATTCCTTGAATGTCTAAGAAGTCGTGATCCCTCCTTCGTGAACATTTATTTGAAATGAAAACTCCACTCTTCCTTACATTGTCACATTTTCTACTTAGCCCGCCATAGACCTCCATGATTCCCCTATGACTAATAATATAATAGATTCTACGATTCATGAAATTCATAATATCATCATAAAACATAAGATGTTAAAGGGGACCATATGAGGCTTTGTTATGATAAGAGTGGATCCTTATTTCCTAATTGCCTCTGTGTAAATTCTGTGATAGTGCCTTTTGGGAAATTATAAATATGATCGGTGATAAAGGATCCCCTTTCTTCACTCCTAACACAATTTTTATTTAACTAAATCTCTTACCCATAAGATAGATTGTAGGACATGGTGATGAATAACAGCAAAAGCAGAGGTCACGCTCCCATTTGATAAATCCCAGTTTCCTCATGACCTAGATAATAAAACATCAATTAATATTTTCATATGCCTTATATATATCCACTTTAATGACGAGGTTTGACCCAATTACCCTTTTATTAACATCTTCCACCAAATGTTTGGAAATTCCAATCACCCCTGTAGGCCTTAACCCTTGATTAAGTCATGCAGTTCCTGGGAAATCACCTTAGGGATCATCTTTATCAGCCTCTTGGAAATAATACTTTCCAATATCTTGTAAGATATATTATATAAACAAATGGGTCTAATATGATCATTAGAGGAAGGGTATTTGATTATCGGTAACAGAATAACTCAAGAATAAGAAGTGATCCTATTAATGTCTCCTCCACTAAAAAATTATGCAATACACTAAGCCACATGTATCTCCACATAATCGTACATCTCCACAAAGAAACATCATGGAACGCCACCCAGGCCAGGTGAACTATCCAAAGACTTCTTGTAGACTTTGTCCTTATCAGTTGACCCCTCTCTTTTGAACAATGTCAAGAGAATATAGTACGTGGATTTTGAATGTTAGGCATTTAGAGAAAGATTTGATGATGGGGAGACACTTTTCTATTTTTCTATTGATGAGGATGAGATTATTCACTTTTCAAGAAAAATAAATTTATACCTAATTTCATATGGGAAAAGCTGATATGTGAGTTTCATTCCTCAATGTGGGTAGTGAAACCTAGTTTGACTAAAATGTTCCACGATTATTGTATATTGTTTTGGTGTCCAAAAATCAAAATGTAAGTTTCACATTTCTTGACATGATGATACAACTTTCGTTAAGTGAATGATGATATTCATAAGCTCAGTGGTTTGTTGAAAATGTTACCCATTCTAGAGAAGAAGTGGGATGATGTCAAAATGGATTTTGTGGTAGTTATTATGAAGATTCAGTAGGATAATAAAATGATATGGGTGATTTTGTTTCTATTAACCATTATGTCATATTTCCTATAGTTTTCATAGACTTTTACTATAGACTAGTTGGGTGAATAATTTTTTTGGGAGATTGTGTGGTTTAATGGGGTTCCATGAACTATAGTTTTAGATCATGATTAATGTTTTACTTTATGCTTCTATAAAGTCTTATCGTTTTAAATTTTTACATAGGTTTAACGCCCCGACCCTTGTTACCCTGATTTAGTGCATTATTTTAATAAATTGGATTGATTACAATGAATCGTGTCACCAATGACCTATCAGTTTAGAAGTCTTGGAAAATAGAATACATATATGAAAGTTACATTACACATCATAAAATAAAACAAAATTTAAACTATCCATTAATAATTCCATTAATCCCTTAGCTTAAAACTGCTTATCAATCATAATACACTTATTGGAATCTTGAAAAAATAAAACATAAGGGGTGAGCTCAAACACTTAGTAAGGGTAAGAAATACAACGGAAGATAAAATAAACATTAGTCATGGTGAATAATTTAAAACACATGAATTTATAAATAATAAACACAAACACTTTAGGGAAGGAATATGAGATAAGAAAATAATTCCATAACAAAACATAGTCATGGGTATTCTACTAGTCGAATAACCACATGAACCATCAATAATATTATAAAAATGAGGGAATGTATAATGTGGTACATTCTAAAACATTTTTTCAAGGCCTCGACCAAGACGTCTACAAATGAATAAGGCCTCGGCCATAACCATATATAAAAATTTAGAAAGGACATGACCAATTTCACATCTAATTGTCTCATGAGACCTATCGATGCACCTAGACACTATATAGTGCTCATCCTGTCACTTAATAAGTTCAATACATTCCACTTATGAAAACATAGAAACATAACATAAACATTCGTATTAAAACTAGCATACGAAATGTCAATACTTTAACCATAAACCCTGAATGATATAAAAATAACACATATACAGTAGAATATATCACAAAACTATAATATAATATGGAAACTTTTATCATAATTAATC
This sequence comes from Viscum album, assembly GCA_963277665.1. Lineage (NCBI taxonomy): Eukaryota > Viridiplantae > Streptophyta > Magnoliopsida > Santalales > Viscaceae > Viscum > Viscum album. The sequence continues at coordinate 393,729,228 of OY728126.1, forward strand.
ATCCTTAGTCAATAATAATATCTCGTAAAGGATGTTGACATAGATGAAAAGAATCAATAAAAATATTTGAGAGAAATATCCATTTTTAATGAAATCATTTAAAAGTCACATAATATATAAATGTATTCATTTAAAAGATATTTTTTAATCAATGTGTCCCACAACAATTTCAACTAATGAAAGGAATTAATGTTTTAAAACAATCATGTCCATATTAATAAATCCTTAAAACCATTTTGAAAACATTTACATTAAAGAGAAATGTTTAGCATAATAAATAACTAAATAATTTTAAAATATGTTTTAGAAAAAAGTACCTTAAAAATTATCTCTTTTAAAATGATGTTATGAAACATGAAAATGGATAAAATATATGTCCCAGAATATACTTATGTAAAAACAACCACGAATAATAAAGAGATTATGAAATTAACCCTTACCTTGATCTTTCGTTTGGTTGAGGGTAGGTTTAACCTCCTATATAATGTCCATAGTATGTTATTAAATTGTACCATAACCATATTTATATTTATTATATCATACATTATAAATTTTTGACTTTATAATACCTTTTTATAAATGATTTACAAGTTAAATTAACAATTTGGGCAATAAACATTTTTTATCATACGTGTTTTAACTTGTTATTCTTGATCGTATCATTTAGATCTTGATTTAAATAAATCCCGAATATAAAACATGATTTTTTTAAAATATATATTTTGAATATAAATATTTATAATAGATATATATATGAAATGGAAGGCACCGTTTATGGAGACGGTAGGCCATATGTAAGCATAAACGTTGTTTCCGTTTTCATAGCGCATGGAATGAAAATAAGTGAATAAGATATATGTAGTTACATACATACATATGTATATATATATTAGAATTATTATGTCTAATATTAAATACATATTAATGATATAAATTTTTATGATAATTTTTTAATGGTTAACGTAGGAAGAATCTCATCACGTTGTAGAGACGGTTACCATACGTACGCATGAGTGACAATAACATTATATTGATGGAGAAATAATATGTAATTGGATGGTATATCATATATAAAAAATAATTAACATGTTATATTTATTATTTAAATCAGTTATACTCATATTTATACCCATCCAAATAATGATTTTTTTGAATAACAAACTACACCATGACGTGGAGATGGTATGTCGTACGTACACACGTATGGTGACTTGGTCATATATAGGATGGACAGAATAACGAATATGGTTGTAACATAATTATAATAACATCACAACATGTAGTAGGTACTGGAGTTTTTATTTTGGTATGGATACAACAATGAAAGAGGATGTGGAAGAAGAAAATAACTTGAATTAAGGTGGTGAAATTATTACCTCTTCTTCGTGTGTTTCATTTTGAGTTGATCAAAAATGATCATTAGGTTGGATTTATGTTCACATTAAGGACTCTAGGTTGATGTGAGAGAAGTTGGAAGGATATTTTGGTGGGTTTGGCTGAGACAAATGGATTTGGAGGAGTGATTTTGAGAGAAGGGGATGTTCCCTTTTATAAGAGGGGCGAGGGTCACTTTAGGAAAGGATTAAAATATTAATAAATTATACAAAAATATTCGGTTTATAATGGTTTCAAATGAATTTATTTATAACCATAGGTTGTTATGGGTCGCAATCCGCTTAGCTAATAGGTTTTAGGAAAGTTTAGGTTTCCATTTTAACCATATCTTTTAGATTTAACTCTTAGTTAAATAGTTTAACTTTTACCGTGTCTTTTTGTATTCTTACACGATATGGTTAATAAAAATACTATAAACATCCAAGAGAATCTAAAGTGGCTCATTAATGACATATATAATATTATTAAAACCCTATTCTCGAACCTTATAATTTTTGGAATATTATATCATCCAATAATATAGTATTTGTTTTAAAAATTAATGTATGTCACTTTTGTCACTATATAGTGTTTTGTCATTATGGAACTCATAACAACCATTAACTTTGAAAAAAAAATTTAATAAAACCTAACATGTCATATTAACCAATAAAAATATTGTAATGCATCAAAAGTATCAATTATAATTTATTTTGATATTTTTAATATCAATGATTTTAATCTTTCATTAATAAGGTCATTAATACATCATCGTTGTGTCATAAGTATATTTAATTATTTAATTTCTAAAAATTATAAAGAAAATACCACGATGTAGGAAATATTTTTTTGATTCTAATTAATATTTATTGTAGAATTTATCATATCTGTAACCACATAATAAAAATGGTTTAGTTATTAAACATTGAATTTAACACTTTTAACTCTTCCTTAAATAATGTAATAACAATTGTCCTAATCAAGTCCAATTGGACATAAAGGATTATATTTTATTCCTAAGGTTGTTTTTGGTCAAAATAATATTATCCAATAGATTTAGGACATGTGTTAGGGTAATTATAATATCATTTTTACCTTTAATTACCCTATTTACTTTTAGTCGTATTAAATAAAAGTCAAAAGTTAATATTCACCAAAAATTACGTTTATTTTATTGAAAAAAAATTACTTCCTAATATCAATTGTGTCTCATGTTTTTTAAATTCAACTTACAGAAGCAGTAAAATTATGTTTTATGCAAATTTTCAAATTCTCTTTGAAGGTGGGTAAAAGATGATAAAAATTTAAATAAAAATTTATATATCTATTTTTATTATAAAATGACTCTTGTGAATTAAATTAAACTAATATAGGTTTTAATTATTTGTTTTGACTTATATTAAATTTAAATAAAATAAATAATTATTTAAATAAAACGTCACTTTTAAATAACAACGCAGGGTTTTTCACTATTTATAAAAAATTTATTGTTTTCAGAAAAATATAAAAAATTCACCCTATGATAATTTATATATTCCAAATTGAAAAATGAATTCTATTTTAACAAATTCAAAACATAGAACTTTCATTAATTAATTTAAAATTAATTTCCGTTGTCAAACCCAAAAAAGCGGGGTTTCAAAAAAGAAAAAACTATCAATAGATCGACATGTGTTTATGTCAAATTTAAATGTTAAATTACATATAATGACCTACATTGTATTAAATGATAAAAATATTATCTAATTATAATTCCTAACTATTAAAATTCATAACTTGCCACTATAAATTATTTTGATTAATGTAATTGTTTCTAATTAAAATTTAGTATTTTTCGTTATTCTTCAAATATATGAAAGTTATTAGAAAAGTACCTGAAATTTATCCAAACTAATTTTTTTCCTGATTCTAAAAAAAATTTCATTTAATTGAATATATAAAAGTGTCAAATATTATTTTGAATACGATTCACCATTAAATATATGGTAAATTTTCATTTAAAAATTACTTCTTTTATCAGAAAAATTGAATTTGTCCTTATATTATGTCTACATAACACAAAATATGAATGTTAAAATTATATAGTATATATAAAACTTTAAAATGCAGTTAATACTATTCATAATCACCTTTTGAATTGCTAGTTTGGAAAGTCGTTGTGTGCTCAAATTTGTTGTTGCGTGTAGTGCAAGTTATTGAATTTCATTGAAAAGATAACAAACTATGAAATATTCGGCTATTACATTCTCCCCACCTTTAGTAAATTTCATCCTCCAAATTTTAACTTGTTCTTTGAAAATTAAAGGTTATAAATAGAAAAATACCTTTGTGGAAAACCCACATTGAAAATTGGGTTAATAAAAATTATTCTTAATAACAGTGTATGGGAAATGAACAATTCACCACCAAATTATGATCTCAAATAGAAGAACATTGGTAGAAATTAATGAAATTTAATTGGATGAAAAACGTAAATATTTATAGGGATTATTGGGATCATTAATCAGAAACAATTGTAAAATTGAGGGCCTCAAATCCATCAATCTAAGATGATGTAAAATATCATCGGTTCAACAAAAAATAATGTATTAAGATAACACATTTTTGGTTTGAAGATCCATTCCATAGAGTTTAATAATTAATTTATTTATAGAATAAGTGGAATATATATATATATATATACATGACAAGTAGAGTTGCATACATTAAATAATTCAAACCACATAATCATCTTTCACTTGAAAATATAATAGAATTCAAAAATATTCTATTTATACTAATCGTAAAGGGTTAAAAAAGTTAATTTATTATTTATCTATTAGAGTATTTAAAAAAACTAAATTATAAAAACCAGAAAATTTTGTATGCCAGGGGTAGGTGATCCACCCTTGTCACCCTTAAGTTCTGGGTTCAAGAATCATGGCCCTGCTGGACACATCAAGTTGTTACCCAACCTCCATGTTGTACTTTTTATGACAATACATAAATAATATTAAGATGTGCTTTAACCATAAATAGTAGTGTCCATTGTGTAACATGATCCATTCCAACCTGTATACTTATCCAAAATACTTATTTCCAAACTCACAGTCCAACATTAATAAGGAAGGTCACATAACATACATGTGAATACCATCATCATGTATTCTTATAAGAAATGGTAATATACTGAATTTCCATAAAACCATATTTGAATAGGTATGCACTTACTTAATTCATATAGAATAATTGATATAATCCTTATGTCCAAAAACGTTGTAAACTCCTACAATAATGTAATAGACAAACAATTGATTAATTTCAATGTAGTCAATAATATCGATTATCCAAATCAATCATATCTATTTCCAAAAAAACTACCTCAGTATTAGAACCATATTATGGTTTTTTCCTTCAACCTTGTATTTTCCAAAACATTTAACTGGTTATTGAGTCACTTTTCATTGAACCATATAATCTCAAATCCTTAATGAAATAGTACTATAGTAAAATCCATATATTCTTTATAATTCTTATATCATGTACATCATTAATACAATACTCAAATGACATAGTACATTAATAAAAGTATAAGAACTCTAATCACTCTTCTACATCTTCGGTAGTATCATTACATGATTATTATCCACTAGCTACATTTGGGGTATAATATAATGATTTCGACATTGATTCGCGTAGTGTCCCAACTTCTTGTAAAGTAAGCATTATACATTTGAAACCTTTTTTCATACCCTTGCAATCACATACTTTTTTTCATTTTTCTCCACAATTATAACAAGCTACCATTACCTTCAAACATTTACCAAGTTGATTCTTTCCACAGTTGTCACATATGGGAAAATCCTCCTTTCTCCACCTCCCTTTATCCAACATTCATTCTTCCATCCTTTTCTTTCTTGCTTCCCTGCAAACCCATAGGACTCATAGGATTCATTACATATATTATTAACATATGATGTTATTTCTTCATATAATGAGAATATGTGGAAGCCTATTTCACTTCTAAATGATGGATTAATCCTTGAAAGATCTGATCCTTTTTAATCATTGGATCATGTGTATTGTTGGAGTTCTCATTCCTTCTACTAGGAACTATTTCAAAACAATGGAATACACTATGTTAGTATGTGAATCACAATGTATTATTCCACACTTGTAAAATACCTAATATAAATTGAAAAGATTATACATATAATATATAATCATAAAATCTTTTCCTTTAGGAATTCTTTACAACTAAATCCTTCATAATGGCTTGTAATGAAAATGTGAATTATCCTAAGCATATCCCCCAAGCGTGTGGTAACCAAGAGTGCAGTAAGGCCCATTTTCATGTACCAGGATACCCCGAGTCATGATCAAAACTCTTTATCAGAGTTATCACACCTATGTATATCTGTACAGGAGCCGCCACTGCCTACTTGTATCTCGACTGGGATGTATTTCTTGGAAAATCCAGAAAATCTCTACATTACCAAACTTCTAGGATGTTCTTCTATACTAATACTCAATGTCTATCATAGGGTAATGTTATCTAATCAGTGTTTATCTATATCTATTTATACAGTTGTTTCTAAAATTTATCTGATACTAACTGTAATTCCCCAAACCAATTTACCCAGATTCTGTGAATTATTTTAATACATTGACATGATTACAAGGAATAAAGTCCCTAAATACCGATCAATTTAGTAGTCTTGGAAAATAGATTACATACATGAACGTTATATTAAATATTAAAAAATAAAATACAATATAAATGATCCTTTTAGAACACCATTAATCTCCTTGATTAACCCTTCTTATAAATCATAATACACTTCTTGGAATCTTGGGAAAATAAAACATAAGAAAAGGTGAGATCAAACACTCAGTAAGGGTAAGAAATATATCGGAAGATAACATGAACATTAGGAATAGTGAATAATTTAAAACACATGCCTTCAAAAATATTAAACACGATCACTTTGTTGTAGGAATATGATATGAGTAAATAATTCCATAATGAAACATAGTCATGGGTATTCTACTACTAGAACAACCACATAAACCATCAATAATATTTTCATAATGACGGAATGTATATTGTAGGACATTATGAAACATTTTTTCAAGGCCTCATCCAAGACGTCTTAAAATGATTAAGGCTTTGGCCAAAACCATATAACAAAATTTGGAAAGGCCTCAGCCAATTACATGTCTAATTGTCTCATGAGACATACTGATGCACCGAGGAGCTACATGGGTCTCCGCTTGTGACTTACTAAACCCAATACATTCTTTATATGAAAACGTTGAAACATAACATAAACATTTGTATTAAAACTAACATACTAAATGTGAATACCTTAACCCAAAACCATGAATGGTATAAAAATAACGCATCCATAGTAAAATATATTACAAAACCTTCAATACAATATGGAATATTTGTATCATTATAAATCAACCTCGATGAAGAATAATATCCCAAAATGGATGTTGACATATATGAAAATGATTAGTAAAAATCATTGAGAGAAATATCCCTTTTTCATGAAATCATTTAAAAGTCTCATAATTTATAAAGGAATTAATTTAAAGCATAGTTTTGTTTCAAAGTGTCCCATACCACTTTAAATCTTTTTAATGGAATTATCTTTTCAAACATTCATGTTCATAGTCATAAATCCTTAAACCATTTTAAAAACATGGACATTAATGAAAATGGTTTAGAATAATAAATCATTAAAACATTTAAAATGATGTTTTAGTAAAAAGTATCTTAAAAATAATCCATTTTAAAACTCTTTTATGAAACATGGACATCGATAATAAATATTTCTCATTAGATACTTATGTAATAACAACCTCGGATAATAAATAGATTGTGAAATTAATTCTTACCTTGCACTTTCCATTGGTGGATGGTACATTTAACCTCCTGTATAATGACCATATTATGTTATTAAATTATACCAGAACCATATTAATATATATTATATCATACATGATTTATTTATGACTTTATACTACCCTTTTAATAATGATTTTCCATGTTAAATTAACATTTTTGGTAATAATTGCTTTCTTTATCGTATGTGTTTTAACTTTTTATTCTTGATCCTATCATTTAGATCATGATTTAAATACATCTAGAATATAAATCTTGATTTATATATAATAAATATTTAGAATATAAATATTTATAATAGATATATATATGAAATGGAAGGCACCATTTATGGAGATGGTAGGCCGTACGTACACATAAACGATGTTTGCGTTTTCATATCGTATTGAACGGAAGTAAGTGAATATATATATATAAGTACATAAATAAATATATCTATATACAGTAACATTATCATGTCATATATTATATACTTATTAAATATATATATTTTTATAATCATCGATGAGTGGTGAACATGGGAATGAATCTCATCGCATCGTGGAGACGGTAACCGTACGTACGCACGAGCGACGATATCATTATATTGATGGTGAAATAATATGTAATTAAATGGTATATAATATAAAAAGAATAATTAACATGTTATATTTATTATTTACATTAGTTATACTCATTATTATACCCATCGAAATAATGACGTTTTGGAATAAAATACTACACCACGATGTGGAGACAGTAAGTCGTACGCACATACATATGATGAATTTGTCATATATTGGATGGATAGAATAAACAATATGGTTGTAATGTAATTATAATAACATTAAAATATATAGGAGGTACTGGAGTTATTATTTTTGTATGGAAACAAAAAATAAAGAGGGAGTGGAAGAATAAATGACCTTCAAAGAGGGTGGTGAAATTATTACCTCTTCTTCAGGTGTTTTCTTTTGAGATTATCAAAAGGGTTCCATTGGTTGGATTTCTGATCAAATTACAGACTCTAGTTTCATGTGAGGGAAGTTGGAAAGATATTTGGTTATGGTTTGTCCGAGCCAAATGGATTTGGAGGTGTGATTTTCAAATAAGGTGATGTTCCCTTTTATAAGAGGGGTGAGGGTCACTTTATGAAAAGATTAAAAGATTAATAAATTATACAATAATATTCCATTTATAATGGATACAAATGAATTTATTTAGAGCCTAAATTAGTTATGGGTATAAATACTCCCATTAAATAGGTTTAGAAATGTTAATGTTACCATTTTAAACTGATCATTTAGATTTAACTCTTAGTAAAAGAGATTAACGTTTACCGTGTCTTCTTGTATTCTTACACTATATTGTTAAAAAAACGTATTCTAAACATCAAAGATAACATAAATTATTCCATTAATGACATATATATCATTATTCAAACCCTTTGGATTAACCTTATGCTTTTGGGAATATTATATGAACCAATAATATATTATTTTTAAAAAAAATTAATTTATGTAAATTTTGACACTATTTTGTATTTTGTCTTTGTGAAAGTCATAACAACTTTATCACTTAGAAAAAAATATCGAATAAATACTAACATGTCATATTAAACTATAAAATTATTGAAATCCCTAAAATTTATAAATTTACATTTATTTTGATATTTATAATATCAATTATTTTAAGCATTCGTTATTAAGTTAGTTACATTGTCATCATTGTTTCATAAATAAATTTAATTAGATAATGTCTAAAAATTATAAATATAATATAATGATGTAGGAAAGAGTTTTAGATTTCTAATGAATATTTATAGTCGAATTTTATTTTGTGTAACCCCATATTAAAAATGGTTTAGTTTTTAAACATTGAATTTAACACTTTTAACTCTTCTTAAAATAAAATAATAATAAATGTCCTAATCTAATCAATGTGAGCCTAATGGATTATATTTTATTCCTAAGTTTTTTTGTCAAAATACACTTATCTAATAGATTTATGACACGTGTTATTGTATTTATAATATCTTTTTACCTTTAAGTACCCTATTTACTTTTAACCGTGGTAAATAAATCAAAAGTTACTATTTGAAAAAAATTATTTTCATCTTATTGAACCACATTTTACTTACTGATATCAACTGTGTATCTTGGATTTTTGAAATTCAACTCACAGAAGTGGTAAAATTATGTTTTATGCTAATTTACAAATGCCCCTAGAAGGTGGGTAAAAGATGGTAAAAAGTTCAATAAAATTGTATACATCTAATTTTATTATAAAATTAAACCAATGAATTACATTGAACTTATATTGGTTTCAATTCCCAATTTTTACTTAAAATAATTTTAATTTCAATTAAAAATTATTTAAAAAAATGTATGTTTTAATCAATAACGCAGTGTTTACACTATTCATCAAAAATGAATGTTTTCAGAAAAATACCAAAAACTCACCCTTAGATAATTTTAAAATATGAATTAAAAAATTCATTATATTTTAAAAAATTAACAACATAAAAGTTTTATTAATTAACATAAAACTAATTCCCATTGTCAAAACCAAAAAAAGGGTTTTAAAAAAGTAAAATCTATCAAAAGATTGAAATGTGTTTTTGTCAAATTTAAATGTAAAATTACTTATAATGACCTAAATTGTATTAAATGGATAAAATATTTTCTAATTATAGTTCTAAACCATTAAAATTCATAATTTAACACGATAAATTATCTCGATTAAAAAGTACTTTTCAATTAAATTTTTTTATTTTTCACTATTCATCAAAATATGAAATTATCAGAAAAGTACTAAAAATTTATCCAAAAGAATTTTTTTTTTATTCTAAATAAAAAATTAATTTCATTAAATTTAATATATAATAGTGTCAAATATTTGTTTTAAAAAGGATTCTCCATTAAATAGGTGATAAAATTTCATTTTTTAAAAAATAATTCTTTTATCTAAAAAATTGAATTTGTCCTTATATTATGTCAAAGAAACACAAAATATGAATGTTAAAATTATATTGGATATATATATAATTTAAAATACAGTTAATAATATTCATAACCGCTTTTTAAATGGCTAGTTTGGTTTGTCATGGTGCGCTCAAACTCGTTATTGTATGTAGCTCAAATTATTGAATTACTTTGAAGAGATAACAAACTATAAAATATTGTGGTGTTACAACAGGTATTTATAATTACATCATTTCACCCATGGATTAATGAGAAATGGGGACATACTATTTAGGTTCTAGAGGAAATGTTGAGGGCCTATGTCCGAGACATTAGTGGATCTTGGGTGTAACATATAGCACTTTTTGTGCTTTCCTGTAATAATAGATACCATGGGAAATTTAAAATTGAACCATATGAGTTACTGTATAATAAGTCATGTAGATATTAGTTATATTGGATAGAGGCATAAGAATTAGACTTTTTTGGACCAAGCCCCGTGTAAGATACATTAGAGAATGTTTAGTTAATTCATAAACATTTTTCCATGGATATTAATATGGAGAATTAACACACATATTATTTTCATTGACCCATTTAGTTTATATTGGGAGATCATTTGTTCCTCTGGGTGTTTACACGGTAGGGTCACCATTTGTTTTTTATAGAGGGAATATTCAAAACCAGTTATATGAGGCTATTTGGGATTGTGGAGAGGATCGAAACAATGGTGTACCAATTGGATCTCTCATATAGATATGGTGTTATGTATGATATGTTTCATGTATCACAACATCGTAAGTACCACCTAGAATCTTGTAATTTGATATATGTTGATAATTTTGATCTTTAGGTAGATGAATCCCTTGAGTAGTATCCATTTCATATTATTGAATATAGTGAGAACATGTTGGGGGATAAGGATGTGTCATTAGTCTAGGAGTTGTTATAGTTCGGTAAAATTATAGAAGAAACGTGGGAGTGGAATTAATATATGAGGTCCCAATGGACCTACCTTTTTATCATGGAATCCCAATTATTCATTATATTGCACTGTGACGGTGATCAGTTATATGGTGGGGTGGTTGTAAGATCTTCAACATTCAAGGATTAAATGTCTTTTTAAAAATTTTAGTTAACTATTTTTCAAATGGAAAAAAAATATTCACAAGAATATGAGTGGAATTTAAGATTTCCTAGCGGTCTTAAATGTGAAAGTAGGAGAATATTGTTCATATCTATCACAATGAATAGTATGTGCCTGCTTAGATAAAACTGTGTGCCCTAGACCAGGAAACCATGTAGCAAAAATCCCCTTTGAAAAAGTTATGTTCAGGGCCACTATATAGTTGGGGTTTTCTAGCCACACCATGTGGCATGACCTCCTCTTGGAATGATGGAGACACATTGTTGGCACACAGTTTAGCGAGCCATGCATCCAAGTCGCACTCCCATTAAAAATTGAAAAAATTCCAATTCTCTCTCTCTCTCGGGATTTAAGGGTTATAACATGATTTTACCCATTCCACCTTCCTTCATCATATGTGGTGGAGTAAGAGCTCTCTCATTATCAAATTATGAGTATCATTTGTTTTTATGACATATGGACTATAATCTGCTGAGAATCAATGTTTTAGTAGAGTCAAACCCTCATATTTCAACTTTTTTCTAGAAATAAACTTTTATAGTTATTCTTCTCCTTCAATGACCTATAATATTACATTTCAATAAGATTATTTTTTTTAGATTTAATGGTGGTATGAGTTCAAATCAAGGGACAATGCTATGTGATCCTTCATCTATGAACATGAGGTTTTAGTTCTATAAGCTATATCCAATAGTCTAGATTTTTAATTTCATATTTTGTGGTTGTGTTTGTGTGTTAATTTTCTCTGAATTTTAATCATTTCTATGAAATGAAATATTAGATGTTATAATTTTTCATTGAACCCCTTCTGATCCACATGGTATCCCGTAAGGATGAGTGCATAAAGTCTAATGACACCCATATATGTGTCAATCCATTTAATTTGAAATTGAGTTGTTGAATATTGAATTTATAGGTTTATAGGATAACAAATGTTTATTGTGTTTAGCTTGATGACCGGGTATAAGGTGATGTTTATCCAAACATGTAGGTGTTAAATGAGGTTTTACCTAGAATTGGTAATTTTGATAAAAGAAAATATAATAATGTCAACATTATAAATTGTTTGATTATGAAATTTGAATACAGATCCACTCCCTTTAGGTAGGATAGAAATATTATATATGTCCCTTAAGGTATTACATGGTTTAAGACGTCATAATGAGTCTTTATTGTCCTAAATTTACGGACATGATATGTTTAGAAAGACTAATGCTCTATTATATATTGATGAATTATTTTGCTAAATAAATTTTCCTCTGAGAAAAGGATCTTAATCTACATTAAAATTTTATTAGTTTACCAAAAAAGGCCAAAGTATGATTAATGAAAATGGATAAAATAATAACAAATGATGAAAGTGGCTAATGTAAACCATGATAATTAATGGAACATAATTTATCTTTTTTCATCATTTTTATTTACCATACTCCCACATAAACTATTTTTTATTGGGTATTTTTTGTCACCGTTGGTAATTGGCTATAAAGTTGTACTCAAACACTACACATGCTGTCATTATGTACCAAAGATGAATTCATGGTTTCAGGTCAAGATAAGGGATAAGGGACTATGCAAAATGGTTGATTTTGGGTTCTGGATAGAGCATGGGTGAGTGAACAAAACATTGTGTGAAGGATCATTTCAGGTATTTTTTATCATGTCCTTATTTTGGTATATTCCTTGCACTTGGAATAATTTGACCTGGAATGGAATATGTAATAATATTTTTTAGGAATGTACACAATTTTGGGAAGTATATCTTTGATCCATTTTACCCAGAATCCATTTTTTTATTTTTTAAACAACCACATTTTTGGTAAGTGGGAACCATACATAGAGATCCACTAGTTTATGAATATCCCAAATCCACATAAACCACCACAAACCAAAATCAAAATACAAAAATTAAACATTCAAATTTCAAAAGGAAAAATTCAAAAATACATTAATAATACACAAACAACCATGAGTTTACCCACAAGGATTGACAAACCATCATCCATCACGAGGAGACCTCAATCTTGGAGAGTTATTCATATAACTGCCTTTAGCCATCTTAAGTGTCATAATCATTACTTTCATCAACACTAGATAAGAAACTCACCAACATCGATGCAATATATACCTCTATCATCATCATCATCTGAATTTCACACTGGTCAATGAAAATTAGAAGATACATTCATAACCACCATAAAACTACAACAACATGCAGTCACAAACTAGAGGAATCCAAAACAGTAGTACATTTCAAACTCACATTATCAAAAATTGAATTAAATGGATCATTAACCACAAACTAGACCATCATGAACCACTAATGACTTAATCCATAACCAATATAGAAAAAACCAAACTATAAAACACTATCGGAACCTTCACCGAGAAAGTATCAAGTATATAGAATGCTAAAGAAAATGAATCGAACAAACCTTCATCAAAAACTAAAACATATTGCATGATGGGAACCATTTTCCATGAAACACAACGTTCAAAAACCATTATGGAACCATCGCTTCGAATCCGACTCAGAGAGAAGCATAGGGGATTGATGTCATGTTAGGGATTTGAGTGGTTTATGTCTCCAAGCATCAGCTTCATGATGAAACTGAAACCAAAAACCAAATCCACGATCGAGCCAACACATAAGCACCTAAATAACAAAAAAATTCAAAACCCCTTAATCCAAAACTATTGTGTTAATGTTTTTCCATGTATATGGAATGTGAAACCATTAACCATGTATATGTATGATTTACACCCTCTAGGGGAAATTTTTTTATATTTTTAAATTCCTCACATCCTTATATGTATTTTCCTCAAAATGTAGTAAAAGGATAATTTTTTTAATGATATCATGATTTTTCTACTATAAACTTATTGAGAACCTAAAAAAGATGTGGTCAATAAATTATTATATATAATTAAGTCATTTTAATCAAGCATACTAAGATAAAAATAATTTATTAAATTTATTTTTTATTTTTATATCAATTATATCACCATTTCAATCATTTATAATTTTAATATAACTCAATAATAAAGAGTATATTATTTCATTATTCTACCTATGTATTCATATTAAAAATAATTCACGTGAAAATAATTTATAATCATGGAATGTTGATGTTTTGATCAATTTTATATAATTTATGAACGATGTTATGAACTTATATCATGCATTATTATGAAATCATAATTACTAGTATAATATAATAAAATATGTAAATAATTGTTTCATCATTATTTAAATGACATATAAATATTAGACTCTCTAATTAATAAAACACTCTTCATAGGTTGTAAATTATTGAAAAATGATCGGTGCATAATTAATATTCTATAATAAATATTAATGTACTCACAGAAGGAAATTTAATTATCATAAATAATTATATTTCATCAATTATTTTATAATTAATGAATTTTAATTGACTATATTTTAAAATAGAGTCTAAACTAAAACAACTCTTATAAAAATATTATTAAGAAACTAAAAACAGTCAATGTGGGAAAATACACAATAAATAACTAATATACATGTAAAAAGTGTTTATAAATATAATTAAATAATATTTATAGGTATTAATATTGAACTGAAATTAGTTACTAATATATTTGATCTATATATACAGGATAATAGAGTGTATCTTACTACATAGTGGAATAATTTAAGGATTTCTTTATTGAAAATTTGAATTCCTTATTAAATTTTTAATCTTTATTCCATGATCCTTTTTCAATGGGGGAAAATTCTCTATTTTTATTTTTTTCATGATCCACTTATACTTCATGATATTTAATGTTATATTTTTTATACCTCTCATGTGGGTTGGATTCATATGTAATAATGGCTATAAGGGAATTTGTAACTCTAAGTCCTTTCCTTCAGTTACATAATTTCATACCAGAAAACATTTTTCCAAACATTCATTTTGAATGAAATCCTCATTTTATTTCTGAGGAAGAATTTTTTTATTATAAATTGAAATTAATTATTTTTTCAATTCATTTTCTTTAAAAAAATGGATTTTTTTTATTTTTGAGAGTCGTAAATATGAATTTTATGTCGATGGTTTCTATTGTTTTTCAAGAAAACACTTTGTAGAAGTGAATTTCATTTATCTATCTATATTAAAAATTATCTAAATCATTTGATGTTATATTTTAAGAATTTTTTACTATTATTATTCTAATAGGTGATTTTTTTTGGGATATATATTTTGATGGTTATAAAACACTAAAAATTTATGATTCATTTTCTTTTAAATAATTTGAACATCTTTGATAACTTATGATGCATGAATCACCGAGTTTAAAAGAAACAAAATAGTATATTAAAATATATTTTAAACATGAAAATTATAAGATATTAATTAAGTTGGAGGGTATGAATTATACTAAATAAATTAACATAATTTCATTTATCTATTTAGTATAAAAAATAAGAATCATTAGATTGGAAAAGAAATGTTTTCTAAGAAACTATATTTTCTTAAAAGGAGGTTTAATTGTGCTTTTCACACATATTATTTAAAATTAAATTTTACCACTTTTATAAAATTTATTTTATAAAATAAATAAATAAAATTAAATAATTTCATCAAAATTATAATAGGTATAATATATTTATGTTATTCTAGAATGTTTTATTTTTTTATCAATACTAACAAATTCTGATATTCATTGAAAACAATATATACATTTAAAGTATCTAAAAAGTTAAATTATATGTTTAATTTCATTTAAAGTAATATTTTTTCAATTTTATAATAATTAATACAATTTATCTTATTGTACAACAATTATATTTATTTTTTATATGAAAACCTCAAATACTTATGAGAATTATTATCGATAGAAACTAGCTTTTTCATCATGTCTTTCAGTATAAATTTAAAATGAATTTGGCCACTTATATGAATTGAAATTCCCAAAATGGATTCCTTTTTTAGAATAAAAATAATTTTTATTATATAATAATTTCAACAGAAATATAAACAATATGAATTTTAAAATAACCAAACATTTGATTTTCACAGTTATGGTAAAAGATGATTTACCAGGAGGTTAATCTAACACTATAAGGGTTAAAATAGCCTAACATCTTTTACAGAACAAATTTTATTGAAATATATATACCTTATCACCATTAAAGGATTATAATGACCTATTTTTTGGTTTTTCCATGATAAAAATGTTGTTTTCATTGATTCTTTTTGAAAATCCATTATGTCCTCTCCCCCACTTATAAAATTCCACCCATCTCCTCCCCTCTCCAAACTAGGAATTCAATTTGGGTCAACCAATACCAAATAAAATCAAATCCATAATCCCCTAAAGATATGTTAGATCAATTTTATTGATCATAAATCCATCTTGGGATAGATTTTGGTGTAATTATAAAGTGTAAATCCAAATAAGTATTAATATTATTAAACGATAATTTTTATTTTATATCTTATTTCAACTCACTAAAATATTATTCAAAATTATTGTATAAGTACATAGTTATCTCCAATATATTAATATTTTATTATATTTTTATTATAACCCATATAAATATACTCTTTAATAAAACGGGAAACAAAATCGTCAAACATGTATACGATAGACTACTACCTCGCAAGCTAATGTAAATCGTTTTCTATAAAAAAAATTCATGGTTGGATATAATGGTGGAATTATTGTATATATATATATATAATTTATAACATAATTATTCTTAAAAAATATAATATCACAAATAAATTGTTACTTTCCATTATATTTAAAATATTATAATTTCATTCTTGTGTATGGCATGCTACCAGCTCAGGAAGTGAGATGGTTCATATTTCACTTATTCTTCACATAAAAGGTAGTATGTATATAATTAAGGAATATATGCCATATATATAACATGATATAATTTTTATAAAATTAATATTTCAATAACTTCCTTACCCTTACTACCATTATGGGAATGATATTATCACTCATGTTTATGTATAGCCTACCATCTCTACGAAGCGATGCGATTCATTTTTCATTACCAACTTTTATGAATTATTATAAAATTAGATATAATATGAAAATATAATATTTATTATATTAGTATAATTATATATTTTATTTATTTATATACTATGTTCAGTAATGTGATCTTTGATGATAAAAAATGCATGATAAAAGAAGGCAATAACACTCAAAACAATGAAAATAATTAAATATTATTAAAAATGGTGGTAAAATGTTATAATAGCATCATATATGATTTTAGAAATATGATTATGTTACTTTTCTGAATTAAAAACACGATTTAATCAATTATGTTGGAGTGTAAATCATGTTCAACTAAAGGAATGCTTTAGGTAATGTATATTCTATAAATCTCCCTTCACATAGGCATATTGTAATGTTATTCACCTAATTTCAATTATATGGTGTATATACTGCCCCGTTATCATGTAGTTTTTTTAAATATTTATACATCATGATAATTTATATTTTAATTTGAATTATTTCATCTAAGGGGGTTTTAATTTAAAATTACCATGTAGTAATGAATTTCATCACTCAATTCATTTTCATTTCATTATATTATTTATTTATTTCCTTTTGATATCATTATAATATTTTTGTAATGATAATAATTTATCATATATTTTATATCTGTATAATTTATGTGGGTTTAAATTTTATACATATAATCTATTTATTGATTAATTATCAGTTTAATGTGATGATCATTGTAATGTATTTTATCATAATTTCCATTTTATTCATACATATTTGTTAATATCAACCTAAATTTTTTTTAATTGACATGTTAGGGAAGTTCCATACTAATTAAAAAATGAATTAACTAAAAATGCAAGATAAATGGGGTTAAATAAGCATTAATGGCCACATTCCAAGAAGAAAAAAAGAAATGATTTCAGAGAACATAGTCACAATAAGAAGCATCATAAGAATTATACCAATTAGAGTCTTATCCTAAAGGATCATAGGACCTGTTAACCATATTTTTCTTTTTATATGAATATTAATTCATCAATAATGATTTCATAGATGGAACAAGTTTTAAATCACCATCATCCGCAACATAATCATTCTCTTTAGATAATTCTTAACTATAGGTTGGTTATTCGGGAGTCCTCCTCTATACAATCCCACCTTCAATGGATGTCCTAAATTTACCTTAATTTAAAAAATTTATCATGATTATTTAGAAGATTCATATCATTCACTCTATTTTTCCCCATGATTATAGGAAAAGAGCCATGATGATCCACTTTGGATTTCAAGCCTCCCTCATCTTGGGAATTCACTCCGTGCTCAGGAACCAAAGGAAGGACCATCTCTAGCTCAAACCCAATGTGATAGAAAACATTATTCAGTATCTGGAGCCACCAATGGATATTATTCTTGCTCGTGAGAAATGTCTTCCACTAATTTTAGAAGAACATCACTAATAAAACCCATACCATTTTCATTAAATAAATTTAGTAACAACCCCAACCATTAATTCAATATTCTAGTGCTCAAGTCAGGTCGCCACATGAAATCAATCATGCCTCCCCATATTCCAAAGGATGCTGACTAACAACGAGGGTCAAATAGGTCATGTTGGGAGACTATACCCACATTAGGAGAGTAATCCACCATAGAATATAATTTGAATAACAGAAACAATAGGAAAAATTAAAAAACATGCATAAATAACCAATCCCCAAAACTGGGTACAACCATACGAAATAGTGAATATGACATGCCATGTTACAATGATGTGTGAACAAAAACACCAAAAGGGAGAAAATAATAGAATCCCAAATATTGTTCATACTTGATGTCTAAAACCTCTCCCACATTGTCACATTTCTATCCCAACTCCCTAGCATAGGGCCCTTTCCCTTGTCCTGAGATACAATCATGAAATATATTCGGGTACCACCAGTGGCCCGAGCAGGGTGTGATTATAACTCAGTACGCCACAACCAACAGTTTCTAAAAAATATCTATAAAATTTAGATAGTGCGTGAAAATTATAATTATTGGTAATTAGAGGTAAATAGATCAATAATACATCTTAAGAAATTATCCATTAAATTATTCTACTGTTTAATCTGTGTTCACTACTTATACATTTCACAGTTTAATCTACCATTGTTATTTGTTCAATGGATTAGGCATATTCAATGTTCTCGTGCATATGAGAACAACATCAAGCCATATCTCACTATGTATCATATTATAATGATCTCATAATCCTCACCTCAAAGTCTCAGTTTGGGTGGAATGCAACGGTTAAGAGAATAGAATTCCACCCCTTCCCTAACTCATGAATTTGGTGATGGAACTAGAACCTATGTCCATCCTGGCCTATGGAAGTAGAACCTCAATTATATACCCCGCTCTACCAAGACATGTGCACTTGCTTATTTATCATTCGCCACAATTAAGAATATCACAATAAATATAACCATTAACATCTAAACATCAAAACCATATAGAAAAATGGGAAATTAACATTTTTCTTAAATCTATTAACACATTCATCATTTATATTACATAAAATTTAGCACCATTTCCCATTTCCCCTACCTATATTACTAAGCATAATTCATGTATAAAGAAAATCCCCTAGAATTTTACCATTAATCCCTTTGACCATTTCTTATGCCAACATAAAAACCACATAGAACTATACCCAATCTATGTATATAACTAAAACCCAAATTACACATCCTTAAATCATATTAACATATTCATCATGGGATCTATGTTCTTGCACAATGGGGTACACATACTTAGCTAACTCTAAATCCGGGGAATATCAGCACACCCCATGGGTGTCCCTAATCACATTTGGCTATCCTCTATGCATCTTGTGAGGATCATGAGGATTTCAGATAACCATTTAGACACCCACTATATCCAAATAAATAAAAGGTAACCACGAACTGAATTATAGAAAATTATGTACAAAATCCTACATGCACAATCCGCATGAATCCCATGGGATGACACTCATAGACCACCTACCTTGAATCTATTGGTGAAAACACTCTAAATAGAAGCCTTAGGTCCCTATTCAATCAACCCTTAAAGCCTCAACCTAAACCTTACTGAAAAGGAAGTGTTTGAGAGCTTTAGAAGAAAATAAGAGGGTGATAAAAACCCAAATCCAAAAAAAATAAAGGTGGGGTTTAGCCTTACACAAATCATTAATATGAAACTAACGGTTCTCCAAATGACCATAACATTCAGGAGATGGATCCTTTTAAGCTCTTGAGAGATTGGTTTCAATCCAATGGTCCAAGGGAGGAGGAAGAGAGGAATTTACATGTTGGGTATAAAAAACCCATAATGGAATTTGTGTAAATTTTTTAATGTTTTTGGGACGCACAGTTTCACTGCATGGGTTTCCAAACCATTCACAAACCATGTTTATGCTACTATCCAAAAATCCATCTTCTGCACAGTTTACCTAGGTCTTTTTCACGGTCAGGACTAATCATGCGCAGATTGTGCAACTATCCCAAAAACTCATTTTCCCCCTTTTCCTGTGCTGGACCCCCAGAACACCCCTATCATTCTTATGGAATTAGGAATCACTTATTCAGCCAAAATAAAGAATATAAAAAGAACCATAAGAAAAAACATACCTTAATAAAAATTCAGGATCTTACAACCTCCCCACCTTATAACGACTCGTCCCCAAGCCACTCTTATGGATCATCATTGAGTTCCCAAATAAATTAGATTGGGCGACTGGTCCCGCATATCTGATTCTATCTCCAAAATGTCTTCCTGAACGTTTCCATGTTTCTATAGAACACAAACAAAGGGAAAAACCTTTCCCTGTAAAACATTATCACTATGATCCACAATACGAACTGGGTGTTCCTCAAAGTAATCATCATCTCCAACCTCGACATCCTCGACATTGATCACATGTGATGGATCGGGGTGATACTATCAGTATTTTTAAGCATGGAAAAAAATTTAATATCACTATACCATTGTGGAAGATCCAATTTGTAAGACACATAACTTATCTTTTCCACAATCTCATGTGGCCCCACATATCTAGGCACCAACTTGCCCTACTTCTAAATTTGAGGGTGACCCAACCTTGGTGACACATAAAGAAACACACTATCACTCCCTATGAATTGATTTGGTCAATCAAACTGAACAATAAATGAATTCTTCATAGTCTATGATCATTGCATACACATTTAAATAAAATGAACCTTCTTCAAAGTGTCCGGAATAAGACTTGGTCATATCATCTCAGAATCCCCAACCTCAAACCTATACAACAGAGATCTACATGATCTCCCAAAAAGTTACTCAAATGGTTCAATCTGAACTATAGCCTAAATGATATTTTTGTATGAAAAATAAACAAAATAAAAATGTATTTCCCTTAAACCACCGAAATCTTCAACACAGGATCTCAACATGTCTTGTAATATCTGATTCATAAGATCTGACTTCCTGTCAGTCTATAGGTGGTAAGTCATACTCCAAAACACCTATGTACAATGTTACATCACAGAACAACCAGAAACGTCAGTTGAATCATGGATCAATATCCAAAATCAGTGTGTTAGACACACTATGAAATCTTAATATTTCTCAAAAAAAAATCCCCCAACTGGTCGACATTATAGGTTTTTTGGATTTGCATGAAATGATCCTCTTTGGTTAGTCGATCTACCACTACCCAAATTGCATCATTATTCTAAGGCTTCCTAAGAAGACCCACCACGATGTCCATCATGTTTTCATTCCACCTCTACTCTAGGATAAGTAATGACTACAACAACCCACCAGAATGATGATGTTCAGCCTTCAACTGCTGAAAAGAAAGGCATCATTACAAAAATTTAGCAAATTATTTCTTCATTAACGGCCACCAAAAATGCCATCGATGATCACGATACATCTTATTCAAGCACGGATGCTCTTCCCACTTTTACGCGAGAAACAAGTGCTTCAACTCTTCCCGTAAATATATCGGCACTACACCATGACCATGAACATAAGTAACTCCATCAGAACCAAATGTCCAACAAGAAAGTGTCTCCACACATTTTTTAACTTTCCTTCAGCCAAACATTCCAGATCCACCAACTGAATCTCTTTAACTCGATTCAGAATTTCAAATTCCAATGCTATAGATGCAAGGTTCGTCTACTCATTCCCATCCTATACATCCAAATGTGCCTCCAAAAACAAGGCCCTCAACACCCACTCTAAACTAGATTCCTAAATAACCTAATTCTGAGTCTTTTAATTCATAGAATTAGTGACACAATTCTCTTTTCCTAATGTTTACACCAACTCAAAATCAAAAGAGTGTAGGTACTTGACCCACTTTCGCTATTAAAGATTCAAATCCCATTGAAATAATATATACCTTAGACTTTTATGGTTTCTGAACCCCATAAATGGGTCTCCCAATATGTAATGTGTCCAACACTCTAAGGCATGAACCTCAACAGCTAGCTCGAGGACATGTGTATGATAATTCATTTCCTGTGGCCTTAGATGTCTTGATCTATAACCAAAAACACTATCATCCTTCATCAAAACTACCCCATGTCCAACATCAAACACATCACAGAACAATGTATACCTCTTACCTAGTCGGGGTAAGATCAAAATCAGTGTGGTATTCAACTACTTTTTCCTCTATTAAGAAGAATTCTCACACGCTTATAACCAATAAAACATAATTCACTTCTTGGTCTGGCCTTTTGAGCGGTGCATCCAAATGGGAGAAATCTATAATAAACCTATTGTAAAACCCGTCCAATACTAGAAATCTATGAATATCATAGACGTTCATGAGATTCTCCCATGACCAAAGACCCTATAACCTTCACCATTTCTGTATCCACTAAAATACCTGACCCAGAAATTATTTTTCTAGAATGTGCATGTCATCAATCCAAAACTGACATTTTTATAGCTTGGCATAAAGCCTATGCTTTCAAAGTGTACTCCAGATGATGTCAATATGTTTGGCATGATCACCTGGAGTTCTAGAGTACACCAAGATTTCATCAATTAAGACAACTAAAAAATAATCATGATATGGGTGAATTATTTGGTTCATCAAGGAAATGAACACCATCAGCGCGTTGGTCAATCCAAATAGAATCACCAGAAATTAATACAATCTGTACCTACTTTGACAAGTTTTCCAAGGCATGTTAGAAGGTATCACCATCAACTAATGGTTCCCTGATCACAAATGTATTTTAGAAAAAATAGAGTGACCTCTGAGATGATAAAAAAAGAAATCGATTTAAGGAAGAGGATATCAGTTCTTCACTGTCATTTGGTTGATATTCCTATAATCGAGATAGAGAATCAGGGATCCATCATCCCTATTATAAAACATCTTCGGATATCCCCAAAGTAGTGTACTAGTTGTATGAATCCCTTACGCTCCAATTCCTCTAACTAAACATTCAGTTTGTGGAGCTCTGCTAGCGCCATTCGATAGGGTTGACAGGAAACTGGCGATACTTCTGGAAAACAATTGAGCATAAAGTCATCTTCTCTTTTTGGTGGTAACACCAATATGTAATTAAGAATCTCATCTTATAACCAGTCCACAACAATGGAAAGACTAACTTTCCTTCCTCCCCATCATCTATCATAGGGCTAGAAACATGGGATGTGAGTACCCCCAACTAGTGGCTTAACAACCCTACATGGCCTGCTTGAGTATCTCACTCACAATGAAGGAAATAAGTTATCCCATCAAATTATATGAATGATACCCGACATCACCAACAGTTGATATGATATTTATATAACACCACCAATTCCATTTCCATGATTTGGTGAAAACTTGACATCTCTATGACAAATAGATCCCAACGAAAATCATACCCACCATCCTCCAGATCCCAACTGTTACACTTCCTGATGTCCTCAAATTGTACCCCTAGCAGTGTATCTAGCGACATTACATCACACACGGTCTCTATGATTAATCCCATCACAACAACCAACCAAGTAGAAATAAAGGAATGCTTAACAAATGTATCAAATAAAGCACTACAATCCATGGAAGTTGCAAGAATCATACCTCGAACAGTAGATGACCCTTCCTCACCACCTTCAGTTAGAGCCTGAACTACATAAAGATGTCGTACCCCTTTAGCCAAGGCTCCATCTTGAGTACCCTGCACTGAACAGCTCAGTTTGTAAAGATGATCTCCCCCCAATGTTTCACATCCATCGACTCAACTAGTACAACATGTGCATCTCCAACGACCTTCCTGATATGGGGTAACAGACCCCTTCCTACACACTACACCTTCCTCTAACATCTATCATTCCCTGAATATCGCGGGTTCCTACAGAACCTCTACACAAGGCCTAACATGTTCTATGATCGACACATGAACAATGGGTAAGGACAATAGTAACCCTAGTTCTCTGGCCTTCCACCTTGATTATAGAAAACTAGGTCACCACCTTGAGAATTTGTCCATCTCTTCTCACAGCTCGGTGGGCTTTCACCTTATGGAATGACCTCAAAATAGTGCTTCTTACTATCATAATTGACACCAATTTCTTGACTAGATGGCACCAAAAGTTCACTACCTGAAGCTCCCTTCAGGTTATATATTGAGATAAGGGCTTGGGCAACCACTTTAGCAATCCAGTTCAGACAAAATATATTCACCTGTTATTTGATCGTGTGTCTCACCTTGTCCTGGAAGCCCTTTTCCATGGTTGATTCCTCTCCTATCAATGATGGAATGAAGCACCTCAAATCGGTGAAATGGCTAGAATATTCCATTACCATTATTGTCCCTTGAGTCATCCTCAGAAAATATATAGCCTCCTCCTACCTAAAGGTCTCGGGGTATAAGTTCTCAAGAAGCATCTCCAAAAAATCTTTCCACACCATTCCCTCATCTTTCTCTATTTGGACCATAATGTCCCACTAATATTTTGATTTACCTCTCATAAAATTTGTCTCCAACAAGACTCAATTTTCTAGAGGAGTCTCCAGATGATCATGAATAGTTTGGATGGACTATATCCATAACTCTACTGCTTCTAGCCCACCCTCTTTGATAATGGTTGAGAGTACTGCTGCTGAAACTGCATGGTGATCTCAAACATAATCAGCGCAACCCGTCTTAGGTCTCATTTTATCATCTTCATAAAACAATAAAATTTCTCATAGAACTTATATTCCCTTTTTCTTATGTCACCACATTATCATGATCCACTATTGGAGGAGTGTTCATGGCAACATCCTCATATCTCTCTACTAGCACCTTCCTTTGAGTTGGAATTTCTATTCAATTCCAAACATAATCATTAGATATCAACCATAATGCTCTTACAAAAATAAAAAATCTACAAGTAGGATCATTAATCTCCACAACCCAACTAGTTCATAAAAACTATCCAGACAAGACCACTCATAGCCAGATCACTACCCATGTCCATCTCTCCTTAGGCAATGGCTAACAAGGGTATTCTATTCACATGGTTATAATACTCATCTTTAACACCCATTCAAAACCATTTTCATATCCCAATTTACACTTACAACTAGTTAATACACTTTTTCTTCTTTGTTAAGCACCAATTTATAATTACTAAATACCCTTTTGAATTTCCTTTTTACCCATTCATGTTATCCTAATAGGCACAATTTCATTACTTTAAAAGAAACATATACATCCTAACCTTTTTATCTCGTACACCCATCTCCTCTGTGTTACTATCATGATGCATGTCACTTACATACATAGGTGTCTAAAAGTATGGATGAATAAAAAAACTCGTACCCTTCTGTTCATGAGAATAATATCATAAAAGAATAAAATCACACAATAATTGCATCGCCAAATGGTGAAATATCATCGAATATAACAACAAAAAACAAGAACAATAATTCCCTCCAAGGGTGACCTGTGTTTCCCCCATACACAAGTAAGCTGCTCCCAAGCAAAAGCTCATTACCAAGGCCCACCACATTCCTAACCTCCTATATACCATCCCCAAATAGTATGAAAGAGAAAATAACTTCTCTAATAACACTTTGAAACATACTCATCCCAGAAGCCACTATTATGGTCCTTGAGCCAAGTCTCCACATGACCTCAGGCATGCCTCCCCAAACACGAGTGGTTGTAGAATTGTAGTAAGGGTCTAATAGGTCATGTTGGGATACTATACACTCATTAAAAGAGTAATAAAATTATAATATAATTTAAATAATGGAAAAAAATATGAAATAATCAATAACATTCATAAATAACCAATCCCTAAAACTAGGTACAACCATATGCTATAGTGAATATTCCATGCCATGTTATAGTGCTAATTGAAAACAAAACAAAATGTTAAAAAACATCAGAATCCACAATATGGTTCGGAATCCATGTTTGGAACCACACCCATACATGTCCTATGTCCAACTTAACTCCATACCAAATGGCCATTTCCCTTTTCCTGACCTACAAGCATTAAAGCCGGTCGGGTACCCAATGGCAGCTCGAGTAGGGTGATTATAACTCATCAAACAACCACCAATAGTGTCTACAAAATATCTGAAAAAATTAGACAGTGTATGAAAATTATAATTAATGGTAAATTATGGTAAGCAATTTAATATGAAATTCTAAATGTTGATCCTTTATATTATACTACCATTGAATCCATGATCAATACATAGACATTCCATGGTTTTGTCAACCATTATCATGTGTTAAATGGATTGCACATTTTCAATGTTCTTAAGAATATGTGAATAACATCAAGCCCTATCTCACCTAGAATTACAATATGATGAACTCATAATCCTCACCTCAAAGCCTCAGTCTAGGTGGAATGTAACAATTAGGGGAATAGAACTTTGTCTCGTTCCCTAACCTGTGCGGTTGGGGAGTGGATCTAGAACCTCAGTCTAACTCTACGCATGGGTGTAGAACCTCAGGTCTATATCATACTCAACCAATACTTGAGCACATAATTTTTTTATCATTCACCATAATTACCTATAGAACAACAATCATATCAAATAACATTTAAACATCAAAACCATATTGAAAACATAGAAATTACCATTTTTATTCAATCCAATAACACGTTCATCATTTATCATACATAACCCTTTATCCCCATTTCCCATTTCCCATGCCTATTTTTCTAAGCATATTTCAAGTATAAAGATAGTCCCCTAGAATTTTCCCATTAATCTATTTAGCCCTTTATTATGCCAAACAGACAACCACTTTGGCCACTACCCAACCTATGTGAATAAATAAATCCCCAATTGAACATCATAAAACCCTATTAACATATTCATCATGGGATCTATGTTCTCGTACAATGGCCTACACATATATAGTTAACTCTATGTCTGGGGGATACTGGAACTCCCCATTGCTGTCTCCAATCTTATTTGACCATCCTCCATGCATCCCATGGAGATCAAGAGGTGTTCAATTTACCATTTAGACACTAGCTATATCCAAATAAATCTAAGGGAATGAGGAACACAATAAATTAAAATAATGTACATAACTCTACATGAACAATCCACTTGAAACCCAAGAGATGTAACTTATAGACCACATACCTTGAATTTGTTGGTTAACACACACTCAACTAAATCCTTATATCTCAATTCAATCAACCATTGAAGCCTCAACCTAAGCCTCATTGAAAAGGAAGTGTTTGATAGATTTAGAAGAAGATAATAGGGAGATACCAACCCAAATCAAGAAAGGAATCATTGAGAGGATCAACCTTACTAGGATCTTCAATCTATAACTAATGGCACTGAAAACAGCCCTAAGATGAAGGAGATTGATCCTTATAAGCTCTAGAATGCATTAATTTGTTCCTAGGGTCCATGGGGGATGAAAACAAGAAATAATGAGTTGGTTATTAAAATGATGTAATGGAATTTTTTTAAT
Source organism: Viscum album (assembly GCA_963277665.1). Classification (NCBI taxonomy): domain Eukaryota; kingdom Viridiplantae; phylum Streptophyta; class Magnoliopsida; order Santalales; family Viscaceae; genus Viscum; species Viscum album. Next base: position 393,757,548 of record OY728126.1, read on the forward strand.
TTTTGAAATGTTTCTGGGATTTTTAGTTTACCCACACAGTTTTTAAAACCATGATGCTACTATCCAAAAATATCCCCCTTTCATGGTTTACCCACACGGGTTTCCAAACCGTGCACAAATCATGTGGAGGATAGTTTTAGAAAATCTTTCTCTTGCATGGTTTATATGCGTTATCAGCAAGGTCAGGACTAACCATGCACAAACCATGCGGCTAGCCCAGAAAACTCGTCCCCCCCTTCATGTCCCGAACCCCCAGAACACCCCACGAGCCTTCTTACGGACTTGGGGAACACCTATTCAGCCAAAAGAAATGATGTAAACAGAAATATATGTAAAAACATATGTTAAAGAAAATTCGAGATCCTACAAATTCCTTTCGCAAACACAAATATCAGTATTCTACATTTTCCATTTCCTCAACTTCTTATCACAAGAAGCCTCATGATGAACATTTAGTGAAATAATTGCATACAATATTTTTACAGAACTCATCTTGATCTGTCATATAACATGGATTTCTATACAAAAATTAGTTAATCTCTTATATTCCATTTTTTGAGAGATGTCATCATCCCGTAACACAAAAAATATATTATGAATTAAGAAAGAGCTTATATCTACTTCTACAAGGACCCTAGCATAATGACCAAATTTCACAGCCTTAGTGGTTTTATCTATTTTGATTAGAATTCCCATAGCAGAAGAATTATCAAAAAGAATAACCGAATTCCATTTGATCTAGTGAAGACCAAAAATATCAATCCAAATATGAACTCTGGTATTTTTAATAGAGAAATTATTTATGTGCAATACCCATTCCTGAATGAAAATTGTACCTGAAATTAGATCAATTGATATGATCCCCCACGATCTTCATTTTAGATCTTATGATGGGAAAATTATATGGAGAAATTATTGAATCATATGTATACATACCTAATCAGAATATACTGTTACAGAAGTTAACATTCCAACCAAATAATCAATATTTTAATGTTTTCTTACACCAGGAAGAACATGTCTAGCAATAATTGAATGCTCTCAAAGCATAAAACATTTAATGATAGATTCCCAATTGAATACTACATGGGAAGTATCACCATTTATCCTGATTCCCTCAAAAGAAACCTTACACACAGATGTAATGTGTCTTCAATTGGAATCCCTTTCAGTATCTTCATGGTACCTATTAGTGTTTCATGCTTCTGTTAAATTACTAGATTAAGAATAACCAACATCCACATCCATTGTAGTAGTTATATTTGTGGTTTTAAATTTAATCTCTACCGCATGAAATAATTAGTTTCCATCCAACTTCCCTCAACGCATATACACCTCATCTTCTAAAAGGAGGCTTCAATCATTTGATTTCCCAAAATTTGGAATACATCCCTATAATTGGCCAGAACTCCCACAAAAAAAGTCTTCACCGCCACAAACTTATGTTGGTTGAGCATTGAAAGAATCATTGGTGGTCATAAGTCCCTTATTTTATCCAAGCCATCCAAAATAATGGCAGACCCCATTGATCTATGTGATCTGTCATTCTTGGCTACCAACATTTAATTCTGTCTGCAATCCACCTCAGTAGACACCACTAGAGGTTGATGGACATTATCATTCTCTATCCTCGAATCCAAACCATCACATCAATGTGATGTTTCCCTGTTAGGGGCTTTAGGCACCCTATTGGAGGGTTGAACAACTTCTAGGATCTTGCCTCGAGTGAGATGAATAAAACCAAGATAAATGGGGAAATCATGTTTGAGGAGCATTAACTAATAAGGATAGAAACAAATGAATCTCCATCAATAATATTCTCTCACACCCCCACCATATTCCCCTTCCACCATATTAAATATTCTGTATATATAATGCCACTTTTATGTATTTAAAATCACAATATATTTATTGATGATGATTATATTTGATTTCATGTTTATTCATCAAGGGGTTAGAATTAAAAAGTTACCAAAGAGGTACTTTTTTTACAATCTCAGTTTCTTTTGTGGTTGTTTGCATTATATTGAAACAATAATTATATAGTCGTCATTTATAATTGGTCACTAAATTTATCATAAATATCCATATTATTTTATGATGTATATTGTTATTACATAAGTGGTATCACTTTTTTACATTCTATATTTACATTGAATTTCATTTTCATAACTAGGGAAATATTGATGAATATATAACCTTTATTAAATACAAATATTTGATAAGAATGAATAATTTTTTTGAATGAAATAGATTTTTTAAAATATGGGTAACTATTTGAAAACAAATATAGGTTGGGATGATTTATATTTTTTCCCTCATTTCCTCAACAAATCTTGTGAGACTAATTAGATTTCCAGATCTAATGGATTTTTACCCATAGTATTAAATTATCTTGTGTTTGGTCTTGATAGTAGAGGTATTATGATTACTGAGATCATTACATCCAATAATTTAGCATTTAATTCATTTTCAATTCATTTATTAATAATATCCATCATATTTTCACATTGATATTATCTCTAAATGGATTTCCTTTACAATTTATTGATTAAATGGAATAGGTGTTATGCCAGTTACCTTACCGTATTATTTTTTTCATTATTTCATTCTCATGTTATGGAATTAATGGAATTACTATTAAAATGTTTACATTTTTATATTTAATTATCTTATTTATTGATGATATATTCCATTTAATGTAAGAATTATTTATCATTTTAGTTTACACTTATTTTGAATCCTTTCCCCATGTTATGAATATAATTCATTTGAATGAGTTTCACCAACGATGAGAATTTTTTTAATGTTTTAATTTCATTTAATAATTAAAAATGGGTATAATGTATGTATCTGGTACTTAAAACATCTAAAATAATGCTTCCATCTAGATATGACCCCGCTGTATTGATACCAATGTAATAAAGTGGACATCAGTTCTAGAATACTAGAGTCAGAATCCTTATAGTGGGTATGAGGGTGAGTTTAGAAGAAACCATGGGATCTATATTAAGGAGTAAATAAATTATAGAACATAAACATATGATTTTTTAATATAATTTTATATCAACATCCAAATTCTTCATGAGTAAGATATTATGTATTTTTTAGTAATAAATATCCATCAAGAAACTATAAGTGTACATGGTTCTTGAACATATGTAACTAGGAAAAATAAGACCAAACACTATGTTGTGGTCTAGACCAGATCATATCATGATACACAACCAAGGGACTTAATACCCACCATGTTTTATATAGTCAGGCAATATTATTAACATAATTTAAAATTTCTTTACTAAAAATTATTAAGGATTTCAAAATAATTATATCACAAAATAATAAAAGGTTATGTTTTTGTGATTTACAATGCATAGTTTTTTAATATATTTTATGTGTAACATAATATTAATAATTATTAATGACAATTTAAAATTCATAAATTTATGAAATAATCTAGTATGCTACATTTTTTAGAAATGGAATATTAAAGGATGACGGGTATCAGTACTCAAGGACAATGTAGAGATTTCCCACCTGGGTTAGAAAATATATCTAGTATTTGAACTAATAAGATCATGGATATATTAGTGTAGAAAAATAAATTTATGATGAATATCCTTGACTGGATGGAGAAACATATTAGGCGGCATGATTCTCCTAGGTTTGACAGCTTAATTCAATATAATCCCCCATCATTTGGTGGGACTACACATCTATTGGTATTTGATCGAGAAATTAAGTCTCCTGATAAGATATTTATCGAATTGGGATGCATTTAAAAGAATTAGGTTACACTTATATTGTCTTGTCTCTAAGACAATGTTGATCAATGTCACTCATTGATCTAGAATACTTTAAAGGAATGGGTTTTAGAATAGATGTAATGTGAATATTTGAAATATATTTTCATTAAAAGAATATATCTTGCATGAAGAACAATTTAAATGATGATAAGGTTCTCTATAATTAATAAAAAGGAAGAATAATGTGATTCAGAGTATAAGGATACCACAACAAGGGTATCCAGTTATGTTATTTATTTCATGTGAAACATGATGTGCATGATTAATCATTTCTTTGATAGAATTAATAAAATTACTTGAACCTCACTGACCTAGTAAACATTTTTACCTTTGATGAAATAGTTTTATATTAAACCAAAATAGAAAATTAATTATACACATCATACGGGTTCTGGGTAAATAAATAAAATAAGTTCTTGAAAGAGAACCTAGAAATCAAGAATGCAACAAAGAAAAAAAAAGAAAATTATGTAATTTCCTTATTGCGATAGTTGTGGAATCATTCATCCTAAAATATGATTTATGGAATTTGGAGTTTGTTATATGTGCGAATATAGGGATCATAAATCTAAATATTGAAAATGGTAGAATGAAAAGATTTATATTCAATTATTAAACTATAGGGATATACGGACTACAATAATGATTTCCCCAAGATTAAAGTGAGTCAACTATTGAATTGGATGAGGTGATATGGAATGATTTTGTGATCACTCAGTTGGGGTTGATATACCCAATGATTAATGAAATTTACTTTCATGATACCTAAAAATTTGTACAATCTTTTATTTTCTTCTAGATCCACACAATCATTTACATCATCCACGTATGTAATGAAAATCAAATATTTCTCTAATCCTTTAATAATAATTTTTTACTCGAGAACCTAGTGTTATTCTCTCTTTGACAAGGATGTTTCCTAAATTCCCTATTTTGACACGTAAATGTTCATTAATTTATTACATTATTATCATAATTTTGGTTTAATTGAATACAATCCTTGGTATGTAATAGATTTCAAGATATGATTAAATAAGTTATTTTGTGATTATTGAAAATAAAATTCAGGATGAAAATGTCTAATGAATTATATTTAAAGTAGGTATATCTTTATTTGAGACTTTTTTAGATCCACCACTATTGGATCTAAAGAATTAGATTTTTTTGGATGAAGAGAAGACCCAATCTAGTGATGGATAATGTAATTTTTAAATTGAGGATTCACCTATTATATAGATATAAATTAATGTATTTCTTATGTAATTAACTATATATCCATGAAAACATGAAGTTTGTTTTTCCATTAATTCAATGCCAGATGTATGAAAAACAAGAACTACTCCCTGTTGAATGGAAACTATTGAATTGTTGGGGATGAATAGAAAACTAGAGTATTTCTATGATAATTGATTTATTCACCCAATTATTTCAACATGGAGATCCCCAATTATCCTTTTCATGGATGTTGACATTTCCACAAGGCTTGGAATTGATATTCGGGAAATGAATGATATTGCGATAATCAATATGTATAGTATACATCATATTGATGACTTATTTGATATACTTCTTTGAGCCCAATATTTTTCAAAAGATCAACCATCAACATGGGTTTCATAAATTTTTAATAAAAAATTAATATATTTTAAACATAGGTTTCTAAATTTGGAATGACCATTATGTGTTTTCCATAATTATATTTGTATTGACAAATGCAACCACAACATTTAGAAATCTAATGATTAAAGTATTAATTGAATATATCGATAATTTTTTGTGGTATTAATTATTATATCTGGGTGTATTATGATCGATATTTTGAACCTGATAATCTAGTATATAACATTCTTTATACAGTTAGAATGCATTATTTATAATTAAAATTGAGTAAGTGTGTGTTTTGGTTTCATGATGTTTATTTTCTTGGCCATATTTTCTCACAAGATATATTCTATACTGATCTTGAAATGAAGAAGATGGTCTCTGAATGGACTACATCAAAGAAAATAATTAGGGTATGTAGTTTCGTTGGTTTTTTAGATCACTATTGGTTATTATTTTTTGAATTTTTCTTTATTGTCTACCTCGTTATCAAAGAATACATGTAAATGAATTTTGATCATTTGGAAAGAAGAGTGTGAATAATGTTTTGATGAACTGAATAAGAGATAGTTCAGTGCTCCAAATTTGATACTACTATATAGAAATTATGGTTTTTTGATATTTATTGATTAATAAATGATGTGACATTGTTTTTCCAAATGAAAAAAGATAGTTTTACGTCATATGCATCATAGAAATTGAAGACTCGAGAATAGAACTATCCAACCCATGAAGTTAATTTTAAAATTTTAATATTTTCTACGAAGATATAGATACATGGATTTTTGGTGAATGATGTGATATATATATATATGTAACACCCCATGCTTCCACGGTGCGCTTCTCTTTGAATAATACAGTAGTGTGTGTTGTACGCAACATCGAGTTCTAACACACACCACAACAAATCAAACTAGCTGTTATGAATAGTAATATGCACTTTTTAAAAATTTATAAAATTTTTCTCTCATAATTGACTTCATTTTTGGATTTGGAATATCAAAATTATCCTAGGGTAAAATTTTGGAACTTTTCGGATAACATTTATATTTTGATGAATAGTGAAAATTACTAAATTATAATTAAAATCAACTTTTTTAATCAAAATAATTAATAGTAATAAATTATAAATTTTAGTGGTTTTAAAGTATATTTATAATATATTTTTACCATTTAATACAATGTAGGTCATTAGACATAATTTCACAATTAAATCGGACATGAATAAGTGTCAATCTTTTGATATTTATTATCTCTTAAAAACACGCTTTTTGTTTTAACAACGAGAATTAATTTTAAATTAATTTCATCCACTTATATGTTTATAATTTGTAAAAATGGATTCCATATTTTTAATCAGGATATACAAATTTTGTAAATAGTTAACTTTTATTTTTAGACATTTTGAATAATTACTTCAATAAATATTTTATTTACCATGGTTAAATGGTAAATCCAGTAAATAAGGGTAAAAAATAATATTATAATAATAATAAATTATCCTAAAACATTTTCTAACCTTATTGGTTGAAACATTTCCGACCATGGGCATCTTTGGGTCGATTTTGGGACCCCATGGAGCCACTTGTAAGTGATAATGAAACTTTATATTAATTAAGTTAAAATAAATACAAAAATCACATAAGCAGATAGATTTTAGCAAAACAATTTTTACATAGGGTAATATATGTTTGATTTTCGACTATAAATATTCATTAGAAAGTTAATATTATTTCCTACATAATGGTATTTTATTTATAATTTTTAGACATTTAATAATTAATATTATTTATGACACAATAATGATGCAGTATTTTCCTTATTAATGAAAGAATCAAATAATTGGTATTATAAATGTTCAAATTAATATAATTGGAATGTTTTGATAAAATCCATGAATTTTATTTCTTAATATGACATTATGGGATGGCATAAATGATTTTTTTTCGAATTAAGAATGTTTTTATGACTTTAAAAAAAATCAATTATTGAATAGTGTCAAAATTCACATAAAAGAGTTTTTAAAACAAATATTATATTATTAAATGATATTAAATTCATAAAAATATGAGTATTGGCCAAGAGACTTATATCATGATTTTTTTATCATTAATGGACCACTTTGGGATCTCTTGGATGTATATAGTAAGTTTATTAACTATATAATATAAGAATACAATGTGACATGGTAAATGTTAAACTAATTAACAAAGAGACAAATCTAAAAGATAAGGTTAATATAGTGACACAAACCTCTCTAAAACCTATTGGTTGAGTGGTTTTAGACCTATTCCCACCATAAATTTAAATAATTCACTTTGGATCCATTAGAAACCGAATATTAATTTATTATAAAATAATATTTCTAGCTTTTCCAAAGGTGCATGTCACCCTTCTTATAAAAGGGAACACGCCCTTCTCACTAATTCACAAATTCAAAACCTTTTGGCTCGGCCAACCACTTTCCAAATACTCTCTAAAATTACTTCACTTTAACCTAGAGGCCTTAGTTTGATCAAAAAGCCACCCTAAATATCTCTTTTGCTAAAATCGAATGCAAGAACCCAAAGAAGAGGTAATGTTTTCACCACTCTCTTTCTAGTTTCATTCTTCTTCAACTTATTATTTATTTGTTATTCCCATTATAAAATAATAACTCTAGTATCTTATATTTACTGTGATGTTTTTTTAAATATGGTACAACCATATTCAGTATTCTATCCATCCTTTGAATGACATGTCACCATACGTGCATACGTACGGCTTATTGTCTCCACCTCGTGGTGTAATTGTTATTCAATAAATTATCATTTGGATGGGTATAATATATATAACCTGATAATGATTCTGTATATATAATATAACATCCAATTAAATATTATTTTAATATCAAAAGAATGATATTGTCCCTCGTGCATACGTACGGACTACCGTCTCCACGAACGCGATGAGATTCATTCTCCATCGTATCCATTCAAGTATAATTATCATTTGATGATTAAAAATAATTCTTAAGGACATGATATCATTCTGGATATGAATAAGATACAACCTATCGATAACAAACATGGCTTACGTAACAAAACATATATGAGTAAGTTAACACCCGAAACGACGATAATACTAAGATATTGTTAACAAAGAAATGTTAAAAGATCATATTTGATATCATATTAATGTATATGATTATTTATAATTTAATAAAAATTATTTCACCATTATACAGGAGGTTAACCAGCCCCCAACTGAGGAAAAGTACAAGTTAAGGGTTTATTTCTCAATCTCTTCATTATCCGAGGTTGTTTATACGTAATAATCTACTAGGACTTCTTTATCATCCACATCCATGTTTCATAAAAATGTTTTTCAATACATTTTTACTATTTACTAGAATATGGGTTAAAGTCATTTATACCATTGTTTGAATTTTTATAATACGTTTATAATGGAATCATTCCGTCTTTTTCCAAACAATGCCCTTTTTATCATTTTTGAAAGAAATAAGGTAAGAATGTCTTTTTTTAACTAATGCGGCGGGTGCGGATATTTTCCGCCATTATAAAATCTTCGAAGCTTCACTTACAAGATTATAAAAAAAATTCATATTAAATGTTTTATTTTATAATTATGTAACATTTAAATGAATTCAAAAAAAGAGATATTTCACTCAAATAGTTTTGATTTCATCTATGTCAACATCCTTTGATGGATTTTAAGCTTATTTGAAGTTGATTTATTATGATACAAAACATCTATATTGTATTAAAGGTTTTGTGATATGATTGAATGTGGATGTGTTATTTTTATACCATTCATGGTTTATGGATGAAGTATTTACATTTCATATGCTAGTTTTATTACGAATGTTTATGTCATGCTTAAACCTTTTCATATGGGAATGCATTGGACTTAATAAGTGACGGGTGGAGCCCGCTATAGCTCATAGATGCATCGGTAGGTCTCATGAGACAAACTACTGTCTTAGCAGAAGGCTTTGACCAAATCTTCTTTGTAGTCTTGGCACGAGGCCTTGACTATGTGGTTATAATAATCTGGCATTATGCATTGCATCATTATGAATGTTGTTATTGATATTGCATGTGATTATTCGACTAGTAGAATATCCATGTGAATAAGTATATGGAATTATTTCATTTCATTTCTCCCATATTATTCTGAAGTTCATGTTTTAAAAGGGTTTTGTTTTAGTTATACATTGACCAAAATGTTTATGCTTATTTATGAATGTTTCCGCTATATTGTTATCCTTACTGGGCATTTGAGCTCACCCTTTTCTATGTATTACTTTTCCCAGGATGTGATGAAGTATTTTATGAATGACCTGTAGGGATAGTATGAGGGGATAAGATTGTGGAATATGGAGACTATATTGTTGTAGTTTTTATTTTATGAGGTAATGTAAACTTTATGAATGTATCTGGTTATTCCAAGGCTACTAAACTAATCAGTCTTTCGAGACTTGATCTTTCTTGTGATCATGCCAATGTTATGTAATAATGCACCGACTCTGGGAAACTAGGGTTAGGGCATTATAGTTGGTTTCAGAGGAAGTTTAGTACAAACCTTGGAATCCAGATTTAGATAAACTCTAATTAGAGAACATAGACCTAAGATGGACTTTGAGGATTATTATAGAAGAACATCCTAGAATTTTGGTATTGTAGAGATTTTGTGATTTTTTCGAGCAATACATCCATATCTAGATACGAGTAAGTAGAGGCGGCTCTGGCACAGATGTACCTAGGGGTAAAACCCGAAAACAACGCTTTGAGCTAGACTCGAATGGGAACAGGTGCACGACAACGGGCCTTGCTTCACTCTTGGTTACGACACTCCCGGGAGATATGATTAGGATAACTCCCATTTTCTTTACAAATCATTATGAAGGGATTATGAGTATATACTTTCTCAAATAAAATTTATGATTATGGATTATATCCATAAATAGTTCAATTTATGTTAAGTCTTTTATAAGTATGGAATTATATATTTTGATTCATAAACTGATCTAGTTTATGCCATGGTTTAGAAAATATCCCCTAGTGGAATGAATTGAAACCATATCAATGAACACACTCTATGTAGGGATTGCCCTCCTGCTCAAGATAATTATAGTTGATCTGGTGATGCAACTGGTGCTGATCAGCTAATCACCATACTAGGACAACTCACTCCGGTTATGAATAATAACCATACCCGTATGGAGCACCTTGATCCGCAGCGTGGGGGATCAATGTTAGATCTCTTCATGAGGAAACAAACACAAATGTTCAATGGGAGTACAAATCCCTTAGTAGCTGATCAATGGATAAATTACCTAGAGAAAATATTTCAGTCTTTGGGGGGTAGTGAAAGGGAAAAAGTTATCATGGTAGTTTACCGCCTCACTGGATATGATGATCAATGGTGGTCATTGATTCAAAACACAAAGGAAGATGATGAAGTATCAAATATGGAATGGAGGGAGTTCAATGATCTGTTTTTATCAAAATACTTTCCTCGTGACCATCGAGCAGATATGGAATGACAATTTCTATGTTTGAGACAAATGGATGATGATAATGCCCCAAAGTATGATTCTTACGTTACAAGGACAGAAATGTATGCTAGAGATTATATACATAACCTAAGAAGTAAGATTTATTGTTTCTTTGATGGGTTAAAACCATTTCTACATCGAGCAATAGTCTCACAATATTTCTCGTCCTACGAAGACATTGTGTCGTGTGCTATCAAGATAGAAAAGGAATTCTCTAATTCGTATGACTTTAAAGCAAAGAAAGATAAGAATAGATCTGCTGATCAATCTGGGAATGGATATAAGGGGAAGAAGGGAAAAGTTGAATATGCATCCTGTAGTAAATGTGGGAAGAAACACCCTGGTACTTGCTTAAATGGAATGGGAGCCTATTGCAAGTGTGGTGAAAAAGGCCACCAATCTCGTGATTGCAAGGGGAAGAAGGAAGCTATAGATGTCCAATGCTACAACTGCACGGAGATGGGACATTATGAAAATTAAGGTCCTAAGCGTCTGGGGAACCTACCATATAAAAGGTCAAGGGATCAAGGCCACGCTTATGCTATCACTACTACTGAGGTAGAAGCTCCGAAAGACGTGGTGGCAGGTAATTTAATGGTTTCCTCAAGTTTAGCAAATGCATTATTTAATTATGGATCATCGCATTGTTTCATATCTTCTGAGTTTGCTATGAAAATTAGATATTTCCAATTTGATTTAACAAGGGATTTGTCAGTTAAAACTCCTAAGGGAAGTATCATTGCAACAATTTTTTGTGAATCAGTCCACATTAAAGAACATAAATGTTCTTTATCCGCTAATATCATCATCATACCTATGATTGGGTTTGATATAATCCTCGATATGGATTGTCTTTTGGACCATGATGCAATGTTATATTGTATGAATAAGGAGGTTACAATTTTTTATTATGATGATAAGGAACACCTTATCTTCAGAGTAGAATCTTCACCAACTAATTATTATCTAGATCCACCCCCAGTAGCTCAACTGAATTAAATTATTAGGGAGGAAGAGAATACAATGTCTGTGGGTGGGGAAAGGAATGTTCAAATAGAGGATATACCTATTGTGAAAGAATATGTAGATGTGTTTCCAGAAGATTTACCTAGACATACTCCAGAACGAGATTTTGAGTTTTCCATTGATTTTATTCTTGGATCAAGGCCTATATCGAAGACCCCTTATAGAATGTCCACTATAGAATTTGTTAAACTAAAGAAACAACTAAAGGAATTGATTAATAAGGGATTTATTCGCCCAAGTGTTTCTCCATGGGGAGCCCATGTTCCTTTTTTTAAAAAGAAAGATGTATCAATGAGATTATGTATCGATTATAGGGAGATCAATGCTATAACAATAAAGAACAAGTATCCCCTACCTCGCATTGATGATTTATTTGACCAAATACATGGAGATCAATACTTTTCAAAGATTGAACTATGATCTGGATACCATCAGTTGTGTGTGAAGAAGGAAGACATTCTGAAGATAGCATTTCGAACAAGTTACGGGCATTACGAGTTTACAGTAATGCCTTTTAGGATGACTAATGCACCCTCTGTATTCATGGATATAATGAATAGAGTTTTCAAGGATTATCTCGAGGATTTTTTGGTGGTATTTATTTATGAAATATACTCTAAAATCTACAAATATCATGAAAATCACTTGCGCATTATCCTAAAGACTTTGAGAAGACATGAATTATAGGGGAAGTTTAGCAAGTGTGAATTCTGGCTTCAGGAGATTTCTTTTCTTGAACATATTGTCTCTAAAGATGGAATCTATGTTGAACCTTTTATGACCAAGGCAATCCATGAATGGCCATCACCTACGAGTATAACTTAGGTACACTGTTTTATTGGTTTTGAAGGTTATTATTGACGTTTTGTCCAGAATTTTGCCCGATTGGCAAACCCATTAACAAAGCTCCCACGTAAGGGGGTTAAATTTGTTTGGACAAAAGAGTGTGAAGAATGATTTGAATAACTGAAGAAAATATTATTCAATTCTTCTATATTGACTCTACCATTGGGGAATGATGGGTTCGTTATTTATAGTGATGCATTGAAGAAAGTACATGGTTGTGTCCTTATGCAGAATGATAGGGTTATTTCCTATGCATCACGACAGTTGAAAATTATTGAGAAAAACTATCCTACTCATGATCTCAAGTTAGAAGATGTGATATTTTTTTTGAAGATATGGAGAAACTACATCTATGGTAAAAAATGTGAGATTTATACTGATAACAAGAGTTTGAAGTATATTTTCTCACAAAAAGAACTCAACATGAGGTAAAGGATATGGCATGAATTACTCAAGGATTAATATAGTACAATACACTACCACCCGAGGAAGGAAAATAAGGTGGCATATTATTTGAGAAGAAAAGATCATGGAGTTTTGAACAATATGTGAATTGAAAGGGATCCAATTTTCCTTGATCTAGTGAAGATGGACATGGGAATAACCATGGAAGGTGAAACATCAGTTCTTTTTCAAATGGTTACCAAACCACATTTACTATAATTTATTAAGAGTTCTCATACCGATGATGAACAATTTTAAAAGAAGATTAAAGCTGTGAATGATGGGAGATTGAGAGACTCTGTGTATGAAGAAGGAATTTTGAAATTCGGGAAAAGTCATTATGTTCCCGATATTCCTGATTTAAAAAGGGAATTTTTAGATGATGCTCATAGTTCCAATTTCCCTATACACCCTGGGAGCACCAATATTTATAGAGATTTAATGGAAAATTTTTGGTGGGACAACATGAAGAGGGAGATTGATGATTTTGTGTCAAGATATATGGTTTGTCAACAAGTGAAAGCTAGAAGGCAACAACCTGGAGGAGTCATGCAACCTCTTCCCATACCTGAGTGGAAATGGGAAAATCACTATGTACTTTGTCATGGGACTACCAAAGACTCCTAGAAGGAATGATGCAATATGGGTCATTGTTGATCGTCTTACCAAGTCAGCACATTTTCTTTCTATAAGGGAAGATTTACCTCTTGAAGCTCTAGCAAGACTCTATATTAATGATGTTTTGAGACTTCATGGAGTACCCCTTTCGATTGTTTCGGATCGAGATCCTCGTTTTGCTTCGAGATTCTGGAGGAGTCTTCAGAAGGCCTTGGATACTGAACTTCATTTGAGCACTACTTTTGACCCTCAAACATTTGGACAATCTGAATAGACTATTCATACCTTAGAAGACATGTTGAGATCTTGCTCACTTGACTTTCAGGTTATGTGGAATCAATATTTACCGTTGGTATAATTTTCCTGTAACAATAGCTTCTATTCAAGTATTACGATGGCACCATATGAAACGTTATACAGAAAGAGATGTCTCACACCAACCTTTGGGGATGACGTTGGCGAAAGAAAACTTGTAGGCCCAGAACTGGTGGAGCAAAAGATGGAAAAGGTGACGGTAATCCAAAACCACATCCAAACTGCTCAAAGTAGGAAGAAGATCTATGCTGACAACCAAAGAAAGGATTTGGAATTTTAGGTGGGAGATCATTTTTCTTGAAGGTATCTCCATGGAAGGGAGTTATACATTTTGGCAAGAAAGTTAAATTGAGTCCCAGGTAAATTGTTCCATTCAAAATTATAGAACGAATTGGGGTTGTAGCTTACCGTTTGGCAATGCCGCCAAATCTCTTCAAAGTTCACGATGTGTTCTATGTATCACCGTTGAGAAAATACATGCCCGACCCAATGCATATACTCACCTATGAGAATTCGAACTGGAACCCGATCTGTCTTATTACGAAGATCCAATCAGGATTATTGATATAAGAGAACAAGTGCTGAGAAACTGGACGACTCGTTTGGTAAATTTTCTATGGAGAATCCATATGATGGAAGAGGCAACGTGGGAACCCGAGGAACTTATGATGAAGAACCACCCGAGACTTTTTATGAAATAATATTCTTGAAATTTTGAGGATAAAATTATTTGAAGGAGGGGAGAATGTAAAACCCCAAGCTTCCATGGTATGCTTTTCTTTGAATAATACAGTAGCGTGCATTGTACGCATCTTCAAGTTCTAACACACACCACAACCAATCAAACTAGCCGTTATGAATAGTAATACCCACTTTTTGAAATTTTATAAATTTTATCTCTCAAAATTTACTTAATTTATGGATTCGGAATATAGAAATTAGCCTAGGGTAAAATTTTGGAACTTTTTAGATAACATTTATATTTTGATGAATAGTGAAAATTACTAAATTTTAATTAAAAACAACTTTTTTAATCTAAATAATTAATAGTAATAAATTAGGAATTTTAGTGGTTTTTAAGTATATTTGGAATATATTTTTACCATTTAATACATTTTTGGTCATTAGACATAATTTCACAATTAAACCGGACATGAAAAAGTGTCAATCTTTTGATAGTTATTATCTATTAAAAACACGTTTTTTGTTTTAACAACGGGAATTAATTTTAAATTAATTTCAGCCACCTCTGTGTTTTGAATTTGGAAAAATGGATTCCATATATGGAATCAGTATGTCCAAATTGTGTAAATAGGTAACTTTTATTTTTATACATTTTGAATAATTACTTCGGTAAATATTTTATTTACCATGGTTAAAGTGTAAATCCTGTAAATAAGGGTACAAAAATAATATTATAATAATAATAAATTACCCTAAAACGTGTCCTAATCTTATTTTTTGATACATATCCGACCATGGACATCTTTCGGTCGATTTTGGGACCCCATGGAGCCACTTGTAAGTGATAATGATACTTTATATTAATTTAGTGAAAATAAATACAAAAATGGCATAAGCATATATCTTTTAGCAAAACAATTCTTACATAGGGTTATATATGCTGGATTTTAGACTATAAATATTAATTATAAAGATGAAAATATTTCCTACATAATGGAATTTTATTTATAATTATTAGACATTTAATAATTAATATTATTTATGACACAATAATGATGCAGTATTTTCCTTATTAATGAAAGAGTCAAATAATTGGTATTATAAATGTTTAAATTAATATAATTTGAAAGTATTGATGACATACATGAATTTTATTTATGAATATGACATTATGGGATTGCCTAAATGAATTTGGTTCGAATTAATAATGTTGTTAAGACTTTATCAAAAATCAATTATTGAATAGTGTCAAAATTCAAATAAAAGAGTTTTTAAAACAAATATTATATTATTAATTGATATTAAATTCCTAAAAATCTAATGTTCGGACAAGAGACTTATATCATTATAGGTGTATCATTAATTGACCTCTTGGGGTCTCTTTGATGTATATAGTATGCTTATTAATTATATATTATAAAAATACAATGTGACATGGTAAATGTTTAACTAATTAACTAAGAGTTAAAACTTAACGATAATGTTAATATAGTGACCCAAAGCTGCCTAAATCCTATTGGTTGAGTGGTTTTAGACCTATCCACTCCTTAACCTTTAAATAATCTACTTTGGATCCATTAGAAACTTAATATGAATTTATTATAAAATAATATTTCTATCTTTTCCAAATGTGCCCCTCACCCCTCTTATAAAAGGGCACTCCCCCTTCTCACTAATTCACACATTCAAAGACTTTTGGCTCGGCCAAACCATGCCTAAATACTCTCTAAAATTACCTCACTTCAACCTAGAGGCCTTATTTTGATCATAAATCCAGTCTATGGAGCCCTTTTGATCAAATCAAAAGGAAGAACCCGAAGAAGAGGTAATGTTTTCACCCCTCTCTTTAAAGTTCATTTCTTCTTCAACATCATCTTTCATTGTTATTCCAATTCTAAAATAATAACTCCAATATCTTATATATACTGGGATGTTATTATAAATATGGTACAACCATATTCAGTATTCTATCCATCTTTTGAATGGCATATCACCATACGTGCGTACGTACGGCTTACCGTCTCCACATCATGTTGTAATTGTTATTCAATAAATTATCATTTGGATTGGTATAATAATGATTTGTAATTTATGTAAATAAAAAATATAACATGATAATGATGTTTTAATTGTCGCTCGTGCGTACGTATGGACTACCGTCTCCATGAACGCGATGAGATTCATTCTCTATCATATCCATTCAAGTATAATTATAATTTGATGATTAAAAATAATGTTTAAGGACTTGATATCATTCTGTATATGAATAAGATACAACCTATCCATAAGAAACATGACTTACGTAACAAAACATATACGAGTATGTTAACACCCGAAACGGCGATAATACTAAGATATTATTAACAAACCAATGTTAAAAGATCATATCTGATATCATATTAATGTATATGATTCTTGTATAATTTAATAACAATTATTTCACCATTATAAAGGAGGTTAACCTACCCCCATCCCAGGAAAATTACAAGGTAAGGGTTTATTTTGGAATCTCTTTATTATCTGAGGTTCATTATATGTAATAATCTACTGGGACTTCTTTATCATCCACATACATGTTTCTTGAAAATGTATTTCAAAACATTTTTACTATTTACTAGAATATGGGATAAAGTCATTTATAACTTTGTTTGACATTTTATAAGATGTTTATAAAGGAATCGTTACGTCGTTTCCAAACAAGGTTCTTTTTATCCTTTTCGACAGTATTAAGGTAAGAATGTCCTTTTTTAACATATGCGGCAGGGGCTGCTATTTTCTGCCATTATAAAATCTTCAAAGCTTCCCATACAAGATTATAAGAAAATTTACAATGTAAATGTTTTATTTTATAATTATTTAACTTTAAATTGAATTCAAAAAAAGCGATATTTCTATCAAATAGTTTTTATTTCATCTATGTCAACATCCTTTAATGGATTTTAAGCTTATTTGAAGTTGATTTATTTTGATACAAAACTTCTATATTGTTTTTAGGTTTTGTGATATGTTTGACTGTGGATGTGTTATTTTTATACCAGTCATGGTTTATGGATGAATTATTTACATTTCGTATGCTAGTTTTAATACAGATGTTCATGTTATGTTTAAAACATTTCATATGGGAATGCATTGGACTTAATAAGTGATGGGGGGAGCCCACTATAGATCCTTGATGCATCGGTAGGTCTCATTAAACAAACTAGTGTCTTGGCACAATGCCTTGAAAAAATCTTATTTGTAGTCTTGGCATGAGGCCTTGACTATGTGGTTATGATAGTCTAGAATTATGCATTCCATCAATATGAATGTGGTTATTGATATTGCATGTGATTATTCGACTAGTAGAATATCCATGTGAATAAGTATATGTAATTTTTTCATTTTATTTATTCCATATTATCCTGAAGTTCATGGTTTCAAAGGCTTTTGTTTTAGTTATACATTTCCTTAAATGTTTATGCTTATTTATGAAACATTCCGCTATATTGTTATCCTTACTGGACATTTGAGCTCACCCATTTCTATGTTTTATTTTTCCCAGGATGTAATGAAGTATTTTATTATTGACCTGCAGGGATAGTATGAGGTGTTAATAGTGTGGACTATGGAGACTATATTTTTGTATTTTTCATTTTATGATGTAATATAACCATTATGAATGTATCTAGTTATTCCAATGCTACTAAACTAATCGGTCTTTTGAGACTTGATCTTTCTTGTGATCATGCCAATGTTATGTAATCATGACCCGACTTTGGGAAACTGGGGTAGGGGTGTTACATATATATATATATATATAAGGATCATAAAATTTTTAAAAAAAATGTTTACATAGAAACATATCGTTGTGAAAAAATGTTATACATCGATCTATTCAATGACTATGATTATATTGTACACTTCCACATACTGAAATAAAATAAATTAGAAGAATAATTAAGTATAAATGATCATATAATTTTACCCAAATGATGATTCAAAGAGATACTATATTCTAAGATCATGTAAATATGAATATGGAAATTATTAAAAAAAGTGGAAAATAAATCCTATTTTAATTTATTGCAAAACCATATTTATTTGAAAAGATAAAATGATATTGATATGGTGATGAGATTATTCAAAATAAAATTAGTTTTGAAAATGATTGGAAAATGGCATACTATATTTGTAATAATGGTGTTATGAAATTTTTAAACTGATATTTGTTCCATACATACCTATGATAAAAAGGGAATTTTTGTAGATTTAACATAGCATGAATATCACTATACACCTTTGTAGCACCATTATGTATAAGTATTTTAGGGAAAATATTTTGTGAGGGAATAGGAAGTTGGAAATTGATGAATATATATCATGAATAAATTTTTAAACTGTTCAATCATGGGATATCGAATCCTAGGGAGTAATGAAACCTATTACTATTTCAATTTGGAATTATTATGACATTACAATGAACATCTTCATAGGACTACCAATCTCACCTATAAAAATGATGCATTATGGGTTATTTTTTATCACCTATACAATCATCACATTTACCCTCAATAAAATAATATTTATCTATTGACCACCTCACAAGGCTATATATTATTGATTTTTTAAGAATTCATGGCACACCTTTTTAAATTATTTTTTGATCGTGATCCACTTGTTACATATACAATATGGTACTATTATAAGAAAGATATTAATAATGAACTTAATTTGAGAATGGTCTAACTATTTTAAATAAACATACTATTAGAAAATAATATTAAAAACATAAAAGACATTTTGAGGTCATTATAACATGATGTTCTAGGAATGTGGAATTAGAATTTATATTTGGAAAATTTTTATTATAAAATTTGTACTAATTAATTACTAACGTGGCATCATATACAGTACTATATGGAATCATTGGAAGTGTGTTTGGGTTTTACGGAAAAAAAATTATACAATGTATATATGTATGATTAGATTGGGTCGTTATATTTAGTTTCACATAAAATGATTAGTCTTCCTTTGGAAACTAGGATGTGGAATATTTATTGAGATCCCATGGTATTTTTCTATATAAATTTATAGGGATGTAACTATAGATAATCCTAAGATATTAGTGATTAAAGAATGTGTAATAATTTGGACATACTATAAGTAATTTTTCATGGTTATGTGTTTTTCCCATATGATAATAGTTTTCATGCTATTATTTTTGGATTTAGTAAATGGTGGTATCTAAAAAGAACATGGATAACATTAAATGCGATGCAAATTTTATTGATTACACTTCAAATGTGATGATGACTAGAGTGAAGGATGTCTTGATAATTCCTAATCAGATTTAACATAACATTATTAGAAAAATTAACCTAAAATAACTCTCAGACTCACCCAGAAAAATAAAGAATTATTTTTATAAGAACTCTTATAATGGATGCCAAAGAAGAAAATAATATTCAATTTCATTTGTTAAAATAATGTGGGAAGAAACACAAAAATTGATTTCATATAGGAATATGACGATGTTTTGGCTATGAAAATGAATGAAAAATAAAATAAAATAATACAAATGGAAAATAAAATGTTCAATTAAGGAACTCGTTTGGAAAATTGGAATTCATAAGGTCCTATTAATTGTTGAATTCTTTAAATGTAGAATGAATGGGAATTATGAAAATAAATGACTTCAGTTGAAATCTCATGAATATAATCAGTAAGGTGGTATAAGTAATGGTTATATTTTTAATTTTGAAAATACTACATGTGAAATGTGAATAGAAATAGAAATTAAATAATATCATAATTAATACTTGTTAATGGATTGATGATTTAGAGGAATAGTCAATGTGTTGTTTTTTTTGATTCAATAATTTTGTAATATGAATTCAAAAATATAAGGGGATTGTTCAGTTTAAGTTTTTCACTAAGGATTTACAACTATATTATGAATGGTTTTTTATGGACTAGAGTATTTATTTAATGAAAATAGGTATTTATAGGAAATATTAGATTAACATGAAGATAACACTTAATGTGTTCCTAACATTACGATAACGTTGTTTGGATGAAGTGAAATGGATGGTACTGATTAATAGTTAATTAATTAACAACTTTTTTAATAAGTGGATTATGCTTCTTTGATGATGTTTATATCATTTTTTAATTTAAAGAATATATCAATTAATCATTTGAAAAATTATAAAATAATGTTTTCAATATGGATTTATGGTAATTAAGGTTATTTTATAATTTTTCAAAAGAGTACATGATAATGTTATTCCCATGTTTGGTATGTAAAAAACAAGATATAATCTATGATATACATGGGGATCAATGTTAAGATAATTTTGAGAAATTTATTGTTATTATTTATAATATTTTATACATTCATATATTAGAGGGGTAACAATGTTAAGCATTTATGAAATATTTTATGGTAAACATTGAATAAGGTTTTAGATATTAATGTAGTATCTTGACGTATGAAAATTTAATCATATTGGATGACTTGCACTAACCATTTCACAATGATTAAAGTAGCTAGAATGATATATAATTCTACTTATGGATCTCATGATGTATAAATTATTCAAGAATGTAAAATGAATCTTTGTTTCTGGGAATACGAGATGAAGTGGAAGTTGATCAAGGCATAAAATAGAGTGAGATTTTGCTATAATCGTGTAAGTATATCTTCTCAATAGTATTATTGTCCTTTAGGAAAAGGGTCTTGAAGTAAAATATGTAATTTTATTATCATATTTATGACATAAATGTCCTTTTCAGGCATATTTGGGTTACTTAATTTTTTTTATTATCTTTCCCTAAACCATGTTATCTATCAATCCCAATCATAACTTGATTGTTATATTTCCCTTAAAAGTCAATGTTTTTTACTTTCCACATATATTCTCATATATGGAATCGTAGTTATTAGTTAGTTTTGGTAACATTTATTTTCCAAACATTCAATTTTTAATGGGAGTTTTAGTATTCTTTTTTAAGGTGTGGGTTTCTATGAATGTAACATCCATGTATTCATCATTTGATAACCCAGATGAATTTTTTGAGAGAAATTTCTTTTAACGATGATAGAATGTAACACCTTGGGATTTTGTGAAATATTGTTTTTGTATGAACATAATATTTTTTTATATTCTTGATTTCGCACAATATTGTATAAATATTATGATATATGAAAGGACCAAGTTATTCGTCCATTATATAAAAACCCAATTCGAGATTATGATATAGGCAACTATTGTATCAGCTTTCGGTACATGCAACACTATGAGTGGATTATTTAAAACAAAATGATGAATTATTTTATTGAAATTCAATACACCTAAGACCTAGATTTACAATACTACAATATATTATAAATAATAATATAATATTATTATTATATTTTTTACCTAGACATTAGAATTGATGTTATAAATAATGGAAATTAAATTATGAAAATAGTTTCACACATATATAATAATATATATTCGGTGACCAATTAATTAGAAAAGAAAATGAAACCTTTTCGAAAATATAATTGATCTTTTTCTACAAAACAATATATATTAATGTAGACGATTTTTAAATAAATAAATAAATTTACCCTTTTTATAAATTATTTTTAATGAAATATATATTTTATATAAACTCAACTAATTAATGTCTATATTTTGTGTTTTTCAAACATGATATAATAATAAAACCAATTTTACGCTAAATGATAATAACTTTCAAAATGGTAATTCTACAACCTATTAATTGTGCACCTAATTTAAAAATAATTTTTAAAACATTTATAAATTATATTTTTATGAATAAAATTAATTTTTGATTTAGTAATAAATTTTTTTACTTTGGATGATTTTCTTATTTTTATGATAATGTTCTTTTTTCAATGAATTGTGAAAAATACTGAATTTTAATTCCAAACTTTTTTTTGTAGCATTTTTTTATATAGATAAAACATGTTTAATTTTTTCAAAACTATTAATATATAAAATATGCATCCACTAATCAAATTTAGGTAATTTCAACCAACTTCACATTGATATTGGATATGAAAACATTCAAAACTTGTGGAAATTTTTCTCTTAAGACATGTTATTCCGTCTCGTTATCACAATTAGTATTATGTTTGTTTCGGAAAACTATTGCGAAAATAATTTTGAATAATGGAATCCATATTTGGAATAATAAGGACCAATATTATTAATTTCTTGCTTTTATTTCTAGTAAATATGGATATTAAACTTAATAATTTTATTACCACAATTAATGTTAAATAATGTAATTATAGGTAATTATAATATTATAAATGTTAATAAATTTGAATATCACAATAAGATATGCAATTCTATGAATTTTAATCAACCTAATACACATAATTGTGAAATATAATTAATTAATGGACACTTTTCTATAATATTGAAATTAATATTATTAAAATCAATGAGACTGACAAAATGTAAAACTCTTATATTTAATAAGTATAATATTTTCAATATGTGGATAAATATAATAAATAAATTAAAATAAATATTTTTTCAAAAGAATAATGTTTTATCCATATCTAGGAAATTTATTTTAAAATTATAGTGAAGAAATGTTAATAATAAATAATTTAACAATAATTACATAGTAATTGTTCAATTAATAAAAAATAAAATAAATGATATTTCAAATATTAAAATAAATATAATATGAGTTAATTAAGGTGAATAAAGAATTTTATAGGTGAATATGAAATATTTGTGGTGTATTATGTAATATTTATTCAATGTTTACTTTTTTTATTGATATTATAAAAGTGAAAGTATTAAATATTGTCAAAATTGATAGTAATGTTATTTTATGGGAAAACTATTTTTTAAAATAATTTATAGTCCATAAAAATTTTATATAATAAAAAATATGGTCATATATGGTCAAAATTATCATATATTGGACATTATTGGTTCAATAAACAAATTATATGTAACAATTATTACATTTTTAAATTTAAATCTTCATTATCATAGTTAAAATTAAAATATTTTAACTAGGGGTTAATCAAAATTATTACATTTAAAAAAGTACAAATAATTATGAATAATATATTTTTTGATGATATTTAAAAATTAAAATATCGAATACTCTAATAATTTTCCTTTTTGATTTATTTTTTTCATATAAAATTCATTATAAATTAATTAATTTATATATTCGAAGAGTTCCTCTCCACTCTATAATAAAAGGGACCCACATAATCTCATTAATTCATATGATAAAACATATTTTATTCATAAAAACCCTATACAAACTACCTTAAAACATACCTAGGTTCATCCTTTATGTCTCCCTTTAGGAGAAAAACTAACCAAGGAATCCCTTTGGTGAAAACCAAACGGAGTTACCTGAAGAAGAGGTAACAACTTTTAACAAACACTTTTGTTTTATTTATTTATCCCCAAATAAAATATTATTATTCCACACATTTATAATAATATATGTATCCTAAATATTATATGATGTTTTCATGATAATGTTACAACCTAAACTCAAAGACTGTTCCATCCTATGGGGTACTCAATCATCATTCATGTGTACAATGAACTACGACCTTACGAACTATTATATTTTGTTCCATCCATTCCACCATTCAAGGACTGTATAATGATTTTATTTAAATTCATATATGATATAAATTGTGTATTTATTCATTTGGAATTATTATATAGCACATACATTCATTCATTCCATTTTTTGAAATATGATAATTTTATTTTTTGACATGTGGACTACTTCCTCCTCAAAGAAATGTAATTCATTCACAGTTTACATGAAATGAGATTATTATAAACTTAGTAAAATTATATGATATATATATATATATATAATTGTTTCTGACGCTTTCGTCGGGGCGCGCGCATCCGTCCATCCACGGAGGAGGACGCGCGGCGCTTGTTGCCCCGCATTCCCGCTTTCCAAAGGCAGGCGGCATTCACTCTTAATTCAGGGAAGTCTTCTCCTTGATCGAAATGGGATGATGGAATGTCGGTTCTTCCTTCTGTGGATTCCTCCTCATAACTCATCACCTAGTCCGGATCTCCCTCATAGATTTAATACGTAGTTCGTGAAACTCTTCCCAGTGCCATGTTTCCATGGACGCCGGTTAATTACACTGCTTTTGTCGGGACATTCCAAAAGGTCCAGTCAGGGTAGCAACCTTCAGTCAGGGGAGTAGTCACTTTGAGGCATTAGTAGCGTGTCTAGATGCTGGGGAACCTGGCATGTCTGTCTGTTACCCCTGGTCACAGGGCTTCTCGAGGGCGTGGAAGCCCGAGGCATCCCAAATCGAGTGCGGGGAATTATATGCCATAGACATATATCTGAGGTTTTCCTCAGCTTCCCGTGTTTAACACACGGTACGCCGCGAGTTTAAATTCCATCGAAGACGGATCAACCCAACCGGAGCATTAGCTAGGATAGATCGGATTGAGGGATTTCTCTTGAAGGGATACCGATACCGAGGCCAACCCATGGGCGGCTGTGAAGAGGAGCGTACCGACATGGTCTCACCGAGATATGATGGTCTGGCTGAGAATCGGGATGGGTGATAGGTGGATGAATGAAGTGGAGGGGGAGTTAAATGGGACCATCGCAGGGGCGATGGTGAAGTTGGGCTTGAGCCTTGATGAGGCTTCCTACGTATCCCTGTGGAAGGGAATCAAAGTCCGCGTAGTTCGGGATGGTGCCTGTAAACCGACGTGAAGGTGGACCTTGGTCCGATGAATGTCGTCAGAGAACCAACGTGATGGTGGACCTTGGTCCGATGGGCATCGTCAGCGTACCGATGTGAAGGTGGACCATGGTCCGATGAGACATGGGCTTGAACCTCTGGGAGGATTCCTACGTACCATTCCTTGACACGGATCAATGTCCTCGTAGTTCGGAGGGTTTCATTGGTGAACCGATGTGAAAGTAGACCTGTGGGTCCACTAGTGGTTGGCTTGAACCTTAGGAAGGATTCCTACATATGATGCCTTGGCATGGATCAAAGTCCTCGTAGTTCAAAGGATTGATGGAATGCAGTTTAACGTCATGCGGGACGGTAGTGGACACTGTCGTGAATGAACGAAGGGCGGTGGGTGTCGGCGAACCGACGTAAATGAGGGACCTTGGTCCGATGGGAGATGGGATTGAACCTCTGGGAGGATTCCTACATACCATGCCTTGACGTGGATCAAAGTCCTCGTAGTTCAAAGGGTTGGTGGAATATAGTTTAACGTCATGTGGGACGAGGGTGAACCGACATGAATGAGGTCGGAACGACCGGATGGTGGGTTTGAACCTCGTAGAGGCTTCCTACGTACCACGCCTTAACATGGATCAAAGTCCTCGTAGTTCGGGTTAGTCACAACGGCTTTCCTTCGGACTGGAATTGCAGTTTAACGTCGTGCTGGACGCAGGTAGAACTCGACGTGAATTGGGTGACGGGTGGGCTTGAACCTCGTGGAGGCTTCCTACGTACAATGCCTTGACATGGATCAAAGACCTTGTAGTTCAAATGGGTGTGCAGTTTAATGCCATGTGGGACAAGGGCATACAGTTTAACGTCATGATGGACGAGGGCATGCAGTTTAACATCATGCGGGACGGGGCGTGCAGTTTAACGTCATGCTGGACGAGGGCGAAACTCGACGTGAACGAAGGACCGAGTAATGTGGCTTGAACTTCATGGAGGATTCCTACGTACCATGCCTTGACATGGATCAAAGTCCTCATAGTTCACTAAGGGTAGGGGTCAGGGTCGGTGCTCACTCTAAGCCCACGTGAGTCATGCTCGGTGTGAGAAACAAGAGGTTGCAGGGACCTGACAATCACGTCACAAAGGATGCGTCCGTGAGAAGCGAAGAGGGGCTTATGCGTTAGGCAACCCATGGTGCTGAGACTTACTCCAGGATGGAGGCCCGAGGTGCGGCAAAGTGCAGCGAAAGAGGGACTCGGGACCAACGATGGGAGGTGCCTCGTTCCCTATCACGCCCTCCACTGACCTTGGAAGTGGGGATGTACGGAGATGCAGTGGTGCAGCCATCCGTTGGAGAACTAGGGTCGCCCTTCTCCTATGAACATACGCCACTCCAATAAAGAGGATATCATCCCTTGTGGATGGGTGATTCCACTCCCGTGGAGATGAGTGGCGTAAAAAATGTTCGAGCTGGGGGGACCCTGTGTGTGAAGCACGAGGTCGGGTCATAGTTTAACGTCATGTGTTGAGGACGTGATGCTTGGCAGTTTAACATCCTGCAGCTCGGACGAGGTGGATTCATTCCGCACCCATAGGACTTACATAACTGGTACCCTCTGGTCCTTGGAGAATGGAAGCTACCAGTATGGTCGTGGTCAAGGGGGGTGTGGAACGAACCATCGAGGGGTCCACGTTAGCATGGCTATGCGAAGAAGCAATAGTCGTTAGCGTGCCTATGCAAAGAAGCATTAGGCGAAGCAACGCTACGACTGGTATTGTCCATGGGACTTTGAAATCACTTCGTGAAAACCTGGAGGGTCACACGGGAAGAGGAATTTCTAAGCAAAGGAGTATACTTCACGAAGTGGAGTGCCTTGGCCTTAGCATGGGGCATAGGTGTGAGTGCAAGGTGCTTGGCGAAGTGGAACAGTGTTCGCGGAGCACAGCCTCGCAAAGTAGTGGTGCCTCGCGAAGCAGGGTCGTGCGAAGAAGTGTGCTTCACGATGTTTAGCGACCCTGCCTTAGCATAGGGATCACTAGTACAGGTTGGGTGTTTCGCGAAGCATAAACGCTCATCGGCTGCCCGGGTTCCCTTGGGAATCCCCTTCCATCGCGAATTCCCTTGAGCTTCATGAAGGGCATCCCTCTCGGAAGAGGGTCTCAAAACAAGACAAAGAAAAGGCGTCTCGCGAAGTAGAAGTACCTCGCGGAGCTCATGATTCCCGAGGCAAAGAGTGCTTCACGAATCAGGAGAGGAGAAGACGAAAGGTTGGATTGTCCATCCCCGGGACTCAGGGGGAGTCCTGTATTTATAGGCAACGGGCGCCGCGAAGCAGAACTCTTGCGCCGCCTCGGGTGCTTCGCGGCGCGCTCGCGAACGTCAAATGCGTTCGCGGAGAGTTACCACCTTTGTAGCTTCGCGGCGTGCTCGCGAATGTCAAATGCATTCGCGTAGAGTTACCACCTCTGGAGCTTCACGGCGTGCTCGCGATGCTCGGGGTGTTTTGGCGTCGGTGCTTCGTGACGGTGCTTCGCAGCGGTGCTTCGCGAGGCAGCGTGCCAGCCTTCTTTTTCGTCCCTCCCTTTTGTGCAATATTTTGGCGCCAACAAATTCCCCCCCTCAGACTTGGAGCTGCGGAGGGAGAAGGGTCGAAGTCTGAGGGAAAATCGCCAAAATTGTCGGCGGTTCGCGATGCGGCTTCGCGAAGGGGGGCCTGCGGTGCTGCCCGGGGCCACGGATCCGGACCCGCCGTGATGCTCCGCGTGGGTGAGGCGCGCCGCGATGCTCCAGGTCGCCTCATATAAATAGGGGAGTCGTCCACCTTTGTCTTTATGCGACATTCTTTTCTTTTTGTGCGCTCGACTTCGCGAAGCTCCACGTACTCCGCGACAGCCCTCTGCGAATCGAGCTTCACGGCGAACCGCGTGTCTCCGACTCTACGTCCGCGCCAAGAGAAATTCTGCTTGTCGGCCAGGACCAGACTTCGCGGCTTGGTCTTGTGACCGACCTTCGCTATCAGGCTTCGTGATCCAGCTTTTCAATCCATCTTCGCGATCCGTTCTAAAAAAATTCTTTTCTCAGGGCCGGAATCGAAATGGCCCATCAAGAGGCTGTATTCGGGTTGCTTGTAGATGCTGCCCGTCGGGATGAGATGGCCAACCTTCCGGGACTTGGGGAGATGGTCTGAAGCCATTCGGACCATGCTTCTTTGACAGATCTGCTATCGGATGGTCAAAAGGATTATCCGCAGTGCAAGAAGCTTCCATTGTATGGCTTCGGGTTGAGGGATGACGTCTTCATCCCTGAGGCGAGTAGGGACGAACCCGCCTGCTAGTTCAGGAGCACACCATGCCAGCACCAATGGTTCAGGGCGGCCAATGGTCATGCATGGGAGAACATCACACCCGTCACCGCTGACTGTCTCTACAACCATGTGAACGATATTGATGGGAGGCCACTGCAACCGGAGACGTCCCCTCCTCTCTACCGTACCATGCTGAAGGCGGCTTTGCAGGATTCGAAGAAGGGATGGTCTGATGAGTGGGACCTGCGCCAGGGTGGAAACTTCACTGATGAATGGGTCTGGGCCTACTGGGTCAGTGCCTCATGCGAGGATATTGGGGCTGAGCTGAGGAGAGTGGGGTTGTATGAGGCGGTCTGGTCCTCCCAATTCCACATTTACCAACCGAAGCAACTGATTCCGGAATTACTGAGCAGATGGTCGTCTTAGACCAATACCTTTCACCTACATCACGGGGAGGTGGGAATCAGCATGTGGGATGTCCACCAGATTTCTGGGGTTCCGATCTTGGGGGCCATGTATGATGAGTTCCTCCCCGTCATCAGCGCGTGGGAGGATACAGAGCAAATGTCGCGACTGGCGTCAGTGCTGATGGCACTCGTCCCTGGAGAGGACAAGGAGGCAGTGAGGGATGTCCATTTTAGGAGATGGTTCAAATGCTTCCTGAATTTCCCAGAGAATCGAGTGTTCCCTCCGAGGCCTCGAACTTGTCTGAGGGCAGCCCAACGGGGTAAGGGGCCCTCGTATTGGCGGGTCTTGGAGGGCAGCCAATGGAAGACTTGGGGTTTCAGTGTCAGCACTGAACAACAGCCGATAGTTAGGCTGGAGGCATTCATCACGGCTCTCATCTGTTGTTGGATCCTACCGGTGTGGGTTATAAGCATGGGGGTGCAGCCCAGCTCATTTATTATGGCGTCCATGTTGGCCATGGGGCAGCGGATCAATCTGGGGATTTCAATGCTCTCCAAACTGTATAGAATGTTGTGGCACATTAGCGAGGGAAAGAAACTACCAAGCATATGTGGGCCCTTCCACCTCCAGTATGGGTGGATCGTAGCGCACTTCAGGGGGATTTATGAGTATCCAAACCCCACTTCGTCACCAGGATCGAACATCCGCCCCTCCATCCTGAATACGGTGGGGAGCTTCCCATTCAAACTAGCCATGCCGATGGTACTGAATCGGGTGTGGAGGGCGGATGAGTTTAATTTCCATCCCTTCCCATTGCCGACGGGGATACTTACTGATGACGGGCGGGGAACGGAAGAACATAGGGCTTACCTACTGGCCTTTTGAGGTGGAGTTTTGGTGGCACGGATAGATCGTGAGCCGCTCTGCGAACCGTACACCCCGCAACGGTTTGTGAGGCAGTTCCGGTGCCTCGAGCTGCTGACCCCGTAGGTCTACTGGGAGGTGCGTCACGAGGAGCACCCGTGTGTGATGAGGCAGCTGTGTCTCATGTTCACACGGGGAGATTGGAAGATGCGGATTGCATTGCCTCCATCCACCGCCGCTTTCGGATTGGTGAGGGAGTATGCCATCAGTTGGGAGGCTGCTTAATCAGGGGAGATGCTGAAGCAACCAACTATCTGGGTCGGTGACGGTGGGTCTCCCCTATCTCGAGGTCGGGTTCAGAGGTCAGCTAGGTCCGCTCGCGGTAGTAGGGCTGCCATGGAGGCGAGACCCGCACTGGCCGAGGGTATGGCAGCAACGGTGGATCCGGTGATTCCGGAAGAGCAGGGTCATCCGGAGGGGCATCCACCGAGGGGATTTCGTAGGATATCCACCCAGGCTCCGGGGAAGCGGCTGTGTCATATCGACATGGCAGAGGATGTTGTCTTCCCGGAAGCTTGGGACATTTAGGATGTCAACCGGAAATTCTTCATCCCACCCGAGATATGGGCACACTTGAATCACCTCGGGATGGAATTGTCAGGCATAGGCCCAGTTCGGGATGGATTCATGGCGTCTCCGGTGGAGGCAGAACAGTACCTGGACGAGCTGGAGGATTACGTTCACTCCAGTGGTGTCCCTCACCCAATGACAGACCGAGTGAGGGTACTGTTGAATCAGACGGCCCCCCCACCGTTATCGACTGTGATATGAGGGAGCGCTTCCCCCTGCCGGAAGAATCAGAGGACTCCTCTCGGGAGGATGAGGCTGGAGGAGGGAGCCCGTTGGTGGAGGGCGAGGTCGGAGATCAGGGCTCAGATTCTGACGATTTCGTAGAGGCTCTCGAGGTAGCATTCCGAAATTCTTTCCTTACGATCTGTTCTTGGGTCACTATGGAATTCTCACCGATTTTTGAGCCATGAAGGAGGAACTTGTTCGCAGGCCTCGTTCTCGCTCCTTGGCGGGTGTTGACGCGGGACCTTCAGAACATGCACCTATGGCTGCGTCCAGTTCCACGTCTGGTGGGACCAATGCACCCATGGTGGCTCCTTCGGAATCTCCAGACCTTCCAACAGTATACGGAGGGCCTCTTCTCGGGGTCCCGTCAGTACCGGCTCAAGATCAGTGCCAGGAGGTCGATCTTCGTAAGTCTCCTCTACCGGTCTCCTCGTTGTCACATGTAGACCATTCCAACTAAGGTTTATGTCCCTCTCTGTCATACAGTTCTTCGACTGGCGTGGGTTGCTGCGGCAAGACTGGTCGGGATGTCTGGTGGCGTCCCTCCTAGGGGCATGCCGGTGATGGTGGCGATAGTCCCCCCATCTCCTCAAGCTGCGACACACAACATCACTGGCGGAACCACCAGCTGGGTCGTACCCAAAGTCATTGAGGTGGACTCCGAGGAAGAGGATCAACTGGTCGGTCCCAGTCTTGTCATGCCTGCTTCGGTGCCAGGTGCCGTACTGGATTCAACACCGGATGTTGATCCTGCCGAGGATTTCCTGAGTGTGTATACCGCGTACGAGCCTGCCAATCGTGGAGATTGGGGCGAAACGGCCTCCGATGAGGAAGACCGCAGCATAGTCCGCCGCCGGTCGTGGAAGTTAATCACGCACTTCATCAAGGACACCCCCCAAGCGCAATGGTTGGCCGAAATGGATAGACTCCGCTCGCGGTTGCGTGAACTGTGCGTTGGGGGTGTGGATGCCCAACGTCCTCAGGCACTCATCCGAGATGTTATGACTGAGAAGATCTAGGAGCATAATCGTGGGCTCAGCGTGGGATGGAAGTGGAGGAAGGCGACCAACATCA
Organism: Viscum album; assembly: GCA_963277665.1. NCBI lineage: Eukaryota > Viridiplantae > Streptophyta > Magnoliopsida > Santalales > Viscaceae > Viscum > Viscum album. The sequence continues at coordinate 393,789,675 of OY728126.1, forward strand.
AGAAGCTCAAGGAGGCTGAAGGCGAAGTTCAACAGATGCAGACCCGGGCAGATGAGCTTGCAGCCTCTCTCAATGCACAATCTGAGCTGGTCTCACGGTTGAAGGCCTAGCTGGTAGAGGCAGAAGAGCATATGAGGTAGACCTTTGGAAAGATGGCTGTCGTTCAAGCTGGCATTGAGAGGGCCAAAGCCAGGACTGATGAACTGTGCCCCTCCACTGCTGAGGAGGAGTGGGAGCTAAGTCAGTGGCAACAAGCCTTGGACGCCACAAGCCATTGAGTGGTGGAGCTGCAACGCTCTTTTGACGGGGTCAACCCGTCCATGGGGGGGGGGGGGGGGGGGGTCGACCCCCGTGTATTGTAACAAACCAAAAACCTTTTATTGGTACATTCGTGCTTCAATTTTCCATTCTTTGTATTGAATGTCGTAGCATGCACGATTTCCTCTGTTTGAATCACCTTGTTACATCCCTACAATGTTTGCGGGACGTTCAGCGACAATTCCCCAAACCCACGTTGGTCGAGGCCGATGTGAGAAACAAGAGATAGTTGCCTTCTCATCCCACCTAACATAGTAGTAGGGACCATGCTCCGGGCATCCGGGATTCAAATTACCAGTCCAGATTCCCGAAAGATGGGAGAGGCTTGATCAGAGAAGGAACTTTCAGGATGGTCGAATTACCGTTTCTTCAGCGTGCTCTTATGCACGAACGGTGCAACGCCAGGGGCGCTGAGATCAGTCCAAACAGATGAAAATGGGAAGTGTGAATCACGATACCCAAGATTCGGAACACTGTGGGGATGGAGTGACAATAAGGGACAACCATTAACCTTGGAGGAGAAGCGGTATCCTTTCTGCGTTAGCCTGTAATGGGGACAACAAATGAGGGTCGACCGTTGACCATGTTCGAAACACGGGACCATGTCACAAATGTTGTCGATCAATCCTTCGGGACGTTGGCCCAGGGCAGCTGGCGGACCATTGGTCAAACATCCATACTGTTAGGGGGTCCTTCCAAACATGAATAGTATTCCGAAACGTTGGCCCAGGATAGTAGTTGAGCCGATGCGGCATGGGACCAGGCCGTTAGGGGGTCCCTTCAGACATGAAAGGGGACGAGGGTCCGAATAAGGGGCACGCAAAGCGTGGAATATGTAGGGATGGTTTGTCCGAACAGAATCCAACACCTAGGTAGTTACACCACAATGGTGTGAGTACACCATATGGGCGCATTGGTTTGATCATGGATCATTCCTTCTTTCAGACAAGGCCTTTCTGGTGAGGGGATCTGTCACTTCCCAGTGGGATCTTGGGGCATCCTGAACTTGTTCAGGGTAGAACCGCAGTTTAGTGTCGTGCGTTGAGGACACATGAACTCCTGTAGTTTAACGTCATACGATAGGATGCGGAATAAAAGGGAAGATCCCAGGGAACGTGTGGTGCGGTAGATATGAAACCGACATGAATGACGGCTTGGAGTCCAAATCACACCACGTACTCCTGGAGGAAACTCTTCAGGTCGAGGGACCAAGAGAGAGGATTAAGCTGGGCTCGAAGTAGAGTGGTTGGGCATTCCTACGTACCCCATGAGGATGGGAATCAAGCCATACGTAGTTCTGGAAGCACGGTTTAACGTCATGCGGGACGAGGAGCAGCCCGACTGTGTTGGTACACATCCTTCCAAAACTACTAAGCCCATGTGAGTCGTGCTCGGTGTGGGAAACAAGTAGTAGTTGTGGGAATTTCCCAACACAACAAGGGGAAGGTTAGGGCAAAGGGACGCTTGGTGAATACCGGCCCAAAGACACTGACACGATCATTTAGCGCACCTAGATGCGCGAAGAGAAAGAGCCAAGTATGATGGAATTGCACCTGAACATGAGGGAGTGGAAACGTGTGAATCATGGCACTCGAGATTCAGATCACGATGATGGCGGCGTGATGATGGAGGATAACTGTTGACCGTGTTCGCAACAAAGCATCCTGCCACGTTAGCCTAGAATGGGGACAGACAAATGAGTGTTGACCGTTGATCATGTTTGAAACACGGGACCATGTCACAAATGTTGTCAAATATCCGTAGAGACGTTGGCCCGAAATGATTGGAGGGCCCTTAGGTCCAGCATTCATGGAGAGCCCTTAAGCCTAGTATCCATGTCATCCGGGGTCCTTTTGGATGTGGAAGAAGATGAGGATCCAAATAGCGAGCTCACGAAGCTTGGTCATGGAACGAGGGGAATGTCCCTGTGAAAATCCCACACTTTGGGCTCTTTGTCAAAACACATCTGAATACGGCAACGAGACGTATTAGATAGAGGGAGCAGATTCCTTTCCCATAGGGATATCTTAGTTTAGGGTCATAGAATTTGGACCATGGATGAGAGGAGACATAAGAGGCACATGGTGGAGTAACTCAAACACCTGGCGTGAATGAGAATAGGGGGTGTGTGTGGTGTGATGAACAACCTGACGTGAATGAAGACGTAATCCCATATCACATCGCACGACCCCTTTGGGAGAGGTTTTTCGGTCAAGGGACCGAAAGCGAAAGTTAGGTTGGGCCCGGGGGGATGTGTCTGGGTGCTCCTATGTATCTCATATGGATGATAATCAAGCCTCACGTAGTTCTTGATGGACCTTATACCATGAATGGGTAAAAGGAGAAGGGGACGCATGCCATCAAGACCCGATTTGAAGGAGGACCTAAGCCCTATTTACCATGCGTTCTCTGGGGAAATGCTCGAGTCGAGGGACCGAACACACAGGTTAGGCTGGGCCCGCGGGGAAGTGCCTGGGCGCTCCTACGTATCTCATAAGGATGAGAATCAAGCTATACGTAGTTCTAAAAGGTGGCACGGTAAGGTACCAGTGCTAGGGGAAAAGGGGAGTGCGGGCGTGGCCCTTGCACTAAAATAAGCGAAATTTGATAAATCTTGTTTGTTCTTTAAGGTGAGTGGGTTTTTTTTTGTGAAGCGACAGGCCTAGAGTAGTAGGCCGTGATTTCGCCACAATGATCAAGCCGTGATGGGCATTGACAAATGGAATGGCACATGACCAATACCCAATGTGATGTCCTCTACAACGAGGTCACCACAATGCAGTGCGATTTTTCATCGTGCGGCTAGGACGATAGTGTCACAGTTTAGGGTCGTATGATAGGACCAAGCATTCATTTTATTGTCATGCAGCGCAGACGTGGCAGAGATGATGCTAGGCGGGGAATGCGCGTAGTTTTATAAAACACAATTGACGGAGACATGATCCCACATCACATTGTACACCAATCGGAGAGGGAGACCTTAGGCCGAGGGTCCTATATAGAGGTAAGAGGTGAAACAGGGGGAGAGACTGGCTCCCTAAATGGGTTGTACTTGAGGACAGGGCGTCCGGGCGGTCCTACGTATCCCAAGAGGATGGGAATCAAGCCACGCATAGTTCTAAAGGGTGTCTTTTAATGTCATGTTGGACAAGGAATAGGAGGGTGTACTATTAGAATAGTGGTGTGTGTGGTGCAACTATTGAAATCCAGACGTGAATGAGGACATAATCACGCACTACGCCACGCGGTCCCGTAGTCGGGGTCCTGAAGGCAGGACCGGAGAGGTGAATTTGCTGAACTCAAGCTGGACCCACAGAAAAGGGGTCTGGGCATTCCTACATATCCCATTAAGATGGGAATCAAGCTGAACATAGTTCCAGATGATAATCTTAGTTTATGGTCTTAGATCTCGGACCGTGGATAGTGAAAACTTCCCGAGTAAGCACAGATGTCAACCCGATCCCTAAGCCCACGTGAGTTAAACTCGGTGTGGGAAACAAGGGGGTATCCTCATCACAATACTTTGGGTGAGTTAAACAGAAGTTAGTAGAGAGCCTCGAAGGACACCTTTGACATGGCTTGTTCCCCCAACGCGCAGATGTGCACGGAGGAAAAGTACCAAAAGTTCTGAGACTCCACTTGGACACGGTGAAGTGATGAAGGGTGTGAATTGTGCACTCAAAATTTTGGGCTTAATGGGTTGGCGTGGCGATAGAGGAAAACTGTTAACCATGGTGGAAACACAGTGTCCATATCACGTTTGCCTGAGGTGGGAACAAAAAACGAGCATCGACCGCTGACCATATTCGCAACGCGGTATTTTATCGATTTGTTGTCCGAAACCCTCGGGGGCGTTGGCCCGTGACGGTAGGAGAGCCCTTGGGCGTAGTATCTAGGCCGTTCTTGGGGGTCCCTCTGGGTGTGAAAGATGATGAAAGCCCTGATGCAGGGATACAAAAATCCTGGAAAGCGGTTACGAACGTGTCCGAGTAAAGCTTGGCATTCCAGGTAATAAACCAGAGTACTCTTAGGCACATTGGTGAGCCACCGAAAAGGGATCGACAAAACAGCTTAGGAGGGAGAGGAACATGGCGTGGTCATTACGAGATCGACGTGAATGAGAAAATAACCTCACGCCACACCATACACTCCTATAAGAGATGACATGGGCCGGGGCCTGGAAATGCCAAGGGGCCTGATGGTTAGGCATTGGTCAGGAAGGCCTGACCTGCTTGCAGTTTATCGTCTTGCAGTGAGGACGGGGGTCGGGGACTTGAGGAGGCCAAGGGGCATGTGGCTGGGCCTCGTAAGGGAAGGCATACTGCATGGTACATAATCCCGACATGAATGAGGATGTAGTCCTACACCACACCGTACACCCCTATGGGGAATCAGGGTTGTGGGCCCGATCGCTAGAACCACCCAGGGGGAAGCTTGTCACTTTGGGATGGGGAAAAACAAATCACTGCACTCGATTTCTGGGACATCTCGGGGTGGACCCGATGATCCAGGACACTGTTTACCATGTTCGAAACACAGTGTTCCTATGGTGACCCGATATTGGAGCAAAAAATGACCGTCGACCGCTGACCAAATTCGCAACGCGGGACTTGCATCGGCTTGTTGCTTGAAAAGCCTTAGGGGCGCTGGCCCGTATCGGTAGGAGAGCCCATGGGCGTAGTATCCAGGCCGTTATTGGGGGTCCCTCCGGGTGTGAAAAATGATGGAATCCCAGTCAAAGAGTGGGTGAAGCATAGGTGTATCCATCCATGAAAGAGGAAAACATCTCCAGGGGGTGTGCAGCCGGGTCGAGGCTTGCTCGATGTGAGTTGGGGCAAAAGTGTGCACCCTGCCATGTCTTGACCCGAGGGGCAGATTTTGGCTTTTGGGATGGGCCAACGGACGAAATGCCTGGGCGTTCCTACGTATCTCATGAGGATGAGAATCAAGCCATACGTAGTTCTTGAAGGCCATGCAGTTTAGCGTCGTGCGGTGAGGACGTGGGAGGATAGAAGAACGGGAGTGGGAACATGGTGCGACTATTACAATCCTTGTGTGAGCGGGGTTGTATGAGTGGGGCTAGGAAAGCCTACTCCCTGCTACACAAAGATCCTCCAAGGAAACTATTCCCATGGGGGGTAGTGGAAGAGAAATTCTTGGGGCTAGACTCAAGACAAGGCGTCCGAGCGTTCCTACATATCCCATGAAGATGGGAATCAAGCCACACGTAGTTCTTGAAATTCAGTTTAACGTCATGCGGGATGAGGAGAATCTCATTTGGGGATATGTATGGTACGACAAGTAATCCGACGTGAATGAGGACGTAGTCCCACACCATACCGTACAATCCCGTAAGAGGGTAAGTCGGGGAAAACCAAGGGGCCTGAGGCTAGGCCGCGGTCAGGGAGACCTGACCAGCTTGTTGTTTACCGTCTTCCAGTGTAGACGGGGTCGTGATCCCGAGGAGGCCAAGGGGCTTGAGGCTGAGCCTCGGTCAAGAAGGCCTGACTGGCTTGCAGTTTAACATCTTACAGTGAGGACGGGGGGCCTTGGGGCCTAAGGAGTCCAAGGGGCCTGAGGCTGAGCCTTGGTCAGGAAGGCCTGACTGGCTTGCAGTTTAACATCTTGCAGTAAGGACGAGGGGCCTTGAGGCCTAAGGAGGCCAAGGGGCCTGAGGCTGAGCCTCGGTCAGGAAGGCCTGACTGGCTTGCAGTTTAACGTATTACAGTAAGGACGGGGGGAGATCTTAGTTTAAAGTCATAGAGCTCGGACCATTTTGCAGTTTATCGTCTTGCAGGACGAAGATGCAGTTTAAGGTCGTGCAGGACCTTAACGTGCAGTTTAAGGTCATGCGAGACCATTTTTCAGTTTATGGTCGTAGAGGACCCTTTTGCCCTAGGCAAAGTATCGCTTGAGGAATTTGGCATTAGTGGGAGGGGTTATACTCACTCCATCCGTGGTCACCAAGGAGTATGCTCCATTGGGGTAAACCTTATGGTTGATATAAGGCCCTTCCCATTTGGGTTCTAATTTGGGTTGTTTCCTACCGGGAATCATTGGCGCTCGAAGGGCCAGTACCAGGTCGCCCTGTAGAAAATAGCAGAGACGAACCTTCTTGTTGAAGGCCCTCGCTATCTTATCCTGATGCCTTTCCAGATTGTGAAGGGCACGAAGCCGGTTCTCGTCCAGTGCTTCTAATTCATCTAGACGGATCTCGGCTACCTCATCTGATGTCTGGTGATCATAAACTATCGTGCGTAACGATGGCAGCTGCATCTCAATGGGTAGGACGGCCTCAGCTCCATACACCAGGGAATATGGGGTCACCTGGGTAGAATTGTGAGTCGTCGTCCGATAAGCCCAGAGGGTGTTGGGGAGCTTGTACGACCAACTTTTCTTGTTTTGACCAATCATCTTCTGCAGAATGTTAGAGAGGGTTTTGTTGAACGCCTCGATCTGTCCGTTTGCCTACGCGTGGTAGCGGGAGGTATGGTTCGACCGGAAGTCATACTTGGCGTACAATTTCATCAGTTCAGGAACTCTGAAGTTGGTGCCGTTATCGGTGAGGACGGCATGAGGGACTCTAAACCGGTGGATAATATTGGAGCTCACAAAGTCAACGATGGAACGGGCCTTGACCTCTTTGAGCGGAACTGCTTCTTCCCACTTGGAGAAGAAATCTGTAGCAGTCAGGATGAACCTATACTGGCATGCTGTTGCCGGTGGATACGGTCCCACTACATCAATTCCCCATTCTTCAAATGGCCAAGAGTACTTGGTGGGGTGGAGGGGTTCCGGCGGCCGATGCAGGAAGTCGGCATGAACTTGGCACGCGTGGCATCTCTTGGCATACCCAATACAATCATGGATCATAGAGGGCCAAAAGTACCCTAACCTCCGGATTTGATGGGATAGCTTCGGCCCAGCTTGATGGGCGCCACAGGAACCGGCGTGAACCTCTTGCATAACTTGAGGTATCTCTAATCCTTGGATGCAACAGAGGAGGACACCATCGAAACTATTCTTATAAAGGATCTGTTCAAGACTGGGGCCGCTCTGGAGTGTAAATTGCAGCGCGCGTCGTCGAATTCGCTCGGGCTCGGCCCGGTCGTCCGGGAGGCGACCATTTTGGAGATACTCGACAAAAGGTGCCCTCCAGTCAGGAGTGGCTTCAACCACTGCGTTTGAAGAACCCGGGACCCCTGACGTGGAGGGTCCGATAGTGAGATGACTTACCCGCAGGCCATCATTGTCCTCTTGGGTGACGGGGGCAATGACTCTCTGGTGTGACACATGTATGATCAAATCATCTTGCTCGGGCTCTGCGAGCGACGCGGCTAAGCCAGCCAAGGCGTCTGCTTGACCGTTCTGTGACCGTGGGACTTGGGTAACCTCTGGTCGAGAAGAGAACTGGGCCATTAGGCGGAGGGTGTACTCTAGCAACGGTACAAGCTCCGGCTTCCTGACGACGTAGTCGCCATTAACATGTTTGATTACTAGCGGAATCTCCTTTCACATGTAGATGGGGCACATGGATTTCAAGGGCCAACTCGAGGCCGGTGATGAGAGCCTGGTACTCTACCTCATTGTTCGTACAACCTTCTGACAACAGGAATGAGTATGGAAGGATGGCTTGCGCTGGGGTAATGAAGACAATACCTAGACCCACTCTGTTGAGCTTGGGATCATTGAGCCGCTTACCGGTGGGGCTCTGGGAGGCGCCGTCAAAATGCATTTTCCAACACGGGATGGCATGATCGACTGAGAGGATCGTCTCGTCAGGAAAATCCAAGTCCAGGGATTGATCTGCGGAGGTTGGATGGGAAGCTAAAAAGTCTGCCAATGCCTATCCATTAATGTCCATCTGAGGTACGAACCAGATATCGAACTGCTGGAGAATCACCGCCCACCGTGCTAGTCGGCCAGTCAGCATGGGGCGGTTCAGGATGTACTTCAGTGGGTCTACTCGGGAGACCAATTGCACCTCATGGTGCTGCAGGTAATGTCGCAACTTCTGCATGGCGAAGGCGAGCGCAAGGCATCTCTTTTGGATAGGGGAGTATCTGACCTCTGTATCGAGAAGCATGCGACTGAGATAGTAGAGATTGTTCTCAGTACCCTCGTTATACTTCTGGGTGAGCAGTGCACCGAGGGATCTTTCCAGGGCAGTCACGTAAAGGACCAGCAGCTTTCCAGAGATGGGTGGCATCAAGACCAGAGGTTGGAGCATATACTGCTTGATTTCCTCGAAAGCGGTCCGACACTCCTCATCCCATTCGTAGGCGGCGCCCTTCTTCATGAGCCAGGAATAGGGCTTACACTTGCCGGCCAGATTGGTGATGAATCGGCGTATATAGGCTAAGTGGCCTTGAAGGCCTCGAAGTTCTCGAATGTTGCTCGGGGGAGGCATTTGGTTGATGGCCTTGATCTTCTCTGGGTCGATCTCGATACCTCGGTATCTGACAACAAAGCCTAGATACTTCCCGAAGGTGACCACGAAGGCACACTTCAGTGGGTTCATCTTCAGGTGATGGGAACGGAGGAAACCGAACACTTTCTCAAGGTCTTTGAGATGGTCCTGGCAATGACATGATTTGACTACGAGGTCATCCACGTAGCATTCCACCAATGTCCCGAGAATCGGTTTGAATATGCGATGCATGGCCCTCTGATAAGTGGCACCTGCATTTTTCAAACTGAATGGCATAACCTGGTAGAAAAAGGTACCTTGGGGAGCCCTGAAGGTAGTGGACTCCTCATCTTCGGGGGCCATCCGGATCTGGTTGTACCTGGAATACCCATCCATAAAAGAGAGAGATTGGAACCCGGCCGTGGCATCAATCAATAACTCTGTCACCGGGAGTGGGAATTCATCCTTTGGGCAGTGGCGATTAAGATCGCGGAAGTCGATGCCGACTCTGATAAGCCCATTCTTCTTCCTGACTGGCACAATGTTGGCAAGCCACTTGGGGTACTGGACCTCCTTAACGAAGTTGGCTTTGATTAGCTTTTCAACTTCGGCCTCAACCATAGCACCATGAGAAGGGTGCATCTTCCTGGGAGGCTTCTTAAACCCACGATGATTTTCCGGGAGGCCCAGACGGTGAACGACTACCTGGGGATATAGTCCTGGAATCTTGTTGTAACTCCAAGAAAACACATCACGGTGCTGTTTGAGGAAGTCTACGTATTGTTGCCGCTCCTCGGGGAACATGGATGCACTGATCAATGTTGGTTTCAGATCTGCCTCGCTACCAAGGGTCACCTGTACCAGTTCATCAACCGTGGTAGAGACGCCTTCTTCAATGGTGGGGGGAGCGTCCTCCAGGTTTTCTTCTCCACCCATGGGGGGATTTCCCACGACGGAAGGTACTTCTAGGCTATCAAATCCTGAGGGGCAGCTGGTGCCGGCTCGGGCTACAGTGGTCATCATATCAGGAGAGTCACTTTCCATTGTGACCATAGCAATGAAAGAAGTCGACCCTATCCCATCTGGCCTTTGGCCTAAGGTGCCATGTTTGATGATATCAAAGCAGTGCTGACGTGTCGGCCTGATTCGGTTAATTCCAGGCCGGCAAAAGAGACACGTATGGCGCACCGCCGTTGTCATAAGTTTGACGTCCCGGTACCGTACATGGGTAGGAGGTTTCGGGATCACCTAATCCTGGTTGATGTAGGAGTACGAGGTGATTTTACTCCATCGCTTGGACACGAGAACATGCCTTCCTTGTGTACCCGAAACAAAAAAAACATTGCCCCATGTCGGGGGTCGTGGCCTCCAATCGGTGGATCGGTAGGATGTAGGCGTCATCCATGCTTGCCCATGGATCACTTGTGACCGGGGAGGGTTCATCCTCACTTACTAGGATTTTCTTATCCTTACTTTTGTAATAACCCACATCAAGATAGTGGGCCTCAAAAGAAGCGAAAGGGGATGCTTCTCTTTGGAGCACGCCTACTCGACCGTGGAGTGAGTATTTGAGGCACTGGTGATACGACGAAGGGACCGCTGCATGCAGATGGAGCCATGACCTACCCATTAATGCGTTGTAGGCGGTTTCCTGAGAGACAACCATGAACTCAGTGCTGGAAATTAAGCCACCGAACTGAGTCTTCAGGCAGATCTTGCTAACTGGGGTTTGCTCGGTCCTGTCGTACCCCTGGATTCTGAGGTCAGAGGGAGTTAAATCCCCTTCAGACAGACCCAAATTTTTCAACGTCCGAGTCGGAATTAGATTGATTCCGGAACCCATGTCAATGAAGCAGCGACGAACTTCCATTCCATTGAAGTGGCCAGTGATGTACAGCGGGCGAATGTGCCCCTGTAGAGGAGGGTCCTCATCTTCACCGGAGAACGAGATAACCGCCTAACATTTGGCATTTTCACTCGTCTCGGTATGGAAGGCTTCTGCAGCTGCTACCTCCGTCTCAAACTGAAGGGGGCTCCTTAGGGCCTCGGCAAGTGCCTCATGCATTTCAGATGACAGGAGAAGGGCTTCGAGGATAGAAAGCCTTGCCGGAATGCCGGCCAAGTGCTTCAGGACATCATACTTTCGTGCCAAACGCGAACCTCTGCTTACAGGTGGCCGTTCGGCATTTGGAGGCATAGCGGGTCCTGCTGGTTGAACCGGTGATCGGATAGTACTGGGTATATCTTGCTGCCTACTAGTAGAAGCCTGGAGAGTAGTCGCCGGACTAGGATTGGGCAGCGGAGGCTGGCCTGTAGCCGGGCAGGACTGACTGTGATACGAACGAGGCAGCTCTCCCTGATCAAGTAGCATGAACTGCGGGGGAGGTAGAGCCGAGGGCGTTAGATGGGGTTGCGCATGTAGAGCTCTGCGCTGAGCCTATTGCCTGGTCTCAGTAGCGTGCACAGCTTGACTGAAAGTGCCTGCTGACATACCTCGATGACCGGAGCAGTTGAGATTCTGCTGACGTTGACGTCGGCTGGAAACGTTGGGGAGGTTCGCCTGGCGCTCCCCCTCGTCGGGATTCATATAGGGCTCTACCAGCTCCACGGTGTTAACCGAAGCGTACCCCTGGCTGTCGCTCGAGGAGTCATCCACCACTGGGCGGATTCTGGGAGGAATCCCCATTTCAGGGGGCATAAAGTCACCGAGAGTGCGGGATGATGACAGCAATGGCGGTGCGCGTTGCTTCTTCTTGTGTCGCCGCTGCTTGCCCTTTTGGGAAGAGGTCGACTGTGAAGATGATGCGGGGGTACCAGCTACTTCTTATGAAGGTTCTTTCTGCTTTAGGGGCGCCGAGATGATACCATGGGCACAGAAGACGGTTTTTCGAGCCATCCAGTCATCATATTTCTGGGATCCGCGGTTGGGATCCTGCTGCCACTCGCCTTCGATGTCACTACCGATCTCTGACCCTGCAAAGACACCTGCCACTTGTGCTGGTGTTGGGCCGAACTTGACTATATTGTTGTTGACCTGGTCCTGAAACCATTATTTAAACACATATCATTTCTTGAGGGTGTTCCCCAGAATCCAATGATAAGGGCAGTAGTTGGGGTGATCGGTGGGATTCGCCTCTGCCGGCCTTCTGCACTCGGGCAGACGCACAATCCCTTGCACTAGAGCACTTCGAGAAGTATCCATGGACCTGATTTTTCGTTGAACAAAAAAGTTTGGTGCCTTCTTTCCAGATAGGGGGCCCTGGGGGCCTGGTCCTGACGAGGGGCCGGAGGGGCCTGCTGAGGAGGCGGCACCTGATTGTCTCGCCTAAGTGGTGGTGGCGCATTGCGCGGGGGAACCTGTCGGTTCTGAGGCGGTCGCTGCTGGGCAGGAACTTGTGCTTGAGGTGGAGGACCTCTGCGGGGTTGCGGGGATGGTGCCGCCGGCAGTAATTCCAGCTGCCTAGGAGCTTCTACTTGGGCCACCGCGGTGGGTTCAGCCCTGGCGGTCCTCCTCGCTGGGATCATAGGGGGCAACAAACGTGTCTGACTAGCCTATTGAAGGGCTTCCTCAAGGCGCTGAGCCTTATCTGAGAAATCTATGAACCGTCCAGGGTAGTTCTGGGTAATTATGGAGGGTAACATCTCTTTCTTGACATTCCCCACACACATCATCAGTAATTTCCCCTGAGTCAGTGGCATATCGAAGGAATACGTAAGTCCCTTCCACCGGGCGATGAAATCTGCGACTCACTCGTCAGGCCTTTGCTTGCACTTGAAGAGGTCCGCAATGCTAGTCTTCCACGTGGTGGAGCTGAACTGGTATAAGAACTGCCGGCGAAGATCCTCCCAACCGGTCACCGATCCGATAGGGAGCTGGTTGTACCAGACGAATGTCTGACCTTCCAATGTCTGTATGAAACATCGGATCTTGGCGGCTTCTTGCTGAGCCGGGGTCCCTAGCATGGGGCCACACCTGGATGAAAAATGAGCCAAGTGCTGCGGCGGGTCCCCTGTCCTGTTGAAAGGTGAGAAAGTGGGGTTCCCAAAACCCAGAGGTGCGAGCATATCATCCACCCACGCGGGATAAGGCTTGCCATCCGGTGGGACCGCCACCTGCCGCGTTTCCAATGCTTTGAGGTGGGCTTTAAGCGCCGCAATAAGATCATCCGGGTGGGGGTCCTTGTCTTGACGGGGATCCCTAACCAAAGGTACATTTCCAGGTTCTTCGACATGGTATATGGCATCGGCAGCTCATGGATCAACTGGCGGAACAACCTACGGGGCGACTAGGGGAACCCAGACTGGATTCTTCAGATTGCCCCATCGCTCGGGAGGGTTTGGCGAGACGTATCACGCCCTCTTGCCGTAAGTTCCGGATTCTGCTCTGTCTGCGGTAGTAGCATGATCAGGGTTTCCTGGAGGCATCTCTCCGGGGGGAACTTGTTCCTGCCCCTGCTGCCCCGGCCTGGGATTACCATAGTCGGGTCGCCGCTCTGCAGCGCGCTCAGCCAAGTGTTCGTCAACCAGCCTCTTCTGCTCAGCAAGCTGCTGGCGTAACGTGGCCTTCTCGAGATCTTCTCCCGTTTTCTGCATAGAGGGAGATGGGTCAGAGTGCTTGACAGTTCCGACGTGATCCTTACCCCTGTCGGTATTTCGACCGAGTACCAATGACTCGGTGGGTACGGGGAGGCCTAACAAGTTCCTCGGCTGATGGGTAACCCTCCTTGATGGGTCCAGCAGTGGTGGTACGCCCTCGGTGGGTAAGTCTCCATCAAGGAATTCAATCTCGTCTTCCTTGTCCACTACGTCAGCCATGTGGACCGCGACCCCTATCGAGGGCATGTCCTCGATGTCGCATAGAGAATCGGGCTGTCGTCGGATAGGGTCGAAGAGGAGAGCGGCATAGTGTCCCCAACCACGGACTTGCACATGGGGGGTGGCTTCCCTGACAATTCTGCGGAGTACTTTGAAACTCTGAACGCATTTCTGTTGAAGGGTGCTCTAGTGGCCTGGCGGCTCAGGGTGCTAGGCCACAAGGAGTGCGGCCGCATCGATCAGGCGGCACTGTTCGCCGATTTCTTCGAAGTGCTCTCGACTTCTGGGGTACACCACTCATTCGTAACGAAGGCGGAAGTCTGTCGCCCATTGGGTTCGACAAAAGCACCCTGCTTATTCAGGGGTAAGAGACTCTGGTACGCGAAAATTCAGCGCCGCTGTCGGCCAGAACTTCTCCGGAAAGTAATCCGCTGCGAAAATACTCCAAAAGCTCATGGGCTCGGACTCAGGGTCTGGCCTTGTGTTGCCCCACTCGTCAACCGGGGGCGGCTGAGGGACAGGTAGTGGTACCGAGGCAGACCTCTGGGATATTAAGCTCAGCGGTGGAGAATACGGCGAATGAGCTAACTGGCCGCCGAATTCCGGACCGTCCTCCAAAGAGTAAGGTGACCTGGCCACGATGTCACGATACGATGGGCTGGTAGCCACAGCTTCCGGAACAGGAGTCGCGGCTACCGGTGACAGGTCCTATCGTCGCTCTACCTCCGTTGGCCCCCAAAATAACTCTCTATGATCTCTGGTAGAAGTAGAGGGCGCTTCTGGTGACGATGGCGATGATTGCGCGGTCGAGACCTACGGAATTCCCAAGATTTATTCCTCCTAGATGTACCTGTGGAGAGATATGGGAATCTGGTGGACCTCATATTCCGGGAGAATGAGGCTAACGCTCCTGGTTCCTGCCCCAGTTCATGATACGGAGGAGCGGGGAGAAGGATCCATTGCTGATTCGCATTCCGCTTCCGAGTCGGAGAAGCGGGAAGGTTTGATCTCCACCCGGGCCTTCACAGGACTCTTCTTGTAGCGGCGACGACCCGCTCTCCTGCCCCGGGGTGGCTCTTCGGGACAGGGTTGATCCCTATCATGTAGTCTCGAGGCGGTGCTGGCGTTGTGGCGGAGAGGTCCCCCACTCGAGATGGCCGAGGTGCGAGGGGCACCGGGGAAAATGTCGAAGGGTACATGGGGAGGACCTCCATGAACAGCACCCATGTGGGCGGAGCGAGGCTGACCATCACTCCTCGAGTTGCCGGGGCGAGGAGGACCTTCACCGGTTGTAGAGAGGACGTAGGGAGGACCCCCACGTTGGAGAAGGACCGGATGGACGGTTCCTTCAGATCGACGGTCGGGGGCAGGAGGATGGACTCCATTCCCAGTATAGTGGGTGCGGGAAAGGTTTCCGCGCTGAGCGTCACTACCGCGGGGCAGGTCATCCTTCGGTATGGGGGTAGCACGAGGTGTACCTCTATGACGAGCTTCGGAGTGGGGAAGGCCCACGCTCTATGGAATAGTGGTACGGGGAGGGCCTCCGTACGGGGTGACATCACCGCGGGTTAGTTCGTGGCGATCACCACTCAGGCCTGCCATCTGGAGAGTCAACCCAGCCTACCCGTGGGGCGGTTGGGGTCTCGATCCTGGTTGGGCGAAGGAGTGCCCCTGCTCCGCGTATGCAGGGGCCCCATGATGCATGTCGGCGGTGGCTCGGGCCACTGTAGCTGTTGACGTTGACACACCTAGGCGGGCGTCCTCAGCCCGAGCCCGGTGCTGACGTCGGGTCAGGCGAGCTGGTGCAGGTGGTGCAGGGACGTAGTCTACCTGCTCTTCCTGCAGAGTTGGACGACGGCGCTCACACGGCCGGGCGGGAGCTCTTGCCTGGAACCCTTGGGTCGGGACCCTGGGCGGGTTGAGCCGGACGACACCTACCTCATCAGCGCAAGGAGAGGATTCGTCAAGGCGTTCTGGGGATAGGATCCCGAAACGGTTGAACGTTGGGGTGGGGAGTAGGGGCTCCCTGCGCGGCCTGTTAGGGAGGCGTTGACGGCGGGGCCTGGATGCCTCCATGTCCAGGCGGGCCATATCCCAAGTTGGGATGACCCTTCCTCCTCGTACCTGCACACGAGGTTGTTGATCACCCTTCGCTGGATGACATCTGATGTGGAAAGGGGACGTGGGAGCCCCGTATTCCGCATTGTGGCGGCCGCCGTGGCAGTGGCGGCGCCATGTGGGGTGGATGTGGCGATGTTGTCCCTGCCCCTGCGTAGGCGAGCGGGCGGTGATCGCGTCTCTGTAACAGCAACCTGGTTCATGATAAATGAAGGGATCAATTCATCAGCACTGAGAGGAAAAGGATTGACAGCCAGTGCCCCAGCGTCCTTCCATTCTCCACGTCTGTAAGAAGGATCCATGCCAACACGCTGCAGAATGGAGTGCCCCACATTCTACTGCCCCGACATCCGGTGAGTTTCACGACAGGCCCGCTATTTGCATGGCGGGACCAGGCACCAGATATCTGGATCCGGTGACACATCAATCTACTGGTGTCTTGAACGCTACTAATCTCCATATTGAGGAGAAGAATTTCACGTCGGGTTCACCATTTCTGTTTCCGACGCTTTCACCGGGGCGCGCACATCCGTCCGTCCGCGGAGGAGGATGCACGGCGCTTGTTGCGCCGCATTCCCACTTTCCAAAGGCGGGCGACATTCGCTCCTTATTCAGGGATGTCTGCTCCTTGATCGAAACGGGATGATGGGATGTCGGTTCATCCTTCTGTGGATTCCTCCTCAGAACTCATCACCTAGTCCGGGTCTCCCTCATATATTTAATACGTAGTTCGTGAAACTCTTCCCAGTGCCATGTTTCCATGGACGCCAGTTAATTATACTACTTCTGTCGGGACATTCCAAAGGGTCCAGTCAGGGGAGCAACCTTCAGTCGGGGGTGTAGTCACGTTGAGGCATCAGTAGCGTGTCTGGATGCGAGGGAACCTGGCATGTCTGTTTGTTACCCCTGGTCACAGGGCTTCTCGAGGGCGTGGAAGCCCGAGGCATCCCACATCGAGCGCGGGGAACTATATGCCATAGACATATATCTGAGGTTTTCCTTAGCTTCCCGTGTTTAACACGGTGTACGCCGCGAGTTTAACATCCAGCGGAGACGGATCAACCCAACCGGAGCATTATCTAGGATAGATCGGATTGAGGGATTTCCCTTGAAGGGATGCCGATACCGGGGCCAGCCCATGGGCGGCTATGAAGAGGAGCGTACCGACATGTTTTTACCGAGATATGACAATCCGGGAGAGAATCGGGATGGGTGATAGGTGGATGAATGGAGTGGAGGGGGAGTGAAATGGGACCATCGCAGGGGAGACGGTGAAGTTGGGCTTGAGCCTTGAAGAGACTTCCTACGTATCCCCGTGGTAGGGAATCAATGTCCGCGTAGTTCGGGATGGTGCCGTTAAACCAACATGAAGCTGGACCTTGGTCCGATGAATGTCGTCAGCGAACCAACGTGAAGGTGGACCTTGGTCCGATGGGCATCGTTAGCGTACCGACCTGAAGGTGGACCTTGGTCCGATGAGAGATGGGCTTGAACCTTTGGGAGGATTTCTACGTACCATGCCTTGACACGGAACAAAGTCCTCTTAGTTCGGAGGGTTTCATCGGTGAACCGACGTGAAAGTAGACCTGTGGGTCCACTAGTGATGGGATTGAACATTAGGAAGGTTTCCTACGTACCATGCCTTGGAATGGATTAAAGTCCTCATAGTTCAAAGGATTGATGGAATACAGTTTAACGTCATGCGGGACGGTAGTGAACCCTGTCGTGAATGAACGACGGGCGGTGGGTGTTGGCGAACCGACGTAAATGAGGGACCTTGGTCTGATGGGAGATGGGCTTGAACCTCTGTGAGGATTCCTACGTACCATGCGTTGGCATGGATCAAAGTCCTCATAGTTCAAAGGGTTGGTGGAATACAGTTTAACTTCATGTGGGACGAGGGTGAACCGAAGTGAATGAGGTCGGAACGACCGGATGGTGGGTTTGAATCTCGTAGAGTCTTCCTATGTACCATGCCTTGACATGGATCAAAGTCCTTGTAGTTCGGGTTAGTAACAACGGCTTGCCGTCAGACTGGAATTGCAGTTTAATGTCATGCTGGACACAGGTAGAACTCGATGTGAATTGGGTGACAAGTGGGCTTGAACCTCGTGGAGGCTTCCTACATACCATTCCTTGACATGGATCAAAAATCTCATAGCTCAAATCGGTGTGCAATTTAATGTCATGTGGGACAAGGGCATACTGTTTAACGTCATGCTGGACGAGGGCATTCAGTTTAACGTCATGCGGGACGGGGCGTGCAGATTAATGTCATGCTGGACGAGGGAGAAACTCGACGTGAAAGAACGACCGAGTAATGTGGCTTGAACCTCATGGAGGCTTCCTACATACCATGCCTTGACATGGATCATAGTCCTCGCAGTTCACTAAGGGTAGGGGTCAGGGTCGGTGCTCACTATAAGCCCACGTGAGTCATTCTCGGTGTGGGAAACAAGAGGTTGTAGGGACCTGACGATCACGTCGCGAAGGATGCGTTCGTGAGAAGTGAATAAGGGATTATGCGTTAGGCGGCCCATGGTGCTGGGACTTACTCCAGGATGGAGGCCCGAGGTGCGGCAAAGCGCAGCGAAAGAGGGACTCGAGACCAACGATGGGAGGTGCCTCGTTCCCTATCACGCCCTCTACTGACCTTGGTAGTGGGGAAGTACGGAGATGCTGGGGTGCAGCCATCTGATGGAGAACTAGGGTCGCCCTTCTCCTATGAACATACGCCACTCAAATAAAGAGGATATCATACCTTGTGGATGGGTGATTCCACTCCCGTGGAGACGAGTGGTGTAAAAAATGTTCGAGCGAGGGGGACCCTGCGTGCGAAGCACGAGGTCGGGTCACAGTTTAACGTCATGTGTTGTGGACGTGATGCTTGGCAGTTTAACGTCCTGCAGCTCGGACGAGGTGGGTTTATTCCGCACCCCTAGGACTTACATAACCGGTACCCTCCGGTCTTTGGGGAAGGGAAGGTACCAGAAAGGTCGTGGTCAAGGGGGGTGTGGAACGAACCCTCGAGGGGTCCACGTTAGCGTGGCTATGCGAAGAAGCAATAGCCATTAGCGTGCCTATGCGAAGAAGCATTAGGCGAAGCTACGCTGCGAGTGGTATTGTCCATGGGACTTTGAAATCACATCGTGCGAACCTGGAGGTTCGCACGGGAAGAGGAATTTCTATGCAAAGGAGTGTGTTTCACGATGTGGAGTGCCTTGGGCTTAGCATGGGGCATAGGTGTGAGTGGAAGGTGCTTCGCGATGTGGAACAATGTTCGCGGAGCACTGCCTCGCGAAGAAGGGGTGCTTCGCGAAGCAGGGTCCTACGAAGCAGTGTGCTTCGTGATGTATAGCGATCCTGCCTTAACATAGGGATCACTAGTACAGGTTGGGTGTTTCGCGAAGCATAAACGCTCCGCAGCTTCCTGGGTTCCCTTGGGAATCCCCTTCCTTCGCGAATTCCCTTGAGCTTCGCGAAGGGCATCCCTCTCGGAAGAGGGGCTCAAAATGAGACAAAGCAAAGGCGTCTCACGAAGTAGAAGTACCTCACAGAGCTCATTATTCCCGGGGAAAAGAGTGCTTCGTGATTCGGGAGAGGAGAAGCCGAAAGGTCGGATTTTCCTTCCCCGGGAGTCAGGGGGAGTCCAGTATTTATAGGCAAGGGGTGCCGCGAAGCAGAACTCGCGCGCCGCCTCGGGTGCTTCGCGGCGCGCTCGCGATCGTCAAATGCGTTCGCGAAGAGTTACCTCCTCTGGAGCTTCGCGGCGTGCTCGTGAACGTCAAATGCGTTCATAGAGAGTTACTGCCTCTGGAGCATCGTGGCGTGCTCGTGATGCTCGGGGTGTTTTGGCGTCGGTGTTTCGCGACGGTGCTTCGCGGTGGTGCTTCGCGAGGCAGCGTGCCAGCCTTCTTTTTCGTCCCTCCCTTTCGTGCAATATTTTGCCACCAACAATAATTCTACAGTAATTATATTATATATATATGTTATTTACATTACATCATTCAAGACAACAAGATTAGAGAAACAATGTTCAAGAGTATATACAGATTACTGTCTCTCTGAACAATGTATTTTATTCTCTATTTATTATTTTTATATATTATTACTAATAAATATATAATTAATATATTTGTTATTAATAATATTTTTTTCAATTTTGATATTATTGAAACAAGATATAAGTATGTGTAAAAAATATAAAAAATTGAAACACATGCGGAAAAAATAAGTTATTCCCCGAAACAAAACATTATGATGGAAATGATAACAAATAGTGAATATAAGGCCATAATTAAATCAAATATGGTATTATATAATTGAATATTGTTCTTTAATATATTTATAATAGACATAAATTTATTATATTTTTGGTTTTGACAGGTATTTAGAGATTCAATACATATGATATGTTTTTATCGTAACAATTATATTTATGCAGGATATATTATATATTCACCACATATTATGAATGTGTGGGGAATATACTACGATATGAAATGATATATCATTAATTTCAATTATTTTATGTTATTAAATGTTTCAATTTAATTTATTCTTTCATGGTTATCATGATTAAAAATTTACTCATGTGTTAAGGTAATTCTAAACATAATATTCTTCCATTGGAATAACGTACCATTTCATTGATTATATAACACTACAATTATGTGTGAAATGAATTTAGATTATATTAGGTTGTATTTTAAAAAAATTATTTGTATTTATATACAATAAACATAATCATTTTTTTAAAATTTTTTCTCACTTCAGTGATATGATATATGTAAGTGAATTTCAAGCCTCACTTTAATTTCTATGAGAAATATGGAATATTCATCACTTTTTTATTATTTTTGGTTTATATAATACCCATGAATTCAATATATTATATTTATCCTTGATATTTTGGTTATTGAAATATCTATTTCTTATCACACATTATTAGTGATTACAGTTTAATAGTTACCAAATCGTTAAGGTAATTTTGTCTCCATATTCCTTCATTGAGTCACATGCTTTGTTATTAACCTATATACTTTTATGAGGTGTATATAACAAACTTCAAATTTTTATATCATAAATCACATTCTTTTTATGTTATTTTAAGATTCATGTATTGTTATTACCTCTTTGGTAAAAAAATCAGTATTCATTCAATATTATTTTTTCTAATTTTTTTAAATTTTTTTCGAATGATCTTTTAATAATATTCAATGAAAATTATTTTATTTATTTTTAAATTTTTTATCAAATATTCTATAAAAATTTTCAAGGATATTATAAATTAAATTGTCTTCCTAAATTTTTTCTATTCATTAATAGTAATTTTTAAAGTCTAGAGGATATTTTCCATAATAAATGATTTAGAATGATATTTCACAATTACATTCCATATAAGATGAATTATATTGATGTTAATTATGCTTTGTTGGGTTTATGATTCAAGGATTCTATTCTTTTTAATTGTATTTAGTTTATGTTTATGATTAATGAATTAAATTATTTTGGAATACATATGTTTGGTTTCCATTATTTTATGGGTTTTACCAATATCTCCCTCAAATGCCTTCGGTAAAGATTTTTATCTCAAGATATAATTATGGAAAAAAGGTGAAGGGCTAGATACACTCAATGAATAAGGGGAAAATCGATCCACTTTCGAAGAAGGGGAATCACAATACGCTCTAATAAATGTACTATGAATAGAGTGGAAATATATCCTTCCCATTAGATAAAGTCACCATGATGATTCCTATTATGTTATAGAAATAATCATTGACTTAAAGGGAATGATATTACTTGTTTATGTGTTTGGCACATATTCCATATTCTATTCCAATGTTAATATTTGATGGGTTATTTTTGTGATATCGTCATGGATCATATATTATGAACATCCATTATATATTATAGGAATCATTTATATGATCCTTGACAAGATGGGTATGATCTTATAATGTTATGATCATTCTCCCATACCCATATATTCATGATTGTGCATTAGTATCTCCCTTTCTTACCTGTATTGAGCATCTGAGCTTTCCAATTTAATAATTTTCATTTTCCTCATGTTATAAAGAATGTTATGAGGTAGGGTTACTAAAGGGTATTGACTTTTTTGGAAACATTTTAGATCTTCTTCTAGACAATAATTTTGTGTTCCATGTTTCTAGAAGGCAAAAAACTAAGACTATAATTGGTAGTGTGTTTTGGTGTTCTAAAAAATTAATTAATGTATTTGTACATTATGATTTGATTATTATATGTTTTTTGTATAAATTATACCTAATTACATTCCCAAGTCTCTTACCCGTGTAAAATATTTATTGGTATCGACAAACTATGAAACCCATGTTCCATAAAGAGGTTCTCAAGGAGACAATATTAATGATATAAAATCCTACTTCATTCACTTTTAAATTTTCAATTATTATAGATTTTCAAAAAATACCTTATAAAAAAGTATCATGTTATCTATAGTACCTTGTATAAACATTAATTTTATTTTTCTAATGGAATATCTATAATTTCATCTCTTATATTATAATTTTTTTTTAAGAAATGAAAATAGGTTTTGTTATGTGTCGATTCAACACCTTCATGGACAATTTTTTTTCCTTCCCTACCTTCCAGGACTGTCATAAAAAAATAATTTCCTTTAAATTATATTTAATTTTTAATATAATAACTTATTTAATGTTATATAAAGAATATATAAACATAATAGTAAATAAAATTATACTACTTCATGATGGTCGAAAAAACTGGCGAAATAATTTAATCATTTTTCATTACCATTTTATTGAATGGATAAATCTCATATCTAAAAAAGGATAAATTATAACAATTGAAACACATTAAGTATATTAATTCCATTGGATTAAACTTATAGTGTTTTTCTTCTATTTTACAAGAACTATAACAGTTGTACTCAAGGGATCTGACTATATAACCATGAATTGAACGCTTTCAGAACAACGAAATTAAACATTATAATGATTCAAAATGCCTAAACATGAACATAATAAAATAATAATAAATTAAATATACATAGAATATGTTATAAAATAATTTTTTAATTAATATACTTATATTATAAAAGACATTAATTTCAAGTATAGAACACATTCCGACATATGGTAAGGATCTCTCAGAACATACAAATTACATTTGGTTTTAGATTTCTCCCTCAATTAACTTTTTTATTTATTAATTATTAATATATACATATCCTAAAATATATTTTAATGTATCAAATATATTTATTTATATCAATTAATCATTATTTGATGGGTAAATACATGTATTAAAATGATCCATTCTCAAACCTTTCCGAGAATTCAGTCCCATTAAAGTGAAATTATTTATTTCAAACCCTCTTCATGTAAAATATATAAAATGTATAATGCCACTTATTATATATAAAATAAAACCTGTTATAATTAAAACTCATTTTATTTTCAAATATGGTTTTATGTTAATTATTATTCTCCTATCACCTATTAGAGACTCTTCAACATTTTTCTCAGCTTAAGTGGAACCTTTGTAATGTAACTGAATAGCCATTTTATACTAATAAAAGTTCATTAAGAAACAAATTTTCGGAAAATATTTCAGTTTTTTAACTTCATAAAAGTCAAATAACAATGTAAGGAAATATTTCATGAAAAAACTATAATACACCTCTTGGTTATGCTTTATGAAATGATTAAGATACCCATTTAGTTCCATAGGCAACCCATTTGTTTATTCCTTATTTTTGATTTTTCGTGTGGAACACATACTCATGAACTTGTTATGATGGGTTCCGCAATATAGAAATCCAATGAATTGTGTAATGTTTTAGTCTCATGAGAAGCTATTTATGGGATTCAGGAGTAAACTAAATACATTATGGGCCTTTGTCCACCTTGGGATATAGTCTTAGTAGATAGACTTGACTCATGTTTATATCATGTTATATGATTCCACTATGTCCCTTTATTTCCATGATGATTTTCTTCCATGTTCTATGTTCTATGATTGAATTTTATTTCTATGTTCTATTTCTTTTAATGTCACCATGTTATGCCTTTTTACTCATGTTTTATTCTTTATCCCTGTATTTATTATCTTATTGGGTTTTTTATCCCAAAAATTTTTTCTATGCATTCCCTAGGTTATTATATGTAGATAAATGAGGTAAATAAATTTTTTAATCTCTTTATGGAAGATTTTTAAAGATTCTTTTTCTTTTAGTTGCATTATATGATCCTAATCATTCAAATACACTAGACTTTAGGTTCTGTGGATTATATTTGGTGGATAATTTTTATTTATATCATGTTATTATATGAGGATTAGGATAGTATTTCTATACCATGATTAAACTATAAATCGTACAACAAGATGAATAATCTGAAGAGGTTTGTATTGATGACATCATAATCACCCTGTGGAAATTTTTTGGGATAGTACATGGATTCATTGAGGGATCTAACACTCTTCGATAGATAGGTAGATTGAGTTAGAATCATCACATTTGATGATGTGGGGAATGTACTATGTAGAATCAATTTCAATTTATTCAATATGGATGTATATTGTCATGGATTATAGATAGATTACAAGTTCAAGGTTTAGGTCAGGTTCTTATAGTGATGACTCTTCCTGTTCATAGAAAAGTATAACCTTCTATGAGTGGTATGATTTTTATAGTTTCTAATTTTGCCTTTTATATTATAACATAGAGCATTTACCAGATTTTATGTCGACGTGGTTATATGGTGGTTTGGGTTTGGGTTTCGAGTAAATATATGGGGTTATTCCCCATAATACTCCATTATGAGTACGATCTCATGGAGTCCACCACTATAGGTATATTTCAATTTATATGAGAGGATAACTGTATTTATTATATATTTATTATAATTCATATGGTCTAGTTTGATAATATTATAGGAATGTATTGTATGGTTCCCATTGAAGATCTTACTGATCTCCACTATCTATGGGTTTTCTTCACGTCTCCCAAAAGAATTTGTTATTTTATAAATTAGGGTCAGACATGTAAGATCATTAGGTAGCTCATAGTGAGAATGTGAAAAGTGTCTTTATATCTCATTTTTCTAGATTTATGTTGGAATATGGAGGGGATTAGATAATATTTCATGCTTTTATTATATTGGATTACAGTTGTTTCCCCAAAAACCTCTTGAGATTTCCACCCAAGAGAGAGGTGGAGTTCATTCTTGAGATTCCTTCTAGAAATTAACATATTTATATTCCTCTATATTTTATGTCTCTTGAATATAAATTTTATTTTAACAATATTATATAGGATTTCTAGAGAAATGAATTTATCTTGGCTAGATGAACCCTTTGGGTATATCCTATATTTTTACTAATATGGAAGATGATACATTACAACTATGTGTGGATTATCTGTTGATTAATCATTTGACTATGATGAAATGATTTGAATTAATTTGTATCGATGATCATATTAATTAAAAGGTTTTCATGGATCATATAAAAAATAGATATTAGATTATGATATCACATGGTTAGTTGAAAACCATTAGAAAAATCATGTATGTATTTTAAGAGAAGGTTATGGATCCAAGAATACTTGGTTATGTCGTTCGACCTGATGAATGAACCTATAATGTTTCGTGGCCATAAGGAATAGATTTTTCCATATATATATATATATTATAAGGACCCAGCCTTAAAACATTACTTAATGTTGAATTAAATGAATTATTTTCATTGAGGATCTTTTCAGGTTTAGAGTTTTAGAGAATTAGGCCACAACTATTACATATCAAAAGTTACAATATAGACACTTCAACTCAGTTTCAATTTTTTCATAATATAAAAACTCTTGAAAAAATTGTCTCGTCCAGTTCCATGTTTTAGACAACATGACATTACATGATCACATTCTTGACCATATTCCACTTTATGTCCTGTGAAAAACATTTCGAAAACTTGGGATGAGCATAAAAAGATCAGTAAAGAACACACAAAGAAAGAAACTGTTAGTTTTTTAAAACAACATGTAAACCATGAATACCTAATCATATGAAATAATTTTTACCTATATGAAGTAGTAAATAATCTTAACTAAATAAAATATCATTTCTTACACTTTTGAAACCAAAAGGTCACCATAAAACCCAAATAAATAACACATAACATATAAAGGCAACATGGAACTTAAACATACTTAAATGGAATAATCATACGGTCGACTTCCATACATGTCACTAAATATAATAGCCATATAACCGACTTCCATACCCAATTAATTGGAGGTAATAACATAACCACCCATCCTGGTTTATCATGGAACCACCCATCATTTGGTTTATCATTTAACCACCCGTCAAATGTCCAAGTACCATTATAAAATCATAACACATACACCAAATATAAAGGAATGAAAACATTTCTTCATTTCAATCACAATATATCACTTAAATATATTTACATAAAAAATATATTATCAAAACAATTTTAAATACAAAAATACATAATAGAGTATATGGTATTTATTTTTCCTTTTAAAAACATTATATACGGCTTGTTAAGGAATCCAAAGATCAAGTAATACTCGCAGTGGATGAAAAGCCATTGTCACCACATACATTAAAAGAAACATTCCTTTTTGTCATTTAGTAAAATGATTCATAGAACAATATTTCCTTTGAATGAAATGAGAAGTCAAAGGTGCTTATACCGCGTATAAAAGAAAGTCTTTTATTAAACCTAAATATGCCTCAATGAAATGAGATTGAGATGAATTCCCTTACCTCATGTCTGACTTGACTCAATCGTTCTTTAATCTCTTAAATAATAAACTACAGTTAATTTATACTTTCATAAGAACCTTTTTCATGTTCCTTATCACTTTTATGTCACTTATTACCATGTAATGAACATTATGTAATCATTTAAGTTAATAACAGTCATTTTGTCGATATTTGGTACTTGAGTCAAAAATAAACTTCTTATAATTACAAGTTGTTCAGGTGGTAAAATATCTATTATCTCCAGAATGATATGCATGATGTAGATATCATATATATTATATATATCCAGTATAATATTTATTTATAACAGTATATAACATTTAAATGTAAGAATTGAAATGCACCATTCATGGAAATGGTAAACTGTACGTACGCATAAATGCTACTTTCATTTATATTTCGCATTTAATGGAATGAAAACCTTATGATATAGAGGTACATTATAATAATTGTGTAATATAATATATAATATTGTTAACTCCATCCTTTATACGTCCCACATATGGCATTAACGATTCAAATCACTTTGAGAGGGTGGTAGTCCGCACTTCCTAAAATGAAATTATCGCGATTACCAATTATGGATAACATAAAGGTATGCCATAAATGAGAAATACAGAAGAATAAGGAAAACATAAAAATGATATATATCATATATAAATATATTTACATCTTAATGGACACCTTTGGATGCGGTAGGAGATAATTGAACAATCATCGTTTCGTGAGGTAGTAGTTCACCTTCCATAGAAATAGTATGATCTACACCCATTAGATGAAGGTGTGTGTAAGTGTAGCTCGAATCCTTATTCTAAAAACATCATATTATATTAAAGATACTATTTATGTTACAAAAGAAATAAATAAAAAGAGTTCAGGGGGTTGGAGAAGAAAAATAAAAAAAACATAAGAGAAGACGTTACCGTTAAATCGGGTTTCTCCCCTTGGATTGAACCAAAGGAGTTTCTTGAAGTACTTTGTGCCTAAAGTAAGGCTTCTATGAGGAAGAGAGGGATATTTGGAGCTTATTTTAGTAGAGTTTTGACGAGCCAATGGTCTTGATAAATGTGTGAAATTGGTAGGAAGTGGTCTCTTTTTATAAGGGAGAGGAGGGGCTCTTTTGGAAAGCTTGAAAATATTATTTTATTATATAATGATTTTTGGTCTCTAAAGGTCCAAAAGTCATTAAACTTGAAGATAAGGTGGCCCATGTTCGAAATAAAATCATCCAATAATAATTGGATAGGTTTTGGATATTTTTTTAAACATTATCTTCTTATTTATTTAAATTATTCAATAATGATGTAAACAATGCATCATCATTGTATCATAAATAATTTTATTTATTTGATGTCTAAAAATTATAAAAAAATTATCATGATGTAGGAAATAATTTTATAATTCTAATAAATATTTATAGTCATTGATATCAATTATACAACCCGATGAAAATTTGTTTTAGTAAAACAATACATGTTTTTGACATTTTTATTTTTACTTTAAATAAAAAGGTATTAATGTCATTATCTTACCCAAGTGGGTCCATGGGGTCCCAAAATTTACCAATGGATTTCCCCGGTCTTCCATGACTCATCCAATAAGGTTAGTACATGTTTCAAGTTATTTATATATTTTTATAATATTATTTTTACCTTAAATTACCCTAATTACCTTTAATCACGGTTAATAAAACTCAAAAGTTACTATTCACCAAAAATTATTTTCATCCCATTGAACCACATTTTACATAATAATGAAAACCATGATTGTAAGATTTTTCAAATTAAATTCATAGAATCAGTAAAATTTTATTTAAACGTAAAATTCAGTTTTTAACAACTACTTAGTGGTTTCAATATTTCTCAAAAATTGATGTTTTCCAGAAAAATACCAAAAATTCACCCTAAGCTATATTTGATATTCCAAATTCAATAATGATGTCAATTTTACCAAATTAAATACATAGATGTTGCATTAATAAATTTAATAATAATCCCCACTGTTAAAACAAATAACGTGTTTTTAAGAAACAATATCTATGAAAAGATTGACACTTGTTTATGTCGAATTTTAAAGTGAAATTAATTCTAATTAAAACCATTAAATTAAATAGTAAAAATATATTATAATTACACTTTAAACCAATTAAATAGATTATCTAACCATATAAATTAATTATTTTAAAATTGAGGTTTTGAATTAAAATACTACATTTTTCCCTATACATTTAAAAATGAACTTTTTTGGAAAAATAACAGAAACATACACAAAGAAAATTTTGATGTCCCAATTCTAAAGAAAAAATTTATTTGGTCCAATAAAACGTATAGGAGTGAAAAAAACTATATTGAAAGAGGGTTCGCCATCAAAAGGCGATAAATCGACCTTTTAGTGAATATTAGAGTATTTATGCTTAAAATAGTATTCATTCGCATTTTAGGGCTCTAAAATTTATTTGATAAATGGAAAAAAAATTAACAAATATATATAATCATATTTTAGTTATTTCTATTCATTACTGCTAATACAATTTCTAGGCATTAACTACCATTAAAAAAAATATTATTATATTATTAGTGTGCTACGTAAGATTTGAATGAAATCAGTTGTTGCGTATCGGGTGCGCCATCGAGCATAGCAACCCCATTAAAGTAAAATTAATATTTAATTCAAAAATATGAATTAATATGAAAATGTATTTTTCTTTATTTACCTGAGTTGTTACATCCTACCCCCCTTTTGGGAATTACGTCCTCACAATTTTATTCACTTATAAAATAAATGGGGGTATTTATCCCTTATAGCATTTTAAGATTCCCACGTTTCCTCTTCAACCATATAGTTTTTCCATAAAACCTTCACCTGATGAATTACCTTATTCCACAACACTTTCTCACTATGGTCAAGAATCTGGACTGGTTGTTTCTCATAAGAGAGATTCTCTTCCAACTAAACTATGTCTGGTCTCAAAACATGAGATGAATTTGGCATATACTTCTCAACATTGAATCATGAAAAACATTGTGTACCTCAGACAATCTTGGAGGCAATGCCACTCTGTATGCAACTAATCCAACTATCTCCAAGATTTCATAAGGACCAATGAACCTCTGACTCAGCTTACCTTTCTTCCCAAAATGCATCACACTTTTCCATGGAGAAACTTTGATAAAAACATGATCACCTACCTCAAAAGAAAGATCCTTCCTCCTGTTATCCGCATAACTTTTCTGCCGACTCTGAGCTGTTCTCATGTGCTTCTAAATCAACTGAATTTTTTTGCCCATATCTTCTACCAATTCTGGTCCCATCAGCTTCCTTTCCCCTACTTCACCCAAAAAATCTGGATTTCAACACCTCTTACCATATAATGCCTCAAACGGAGCCATCTGTATACTGGAATGAAAACTCTTATTATAAGAAAACTGAACCAAAGAAAGATAATTGTCCCAAAATCCCTGGTAATCTAACATGCGAACACGTAACATATACTTGAAGGTCTGAATTTTTTGTTCAGAATGCCCATATTATTATGGATGAAAAGTTGTACTAAAATTTAATTCAGAACCCAACGTCTTGTGAAGGCCTTTCCAAAAGTTAGAAGTAAACCTGGGATCATGATCAGATACAATGGAGAGGGGAACTCCATGAAAATTGAGTATCTCTTTAGCATACAACCGAGAAAGATGATCTAGAGAGAATGTATCATGAATAGGTAGGAAATGAGAATATTTAGTCAATCGATCAACAATAACTTTTTTTGCATTATTACCTCGAGATGTCTTGAGTAATCCCAAAGTGAAGTCCATGGATATATTTTCCCATTTCCACTCTGGCACCAGTAAAGACTGAAGAATCCCTTTCGGTAACTGCCACTCATCTTTAACCTGCTAACAAATCAAACACTTAAGGTCTTTGTACATCTTAGTACTGTCAGGATGAACTGAAAATGGGGAAATATGAGCCTCGGATAACAGCACATTCTTCAATTGTGAATCACAAGGAACAGATAATCTCTTACCAAACCTCAAAACACGATCATTATCAATGTTAAATTCAGGCAACATACCCTTCTGAACCAGCTCTACCTTTTTCTGCAAATCACTGTCTTTCTTCTGCACTTTCACAGTTCTATCTGATAAGATGATCTCACTAACACCTGAAACAAAACAGATGAACTTCATACACCATCAACTTCTATGCCAAATTTCATCAAATAAAAAACTAAAGGATCTCTCTCTAAACGTAGCATGGTTAATGAAGCATTACGTTTTTGACTCAAAGCATCATCCACTTTATTTTCTTTTCCCGGATAGTAATGATTTCTACAATTGTAATCCTTGATTAATTCCAGCCATCTCCTCTATCTCATGTTTAATTCATTCTGAGTGAATATATGTAACACCCCAGGTAAATAAATAATATGACATTTTCATATTTATCCATATTTGTGAATAAAATATTAATATATCTTTAAAGGGGACGCTATGCTCGATGGCGTACCCAACACACAACAATGAGTTTCTTGGGAATCTTACGTTGCACTCTAATAATAAGATAATATTATGGTAGTTAACATGTAGCCGTTGCATTGGTGGAAACGAATAGAAATAACTAAAATATGATTATATATGTTTTTAAATGTTTTTACATTTATCCAAAGGCTTAAAATACGGAAAGAATTCAATTTTAGGCTTTTATACCCTAATTTTCACTAAAGGTTCACTTATCGCCTTTTGATGGCGAACTGTCATTAAATATAGTTTTGATCACTCTTATATATTTTTTGGACCAAATAAAACTCTTATTAAGAATCAGGACATCAAAATTTACTTTGAGTAAATTTTTGGTATCTTTCCGATAAAGTTCATTTTTTTAATGAATAGTGTAAAATGTTGTATTTTAATTCAAAACCACTTTTTAATCTAATTTATTTATATGATTAGATTATATTTTGAATTGGTTTTAAAGTGAAATTAGAAAATATTTTTACCATTAAATCCAATAGTGTTCGTTGGAATCAATTTCACTTTGAAATCAGACTTAAACTAGTGTCAATCTTTTGATACTTATTGTTTCATAAAACACGCTATTTGACATGACAGCGGGAATTAATTATTAAATTAATTATTGTGACTTATATGTTTTGAATTTTGTAAAATGGACTTCATTTTTGAATTCAGAATATCAAATATATCTTAGGGTGAATTTTTGGGATTTTTCTGAAAAACTTCAATTTTTTATGAATAGTGAAACCACTAAGTGGTACTTATAAAAACTGATTTTCCGTTTAAATGAAATTTTGCCATCATTGTGTTTTGATTTTCAAAAATCCGACATACATGGTTGTTATTAATAAGTAAAATGTGGTTCAATGAGATTAAAATAATTTTTTGGTGAATAGTAACTTATTAAGTTTTTAATCGCGATTAGTGGTAATTAGTGTAGTTTAAGGTAAAAATAATACTTTAATAAAATGAGATGAGCTTGACACATGTCTTACCCTCATTGGTTGTATCATGGCCGACCAAGACAAGCCATGGGTCAACTTGGGGACCCCATGGATCCACTTTGGTTGGGAAATGACATAAATAACATTTTATTTAATGTAAAAGTAAAATTGACACAAACATGATATGTTTTACTAAAACAATTTTTAAGTGGGGTTATACAAGTCATCTTTTTGATTATAAATATTAATTGGAAAGATAAAAAGAATTCCTACATAATAGTATTTTTTTATAATTTTTAGACATTAAATAAATTAAATTATGACATAATAATGATGCAGCGATGACATCATTATTTGACGATTTAAATAAAATGGAAAGATAATGTAACATCTATGGACTACACATGTCCAAAACTTATTGGATGAGTGGATTTCGAAGCCTTATCACCTTATACACGAATTATATCAATGTGGGACCTTTTGAAACCGAAACACATTTTCAAATAAAGTAATATTTCTTTACATTCCAAAAGTGTCCCTCCTCTCCTCTTATAAAAGGCCCCCACCTCTACCTCATTTAACACACTCCTCAAGCCTTTGGCTCGGCCAACCCCTGCCCATTTACTCTCTCCACACCCCTCTCCTCATCCTAGAGGATTCCCTTTGGGCATAATCCTTTCAAAGGAAGCCTTTAGGCTCAAATCAAAAGGAGTTACACTTTTAAAGGTAATTCATTCTCTCATGTTCATTTGTTTTATTTTGCTTCTCCAACCAACTAAACTCTTTTTATTTACTTCTTTTGTAACAACACCAGTATCTTCAATATACTAGGATGTTGTTATAAGATTTATTCAAGCTAAACTCTCACACAACTACATCAAATGGTTAAAGAACATACGGTTTCTGTGGATGGTGAAATTCTGCCTCCCGAAACGATGATTGTTCAATACTCATTTAACACCTTCAACGGTGGACATTATGATGTCACTATTTTTATATATGATATATAATATGTTTATTTTTTATTTATTCTTCTGTATTTTTCATTTTTTTCTTACCTTTATGGCTTCCATTATGGGTATACACGATATCTTCATTTAAGGAAGTGCGGACTACCGCCCCCTCAAAGTGATTTGATTCGTTAAATATCATATGTGGGATGTATAAAGTATGGAAATATGATATTATATATGATATTATACTGGAATTATAATATACCTTTATATCATTATTATTCCATTCTATAAAATACGAAATAGAAATGAAAGTAGCGTTCATGCGTACGTACGGCTTACCGTCTCCATGAACGGTGCATTTCATTTCTTACCTCTAAATGATTATGTAATGTTATAAATGCATGCATGTACTGGATATATATGACATATATGATATCTACATAATGAATACAATTCTGGATATAATAAGCATTTGGCCACACGAACAACATGTAATTGTAAGAAGTCCACTTTCGACTTAAGAAACAAATATCGGCAAAACAAATATTATTAACTTAAATGATTACATAATGTTTATGACATGGTAATAAGTGGTATAAAAGTAATAATGAACTTGAAAAATGTTCATAAGGAATTAGAAATTAACTCAAGTTTATTATTCAGGAGATTAAAGAACGATCGAGTCAAGTCGGACCCGAGGTAAGGGATCCTACTCATCTCTTTCTTTTTAAGTACACACTTTTATGTCATTCCTTTTAAAGCTCATCTTTCTTGTTATTGGGATGATCATTTATATTAAAATTACTGTAATTTTTATTTTCATGTGATGAGAGACCCTATTCTCTCTCATCAATCCATTTTGGATGTTTTGAGTGGCGCCGTTAGGCTGCCAAACTTTCGTAAGAGATCTAACCTCTCTCTTCTTTTTAAGTACTCTCCTTTATGTCACTTCTTTTAAGCCCCTCTTTGTAATGTTGGGGGATGTTATTTTATATTCCTCTTGCTGTACATTTTATTTTAATGTTATGAGATGCCCTATTTGATCTCATCAATCCATATTCGGAAGTCTTATGTGGCGCCGTTAGGCTGCCGAGTTTTCGTAAGGGATTTTTCATCTCACTTTTATTCCCGTGAGATTTATGCTACATTTGCCACAAATTCCCTTGAGTGGTGTATGTACTGCCCATTATTCTACTCTTTGTGTAATATAATTTCGTTTATGAGTATTTACATCAATTATCTTTTGTCCTTCTTTCATGGGGTGTATGTTTTGAAAGATACCCAAGTCGGTAAGGGAACCTTTCACCCTCCTCTTTTTTAAAAGACTTCTTTTGTTGGGTCTTTTAATTTACATATCGTTATGTTGGGATATGTTCTCATATATCCTTATTGATGTAAATTTTATGTCCAAGTGATGAGATACACTTTCTATCTC
The DNA here is from genome assembly GCA_963277665.1 of Viscum album. Taxonomy (NCBI): domain Eukaryota; kingdom Viridiplantae; phylum Streptophyta; class Magnoliopsida; order Santalales; family Viscaceae; genus Viscum; species Viscum album. The sequence continues at coordinate 393,823,981 of OY728126.1, forward strand.
TCATCAACTCATTTTGATGTGATGTCGTTAGGCTGTCAAGGGAACTTTTTAACACAATTTCGATTTCTTTGGGTTCAACATGTAGTCATTGAATATGTCATCCATTGAATATGTGTGAATGACCTTTTATAGTTTTACACTTAATATCCACTTATATTGGGTGTATTTATATTTTTCACACATATTTTTGAGATTGATTTGTCCTTAATTTAAGGATACCTTCTTTATAAGGGATTTCATCACATTTGACATTTCTATTGATGGTTCATTGTTGTTATGCACCAATTCACTCTTATATGGTGTATATACTGTCCTTTGGAGAATTATATCATGAATCCATTTATTCTCATGATATTATAAAGTTCTGAATAAATGTTATTCCTCAATTATTGTATTCAAGTGTCTCTAATTTTGGTAAAACCCCTTTAACCAAAATATCACTTTAAATGTTTTAATTATTTGTTCTTATTAATATCCATGTTTTCAAAATGGTATTAAGGATTCATTTATATGGGTATTAATGGTTTAAAATGTTAAAAGCTTCAAGGTGGTATGGGACACTTTGATTCAAAAATCTCTTTATTAAATGTCTTAAATGGTTTTGAAAATGGTTTTTTTATGGATTCATTATTTCAATATCCTAAAATGTTATATTGTGATTGAAATGTGGAAATGTTATGTTTCCTTTATTCATGTTTTATGTGATACGATTATGTTATGGTTCTTGGGAATTTTTATGAAGAACGGGTGGTTCCGTGATAAACTATGGGCGGGTGAGCCCGATATAGCTCTCCAATGCATTGGGTAACGCGAAGGAGTGAAACGTTAAGGTTTCTCCGAAGAGATTTAGGGAATATACTGTGATGGGTATTCCAAACGTAACCAAGAGGGTTACTCCCTATGTAAGAATGTTATGAATGCCTCAAGTTACCTTTATGTATTATGTTTTCTATGATTTATTCATGGTTTGATGAGGTATGTTAAAGTACCTATGTTTTATGGGTAAAGTATGATTTCATTCTTATGTATATATGAACTCGTGTTTCTTTCCATATTTTTATAACCCTTACTGAGCTTTTTATGCTCATCCCAAGTTTTTGAAATGTTTTTCATAGGTCAAGGGAAAGGTACATGATGTGGTGATAGTGTCAAGGATGTGTCAAGAAAGAATCCATGTTTTATTTTAAATATGTTTCCGTTGATGGTAAGAATGAATACTATCTTTTATGTAACCACTTTGTTTAAATGTGGAATGTAATGAAAGTTTCATGATCTAATTCTATAAAACTCTAAACCTGAAAAGATCCTCAATGTGTAATTTGTAATAACTCAAGATTAAGTAAGGTTTAAGGCTGGGGCCTTATAGTTGGTATCAAAGTCCAGTTTAGATAACTTTAGAGGTTAGGGTATTCTTTAATCCTAAGTGACATTACCATAATGGGTAGGATTTCAGAAAGAGTCCTAGTTTTAGATAAAGCGAATGAGTAAGTATATCTTAGTGTTTACCTTCCTCGTTAGTACATGATGGTTTTGTTGATATACTCACACTGACCTTTTTGGTTTTAGTAAATGGCTGGATCTAGCAGGCACCAAAGTGACAATGGGTTTGAAGGAAACTGTGGTGGTTCTCTGATTAAGATACTCGATGAGATGGGGGATTCAATGAGGAATCTCATGGTTTTTCTAAACCAACTATCAAGGAGTCATGATCAACCACTTGAACCTTGGTGAGTTCTCTAATGCATCATCTACGAGATGGCCAACTCGATGTGGAAATTCAGGTAATAATTATTAAGGTAACCATTAGGGTTTATATGATCCTTACTTTTGAGGTAATTATGGGTTATTATATGATATGATGGAAAATGAAGGGCATGAGATAAAATTGAGGTTAAAATATGTTATGATTATTCTTGAAGATTTTATCTCATTTTGGGGAATGTTTTAAGAATTATATAGTTTTGGAAAAAGGACAACACGCAGACCGTGTGACATCCCGTCGCATCGGACAAAGCTGCGGGAATCGAACCCACTACCAAAGTGTGACTGGTATTTATCGCCTACCACTGGACTACGTGATGTCCCTGGTTAGTTTGACCGATTCTTTTTAGTTATATGATTGTATGAATTAAGAGTAAGTTGATTTTGGAGGATATGTGATTAGGATAATTACTTTTCAATGTGAGACTTTAGGAGCAACTGATGTTGTTTGGAGATAAATGTTACGATTTAACTTGGTAGACTATGTGACTAAATCCTTCAAATATTTGGGTTTCAATCTTAGTTTGGTTTACTTTGAAGAATTTTATGGACAAATGGTCCTTGTTGAACTTTGGGTTTTGTTGGACAAATTTTGGAGATTAAGAATAGATTTTCTTTTTATAAAGGGTTATCCTTTTCTGGATTATCTGATCTTGTACTAGCCTTTTTGGTTTTGGTTTTGGTTAAAGACATGAGAAGTATATAGTTCTATTTTTTGGAATAGGTGATTCTCTAGAAGTTGATTATAGTACTCTTAATGTGAACAAGTCTTCCTAAATACTCGTCTTTTGGAGAAAATATGAGTTTGTGTAAGGAGTCTAATAAAAGTTGAAAGTCAATATGATAAGTGATTATGTTTCCTTATGAATAAATTCCTCAATATTAAGTAACTTAAAAAAAATGTTGTCTATTAACTTTTCCTACTGGGGAACCCAACACCGTTTAACCCATCACAAGTTTGTGGTTTTTTTGTTAACTTTCTCGTAAACATGTTTTCTATCACTCTCCATCAGAACATGACCCTATGTTTTCTCCTCCATGTCCATGTTTTCCTACATGGAGTCCTAGTATGGGTTAACTTGGGTGACCTTTGTGCTTATCTTTTTTTATTTTAAAGTGATTGTTTTACCGACTCTTGTTCCGATGTGGGACTTTCAAGAATGTTTCCAAGCGCAATTTTAAAATTGCGAGGACGCAATTCCCAAAAGGGGGGAAGGATGTAACACCCCAGGTAAATAAAGAATATGACATTTTCATATTTATCCATATTTGTGAATAAAATATTAATATGTCTTTAAAGGGGATGCTATGCTCGATGGCGTACCCAACACACAACAATGAGTTTCTTGGGAATCTTACGTTGCACTCTAATAATAAGATAATATTATGGTAGTTAACATGTAGCCGTTGCATTGGCGGGAATGGATAGAAATAACTAAAATATGATTATATATGTATTTAAATGTTTTTACATTTATCCAAAGGCTTAAATACGGAAAGAATTCAATTTTAGGCTTTTATACCCTAATTTTCACTAAAGGTTCACTTATCGCCTTTTGATGGAGAACTGTCATTAAATATAGTTTTGATCACTCTTATACATTCTTTTGGACCAAATAAATCTCTTATTAAGAATCGGGACATCAAAATTTACTTTGTGTAAATTTTTGGTATCTTTTCGATAAAGTTCATTTTTTAATGAATAGTGTAAAATGTTGTATTTTAATTCAAAACAACTTTTTAATCTAATTTATTTATATGATTAGATTATATTTTGAATTGTTTTTAAAGTGAAATTAGAAAATATTTTTACCATTAAATCCAATAGTGTTCGTTGGAATCAATTTCACTTTGAAATCAGACTTAAACTAGTGTCAATCTTTTGATACTTATTGTTTCACAAAACACGCTATTTGACATGACAGCGGGAATTAATTATTAAATTAATTAATGTGACTTATATGTTTTGAATTTTGTAAAATGGACTTCATTTTTGAATTCAGAATATCAAATATAGCTTAGGGTGAATTTTTGAGATTTTTCTGAAAAACTTCAATTTTTGATGAATAGTGAAACCACTAAGTGGTACTTATAAAAACTGATTTTCCGTTTAAATGAAATTTTTCCATCATTGTGTTTTGATTTTCAAAAATCCGACATAAATGGTTGTCATTAAGAAGTAAAATGTGGTTCAATGAGATTAAAATAATTTTTTGGTGAATAGTAACTTATTAGGTTTTTAATCGCGATTAGTGGTAATTAGTGTAGTTTAAGGTAAAAATAATGCTTTAATAAAATGAGATGAGCTTGACACATGTATTACCCTCATTTGTTGTATCATGGCCGACCAAGACAAGCCATGGGTCAACTTGGGGACCCCATGGATCCACTTTGGTTGGGAAATGACATAAATAACATTTTATTTAATGTAAAAGTAAAATTGACACAAACATGATATGTTTTACTAAAACAATTTTTAAGTGGGGTTATACAAGTCATCTTTTTGATTATAAATATTCATTGGAAAGATAATAAGATTTCCTACATCATAGTATTTTTTTTATAATTTTTAGACATTATATAAATTAAATTATGACATAATAATGATGCAGCGATGACATCATTATTTGACGATTTAAATAAAATGGAAAGATAATGTAAAATCTATGAACTACACATGTCCAAAACTTATTGGATGAGTGGATTTCAAAGCCTTATCACCTTATCCACGAATTATATCAATGTGGGACCTTTTGAAACCGAAACACGTTTTCAAATAAAGTAATATTTCTTTACTTTCCAAAAGTGCCTCTCCTCTCCTATTATAAAAGGCCCCCACCTCTACCTCATTTAACACACTCCTAAAGCCTTTGGATCGGCCAACCCCTGCCCATTTACTCTCTCCACATCCCTCTACTCATCCTAGAAGATTACCTTTGGGCAGAATCCTTTCAAAGGAAGCCTTTAGGCTCAAATCAAAAGGAGTTACACTTTTAAAGGTAATTCATTCTCTCATGTTCATTTGTTTTATTTTGCTTCTCCAACCCCCTAAACTCTTTTTATTTACTTCTTTTGTAACAACACCAGTATCTTCAATATACTAGGATGTTGTTATAAGATTTATTCGAGCTACACTCTCACACAACTACATCAAATGGTTAATGAACATACGGTTTCCGTGGATGGTGAAATTCTGCCTCCCGAAACGATGATTGTTCAATACTCATTTAACACCTTCAACGGTGTACATTATGATGTCACTATTTTTATATATGATATATAATATGTTTATGTTTTATTTATGCTTCTGTATTTTTCATTTTTGTCTTACCTTTATGGCTTCCATTATGGGTATACGCGATATCTTCATTTAAGGAAGTGCGGACTACCGCCCCCTCAAAGTGATTTGATTCGTTAAATACCATATGTGGGATGTATAAAGGATGGAAATATGATATTATATATGATATTATACTGGAATTATAATATACCTTTATATCATTATTATTCCATTCTATAAAATACGAAATAGAAATGAAAGTAGCGTTCATGCGTACATACAGCTTACCGTCTCCATGAACGGTGCATTTCATTTCTTACCTCTAAATGATTATGTAATGTTATAAATGCATGAATGTAATGGATATATATGACATATATGATATCTACATAATTAATACAATTCTGGATATAATAAACATTTGGCCACACGAACAACATGTAATTGTAAGAAGTCCACTTTCGACTTAAGAACCAAATATCGGCAAAACAAATATTATTAACTTAAATGATTACATAATGTTTATGACATGGTAATAAGTGGTATAAAAGTAATAATGAACTTGAAAAAGGTTCTTAAGGAATTAGAAATTAACTCAAGTTTATTATTCAGGAGATTAAAGAACGATCGAGTCAAGTCAGACCCGAGGTAAGGGATCCTACTCCTCTCTTTCTTTTTAAGTACACACTTTTATGTCATTCCTTTTAAAGCTCATCTTTCTTATTATTGGGATGATCGTTTATATTACACTTACTGTAATTTTTATTTTCATGTGATGAGAGACCCTATTCTCTCTCATTAATCCATTTTGGATGTTTTGAGTGGCGCCGTTAGGCTGCCAAACTTTCATAAGAGATCTAACCTCTCTCTTCTTTTTAAGTACTCTCCTTTATGTCACTTCTTTTAAGCTCCTCTTTGTAATGTTGGGGGATGTTATTTTATATTCCTCTTGCTGTACATTTTATTTTAATGTGATGAGATACCCTATTTGATCTCATCAATCCATATTCAGATGTCTTATGTGGCGTCGTTAGGCTGCCGAGTTTTCGTAAGGGATTTTTCATCTCACTTTTATTCCCGTGGGATTTATGCTACATTTGCCACAAATTCCCTTGAGTGGTGTATGTACTGCCCATTATTCTACTCTTTGTGTAATATACTTTCGTTTATGAGTATTTACATCAATTATCTTTTGTCCTTCTTTCATGGGGTGTATGTTTTGAAAGATACCCAAGTCGGTAAGGGAACCTTTCGCCCTCCTCTTTTTTAAAAGACTTCTTTTGTTGGGTCTTTTAATTTACATATCGTTATGTTGGGATATGTTCTCATATATCCTTATTGATGTAAATTATATGTCCAAGTGATGAGATACACTTTTTATCTCTCATCAACTCATTTTGATGTGATGTCGTTAGGCTGTCAAGGGAACTTTTTAACCCAATTTCGATTTCTTTGGGTTCAACATGTAGTCATTGAATATGTCATCCATTGAATATGTGTGAATGACCTTTTATTGTTTTAGACTTAATATCCACTTATATTGGGTGTATTTATATTTGTCACACATATTTTTGAGATTGATTTGTCATTAATTTAAGGATACCTTCTTTATAAGGGATTTCATCACATTTGACATTTCTATTGAGGGTTCATTGTTGTTATGCACCAATTCACTCTTATATGGTGTATATACTGTCCTTTGGAGTATTATATCATGAATCCATTTATTCTCATGATATTATAAAGTTCTGAATAAATGTTATTCCTCAATTATTGTATTCAAGTGTCTCTAATTTTGGTAAAACCCCTTTAACCAAAATATCGCTTTAAATGTTTTAATTATTTGTTCTTATTAATATCCATGTTTTCAAAATGGTATTAAGGATTTATTTATATGGGTATTAATGGTTTAAAATGTTAAAAGCTTCAAGGTGGTATGGGACACTTTGATTAAAAAATCTCTTTATTAAATGTCTTAAATGGTTTTGAAAATGGTTTTTTTATGGATTCATTATTTCAATATCCTAAAATGTTATATTGTGATTGAAATGTGGAAATGTTATGTTTCCTTTATTCATGTTTTATGTGATACGATTATGTTATGGTTCTTGGGCATTTTTATGAAGAACGGGTGGTTCCGTGATTAACTATGGGCGGGTGAGCCCGATATAGCTCTCCAATGCATTGGGTAACGCGAAGGAGTGAAACGTTAAGGTTTCTCCGAAGAGATTTAGGGAATATACTGTGATGGGTATTCCAAACGTAACCAAGAGGGTTACTCCCTATGTAAGAATGTTATGAATGCCTCAAGTTACCTTTATGTCTTATGTTTTCTATGATTTATTCATGGTTTGATGAGGTATGTTAAAGTACCTATGTTTTATGGGTAAAGTATGATTTCATTCTTATGTATATATGAACTCATGTTTCCTTTCCATATTTTTATAACCCTTACTGAGCTTTTTATGCTCATCCCAAGTTTTTGAAATGTTTTTCACAGGTCAAGGGAAAGGTACATGTTGTGGTGATAGTGTCAAGGATGTGTCAAGAAAGAATCCATGTTTTATTTTAAATATGTTTCCGTTGATGGGAAGAATGAATACTGTCTTTTATGTAACCACTTTGTTTAAATGTGGAATGTAATGAAAGTTTCATGATCTAATTCTCTAAAACTCTAAACCTGAAAAGATCCTCAATGTGTAATCTTGTAATAACTCAAGATTAAGTAAGGTTTAAGGCTGGGGCCTTATAATATATACTTTAAAATTTTTTATTGGTATATACTTTAAACATTACTCCATATAAATGATGCCTCCAAATTTTTAAAGCAAAAAACAACATTAGAAAATTCAAAATCATGTGTAGGGTAATTTAACTCATGAGTTTTCAACTGACCAGAAGCATAAGAAATTTCCTGATCATTCTTCATAAGGACACAACCAAGTCCTTTCAACGAAGCATCACTATAGATAATAAACTCACTATTTCAAGAAGGCAGTGCCAAAACTAGAGCATTCACCAATCTCCTTTTCAATTCCAGAAACCAATCATCATATTATTTTTTCTATATGAACTTAACACCTTTTCAAGTTATCTTAGTTATTAGACAAGATAACCATGAAAAATTAATAACAAACCTCTGGTAATAACCTGCCAAACAAAGAAAACTACAGATCTCGGTTATATTTGTGGGTCTGGGCTATTCTTCAACAACATTTGTTTTAGTAGGATCAACAGTTATGCCATTTTTTGAAACAATGTGACCAATTAAAGAAATTTGTTGTAACCAAAACTATCACTTTCTTAAATTTCCATACAATTTCTTTTATTTTAAGGTTTTCAAGATAACCCTTAAATGAATTTCATATTCCTATTTACTTTTGGAATAAACCAAAATATCCTCAATGAACATAACCACAAACTTATCAAATAACTCATGGGAAATTCTATTCATTAGATCCATGAATACAATAGGTGAATTGGTTAACACAAAAGGAATAACTACAAATTCAGAATTTCCATATCTAGTACGAAATGTTGTCTTCAGAATTTATACTTCTTTTACTTTCAACTGATGGTACCCCAACCTCAAGTCAATCTTCAAAAAATTCTGAGCTCCCTGGAACTGATCAAACAAATCATCGATATGAGGCAAAGGATATTTTTTCTTAACAATAATTTTATTCAATGCTCTATAATCAATGCAAAGTCTCATTGAACCATATTTCTTTTTAACAAACATGATAGGAGCACCCCGTGGTGATGTTCTAGGTCGAATGAAACCTTTATCCAATAACTCTTGAAATTGCTTCTTTAACAACAAAAGATCAATTTGAGCCATTCGATAAGGGGGTTTTGATATTGGATTAGCATCAAGAACTCTGGCAACAGTAAATTCAACTTCCCGATCAGGTATAATGCCAGGAAAATCATCAGGAAATACATCAAGGTACTCATTTACCACTGGCACATCATTAATCTGAACAGTTCCTTTACTTTCAAAAATATGTGCAATGTAACATTCATTTCCATTTTTTACTAGTTTCTCATCATCCTGATATGTTATCAAAAGAAAGGGTTCATTCTTGTACACAAACTGAAAATCTTTCTGAAAAGAAACCTCATTAGCTCTGCAGTCAATCTTTCATGATAAACAGAATGCCAATCCATTCCCAAAATCACATCAAACTCTACTATAGGAAAAACAATAAGGTTTACTGGTATATTTCTTCCACACATAATAATAAGAAGGTTCTTATAATTTCTTTTTGACTTAAAGCTTCCCCTAGTGTCTTTACCATAAGTTCAGGATTCAAATATTGAGATGGAATTACCAATTTACTAGAAAACTTCTTTGAAATGAATGAATGTGTAGACCCTGAATCAATCTAAACATTGGAATAATCTGAACAAACAAACAGTGTACCTGATACTACTTCATTCGATGGCCCAACATCTGCTGAAGTAGTTGCAAAGAATTTCACCACCCCTTTCTGCTTGTATTTTGGCTTCTTTCCCTTAGTTGAGTTCTTCATTAGTCACTCATTTGCGTAATGACCCATTTCATTACACTTAAAACATCTTACCGCTAGCTTTTCATGGCCTGCTAGACCATCTTCTTTACAGTTACGAGAAATATGACCAGACTTACCACACTGAAAGAACTTTTCAGACATTGAAAAACATTCTCCTGGATGCATTTTACTACACTTCTCATAGGATGGATATTTGGTTTTCTTACCTCTATACTTCTTTGATGAATTCTTTCCCTTTTCCCCCAAACTGGACCTCTTATTCTATTTTTTTTCATAAATAGATGATCATCGGAAAACACTATTTCCACCTTCTCCACACATCAAAAAGTTTTTCACAAATTTTGAACTTGTGATAAGCTAAATACCTTCGATAATTTGGATTTAAACCTGAGTAAAAATGGTTGATTTTACTATCAAGATCTCATATGAAATTTGGAGCATACCTTGCCAGTCGTGTGAACTTTTCTTCATAAGCATCTACTAATTCATCATCATGCCTCAATTTTAGAAATTGTTTTTTCATCCAATGATGAACCACACTAAGAAAATGTTTCTCAAGAAAAATACCTTTGAATTCATCCCAGTCAAGATAATCAATCTCCTAATTACCCCTGATATTTTTCACCATCAACCACCATTGATCGGCTTTACCTTCAAATCGGTAACTAGAAAGACTAACCTTTTGTTGTTCTGAACACCCCATGACATCAAAAATCTTCTCCAGTTCTTTAATCCACCATTCATCAAGCACATGGCCAGATGATCATATGAATGATGGGGGATGTCACCTCATAAAATTCTCCACTACTAATATGTTCTTCGGTGGTTGATCTGGCTGATATTGTGTATGGATACCACCACCATTTATAGCATGAGTCAATTTTTCCATCACTGCAACAAACTATTCAGTTCCGATTCTGACCATCTCATGTTGCCGATTAGGAAGGTTTTTTTCCTCCTGATGTAGTCCCAACATAGCTGCTCTATTTCCTCTATGGAAAACCATTCTGAAAATAGAAATATCTTAGGCGAAGCAACATGATAATCTTTAAATGAAATATCTTTTCAATCATACTATAAATTAATTTATGGACCTAAATTTAACAACATTCTAACTCTTAAAGTTGTCTAAACCATCCTTTGATACCAACTATAAGGAACTACCCATAAAACAATACTTAATCTTGAATTAAATGAATAATTCACATTGAGGATCTTTTCAGGTTTTGAGTTTTAGATAATTAGGCCATAACTATTAAATTTCAAAAGTTACAAAGTAGACAGTTCTTCTCAGTTTACATTTTTTTCATAAAATAAAAACTCTTGAAAAAAGAGTCATGTCCAGTTCCATGTTTTTTACAACATCACTTTCTGTGATCCCATCCTTGACCATATTCCACTTTATGTCCTGTGAAAAACATTTTCAAAACATGGGATGAGCATAAAAAGGCTCAGTAAGGAACACACAAAGAAAGAAATTGTTAGTTTTTCAAAACAACAAGTAAAACATGAATACATAATCATAAGTAATACTTTTCACCTCTAAGAAGAAGTAAATACTCTTCACTAAATAAAATATCATTTCTTACCATTTAGTATCCAAAATATCACCATAAAACCCATATAAAAAATACATAACATATAAATTTAACTTAGAACATAAACACACATAAATGGAATAACCATACGATCGACTTACACACATGTCACTAAATGGAATAGACATACGAATGACTTTCATACCCAATTCATTGGAGGTTATAATGTAACCACCCATCCTAGTTTATCATGGCACCACTCGTCATTTGGTTTACTAGGTAACCACCCATCACATGTCCAAGTACCATTATAAAATCATAACACATACAAAAAATATAATGGAAAGAAAAAATTTCCACATTTCAATCACAATATATCGCTTAAATATATTGACATAACAAATATATTATCAAAATCATTTTAAATACCAAAATAAATAATAGTGTATAAGGTATTTATTTTTCCTTTTAAAAACATTACATCTTGTTAAGGAAGCCAAAGATCAAGTAATACTCGCGGTGGCTGAAAAGTCATTGTCACCGCATACGTTAAAAGAAATATTTCTTTTTGGTGGTTTAGTAAAACCCTTCATAGAGAAGATTACCTTTGAATGAAATAAAAATTCAAAGGTGTTTATACGGCGTATAAAAGATCGTCCTGTATTAAAACAAAATATGCCTCAACTAAAGGAGATTGAGACGAAGTCCCTTACCTCATGTCGGACATGACTCAATCTTTATTTAATCTCTTCAATAATAAACTAAAGTTAATTTCTACTTTCATAAGAAACTTTTTCAAGTTCATTATTCCTTTTATATCACTTATTACCATGTTATGAACATTATGTAATCATTTAAGATAATAATGGTCGTTCTGTCGATATTTGGTACTTGAGTCAAAAATAAACAACTTTTAATTACAAGTTGTTCAGGTGGTAAAATATCAATTATCTCCAGAATGATATTCATGATGTAGATATAATATATGTCATATATATCTAGTATAATATTTATTTATAACATTACATAACATATGAAGGTAAGAAATGAAATGCACCGTTCTTGGCGACGGTAAACCGTACGTAAGCATGAACACTACTTTCATTTCTATTTCACATATAATGGAATGAAAACATTATTATATATAGGTAAATAATAATAATATTATAATATCATATATAATATTATTAACTCCATCGTTTATATGTCCCACATATGGCCTTAATGATTCAAATCACTTTGAGGGGGTGGTAGTTTACACTTCCTAAAATGAAATTAACGCTTTTAACCATTATTGAAAACTAAAGGAATTCCATAAATGAGAAATAAATAAGAATAAAGAAAACATAAACATAATATATATCATATATAAATACAGTGACATATTAATGGCCACCATGAGAGGGGGTAGGATATAATTGAACAATCATCGTTTCGTGAGGCAGTAGTTCATCGTCCACAGAAACGGTATGTTCTTCACCCATTAGATGGAGATGTGTGTAAGCGTAGCTCAAATACTTCTCATAAAAAAATCTTAGTATATTCAAAATACTGGTTTTGTTACAAAATATATTATTAAAAAGAGTTTAGGTGGTTGGAGAAGCAAAATAAAACAAAAGAACATAAGAGAAGACGTTATCTTTAAATCGGGTAACTCCCCTTGGTTTGAACCAAAATAGTTTCTTGAAGTGATTTTTTCCAAAGGTAAGGCTCTTATGATTAAGATAGAAATATTGTGAGCTTATGTGAAAATAAGTTGGATTAGACAAAGGGCTTGATAAGTGTTTGAAATGGGAATGAAGTGGGTTCTTTTTATAATGGAGAGGAGGGGATCTTTTGGAAAGAATGAAAATATTATTTTATTATATAATTTTTTTTGGTTTCTAAAGGTCAAAAAATAATTAAATTATAAGATAAGGTGTCCCATGTTTGAAATAAAATCTTCCAATAATAATTTCACATGTTTTGGATATTGTTTAAAAATTTATTTTCTTATTAATTTAAATTACTCAATATTGACGTAAACACTGCATCATCATTGTGTCATAAATAACTTTATTTATATGATGTATAAAAATTAAAAAAAATACCATGATGTAGAAAGTATTTTTATATTTCTAATGAATATTTATAGTGAACCATATAAATTATATTACTCCATGTAAAAATATATTTAGTAAAACAATACATGTTTCTGACATATTTATTTTTACTTTAAATAAAAAGGCATTATTGTCATTATCTTACCCAAGTGGCTCAATGGGGTCCCAAAATTGACCTATGGATTCTATAGGTCATCCATGACTCATCCAATAAGTTTAGGAAATGTGTCAAGGTATTTTTTTGTTTTTATAATATTATTTTTACGTTAAATTTCCATAATTAACTTTAATCGAGGTTAATAAAGCTCAAAAAAGACTATTCACCAAAAATTAATTTCATCCCATTGAACTAAATTTTACCTAATAATGACTACCATGTATGTCGGATTTTTGAAATTCAATTCAAAAAAGCAGTAAAATTTCATTTAAACATAAAATTCAGTTTTTAACAGCTACTTAGTGGTTTAACTATTTATCAAAAATTGATGTTTTTCAGAAAAATCCAAAAATTCACCATAAGATATATCTGCTACTACAAATTCAGAAATTATTTCTATTTTACCAAATTCAAAACATAGAATTTGAATTAATTAATTTTATAATTAATTCCCGCTGTTAAAACAAATAACCTGTTTTTAAGAAACAATATCTATCAAAAGATTAACACTTATTTTTTGTCCAATTTAAAAATGAAATTAATTCTAATGACCACCATTGAATTAAATGGTAAAAATATATTCTAAAAACACATAAAAACAATTAAAATGTTAATCTAACCATATAAATAAATTTGATTAAAAACAAGGTTTTAAATTAAAATACAAAAGTTTTCACTATTCATTTAAAAAAAGAACTTTATCTGAAAATTAACAAAAACATACACAAAGTAAATTTTGATGTCCCAATTATAAATAAGAATTTTATTTGGTCGAATAGAATGTAGAAGAGTGACCAATAATATATTTAAAGAGGGTTCACCATCAAAAGGTGATAAATCAACCTTTTAGGGAAAATTAGAGTATTTATGTTTAAAATTGGATTCATTCACACTTTAGGCCACTAACATTTATTGGATAAATGTAAAAACATTTAACAAACATATATAATAATATTTTAGTTATTTATATTCATTCCCTCCAATACAAATTCTAGCCGTTAACTACCATTTAAAATAATATTATTATATTATTAGTGTGCAACGTAAGATTACAAAGAAATCCATTGTTGCGTATCAGGTACGTCATCGAACATAGCAACCCCATTAAAGTAAAATTAATATTTAATTCAAAAATATTAATATATATGAAAATTATGTATTCTTTATTTACCTGGTATGTTACATACATGGCCTCATTCTTGCGGTTTTTTAGATGAAATCCTCATCTTGTTGATGATTAAGGAGGAATGATCACCTGAACAAAGGATAATAGTGTAATTTAGGAGGATTGGATGTATGCCAAGATCTTGATGTTTCAATTCATGATCATTCAATTACACTGCTTGGGGGACATATATTGGAAGTGGGGATTTATGTTAACTTATTATAAGGTGATAAATTTGGATTCATTGGAGAACCCCAAGAATGTTTTTAAGTTTATATTTTCATACGAATTAGAGGCTATTATAGATGTTTTATATAGGTAATTTCCCATTCGATGGCTCCATATTGATGGTTGGAAAAAATGGTGAAATGATTGTTTAGTCAATATCACGAGAGAATATATTATTATAATTGAATTGGGATATTGAACTACTCACCAATATTGATCTTCCAAGTTCTAGGATGGGAGAATATTTATTATCATGATGCATAAAGTATTAGGATATGTGTAATTCTTATATTGTTTTTCTATGTCATGGAGTTTCGGTTTCAAAAGTTTAAGCCACATGAAAAAATACCCTATTAATAATTTCGTGTTAGTATCTATATTTCACACACGCATGTGATGGGAAAACTATATATTAGTATAAAAGAGTAACGTGGTCCTTAATAATTTCCCCTAGCCTAGACATAAGGATTTTTTTGATGACTTTAGGAATTTTACTCCATATGGGCCATTGGTCTGAAGTCCTTGATATCAGAAAAAGTATACATCTTGGGAATCATGGAATTTAAATTTGAGTTGATTCCATTAGGTACAAATTTATTCTCATTAAATATCCTCACAGAATTAACCACGACTTTCTCTAGGAGATTCTAATAAAAAATAAAGAACTTATTAGTTAATCCATCAAGTCAAGCCGCACTTCCCATATTGATAGATAAAAGGGTTTTCATGATTTCATATGTGTTAGATATTTTGAAGAGATATTAATTTTAGCTCCCATCAATGTAGGGGGATATTGATAATCATATTTGGTGTTCTATTCAACTAATCATCAGAGTAATGTATACTGAAGTAGTCTATCATGGCAACAAAAACATAATTTTCAGTAGTCAATATGGCCATTATTATTAATTACATGATTCCTTACCTTAGATAATTTCTCTTTAATAAGTATATGATTTTTTATGTTTTTTCCCTTCTATAAACAATTTCACATTTATGAGACCCATGTCTGACCGTTATGGGATTATTAAAAGATAATCAAGCTTTGTGTGAGATATTACTTCCTCTATAGAAGGAAACTCTTGATTTTGATCCCTAATTTGTATATTTTCTAGAAAATTTTTAGAATTCATGATTCCAATATCAAAATTCAAAAATTAGCTTTTACTCTACTCTCTTAAGATCCTTTTCGTATTTTTTTGCTTCTCATGAAGTCTTTGAAGTGGGATTCTACTTATCATCAGCTTCCATGCCTCTATGATAGTTTCTTTGCATCAAGGGATGAAAACCCAACCATTATTTAAACATAATGGTAGAGGTATTGACATTGATACATTGTAGTGTTCCACAAAAAATAGGATTATGATTATAATGATTCTTCATAAGAATGAACCATAATAGTCCAGGGAAAACACTTCTGTCATCTATTTGTGGGAAACAATTGTAATGTTTTCTTTCAAGAATTCCATTATAGGTGAACCTGCTACAACAGAAATGAACCCTAGGAATTGGGACTTATGAAAAATTGTGTTAGTCAGTATAGTATAAAAATTCACCTGTGTATGATATATTGATGTTTCAACCAGTATTTTCCTCATGTTCTAGAATATCGTTGAAGTCATCGATCACTAACCCCTTTGAGAGAACATGCTTAGAGATCTCCTCAAACTCGCTCTATAGATCTCTTCTCATATTGTATGATATTGTAGAATACACAAAAGATGCATTAATGGTATGTCCATTGATATTGTAAGTGACAGTAAGTCTATGACTCATTTTCGAACATATAATTTTTTTGAAACATTCACGCCTTAGAATCCAAAGATGATCCATTCTATTTTTAGGTATGTTATGAGAAACAAAGTGTCATATCATGTATGACCACATGAAAGCTATCTATTTTTCAAAAAACATATTGGGTTATTCAATCCCAATGAGCATTGGTTTTTTGGCCATAATGAAATAACTAAGGGTTTTGTCCATTAGGGGGTTCCCTAAAAATTATAAATTCTAGTAAAAATTGCATTGCTTTAGGTCAGTAACTTAGTCACAAGGCCCCCATTTCATTCCATATTACCATGACCTTTTCCCTTTTTATTTTTATTTTTCTTCTCTCCATCATGGGAGTGCAATTTTTTTGAGTCCCTCCTTGATATCATCTACCCCAATATGGAATTTTCATTCTATAGGGGTTGTTGGTACTCAAACTCATCACTCTATAATGTTACACAAAATAGTTTAAAAATATATTTGTATAGTATAGGTTAACATGATTCTCTGGAGGAGACTTTATTTTATAAACTTTTCCACTTGGCTTCTGCATAAAGGGAATCCAACTGAGAACAAGGATATTATCAACCAAAGTTTTATTATTCCTTTTAATATGTAATGTCATTATTGAGAATTTATAATTCTCTAGAATAGTGTCATTTACATTATTACCATCACTTATTTTTTGTTTTGATCTCATCCACTGGATGAGGGATATCAGCTTTAGAAACATCTACATGTCTTGAAAGCTTAGTCTTTTCTAGCCCATCTATGTGAGAATATGAATTACAAGATTCTACATGGTTAGAAATCAGTAATGTGCATTCAAAATGAGTCTTTGATTTATTTATAGGGGACACATTTTGTGAGTGAAACCCTTGAATGATGGTGGGGGTACCACAAATCTCCACTGGAATAAGAACCCCATGGAGCCCATCTGAATGGCCATTTTCGATGAGGAAATATAGACTATTTGTTTTAGTTGATTTAGACTACATTCCATCAGTTTCCATTCCATTGTGGGTCTTGAGATCACTAGACCAATATTACACACTTTGTTCATGATGTATCTGGGAATTTTTTTCTTCATCATCAATATCTCATAAAATAATATTGTAACTAGAGTGATCATGAGAGTCATCATCAAGGGAATCTCATGGTTCATGAATATTTGACATTAACCTCTTATAACTCATTATGAGGATCACCCATAGTGAATATGGGATTCCCATTGGATTCTTGTTTTCTATCCACATGATTATTTTCCATTTTATCCATATTATTGTGACCTATAATTGGAGCTCTGGTGAGGTCAGGGGTGGAAGAAGGTCATTTACCTTACTCCAAAAATTGTTAATTGTTTCATTACCCTTCATATAAAAAATAAACAATTAATTATCTCTATTACAATCAGATGAGATATTTATAATGAATGTATTTTTCAGGAAATTTTTTTTTTCTTTTCAAACTAGATCACTTAATTTATGATGTCATCTATTATGGTTAGAACCACTTCGTCCATAAGAGTTCATGACATGTCAACATCGAGAATGACCCTAACAAAATTCCCAAACTATGGGTTATTTGTCTTCTAGTCCAACCTAATTCGGTTCTCCATGGTAGAGGAATTATTCTAATGAATGTTTGGGTGCCAATATACCCAAATACATTTTCATACATTGATCTAGACTTATGTATATGTGTTCCTTACTATATCTATGTATAAATTCCAATAATATTCCTCAATTATGTTGAATCTAGGCTATAAATATAAATATCCAAATGTAAATGACATTATTTTGTGATCATCAGATGGGGAAACAATATGGTAGTAGCCTTTCCCCATTGGAGTCATCTACGAATCTCAAAATACACAATGTTCAGTGATCCTACATGTGGGGTCATTCATCATCCAAAGCCTCTAACCTTTCCGAACAAGATGTCAGGAAATAATGGATTTGCTACACATGTTATCCCTTTTCTCGAAAACATACTGATTTACAAAGACATTAAATGTCCTACAATTTTGAATAAACCTCTCATGAGGGAAAAGGTTGAAGTATGAGATGGAATAGTTACTAGCTGATTTGATCACCTCTGCAAAGTTATTATTCAAATCTAGAGTCTTATCCAGTTCTATATCTTCCACACATAGTTTCATGATTTGTGATGAAATATGTTCTCATTTATAACATGATCTATTTACAACCTCTTACAGTTTCAACACTATTAAGAGGAAGTTGAATGAGGGGAACTTTTCCCTCAGGATTGTTACCTCCACAAATTTTGAAACACTAAAATGGAATGTTCCACTCAACATTCATAGTAGATAAAGGGTTTAAAACAGCATTGTTAGATTCATAAGAAGAATTATTTCAACTTCATGGATTTCCATCATTATTAATGGGATCCGAAGATCACACTTCCCATGAACCATGGGAGTAAGGCAATTAGGTCCACTCTTAGGGATTTTTTTATGACTGTGGAAGACTACCTATTCACCTAAATCAATGATCATACATAGGATTGAATCTTTTAAAAAATTAATATTGGTATGAATATGTTCACTCCCTCTCACATGATTTATGATGATGATAGAAATATCTTTAGGAATGATTTAAAGAGAACATTTTCCATATTTAAATCTCTTTTTTACTACTATGAGTACGATTCTGAACAATCCAATACATGGGGGAAACCATTACTGTATTTGGTGATTGTATCTCTATGAAAAAATAAAATAGGTAAGAAATGAAGCTTTGTTTGAGGAAGGGTTACCATAGATTCATATATATCAATCTCCCACTTTTTTAGGGGAAATTCAAGAGCCAATTCTTTAAATGAATTAGTATTATTATTACCAACAAACTAGTCAAATGGAAAGGGAAGTCAATCTATCATTCTGAGAGTGTTTTTCTTGTTAAATTTATTATTACTTCTAAGTATATTAACTAATTCTATATTTATAGGTGAATAAGAGAGCTCATTATTGAATTGAAAGGCCTGATTACAAATTTAATCTAGACTAGTTGTGTCCATGAAAAGAAAATTTTCCACTTTATCCTAGAAGTCTTTTATAAAAACATTTGAAAAAGAAGTGGTTGGTATCAAGGATCTGAAATTTTTTAATGATGGTTTGATTATAATATTAACATGGAACATGATAACTAAAAATTATACCTCATTTCATTATTAAACCATAATAATAAAGGATAGGTTTATTAATGGGAACCCTTACAATCTTGGTTCGTTGGTTTGGATATCGTTTAAGTGCTCCTTCAATGACATTATACTAAAGAACAAATGGTTGGCTCGAAGGTACTCTAAAATCTATTACTGGGAAACATGATGGCTTGACCAACCTCTAAAATAATTCATGACATACCTTATGACATGATGAAAACGAATATATCAAATTTTATAACAAAATACAACAATGATGAATTAATTCACTTATAATTTGTAATGGATATTCATAATTATTCCTTCATGGATGAAGATACTATGGTTTAGAATCATGGATTCAATGAGTTGTTCATTTTAAAGGAACACTATATGTGAAAAGAATCTAATTATATCTGAATTACTTATTGGATATCTCCTTTCGTGGTTAGATTAGCACAACCAGCAAGATTTCTACTCAAGTAGAGAATTCTGACCAACAAATTTTCGACACAGGAACATCTAAGGATATAAAGGGTGGATCATTACTGAATATTTGACACTATGTATTGGTGTGGAAGATATAATAGAACATTTTTTAATTGAGTGTGATAATGTAAGACCCTAATTGAAATGTATAGGGTAGTATTTTGGCATGGACATTAAAACAGGTAGATCCTTTGTTAACCAGCTTGAATTCCTATGCAACATGGGATAATGCAAGCAGGTACAGAACCAAATACTGGCTGCTACAAACTCTATACTTTACACTGTATGGGGAGCCTAAAACATGAAGTTTTTTGAAGACATGGTGACCACCACCTATGATGAAACCCTATAAATAGGTAGTGATGTGAATGAAGCTTGTAACATTCATGTTTGATATATGTAAAATGGAATTGGTGATATGAAAACACTTATGTGTTTGGGAGTTATTGGTAGGCCAATGAATTCTTTGGTCCTCAAGTCTGTGAGATGGATACCTCCCATAGGACTATGGATCAACAAAAATGTTTATGAAATATCCTTCGAAATGCTAGTCCAATTAGGCAATGGTGGTATCTTTTGAACCCATTTTGGATTTGTTAAGGGATTCTTTTGTTACTACATATGAATATGGAAAGCTTATGAGGATGAACTATGGGATGTAGTTTATTCTATTATGTATAATATTTAACATTAGTTCCACGCATTATGGATTGAATATTATTCTAAGAATGTGGTCATATCATTGAAAACAAGAACTAGGAACATCCCATGGAATCTTTTTCCACATTGGGTAGGACATATGAATCATGTCAATCAGATTATAGTTCATGTTTCAAATTCATATATAGAGGATAACCATGTGAAATATTATTTTTCAAAGTAGTTGGTCCTTATATCATTCCCACTGTGGGCCTTAGATCTCTTGTTTATTACACCTCCCTAGTGAGTGACGAAATGGGAGGAATTGTTCATTTTTTTACAAACTCCCTGGAAATGCCTAACATTGCTTTGTATCTTTACTTTTTTCAATAATTTTTTTTGGATCAGGTTCACCTGAATCATGGATCTTATAGTCATATATTTGGATAAATGATGGTGTAATATATGTACTATAAGAGTTCCATGTACATAAATACTCTAGAGGACCTAAAACTTTAGAAAGAAAGGTTGGTAATATTACTATAATACATTGACATGGTTAAATTATATACAATAGGTAGTGAAAATATTGTTTATAATATTTAGATCCAATATAATTACCCTCATTCTTTCCCAAATTGAGGAAATGAGTGGAAATAGATGGAACATTTTTTTGATATACATCTCCTTGTCAAGGAGGAAAAAATCAAGTGGTTCTAAAATTATTATCAATGGTTCAATATATTTTCTACCTGTAACAGCCCAAGATTTTATAAAAAATATTCTTTTTAATTTTATTAATGTCTTGTGTTGTACGCTACACCAAAAGGATCTTGCACAACACTCATCTTTGACTTGACTTGCATTACACGCAATCGAAACCTTCCTCGATAGAGTGTGTGGTACGTAATACTGAGTTTCACGAAACAATGATATGCTATTAAAATATTATTAAAACTAGCCGTTATGATAACCACTTTTTAAAATTCTGTAAATCTTATTTTTCAAAATGAACTTCATTCTTGGATTCGGAGTATCGAATTTAGCCTAAGGTGAAATTTTGGTACTTTTCGGATAACTTTCATATTCTGATGAATAGTGAAAATTACTAAATTATAATTAAAAACAACTTTTTTAATCGAAATAATTAATAGTGATAAATCATTAATTTAAGTGGTTTTAAAGTATATTTAGAATATATTTTTACAATTTAATACAATGTTGGTCATTAGATGTAATTTCACATTTAAACTAGACATAAACAAGTGTCAATCTTTTGATAGAAATTGTTTCTTAAAAACACGCTATTTGTTTTAACAGCGGGATTTAATTATAAAATTAATTAATGCAACATTTATGTAATGAATTTGGTAAAATAGACTTCTTTCTTGAATTTGAAATATGAAATATAGCTTGGGATGAAATTTTGGCACTGTTCTGAAAAAACATCAATTTTTGATGAATAGTGAAACTACTAAGTGGTAGTTAAAAAAAACTGAATTTTTCATAAAACTTAATTTTACCGCTTCTGTGAATGGAATTTCAAAAATCTGACAGACACGGTTAATATCAAGGACTAAAATGTGGTTCAATGAGATGAAAATAATTTTTGGTGAATAGTAACTTTTTACTTTTTTTACCACGGTTAATAGTAAATAGGGTAACTAAGGGTAAATATGATATTACTATTACCCTAACACGTGTCCTAATCCTATTGGACAAGTGTATTTCGACCAAAAACAAACTTAGGAATAAAATATGACCATTTAGGCCCACTTGGGTTAGATTAGGACATTTATTATTAATTTATTTAAAGAAAGGTTAAAATAGTTAAAATCAAAGTTTAATAAGTAAATCATTTTTAATATGGGTTTATACATAAGATAAATTCGATTGTAAATATTCATTAGAAAGATAAAAAGATTTCCTACATGATGGTATTTTATTTGTAATTTTTAGACATCAAATTATTTAATTTATTTATGACACAACGATGATGCAGTAATTATCTTATTAATGAAATATTGACATAATTGATGTTATAAAGACCAAAATAAATGTAATTTTAAAATTTTTATGAATTCCACTAATATTCTAGGTTACTATGATATATTAATGTTGATTTAATCAACTTGGTTCGAACATTTAATTCTGTTATGACTTTCACAAAAATCATATATCAAATAGTGTCAAAATTGACACAAAATAGTTTTTAAATCAAATATTATATTATTAATTGTTATTTTATTCCTAAAAATCTAAGGTTCGGCCAAATGACTTAGATAAGGATATATATATTAATAATAAACAATTTGGGGTTCGTTTGGCATGTTATAGTAAGTGTATTAACCATATAGTGAAAGAAAACAAAAAGACATGGTAAAAGTTAAATTATTTAACTTAGAGTTAAATCTAATTGATAAGGTTAAAATAATATCCTAAACTTGTCTAAATTCTATTGGTTGATAGGATTTCGACCCATCCCCACTTTAGCTTCGAAATAAGACCCTTTGGAACCATTATAAACCGATTTTGACTTTAATATAAAATAATATTTTGAGATATTCCTAAGGTGCCCCTCTCCTCCCCTATAAAAGGACACCTCCTCCCCCTCCTCCTCACACAAATTTGAGCACTCAAGCTCGGCCAACCCCTGCCAAAATCTCTTCTCCACTTCCCTAGCAACATCCTAGTGGTTCTGGTCTTCCTCAAAGACCAATTCTAGTGCCCTAAGAGGAGGTCTCAAAGAGGCACTTCAAAGAAGAGGTAATTACCGTTACCAATTCTTTCATCTTTATTTCTTCTTCCACTTCTTCTTCTTAGGTTGTTTCATTATGAAGTAATAACATCAGTATCACTCATATACTGATATGTTATTATAAGTATGAAACAACCCTATTTCACCATCAATCCATCCTACGGAAAAAGAAATCACCGCGCGTGCGTACGTACGGAATACCGTCTCCACGCCGTGGTGTAATCTATTTTCCACCACCACCTTACATGGATGGGTATAATGGTGTAAAGAATAACTATACATAGTTATTACAACATCATATTGATTCTGATATATTGTATAATCCACTCCAATTCAATTCAATAATTATAGGAATGATATCATCGCTCGTGCGTACGTACGGACTACCGTCTCCACGACGCGATGAGATTCATTCTCCATGTTAACCATTTAAGAATGATTATAATGTATATATAAGAAATAATAATGAAATATATGACATTATAAAGCTACTGGATTTATGTATATATATACATATGTACATATGTATGTCATCTACTTACTTCCATTTCAAGACAATAAGGAAAGAAAAACAGCGTTCATGCGTACGTACGGACTACCGTCTCCATGAACGGTGTTTTTCATTTTATTTATCTATCTATTATATATATATATACTGAATATATATGACATATAAATCATATTTTATATTCTGGAAGTAAGTAAATCATGATATAAGTAATAATGATGTCAAGAACAACAAGTCAAAACACCTACGATAAATGAAACTATTTTACCCAAAACGCTTCTTTAACATGGAATTTACAAAAGAACGGGTAATATAATGTCATAAGTGAACCATATATGATATCATAACAATGAATATGATTCTGTAATAAGTCAATGACATTATTTAAATCACTATACAGGAGGATCGGACACATACGAAGCAAATTGGACCTAAGGTAAGGGAAATATCACAATCTCATTTTTATCCGAGATTGTTTGTTCGTAAGTATTTACTGGGGTGTATTTTATCATCCACATCCATGTTTCATCAATATGTAATATTATGTCCATCCACCTACAATTGTTTAAATCCATTTTCACCCTTCGGTGAGTTTTTAGTAAAAGAAATGAAAGGAATCTTTTGTCGTTTTTTCGTACGAGGTACTTTTTGACTTTTCCGACAAAAGTACGAAGAATGTTTTTTTTAACTTATACGACATGAATGGATTTTAAAACATTATTTCCAAGAAGCTTCCTTTACAAGTTTTCAAGTTTATTTTTAATCAAATTATTTTATTTTAATGTTTTATGACATGTTATGAAAGGAAAAATGTTTTTGAAGTAGAAAGGATATTTTCCTCAAGAATGGAGTTCAAGTATTTTATCAAAATTATTTTCCATCTAAGATAATAAAATGGTTCTGTTTTTATCTCTATTATTACATGGATTTGATTATGTTGTGATGGAAACATTTTTATGAATTCCTTTATCTTATATGAATTGATTTAAGATGTCATGATGTTTCAAGAATCCCATTTTTGTTACATGTGTTATGCGATGATGTATGTTTTATGATTATGTGGCACACATAAGAAAGGATTCATTATAAGATGGGTGGGACCTATATCTCCCTCCAATTCATTGGGTAAAGATTTTATATCTCATGAGATAGACATGGCTGAAATGGTAGGTTATACCGGTTCAGTGAAACAGGACTGAAACGAGGGTTACTCGATTCAGAAAGGGACTTTGTCCACTAAGATAGTCTTGGCATTGAGCCTTGACTAACAAGAAATGATTCTCTATGATTATGTGTGTATGCCACAAATTTTCATGTTTTAAGTTATGACTATTGGGATTACATTTCACTTCTATGATTTATCCCATGTTATGATATTATGAGTTTTTTTGCAGGTTACGATTTCCAAAAGCTATGTTCTTATATATATGATGTGATTGATATTTCTTTTGTTTACCCTTACTGAGCATTTGAGCTCACCCTTTTATGTTTTCTTTTCCCCAGGATATAAAGAAAGGTTTTAGGTAAAAAAAAAGGGATGACCTTTATGGGAGATATTGAAGATCCTTCACCACGATTAGAAGATTACGTTCCGAGTTTCCAAAGACACTAAACTATTACGATCCTTGTGTGTGTGTTTTTGTTATGTACTATGTATTTCGCAAAAGTAATGTAATGTCCATGTACGTCAAGCTTAGGGTCTCTACAGTTGGTATCAGAGGAAAGGTTTAGTCAACCTTTGGAAACTAGGATGCGAAAACGTTAGTGAGATCCCTAGAGATATTTCTAACGTATGTCTAGGGATGTCCCTAAGGATAAGTATACGTATAAGATATAGTCCTAGAACTACGGTAACGATCATATAATTTAACCTAAGATATTAGATATTGAGGATACTCCCCCTTTATTATGTTGTTTTCCCTAGCATGATTTTTTCCTCTCACACTATTCTTTTTGGGTTTAGACGATGGCTGGAACCCGAAGGAACCGTGTTGATCAATGCAATGGACAATGCAATGATTGCCCTCCTGAACAAACAAATGTTATGGGGGATGGAGTGCAAAATCTTATTGCTATACTTACACAAGCTATGAATAATTCTGGACTTCCAAATGAGCAGAGAAGGGAACAATATTCTATTGAGTCCTTCATGAGGCAACGTCCACCTTCTTTCAGTGGGACTTCTGATCCACTTGTTGCTGAACAATGGATCAGTACCACTGAAAAGATATTTTCAGTTCTTCACTGTTCTGAACATGATAAAGTCATCTTAGCAGTATATCGTTTGGAATGTGAAGCTGATCAATGGTGGAATCTTATCAAGAATACGAGGCCAAGAGATGAAATTGAGTCCATGGAATGGGACGAGTTCAAGAACTTGTTTTTCAGTAAGTACTTCCCTCGTATTCTTCAAACAAAGATGGAAAAGGAGTTTCAAGAGCTGAAGCAGAAGGATGATGAATCTGTTGGTATATACGAAGAGAATTTTACAAGACTTGCAAGGTATGCATCTGGAATTATCATCCAACCTGAAAGTAAAGTTGATCGATTTTTCAGTGGCTTAAAACCAAGTCTTCGAAGGGCATTAGCTATATAAGACTTCAGTAGCTATGAAGAAATTGTGCGTTGTGCTATCAAGGTAGAAATGGAAGTTGGTGTTACATATCCATCTCATGGTTTTGACAAGAAACGAAAGATGGAGTTCAAGGAGAAATCTCAGAATAATGGTGAAAAGAAGATGAATGTTTCCTTATGCACAAAGTGTGGAAAGAAGCATGGTGGAGATTGTCTTAAAGGGACTAGAAAATGTTTTATGTGTGGAAAAGAAGGTCATCGAGCAGCTGAGTGTCGAAGTAATGGAAAAAGGGTTTCTAATGATGTGAATAAAGCAAACACTGCAGAGAACGCACCGCCAACACTTCAATGCTTCAAGTGCAAGGAAATGGGGCATTATGCTAATAATTGCCCTAATCCAAGGGTTAGTGATGATCAACATGAGCAACCACTGAAGGCAAGGGACAAAGGGAAATCACATGCGATCACCATTGGCAATGTTGAATATGACAACGATGTGGTGGAATGATTAAGTGTTTATGTAATGGGATTCCAAAATAATGTTGTATCATTGAGTATTTATTGATGTGGTATTCAAAGTGATTGAGATATTTTCTGGAAATAAGATGATATGCGCATAATGAAGACGAGAAAATGAAATGTTTAATAGTATTCATGAGCTCATGATTGATATAAGGACAAGTGATATCATGGTTTGAGTATATAGAATTTTGAGGATTTTGGTATGTGAAAAGTGTTAACTTTTAACTGCACTCATGTTTTCACTAAGGTATTCAAGAGAATACGCGATTAAGGACTTTGAATGTTTGGAATGTGACCAACAAGACATATCTTATGATATGTGGGGATCAACGACAGTATTAAATCTCTGGTAATCGTTTTCACTATGTTATGAGAGTGTACTGCAGTATTATGGATAAGCCTAAAGATTGGAATGGATTATGTTGGACATAAGTTAGTATTGTTTAAGGATAGAAGTTTTTTCGATATTATTGATGGGATGTTATGGTAATATAGTTTTAGAAAAAGGACAACCTGCAGGACGGGCGACAGCCCATCGCTTCGGACAAGGCTGTAGGAATCAAACCCACAACCGAAGTGCGACTGGCCTTTATCGCCTACCACTGGCCTACAGGAAGTCCCTGTTTAGTAGAAACTAGTGTTATTATATTAAGCAGTATGATATATGAAGTATAAGCCCATTTTAGGAACCATATATGATTAATCCCACTATAGATCGATAAATTTTGCTAACCTTTTGAGACAGATGGAATGACCCGTCATTCTATAACATGATCTGCTAACACTTCACGAATAACAAATTCAACTTCATTTATTTAATAGATGAAGTGGAAATTGTTAAAGGCACGAACAACAGTGAGATTGTACCAAAATAAAGTAAGTATTTATTCTAATTCAAATTCTTTAACTTTAGGGAAATGATCTTGAAAACCAAAAATGTTGTCCTAGTTCTCTTATACCTGATGAATCAGATGGTACCTTAGATCGTCACAAATTTATGGATTTGTGATTACTGGCTTTTCCATAGCCATGTTCTCTACCACTCTCCATCAGAACATGATGGTTAGATTTCTCTTCCATATCCATATTTTCACCTATGTGGAAACCCAATAATTAGTTTAGTTGGGTAACCGTTACGTTTCATACTTTTGTTTTTAAAGATTGGTTTTGACATTCCTTTTTATGATGTGGGTTTCTATTAAAGAAACTTTCGAATAGTAAACCATTTATAACCCCGACGAATTTCGAGGGCGAAATTCATTTTAAGGGGGGTAGAATGTAACAGCCCAAGATTTTATAAAAAATATTCTTTTTAATTTTATTAATGTCTTGTGTTGTACGCTACACCAAAAGGAGCTTGCACAACACGCATCTTTGACTTGCCTTGCATTACACGCAATCGCAACCTTCCTCGATAGCGTGTGTGGTACGTAATACTGAGTTTCACGAAAAAATGATATGCTATTAAAATATTATTAAAACTAGCCGTTATGATAACCACTTTTTAAAATTCTGTAAATCTTATTTTTCAAAATGAACTTCATTCTTGGATTCGGAGTATCGAATTTAGCCTAAGGTGAAATTTTGGTACTTTTCGGATAACTTTCATATTCTGATGAATAGTGAAAATTACTAAATTATAATTAAAAACAACTTTTTTAATCGAAATAATTAATAGTGATAAATCAATAATTTAAGTGGTTTTAAAGTATATTTAGAATATATTTTTACAATTTAATACAATGTTGGTCATTGGATGTAATTTCACATTTAAACTAGACATAAACAAGTGTCAATCTTTTGATAGAAATTGTTTCTTAAAAACACGCTATTTGTTTTAACAGCGGGATTTAATTATAAAATTAATTAATGCAACTTTTATGTAATTAATTTGGTAAAATAGACTTCATTCTTGAATTTGGAATATGAAATATAGCTTGGGATGAAATTTTGGCACTGTTCTGAAAAAAACATCAATTTTTTATGAATAGTGAAACTACTAAGTGGTAGTTAAAAAAAACTGAATTTTTCATAAAACTTAATTTTACCGCTTATGTGAATGGAATTTCAAAAATCCGACAGACACGGTTAATATCAAGGACTAAAATGTGGTTCAATGAGATGAAAATAATTTTTGGTGAATAGTAACTTTTTACTTTTTTTACCACGGTTAATAGTAAATAGGGTAACTAAGGGTAAATATGATATTACTATTTCCCTAACACGTGTCCTAATCCTATTGGACAAGTGTATTTCGACCAAAAACAAACTTAGGAATAAAATATGACCATTTAGGCCCACTTGGGTTAGATTAGGACATTTATTATTAATTTATTTAAAGAAAGGTTAAAATAGTTAAAATCAAAGTTTAATAAGTAAATCATTTTTAATATGGGGTTATACATAAGATAAATTCGATTGTAAATATTCATTAGAAAGATAAAACGATTTCCTACATGATGGTATTTTATTTGTAATTTTTAGACATCAAATAATTTAATTTATTTATGACACAACGATGATGCAGTAATTATCTTATTAATGAAATATTGACATAATTGATGTTATAAACACAAAAATAAATGTAATTTGAAAATTTTTATGAATTCCACTAATTTTCTAGGTTACTATGATATATTAATGTTGATTTAATCAACTTGGTTCGAACATTTAATTCTGTTATGACTTTCACAAAAATCATATATCAAATAGTGTCAAAATTGACACAAAATAGTTTTTAAATCAGATATTATATTATTAATTGTTATTTTATTCCTAAAAATCTAAGGTTCGGCCAAATGACTTAGATAAGGATATATATATTAATAATAAACAATTTGGGGTTCGTTTGGCATGTTATAGTAAGTGTATTAACCATATAGTGAAAGAAAACAAAAAGACATGGTAAAAGTTAAATTATTTAACTTAGAGTTAAATCTAATTGATAAGGTTAAAATAATATCCTAAACTTGTCTAAATTCTATTGGTTGATAGGATTTCGACCCATCCCCACTTTAGCTTCGAAATAAGACCCTTTGGAACCATTATAAACCGATTTTGACTTTAATATAAAATAATATTTTGAGATATTCCTAAGGTGCCCCTCTCCTCCCCTATAAAAGGACACCTCCTCCCCCTCCTCCTCACACCAATTTGAGCACTCAAGCTCGGCCAACCCCTGCCAAAATCTCTTCTCCACTTCCATAGCAACATCCTAGTGGTTCTGCTCTTCCTCAAAGACCAATTCTAGTGCCCTAAGAGGAGGTCTCAAAGAGGCACTTCAAAGAAGAGGTAATTACCGTTACCAATTCTTTCATCTTTATTTCTTCTTCCACTTCTTCTTCTTAGGTTGTTTCATTATGAAGTAATAACATCAGTATCACTCATATACTGATATGTTATTATAAGTATGAAACAACCCTATTTCACCATCTATCCATCATACGGAAAAAGAAATCACCGCGCGTGCGTACGTACGGAATACCGTCTCCACGCCGTGGTGTAATCTATTTTCCACCACCACCTTACATGGATGGGTATAATGGTGTAAAGAATAACTATACATAGTTATTACAACATCATATTGATTCTGATATATTGTATAATCCACTCCAATTCAATTCAATAATTATAGGAATGATATCATCGCTCGTGCGTACGTACGGACTACCGTCTCCACGACGCGATGAGATTCATTCTCCATGTTAACCATTTAAGAATGATTATAATGTATATATAAGAAATAATAATGAAATATATGACATTATAAAACTACTGGATTTATGTATATATATACATATGTACATATGTATGTCATCTACTTACTTCCATTTCAAGACAATAAGGAAAGAAAAACAGCGTTCATGCGTACGTACGGACTACCGTCTCCATGAACGATGTTTTTCATTTTATTTATCTATCTATTATATATATATATATACTGAATATATATGATATATAAATCATATTTTATATTCTGGAAGTAATTAAATCATGATATAAGTAATAATGATGTCAAGAACAACAAGTCAAAACACCTACGATAAATGAAACGATTTTACCCAAAACGCTTCTTTAACATGGAATTTACAAAAGAAAGGGTAATATAATGTCATAAGTGATCCATATATGATATCATAACAATGAATGTGATTATGTAATAAGTCAATGACATTATTTAAATCATTATACAGGAGGATCGGACACATACGAAGCAAATTGGACCTAAGGTAAGGGAAATATCACAATCTCATTTTTATCCGAGATTGTTTATTCGTAAGTATTTACTGGGGTGTATTTTATCATCCACATCCATGTTTCATTAATATGTAATATTATGTCCATCCACCTAAAATTGTTTAAATCCATTTTCACCCTTCGGTGAGTTTTTAGTAAATGAAATGAAAGGAATCTTTTGTCGTTTTTTCGTACGAGGTACTTTTTGACTTTTCCGACAAAAGTACGAAGAATGTTTTTTTTAACTTATACGGCATGAATGGATTTTAAAACATTATTTCCAAGAAGCTTCCTTTACAAGTTTTCAAGTTTATTTTTAATCAAATTCTTTTATTTTAATGTTTTATGACATGTTATGAAAGGAAAAATGTTTTTGAAGTAGAAAGGATATTTTCCTCAAGAATGGAGTTCAAGTATTTTATCAAAATTATTTTCCATCTAAGATAATAAAAGGGTTCTGTTTTTATCCCTATTATTACATGGATTTGATTATGTTGTGATGGAAACATTTTTATGAATTCCTTTATCTTATATGAATTGATTTAAGATGTCATGATGTTTCAAGAATCCCATTTTTGTTACATGTGTTATGCGATGATGTATGTTTTATGATTATGTGGCACACATAAGAAAGGATTCATTATAAGATGGGTGGGACCTATATCTCCCTCCAATGCATTGGGTAAAGATTTTATATCTCATGAGATAGACATGGCTGAAATGGTAGGTTATACCGGTTCAGTGAAACAGGACTGAAACGAGGGTTACTCGATTCAGAAAGGGACTTTGTCCACTAAGATAGTCTTGGCATTGAGTCTTGACTAACAAGAAATGATTCTCTATGATTATGTGTGTATGCCACAAAGTTTCATGTTTTAAGTTATGATTATTGGGATTACATTTCACTTCTATGATTTATCCCATGTTATGATATTATGAGTTTTTTTGCAGGTTAAGATTTCCAAAATCTATGTTCTTATATATATGATGTGATTGATATTTCTTTTGTTTACCCTTACTGAGCATTTGAGCTCACCCTTTTTTGTTTTCTTTTCCCCAGGATATAAAGAAAGGTTTTAGGTAAAAAAAAATGGATGACCTTTATGGGAGATATTGAAGATCATTCACCACGATTAGAAGATTACGTTCCGAGTTTCCAAAGACACTAAACTATTACGATCCTTGTGTGTGTGTTTTTGTTATGTACTAAGTATTCCGCAAAAGTAATGTAATGTCCATGTACGTCAAGCTTAGGGTCTCTACACTACCAGATCCAAGGAAGCAATATTTCAAGTATATATTGACTCACACAAAAGAAAATAATTATTGATAGGGAACTGTCTCAACCCTAGACTATATATAACGATCATATCATCCATGTCATCTGGCCTTTCTTAAATCCTACTAACATATGAGTGGAGTTGATGATGGAGTCTCATACTTTCATGGGGGTAGTACACCTAGTAATACATAGTTTGTATCATGTTATCCAACAAAAATATTATTCTTAGTTCATGAAAAATGATATTTCAAGGATCATTACACAATTATCCACCTATCAATAGGTGATAGATGAGAAATATCAACATGATGGTCCGCTGAATTATTTTTTCCCTTGGAATGGGAAATGAGATTATGTAACCATGTACATTATTATAGGCCATGAAATGATACCGCATGGAAGAGATTCAGTATGTATCATCTTGGATTTTCTGAAATAGTTCACCCATTTTCTCCAAATTAGAGAGACTTCCACATTGGATTAGATGGGGAGATTCTGTGTCTATGATATCATTCAAATACATTAAATCACCCAGAGTAGCATATCTTATAATTATTCTCAGATAAAAAATGTTTCCATACTGGTTTGAATATAGAATTTTATGAATAGGTTACTTTTAGTACAATATACCTCCCATAAAATGATGGATTATCAAATAATATTATAAATGTGTTGGAGGACATGTTGAGGGTGTGTGTTCTGGACTTGTATAGTTCTTGGGAAAACAATCTTGATATTGTGTAATTTTACCTAAAAATATTTACCAGGAAATGAAGTTGATGGATGGTTATACGGATTTATATGGAAATCGATGTCATTATACATCATAGTTGATGGAGGATATGATATAGTAAGTTTTTGGTGGAGTATCATTCATGAGAGTTCAAGAAAACTCTTGGTTATTCATAAGTGGATAGTTATTGTGTAGAGTAGGATGAAATAATATGTTCATCGACATTGATAAAAATTTGAGTTTGAATTTTGTGATAAGGTGTTATTGCATGCATCACTAAAATTGGGACACTATTTTTTTTAGGATTAAGGGGATATTGGCCCTAAGGTATGTTCTTCAATTTTAGGATTTAGATAGGGTTTTCCCAGTTGAATACAAAATCCATTATCCATAGAGGTAAATAAAATTTCATGATTGTATTCATGTATATCATCTTCGAAAGTACTTTCCATATCTAAAAAATGATATTATAATAATAGTTCCTACCTCGAGACTAATATGTCCATTTAGTAACTTATGGTTTATATCATATACTATAGTAATACAACACTTTGTGTAAAATAGTTCCCACTAGAACATGTGCTATGGAAACACAAATTATTTAATTTGGAAATGAGGAAATGGGAGCTAGACATGCGCACCTAGTTACCAAAATTATTCAATGAGGAAGTCAGAGGAATTTGATTGTGTATCTTGGGGGTGAGCTGTTATGTGGTTTGTATTTTTTATGATCTCAACCTTTATATATGGTATGGTTTTGAAAATTGATTCCAAAGCATGTTTTAAATTCTTTAGTTTTGTAAGTTAGGTGTGATTTGGGTTAATATAAATTCTTGAGAAATTTATATAGATTTTGATTCATTAATTTTCATTTTGTTGGTGGTAAAAATGGTTTCATGATTTGGGTATGGTACTAAGTAACTATAACCCTTAAACAAAACCTAAAATATATTGGAATGGTGTTTCACATAGTTTTTCAATCCTTGGATCTAACCATGTGAAAGTATATGTTTCTAAAAAATAAGGCTTTCATGGTTAGTGTTCTATTTTTCAATACATGTACTCTAATAAAATGTGTCAATTTAAAATTTTTCCCTTAGCTAATTTGTACAGATTGACAAGATCTATGGCATCAGTTTTTTCTATATGTTGTGTGTTGGATCAGTCCTCTCATTTCGTTTGTTCATAGATTTTTTTCCATTAATCCAAATTTTTTCCACATTCTTTTATCATGGTGGAAGGCTCTTAGTATATCTGTCCCTCTATAGTATTCTAGACATACATGAATATATTATATAAATATATTATCTTATAGTTAAATTAAATATCTTTATTGAACTAACATCATTTTTTTAATCAGTTTCTATTATATTCTATACAATCAAATACAAATAGTTAACATGTGTAAAACATCTGGCACAAGGAATGCAGTGTCATAGCCTTCATACAATGTCTCGCCATTATATCAGATTATTTGCCTTTGTTGTCTCATCAATTTATTAGAATAATGAGCTAAAATTAATCTATATTTTTTAAATTCCATGTTTTCTTCATAATGTAGACAATTAAATATAGTGGGTTGGGTTGGGTAGATGATTGAGAAAAATATTATATAGTTGGATTATGATTTATGTCAGGTTCTTAGATTAATTAATAATGTATTTTCAAGATACCAATGGTTAAATGATAATTTTATATTGAAACTGGGATTCATAATATTCTTTTTAGGTCTACATTAATTTTAATTTCCATGGATTTTTTAATTCCAAATATTAATTGATCATAAAGGTGGAGTTGGATTTTATCAAATAAACAATTATTATATTAAATAATTATGAGTATTGAAGAACATATAAAACCACCATGTATTAATCATTGTTGGTATTGATGTAAAAAACCTTGGATGTGCCAATGATACCCTTAGAGTAATATGAGGAAGATACGGTGGTTTGAAAACATTAGATATAATGATCTTTAATAATTTAAAATTACATGAGTTAGCCAGGGGAATCTATATAAATTCATTATTGGGTATGATAGGGGAAGCTCTCCTTTTGATTTGGGATCTACCTATACTTATCAAATTCCATATATTATTGATATGAATTCTTGGTTAGTATTGTATTTAATTTCCATGATCTGAGATCCCTAGATTAATCTCGATCATAGTGGTGAAATGCATCCGGTGTGAGCCTTAGATTTGAATTGGGACATGCCTCTTAATATGAAGGGATATCCGTTGTGTTCCTAACTGACTACTCGATATTATTAAAATTTATTGGAATGGAATTCATATATAATCCATTTGTAATCCTTTAGGATACGTTATTTTTTGTTTCCTCATTGATTCACCATGGAAATATATTTAAAAATGAAACCTCCACTATGTACAGACATCAACGTAAGCCAAAGTAATTAGTTTCATTGAAGGCTTTCCCCTTGAGACATGACAATATACTTTTTTAATTTTATTTCCTTAATTTGTTTTTAATTTTTACTCAACCACATATTTCATTCACAAATTCATGATTTACACATAAGGATGTAATTTCATTTGAATAAATTTGTTATGGCCTATAGGGTTTTACTCAAACCCTATTTGGGATTCACATTTGTACTCAGGTAGACTTCATAGATGATTTTTGGGGATATGGAAAGAACCCTATTGTTGGTACGTTATGACATGGTTAGGTAAGGGTTACGAAGATGGATGTTTGGCCAATGGCTATATCTATTTTGGTTATAGACATGTTTTTTATTAATAGGATTACTCATAGGGATTATGTAATTGACTACACTTATGTGTGTATAATGGTATTTTAGGTGACATTAGTATGCTACTATATGGTGGGGCTTGATACTTTTGTGTCTGATTATTTTATTTGTATTTGATTTTTATGAATTTTTGGTTACTTCTATTTTGTTGATATCTGAACAAAGAGTATAGTATCCCCACTAAAAAACCAATTAACCCTTAATGATTTTCACTAAACATTGATATACATTGAGTTGCACACACTTTCACATTTCTCACATTCTTGGAAAAATGGTACAATGCATTCTAAGTTAGGGAATTAATAAAGGGCTCATAAAATTCAATGGGGACTCCAACTTA
Source organism: Viscum album (assembly GCA_963277665.1). Lineage (NCBI taxonomy): Eukaryota > Viridiplantae > Streptophyta > Magnoliopsida > Santalales > Viscaceae > Viscum > Viscum album. Next base: position 393,860,535 of record OY728126.1, read on the forward strand.
GCTATTAATGTTATCGATAAAATTAGATGATATTTATGGTTATTTGATTTGGATATATATATATATATTACAAAATGATATAAATATACTACAAGTAAAAATCATTGTAAAATTTTATGGATGTTGTAGTTTTTTGTAAATAAAATAATTATAAGGGTTTCCATTTATAATGTATCGGAATATTTCATTAATTGATAAATCCAGACAAAGGCTGTTTATTATTATATCTTTTATGCTTTATAAAATGAGAATTTATTTATTGATAAATAGTTGTTACAAATAAAAATATATTATTATGTGAATGGTTTATGATTCATCAATAACTCAATAACATTTTTTAAATTGGCCCATTGATAAAAAATATATATGATAAAGGATATATTTAAGATATTAATTAAGATATGATTTAAAGGGATCCCACAACCTATTATCCATATTCTATTAAGAATAAATTATTATTTTTTGGAAAATTCATCAAAATAAGGAATACCAAATGATATAATGTTTCTGATTGTATATTTCATAAATATTAAATCAAAATTTAATGTATTATTTATAACACATAAAGAAGATATTATATATTAAATTCATATTCCTGAGATAAAATAGTTTCTATGAGAATATTGAGAGTATATTTTGAATTAGTAAATTTTAAATTCTTCAAATAGAAAATTATAAGTTTCAAAATTCTTTGTGAACCATGATTTATATCCAAGGAGTGTTTGGATGATATTGTTAAAAATAATAATGTAATTAATTAATGATCTATAAGGATATATTTAAATTTAAATTAGATAATATTTGATTTTGAAGATCTTTGACAGAGTTGTATTTAAAGGAAAAAATATATAAACATTGTAATGTTTAATGCCATGAAATAAAAGTGTTTGAAAAAATATTCAATTATTAGAAAAACCATAATATGATTCCCATTTTATGTATTATTCTATAAATATTTAATTATAGATGTTACCCATTACATAGATTATAGGGATGATTTTATTAGGTGATCGTAAAATGAATTTCAAGGAATTATATTGATATATAGTGAGTTTCTGAGAACCTAAATTTAACAAAATGCAAGGTATTATTATACACATTCATATGAGATATAATAAAAATGAATATGTATGGGATTTTTTAGTATTCAAATAGATTTTAATAATTTAAAATATGTCATGTTATATAGGGATCATTAATATGTAATCAATCTTTCATTTTTTGTATATAACTCATATAGTGTAATGATAATTATATGATCAATGCATGACTTTGACTTAACTACACATGATTTTCATTAATACTTATTATATATTCTTTCAAAATATTTATGTTAGTGATAGTATGATCTCATTTTGGGATACAAAATATGATTATGGGACAAAAATAGTATTTGTGTATGAGATAACGTAGTAAGTATTCCCCATAGAGTTTTTTACAATTTGAAATTAATATATCAGAGGGAATATTTTATATTTTAATCTACACATCACATGAGATTTGAATTGATAATAATTTTGAGAATCATCTTAGTTTGATGAAAGTCCTACCATAACCACTATGATTGGATAGTCCACTGGTGGATACATTTTTTATTCCTCATATCATCAATCACGCCACACCAAGGTGAAACATTGGGTTTTCAGCTTGTGGATATAGTACATTCAATAAAATCTCATGTCAATTATACTCAAAAAATAGTATTTCATGTCAACCTTCCTAACTAATTACAAGAGAGATATTAATATCTAACCATAAATCCAAAAATCATATCTACAGTTCTAAATGTCATTGAAAACCTCAGGGTTATAATACATTTGGAGTCACAAGTATGGTATTTTTGGCCTCAAAACATGATAATTTACCGTTTATAAAATAAAAATAATTATTTTGCCTCAAATGTATTGTGGGATATATTAAAATAATGGTATGTGATGTTTTGGGACTTTTTACACATATATAAATGATATTGAGAGTGACATGGTCTCAAGCATGCCAACTTGTATTCTAGAGGAAACTAACTATTTGGGAGGTTCAGCAATGGTGTGGTTAGAAGACTTTACCCTCTTTACTATAGTAGAACATAAATTTAAATAATATTTATAATATATTGTAAATCATTGACAAAAATAGTGGAAAATTATAAAAATACGGTAGAAGAAGTAAATTATCCAAATAATACTAAAAATCTAAAAACCATAATTAGTATAATGTAAATATTATTATGAAATTACTCTGTACAAAAAGGGGTGTATGAAGAAAAAAATGTTAGGAATATAGAAATATATGCTATACCAAAATACACAAAAAGAAAAAAATTATAATCTCCAATGAAATAACAAGAACTAGTTAATTCCTATACTCATGAACTCCATTATAGTATATAAAATCATGTTTCCATTATAGGGAGATTTCCCTTTCCCAAATCTACATCAATGATGTCTATCTAGGTACCAATTTATAGACTAAATAGTGTATGAGTAAAACTCGATAGTCTAAAATGAAAGGCATACAATACTATATATTATGATCTTATAAAATGTATCATTGTGAAGGTATAATAAATTTGAACATGCATCCAAATAAAATACATTAACCTTAGGCATCTCATGGATAACTTCATGACCATAGCTCATTCGGCCTATGACAAAATATATCAAAGCATTATAAATTTCATATAACATAGGCTAGGGAGGTGAGGTGTATAATGAAAACATCGATGTCTAATAAAAACTTATAAATGATATAAATGACAATAAAGAATCATATAATTTACTCTTTCCTTTGATATTATCCATGTAATTCTATATAAAAACCTAGTAATCACCCAAGTAAAGATATAGTTGTTTTTCCTATGAAAACATCAAAAGAAATCCATATAACAATCCTTGTATCACCAATGGAATAATATAATTATTTTTCTTATAATCCCTTTGAAGTAAATCCATAAATGAATCCATGTATCACACATTGATTGATATAATTATTTAACCATGACCCCAAAATTTTGACTTCATATAGGAATCCATGTGTCATACATGGAAACATGTAGTTATTTATCAGAAATTTATAAGTCCAGGGGAAGAATCAATTCATTTTTAAAAATAAATTTGATCATTTATTAATTATATTTCAAAATGTCAACACAATATAAGTACAATGAAATCAGGGGCTAAGTGCCATTCTCTTACCATTCATATTTCATTTTCTTTATTCAACAAATATGATTAATGGAGAAGGATTCTCCCTTAGTGGTAGTAAAATTTAATGGGAAGGAATTTTTATTTCAAATATTTTAAAATACACCCAATGGGGATGATTGAGTTGAGGACCCCAACCTATAACTATGCCAACGATATCAAAGAGAGACTATAAGTCAAGTAATATAAATATTAGTCACCTTATAATAAATAATTAAATCATAGACCATGATAAATATCCATGGAAATTTATAGTTCATAAAAATATACTTCTTTAGTCAATTTATATAAAATGATAAAAAATTACATTTTAATTTTCATTCTATATTATCATTAATTTAATTAATTTAGGTATCTAACTATAAAATGTAAAGATCAACAAACCCAATGGCTAGTTTTGACATAAGGGATGAATAATATTTATTATTATTTAAAGAATCCCACCATATGTGGTGGTATTGGTTTATTTTATAGTCCTCCAACCATGAAAAATTTCTACTGATACATTAATTCATCATCTATAAAATTAATTAAGGGAATTAAATAAATTATGACCATTTCAAGGAAAGTATGAGATTAATTTTCTTTGATATATCATAAAAATGATAATTTCGTGAAAATTAATATACCATATAAATATTATATGGAATATTTAGTCATAAAATATAATTATTTAATTTGAGAAGAAAATTGAGAAACTGAGAAATCAGAAAAATTCTATAAAAATGGAATATTATCTCACAAAATAATCAGAAATAATATGGTGATGAAAATGTATAAAAAATTAATAGGCATGAGAGAATAACTTAGGGTGATCCAATGTGTGAAATATCATTAGATTCAGAGTTCAAATGTAAGAGATGACTAAAATCCTTGAATATGGAATAATATGGATCTTTGGGAGGATGGTGTGCACCGAATCAAGGAGAAAAAATGTGGAAATATGGCTAATATGATGGATGGAAATATTTTAACTTCTAGGATCATAAACAAATAATATGATTTTTCCACATTGTTAGGGAAAACATATGACAACCATGTGGGGCTTAATATCCAACCCCCACATGGTTGGGACATGCAATATGGAAACCTATACACCAATCATGAAAGTCCATATGAAACAATAGAATAAACCGCATGTTTTTCAATAGGAAAACTTGTTTTTAAAAATAAATATGACATTATAAAGATATCATCACAGTTTTGGCCACATGGTTTGCGCTGATCATGCTCTAACCATGCACCCTGAGATATATCCCCTAACAAATCATTCAAAATCTGATAGTCCCAAAAGTAATATTTTAAAGAAATATTAAGAAGGATTTATTGAGAAATTTAATTTTGTTAAAGAATAAAATTTTTAAGACTGATGTTTTAAGACATAAAATCACATTATAAATAAAATATTATTAAATTTAATATGTTTCTCACATTGGTTTTATTCTTTTAAAAATTGGAGGGAAATTGGCGGAACTATGCAGATGGTGATGACAATAGACCTTGTGCTGACGACCCTTCGATGAAAGATAGAATTGAAAATTTCATGAGAATGATGAGTCATATGACTCAAGTTTCGAGAAATAAAATGAATTAAGCTGAGAGACTGATTATAACATGAAGGGAACAACATTATTATTGGTTCTTTATATGTCAACAACCACCAATGTTCAGTGGATCTACCAATACAATGACTTCTGAATATTGGATCAGCTCTATTAGAGAGATATTTTTTGTACTATGCTATTAAAAGTTAGAAAATGTCACCCTATATTTTTACATCATTGAGGGAAAATCCGATCAGTGGTGGGAATTGATTAAAAACATGATGGAAATATGGGATATTGATTATTTAGAGTGGGAAGGGTCCAATGAAATAGTTTTTAATAAGTTTTTTTCTCATTTTTGGAGAAAAAAAATTGAGATGGAATTTCTCAAGCTGATGTAGAAGTATAATGAATATTTGGGAAGCTATGATAAAAACATCACAAGCATTCCCATTACACCTCATTATTTATCCTCTATCCTAATGGGAAGGTTGATAGATTATTTGGTGGGATTAGACCCCATCTATGGAAGATTCTAGCCTACCAAGACTTAAATAGTGTAAGAACCTATATCTTCATTTTAGGTATGGATCTTTGTTTCGAGTTGTTTTTTTAGACAAAGAAATAAATAGGATATTTTCGAAGTACACACCACGTACCCAGTTTCAGCGTATAACCGTGTACTAGCCATATAACTGCCGAGCACATGGCCATGTAGGTGACATGAAAGACTACCTAAAGTGGGGGCCGATTGAGGCTAGAACAAGACTTGCACATTAAATAAACATGCAGTGTAATTTTCTTTTTAATTATTAAGTCAAGGAGAGGTCACGATTGACCTTTGGAATATACTTATTTTCCAGTCGGCTCTTACATGAGTGTGAAAAATGGAAGAAGAACTTTGATCTCCTCCCAGTTCTCCATTTGAGCTCCAATTGAGACACTACCGGGTGTGTTGGATTCCCATCTGTGAGTTCGATCTTTCCCAAGAGAACTTCCTCCTGATTCCTCCTCTATCGTGAGTTATTGAGGGTTGGTTGTATTTACCCTTTTCCATAGATCAACATCATTCTAAGACTATTCAAGAGATGATGTCCAAGAGTGTCCATCGTACAATATCAACATAAGTGGTTTGTTCAATTCATGGATTACCTTTGTGATATATATGAATAAAGTGCCGAATAACCATGTTTGGGGTATTTTGTATTTTTAGAATTTTATCCTATTTAATATCTCCTATGGATTGTTTGTTTATGAAAGGGTGATTACTTATGTATAATTTTTTTACCTTGTTATTGTACACCCCAAGGTTGAATTCCCCTAATTAACTATTTATTGTTTTTTGGCCTAGGTTTCCTATGAGGCATACATTGAATCCATGCATTGAATTTTTTTGGGATGGATTTGATTGATTATAGAAATTTCATGCATTCTTCTTGAGAATTTTATCCATTTAGTAGATATAGATTACATGTGTTGCCTTGCTATGATATGGGTGTTGATCTTCTAATGGATAGTGAGAACCTTGGACAAAGAAAACCATGGGGGTATCCATTCATATTACAATGTATAGTGAGGTACTTAGTGTATACTTTGAACAAGGGGGTATTGACTGTGATGGCTACCTAAATGTTTTTTAGGATTATTTATGCTATGCTGAACTGGGGTGTATGGAGCATGAGAGCTACCTAGAGGTGATTTATAATTTATTGATGCTATGTAGACCCATGGGGTATGGACCGTGAGAGATACCCAGAGGTGATTTGTGTTTTATTGATTCCATGATGACCCTTGGGTATTGACCCTGAGTGCTTCCAAGGGGGGCATTGGTATTTGATTAGTGCTATGTTAAGCCAAATGGGTTAGACCGAGAGATCTTTCTCAGAGGATCATTGTGAATGATTGAATAATTATAGTGATTTTCCAAGACAAAGTATATGCTTGGACTCAGTCTTTTTTGGGTGTTTAGATGTTATTATGAGAGGTCTATCATTATCATTACATGGATGGATTCAGAAGATCATCTAGATATTTGGATTCATTATTCAATGGTTTGAATAATCAAAAAATATAAATGAATGTTATTGAAAATTGTAGGATAGTTTACTTCTAAGTAATTCATAGTTAATTCATCAATTTATTCATATTACATGCTATATGTATTCAATGATAGTTACACATGGATATTTTGATGGTGTTCAGCTGGGATTTTCCTCACACCTTGTTTGGATCATGCTTTTGGTAGATAAAATATTATATGGTTGTAGGTATAAATAAGGGAAAGAATAGTTCTTCATCTGGAACATGATTGCAGTTTGATTAGGAGAGAATGAGACAATTCTTAGGCCTGTGATTCTAATAGAGAGTACTACATTTCAGTACATGGGTTCTTTGTTGTACTTCTAGAATTGTGACTTTTTTGTATCCTTTTCAAGACATATGGAACATGCATCATTTATATATGTGCTTCAGATGTTTTATTTCTATCAGTCTGCCATTATTTACTTCTGTTGTAGGATAATTCTACTTCTGTTACTATTTAATACTTGTTTTTTGTTGTGTATAATTTTCCAATAAGGGAATAGTTTCTCCATTATCAGTCCATGGCCCTCATTTCTAGTCAGCAGCTTCTGGCATTTTGGGAAATGCGCTTGAGTTCATGTGACCAATCGGGTTCAGGGAACCTTTTCGCGGCACCTGGAATCGAAATGCTACAAAGTGGCATTAGACAATTTTATTTTTCTTCTTTCTCTTACTATTTGTTTTACTAAAGATAGATATTATGAGGAATGGGTAGTCCGTAATAAGATGTTCCTAGGAGTAGCTAACCGGCCTATAGGGAAAACCCATGTTCCCATATATATTTCAATTTTTACGGGTTTTCAATAGTTAGAGTAGATTATATTTCTCCATTTGGTGATAAACTTGTTTATTTCACTTATGATTTAAATCATTGTTCTTCTATTTATGTTGCAACCTGATGATTTTATGGTATGAAATCTCTTGCATCATATAGAAACTGAATAGATATCATATTTCATTCATTTGTTTCATGCCATTTATGGTGCATTACTAATTTCATGTTGTTGTTATAGATGTTGTGTTAGATATTCATGTTGTTGTGATTGATTTCATGAAATAATACCTACTATTTTGATAGGGTAATGGAAATTGTAATGTTTAATTTGAATTGACGCCAAACATTGGTCCCTAAGGTGTTATGTGCCATCTTGGATCAGAATCTGGTGGATCATGTTTGAAATTTAATTGATTTTTTTCAAATTTTAAATGAATAAGGATGCCAAATGTTTATTCGCAAGAGTATGGCCTCATACAAGTCAGAATTTGTCTTGCCATGGACAAAAAGTTATGTTTTCAAGGGTTCCAGAGAAGATTCAAAGGTGTACTTTCCAAAATCCTAGAAAACACGGTGTGTGGAGTTATGGAAACACACCATGTGTCCTTTTATTCTTGAAGTACTAAATTTTCTTAAGTACATGTTGTGTACTAGGAGTACACGTCGTATAATGATTGAATGTGTGACTGACTGTGTTAGCAGAGACATGCGGTTGGGAAAATTTTTTGTAGAACACATTTTGTTTGGAATGTAAATGCAATGTTTTAAATAACCATGTATCCTACATAGTGACCAATTAGATGGGTGGATGATACATAAGTGGTATACACTGTGTGTAGGGTGAACACATCATGTAGTGTTACACTGGGTGGGAACTGTGTAGTTCTAGCTATGTAGAAGAACCTGGACAGGAGGGAAAATTCAATTACATGACATGTCTCAGGAGGAACACACCGTGTGTAGGGGTGTTACATGGCCAAGAATGGAAGAGGTACACTTCCATGTTAAGGATTAAATAAACATGCCATGTAGTGGTTTTACACGCTATGTAACCTTCTTTTGAAGAAAAATTTAATTCTTCTTCTCTAGTTCTGTTCTTGCACATTTAATTTGTTGTCCTTGATAATATTAAGCTATGGTTTGGGCTTGACCTTTTGGGGTCATTAAACTTAGACATCCCATAGTTGTACTCTAGGTACAAGGCGATATAAGGAAACAGAAATGGTATATTAGGGAGTACTAACAGATCCTCCTATTGTGACAAACTTGGCACCAACTATTTTACCGGACCTATGTGATGATACATAGTTCCGTGAAGGATTTATAAGGATGATGCAGACCTTTTAGGGATAACCACATCCAACCCTGACTAGAGTAGAGTTTACTTGGGTGTTCCAGCCGCAACATCATCACACTTTCTCAAGGGATGGAGGACCATAATCTACAGTGTCATGGTAAGACGCCATACATGCTAACCTTGATCATCAAGAGATGCCACCAAAGAGGAGGGTGAATCTTGTGACGTACATGCCACGTGATTTCTCCATGATACAGTGGCATGTTCTCTCACATGCGGGATGTCATTGGGCTGTGTCTTTGGAAGAGATTCAGAGAAAATTCAATCTCTGCTTCTACCTTGAGACATTGAGGTCCAATCAAGCCCAAGAGTTTTTGCATTTGGAGCAGAGTCCTATTTTAGTGAGGAAGTATTTTTCTCACATTACAGTGCTACAGTGCTTCACACTTGTTTTGGGAGGTGAAGAGTTATCATTGGCTAGGTTATTTGAGTATGGTCTCAGGTATGACATCTGATCATAGGTGAATGTCTTCAGGATGACTTCGGGGGCGACTATAGTGAACCAGACACTGATTACCGAGCAAAATATAAGGGATTTAAAAGATGCAAGCCAGAGAGGTCCAGTATCCCGGGCTAGTAATCCTTCATTTGATAGCAGCAAGCACTACATGTATCCTTCATGTGGTGATTCTAGTAGAATAGATGTATCTACAGGTATCCAGGAGAGGTGCTATCAGTGCGTGAAGAGCTAGCACATGAGACTGAAGTGCCTAAGAGACCTATTTGAGTGCCGATATTGGCGGAAAATGGGTCATCATCAATGTTTTTTCTAGGTTTTCTCAACGGTAGCTAGTTAGAGGTGATCAGTTATAACTCCACATTCATGATAAGGACCACCAGTTTCTCATCAGTCAGGGAACTGGAGTTCTTCAGGGAATTCAAGCCATGGAGGTGGGTGTGGTCGTGGTATAAATATGGATGGTTGTCATTAACAATAGGTTGGATTAGATTAGGGTAGTCAGGCAGTGTCACAGGGCCATCTTACAGGTCAAAATTTTTCTGTGGAGTGGTTCCAGTAGGAGAAGGATCAACGACCCTCTACAGTTCGAGGTACGATTCAAGATTCCTCCATTTTAGCTTCTCCACCTTTTAAAACAAGGTAATACCATAGTTTTATTTATATTTTTATTGTGGAGATCCTTGGTATCTACATCTTTACTTAAGAGGATGTCATGATGTTAGACACTTCGTTGTGGATTAGGATTTCTAGTGTACTTTAGTTCAAGGAGTTCCCTCTTGAGATTGGTGGGTGTCACATCTTCTGGGATATCTATTTCTTCGATATGATAGGCTTCGATGTCATTCTCAAAATAGACTGGTAGATCTCTTTCCATGAATGTTTTGACTGCTATCACGATAGGTTGTGATTCACATCACAAGAGGGTGGGTCTTGTCAACACAATGGTGAATGGGATGTCTAGGCAATCAGAGACAGACCTGAGCAAAATGGGATGGGAGGAATTATATACTAATTTGATTTCATATATCTGGATGATTAGGGGACTTCAAAGATGGAATTTCCTCCAGTGGTGTATCATTTCAGAGATGTTTTTCCAAAATAATTTTCTGGTTTACCTCTAGAGAGAGTTTTATATTTCTCTATTAATCCTGTTCCAATGGTGGAATCAGTGTTTGTTCCTCATTATAGAATTCCTGTAGTAGGGTTTCCAGAGCTCAAGAAGTAGTTAGAAGAGCTTTTTGAGAATGGTTTCATCTTATCTAATACTTCCCCTTGGGATTCTTTTATCCTATTTTCAATGAAAGAGGAAGGTACACCCTGACATTGTGTGGATTATCGGATGTAGAACTAGTTTACAGTCAAGAATTGATATCCCTTACGAAGGATTGATGATCTCTTTGATCAACATTGAGGAGTCATTGTGTTCTCGAAGATTTACATGAGATACAGTTATCATTATTTGTACGTTTGACCATCAGATATACCTCTTACAACGTTTCAGAGTAGGTAAGGTATGTACGAGTATTTGATTATGCCGTTTGTTCTCACAAATGCAATGGAAGTTTTCATGCCACTGATGAACTAAGTGCTACATCCATCTTGGATTATTTTTTGGTGGTCTTCATGGATGATATCAGGGTGTACTCTCACACTCAATATGACCATGCTACCCATCTTGATATTGTTTTCAGTACATTGAGAGAGCATCAATTATATGCTAAGCATTCAAAATTCCACTTTTTTATGGACACAATTCACTTCTTGGGTCACATTAGCTCAGAGAAAGGGGTATTAAAAGACATAGAGAAAGTGAGAGTTGTAGTCTCTTGGTTCCATCCAAAGAATGTATTTGAGGTACAGATTTTTTGGGGATGGTTGGTTACTAAAAGCGCTTTATACATGAATTTTCATGCCTATCAGTGCCACTGGTGGGCCTGACTGAGAAGGGCGAAATATACTTGTGGACACATTCCTGCGATTCATCCTTCCAGGAGATGAAAGGGAGATTGACTTCAGCACTGATATTGGTTTAACCTGACCTAGGAATGAGTCACACTGTTTATTGTAATGCATCAAGTATCATTCTAGGGTCAGTTCATATGAAAGGGGAAAGATTTTCTGTGTTTGAGTCTTGCTAATTTAGGCCACAAGAGAGATATTACCCAAAAAACGATCTCAATTTAGCTATAGTTGTGCATGATTTACACTGTTAGAGACATTATCTTTTGGGAGAAAATTTTTTGGTTTTCACTCACCACAAAAGTCTCAAGTATATCATTCACATAGTGTGTTATTAATTTGAGGGAGTGAAGGTGGGTTGTGTACCTTTAGTATTTGGACATTGAACATGCATATACCTCTAGGAAAGGAAACACAATTGTTTATGCATTGAGTAGGAGGACTCTAATATAGGTTGTTCATGAGGCCAGCAGTGAGTGGGAATTTATATATCTATTCTCTAAGATGCATTTAGAGGTGCACAACATACAAGGGAAGAATTTTCTTTATTCTATAGAAATTACCTATACTATACTGGACTGAGTGAGAATGAGGTAGCTATAAGATTCCAAAGGCTGTGTCCTATGGGAGAGTATTTTAGGCAAGGACCCTACTCTATGGTGGACCATAGGCGACAATGAGGTATTTCACTTCCATGGATGCATATAGCTGTCCGAAGAGATATATGAGGAGTTGATGTGATATTTTCTTTCCTCGGTTTGGGAATTTAATCCTGGTGTAACCAAGATGTATCGAGATATAAAACATCAGTATTGGTGGATAGGATTGAAGAAGGATGTCATTTGTTTTTTTATGATATGTTCCACCTGTCATTAGATGAAGGCAGAGTATCAGTGACTCGATTGGGTTTTACAGTAGTAACCCATTCTCAAGGGGATGTGTACTGATGTCATGAGGGATTTTATGATGAGTTTACCAAGATCTCCTTGAAGGAATGATGAAGTTTGGATTGTGGTTGATTGACTCGTGAAGGATGACCATTTCCTGCAGATCAAGGAAACTTTTAGTTTTGATGATCATGGAAGGTTGTATATCCAAGAGAATGTGATTGTTCATGGGGTTCCACACTCTATCATTTCATACAGTGACACCCGGTTTACTTATCATGTCTGTTAGGGACTACGAAGGGATTTGGGTACATAGGTACTTCTGAGTATATATTTCCATCCCCAAATAAAAGGCCAGTCTGAGTGTATAATTCAGGTTTTTGAGGAAATGATCCATGCATGATTCTAGGATTTTGGGGGGTCTTGGGAGAGACCTATACCCCTAGTGGAGATTTCCTGTAAGAAATATTTTTAGGTGATGTTTTATATGACACCTTATGGGGCTTTTTAGTGTAGTCCATGTTGATCACCCATATGTTTGTTTGAGGCAAGAGAGGAAGCTATGCTACGACCTCATCTTATTTAAAATCCCACTGTGCAGCTGGAGTTGATTTAGAAGAGGGTGGTTACTGCAAAGTCTCAGCAGAAATATTAAGCTGATTGATAAAGGCAACCTATAGAGTTTGAGGTTGGAGATCCAGTTATCTTAAATGTCACATTGAGGTTGGGAAACTGTAGGATTAGGAGGCAGTGGAAACTTCCACATATATATGTCAGGTCTTTTGAGGGATATGAGAGAGTCGGGTTGGTTGACTACCGGTAGAAGTTACCTCAACGGTATCGAGCTATGCATAACATCATTCATGTATCTCAGCTATGACCTTACATTTCAGAACCATCTCATATTTTCCAACCTAAGGAGGTTGAGCTGTGGGTGGATGAATCTTTTGAAGAGCACCCTATTTGGATTATGGATCACATCACGAAGGATCTCCACAGCTGGTATGATCCTCTGGTATTGGTGCTATGGAAGCATGAGCCAGTATATGTGGAGTCATGGGAGGGGGAGGCCGATATACGATCCCAACGACCAGGGTTGTTTGTTGTTTCCTCATCACCACCATTGGAAGGGAAATTCATGTATCAATTTTTTAAAGGGGGTGTTTTTAAGAACCCAGGTCTTCATTTCTGGTTTGGGTCATTCTTTCTTGTGGTTTTTGAGAATTAAGGAAGAAATGATAAATTTTATATTTACACATTGTGTACTTTTTATTATATTTCATGTACCCAGTTTCTGTATGTTGGCGTACACTAGCCATGTAATGACCGAGCACATAGTTGTGTAGGAAACCTAGTAGACCTCCAAAAGGGGGATGGCTGAGGCTAGTAAATTACATGTAAATTAAATGAAAACTCTATGTACTTTTATTTTTAATTGATGAGTTGGATCGAGGTCACATATCATCTCCAAAAAATTCTTCTTCTCCTCTCAGTTTGTAAATGAGAGAGATGAATGAGCGAAGAACTAAGAGATCCTCCTGGATATTCGTCCATCATCTGTTAGATATGTCCCCAGGTGTGTTGGATTACCACCAATGAGTTCTCTCTTTCCCTAAAGCCTCTCTTCCCGATTCCTCATATATAACGAGTTTTTAATGGTTGATCATTTTTCGATTTTCATAGATATACCTCTTTCTAGGCTGATTGAAGGGCATACGTTCAAGATTTTTCATCATTCAACTTCATGGTAGCTGGTTTGTGCCTTTAATCAATTTAGTTTGGATTATATATGCTTAAAGTGTAGAATACCCATGTTTGGGGTATTGCGTATTTTTTGAATTTGACCCTATTTAATACATCCTATAGTTTCTTTGTGTAAGAAAGGGTAATTTATTATGCATAAGGTTTTATCAATTTTTATGGGACACCCCATGGGTGAGTTCCCCTAATTGTCTATTTATGGTCGTTTGGTCATGGTTTCCAATGAGGCATACATTGTTTCCCTACATTGATTATTTTGGATGGAGTTGATTGATTATATAAATTACAGGTAATATGCTTGAGAGTTTTATCCATGTAGTAGATATATATTACATGTGATTTGTTCTTATGATATGCAGATAGATCTTCCAATGGACTATGAGATCCTTGGACCAGGAAAATTGTGGGGTTTCCATTGTTATTACACAACACCGTGACAGCCTTAGTGTAGAATATGACCAAGGGGGTATTGATCATGAGAGCTACCTAAAGGTATTTTATGATTATTTTTGATATTTGGACCCATGTTTTATTGATCTTGATAGCTACCACAAAGACCATTATAATTTTTTTTTGCTATGCAGACCCAATGGTAATGACTGTGAGAGCTACCTGGAGGTCATTTATGTTTTATGTATTCAATAATGGCCTAGGGGAATTGACTATGAGAGTTGACCATGTTTTTTTTTGTTTCATTATTAGGGCTATGTTAGTACAAAGAGATTATTCCCTGCATGTTTTCCATAAGGGTTGTTGTGAATAGTTCAATGATTGTGGCGAGTGGCCAATCTAAATCAGAAGCTTGGAATCAATCATACACAGTTGTTTAGATGGTCTTCTTAGAGATCTATCATTAATATTACATAGAGGGATACATATATTAGCCTAGAGCCTAGGATTAAATATTCAATAGTTTGAAAAATGAATATATGTAAATGAATGTAATTGAAAACTATATGATTTTTTACTTTTGAGAACTTCCTAGTTTTTTACTCCATTTCAGCATATTATCTGATATATATATTCAATGATATTTATGCACAGATATTTTGTTTTTTTTTCTAATGGGATTCATGTCACACCCTATTTGGGTCATGATTTTGGACACAAACAAATTATATGGTTATATGTACAGATATGGGAAAGCACACTTCTTTATCAGGCACCTGATTGTTGTTGGAGCTGGATGGAAAGGGATTAAGCTAAGGCTCATGATGCTGTTGGAGTTTACTACTTCATTGTACTTCGAATCAGTATTTTATTTCCAAATTTTGACTTATTTGGTTATAATCCTATACATTTTGGACATGACTCAATTATATATGTGCTCCAGTTGTTTTATTGCTATCAATATTCCTCAATTTACCTATGTTGTATGATATTGTAGCTTCCACTATTTCTTACCACTTGTTTTATGCTGAGTATAATTTTCCAATGGGGGAATAGTTCCAAATTATTAGAACATGAACCTCATTGCTATTCGGTAGCCTCTGGAATTTTGGGACATGCGCTTGAGGTCATGTGATCGACTGGGTTTGGGGAACCTTTGGGAAGAACCCGGAACCGGGACGTTATAGATATCTGTGAGGAGATCATGTAGAGTAATATGAATGTTGAACTGGAGTTCAGTGAGATGTAAAAGATGCATAAATTCAATGAAATGAAGAGATAAATGGATCCAATATTGGGAAGGAGCTTTCATTAGGTAAGATGTGGAAGGAATGTGATACATCCCATGGGTAAAAAATTTGGGAAGAAGAATATTGGGAACATCTTGCTCAGGATGGGGAAGTATTACAAGTGTGGAATAGTTTTTCATATCGTACAAGATTTTTTAGGGAGGTGAAGCCTCAAATTTGCAACACTAATGATAAGGGGAAGATGGTAAAATCCCTAGATAAAGTCCAATAAATCATGTGTGGAAGGATTTTGAAATTTTCCATTTGTTTTCCAAATCATTTTGGCAGTGTGGGGGAATCACCATCAACCTTATCGTAGGACATTATAGAATGGTCGTGCATTTACTATCATAAAAACTAAAGTTGATGTGCCAAATGTTGTGGTGATAGGAACTGTAGTTGTTCTCTCAAATCATGGAAGTTATTTATTGGATTTTTGTTCAATTCGGTACTTTATTTCCTCCATGTTTCAAAAGAATTTAGATTTGACCCCTTTATTACAAAAAGTAGAGTTGTCATTCATGACTATTGGGGGGATTAACGAATATTCTTCATTTTTTAAAACTCTAGTATTTACATTGGTCATAATAATTATTTAAAAAATGTAGTATTCATTCCCATAATGATATTTTACATTATACTTGCAATGGAATTTATCACAAAGTATAATGTTATGTTCAAATAAGGAAGTAAGAAAACTTCAGTAGTGTTGAATTCAAAAACATCAGCTATCTTTAAAAGGGAGATATCATGACCTATGTTTTGTCAAGAAGCACAAACTGATTCATTCATTATAGAGATGATAGGAGAATATGAAGAATTATATAAGAGTATAAGGATAGAAAATTTCCCAATAATCTTAGAATACATAGAAATATTTTTAGAGGAGTTACCCAGACCTCCCCTAGAATGAGAACTAGAGTAACCCATTGAACTCGTGCCTGGATATCATCTGATATGAAATAACTCATAAAGGATAGAAAATATAGAGCTAGATGAATTAAAGAAACAACTCCAAGATCATTTGGAGAAGGGGTTTATCTGATTGAGTATGTATCCATGGGGAGAGCATGTTTACTTAGTGAAAAGAAGGATGGATCAATAAGCTATGCATTGATTATAGAAAACTAAACAATATTAATGTGAATAAAAAATACCAATTTCTTAGAATTTATGACATATTTTAATAGCATTGTTAGGCTCAACTCTTCCCTAAAATTTATCTTCAATCTTGTTATCATTATTTGAGGGTGAAGAAAGATGATATTCCAAAAATTTAATTCCAAAAAAGATCTGAAAATTAAGAGTTTTTTTCATCAGATTGACTATTGTTCCTTCTATATTTATTGATTTGAAGAATAATTTCTTAAAATACTACCTTGATAACTTTTTGGTAGTTCTTATTGATGATAATATGATATATTCCCAAATTCATGAGGGGCCCGAGGATCATCTATGGGATATTTTGACAACTCTATGGAAGGAGATATTTTTGGGGAATGTTCAACAAATGTGAACTTTGGTTTCTACATGTTTATTTCTTTGGTAGCATTTTAACCAATAAAAGAATCATAGTTGTCCCTACAATGAAAATATTTTTTGAGAGTGGCCTCATCCTACAACAGTAACTAGGATTCATAGTTTCGTTGGTTTTGTAGGATATGGTAGTTGATTTTTGAAAAAAAATTCATTAAATTAAAATCCACAAAACAAGTTAACTTGAAAAAGGGATCAATTTATTCTAGAAAAATGTGTGGCATGAAAGTTTCCAAGTGCTGAAGAAGATATTGGTTTCATCACCCCTGTTAACTATTCCCTTAATGGGAGAAGGATTCACTATTTTTAGAGATGAATCTATAAAAGTGATTGGGTTATTCTTCATAGTGAATGAAAAGGCAATTTTTAAGAATTTAGATAGTTGAGGACTCATGAGACGAACTATCATACACATGATCTTGAGATGGGTGTAGTTGTTTTCACATAGAATATATGTATGCAATATCTTTATGGGGAGAAGTGTGACATATACAAAGAACATGAATGATTGAAGAATATTTCCATCAAAATGAATTCAACCAGAGATACAGGTGATGGTTTGAACATCATAAAGACTATGATTGTTCAATTCATTGTAACCCAGGTAGAGAAAACAATGTCACTGATTCATTACGTGCGAAATAACCTATTGTTCTAGGACTGAGGAGGATTCAAGAAGAGACCTTCATCAAATACCAAGTAAAAATGGACTTGGGAATTGTACGGAAATTGACAACATCAACACTAACCAAAATTATTTTTCAACAATCATTTCAAGAGATTATTAATAAGAATAAGACTGAAGATCCTTTGTTACAAAATAAGTATGAGGCTATTAGGGATGGTAAGTTTCCTGATATGAATATTGATCATGAAGTTATACTGAAATTTCATACAAGGATATGTGTTCCATTTATTCCGGAAATAAAGAAGAAAAATATGGATGATTCTCATATCTCTATATTCTATTTACTTCCTAGATGTATAAAAATGTATTGGGAATTTTGTGATCATTATTGGTGGGATTACATGAAAAGAGATATTTCTAACTACAGTATAATGGGCCAGATGTGTCCGGAAGTGAATTCAAAGAGAAAAATTCTTAAAGGGGTATTATAACCACTACCCATACAAGCATGGATTTGGGATAATATCACCATGGACTTTGTCACTAGTCTCACAAAACAATCCGAATGAAACAATGTTATATGGGTTATAGTGGGCCATCTCACAATGACTGCCCATTTTACCTCTATTCAAGAAATTTTATCTCTTGATCAACCTTCTAGGATTTATATATGGTAAGTGGTAAGGATACAAGGGGTACAATTATCCATTATCTATGATCATACTTCAAGGATAACATCAAAATTCTAAAGAAGACTTCAACATGATTTTGGAATGAGATTGAATTTTAGTATGACATGTCATCCCCAAACTGATGACCAATATGAATAGACAATTAAAACACTCAAGGAAATTATAAGAACAAGATAAATGGATTTTAAAGTTGGATGAGACCAATATATCCCACTAGATGCATTCTAATACAATTACATATTCCACTTGAGCATTCTAATGGATCATTATGAATATTTATATTGGAATAAACTTAGAACTCATACACTGTGGGATGAAGCTGGTGAGAGAAAGGTTCCGGGGCTAGATCTAGTGCAAGATATGATAGAAAAGGTTAATTCCATCAAAAAAACACATAAAGGATGCTCAGAATCGGCAGAAGTCTTATGCTGGAAACCATAAAAGGGACTTTAAGTTTGAGGTTAGTAATAGAATATTTCTTCAAATTTCACAATAGAAGAGATCCATGAGGTTTGGGAATAAAGGGATGAAATGCCCTAGGTATATTGGCCCCTATTAAATACTTGATCGCATAACTGTAGTGGACTATCACCTTGCACATCCTCCAAATTGGGAAAAATATCTTGATGTATTCCACATATCACACTTGAGGAAGTACATACCTAAACTTTTGAATGTTATAAATTCAACGGTTTTATAATTGGAACATGACCTCTCTTATGAGGAACAACTGGTGGGGATCTTGGATTATTGAGACATGTTTATTAGAAAAAAGACTACACAAAATATTGATGTGTTGTGGAGGAACTAAAAATATGAAGAATCCACATGGGAATTAGAGGATTCTATGAAGTATAAGTACCCATATATTTTATCATATGAGGGTATGAGTTGAAATTTCAGGGAAAACATTTCTTAAGGTCTGAAGAATGTAACGACTCAAAATTTTGAATAATATTTTGTTTCTGGAAAATGTATACCTTACTATGTAAAAAGAAACAAAAATATATAAATATAAATAAAATTTTACCATAAAATTTTTACCGTTATATGAAATTTAGTTAATATGACCATTGGAAAAAATAATAATTTTTAAATTTCTAATTATAATTTATAAATAGAAATTATATTGGATAATTAATGAAGATATAATAGTTGATGGCCTCATCAAGTAGACACAGGTCGTGCAAAGACCATTTGTTGGAGCTTGGGAATGAGAAAGCATCACTTGGACATTCTATAGACCAAGACCAAGCTGAGCCTCAACATGTTAAACTTGAATGAAACCAGCTTTGGGAGAAGTTCATGTTGATAAAAATCACCTCTCGAGAAATTTTGTCTGATCCACCCCAAGATTCTATCCCCATTGTATAACTTACTCTCAGGTCCTCTGTGGGTGTTATAAGGGCTTATGAAACATGACCATAATTACTATGTGTAATCCATTTGTATAAATAAATTGATCATTATTTTTAATCATTATTTTTTTAACATTATTTTTGAAAATTATCATAAAATGAACATTATTATTAAAATTATTTTTATGTTAAAATGAACATTAATTTTGAATTTAAAATGTCAAGAGTATTGTAGGATAAAATTTTATTATTTTTCTAAGAAGATTTATATTATTGATGAATTTCAAAATAAATCATATTGTCAAATATTTTTTTATAATTTAAATAATTGATACTAGGAACTGATTTTCGAAAAATGGACATAGGCAGTTGGGATTAGTATGAAATTTACATTATGATAATATCAACATAATTTTTTGGTGAATGGTAACTTATTAATAGTAATATTACCCTTATGAATAGTAATATGTCCAAGGGAATTGTAACCTCACCTAAGGATGTATAAATATAATATAGGTATCTTGAATGGTAAAGTGATATAATAGTATAAGTAAAAAACTCTTTTAGAATTTATTATTTAAGTATTAAATTTTTTTCGTTTAAATAGTGATTTTACATAAAAATTATATTTCTCAAATTTAGAAAATTATTTTCATAAAATAGAGTTAATTTTTGAATTCAGAACACTGGTATTAACTTAGGGTGAATTTATGAGATTTTTATGAAATGTTTTGTTTTTCACTGAATAGTAAAAATATAGTTTTTGGGTTTTTTTGTGTTTAATAACATAATAATGATGTAATATGTAATTTAATATTCTTGTAAACAAATTTAGACTAAAATATGATATGAGGTGTCCTATGTGGCCAAAACCATGGGCATGCCGATGGTTTTTCAGGTACCACAGATGAGGTGTCCTCTGAAATTAATACAAAAATTTCCACTCATTTTATATAAATACCAAGAAATTCATTCATTTATGTTCATTAAAAAATCATCTGCCTAAAATATTTGGGTGTATTACCTCCTAATCTATCCTCTTATGGTGTCCTCAATCCCTCATGGTCCCTATATAAATGTGTTAGATGTTACAATTCAATGTAACAGAATTCCCAGCTTCTCTTTTCCATTCATGTTCACTTTTATAAGGTATGTCTTTAAAATATACATAACAAGATCATATTTAATTTTTATTCTGTCAATATACTATATTATGAGTATTTAATTAACAGGTGACCCCTATCCACTCTATTTTAAATGTTTTATAATAATATGTTTCATTCTCGTTATGCTGCAGAATTATCGTCTCAAAATCTAACTTATTTCTCAAGAAATTATTTTATATACATTTTTTGAATACAAAAATCTCATTCACTAATAGAGTTATTAATCATGAAAAAAATATTTTTTTTGTTTCTATAATTTACAATCATAAAACCCGCTTTCCCCTTTTAGCGGTAATAAATGAAAAAATGATCGTGTTTTTAACCAAATTTTTAAACGTTATGATTTTGATCTGAACCCCATTTATTTTATTATGTATAGATTATTTATCCAATTTTATTATTATCTATGTGAATGACATGAAAATAATGAAATGTTAATGGTTTACCCTATTATTACTCCTATTCATTGGTTATAGAAAATAATCTCTAGAGATGATAGGTTTTCTGATACCATGGTGAATTAACTTGTTAACTTTTATGACATCATTGGGATAGAAATTGTTGATATGCTCATGAATAACTAAATTAAATGTTTTAGCCTCATTTTCAAGATTTTATTCAAGTCTTTTTTATCATTATATGAATATTTCTCATGATTTAATGATATTTTCTTGTGTTATTATTGTATTCTCTCAAGATCACATTTAATTATTTTCCCTATTTTCCCTTAAAAGGATTTATTCTCACCATTTCTTTTTATGTATGTCCCCTGGTTAAGAGATGGTGTAACTGAACATACGACGACTGGATGAATCTTATTTTTTTATTGTCTAACACTTTTTTTTGGAAAAAGTGAGAAACCCCAGAATCACCAAAAACAAGCACTAAATGAAAAAACAATTTGGTTAAAATATATTGTTTAAAAATCCATAACATTCACTTAACATCAATTGTTTATCTAGCACTTCCCTTTGTAACCTGTGGACATACGTAAGAATGGAGTGAAGTATAAATCCTAGTATGGGAAGAATCAAATAATAATATGACATTATTAATACATTATAGTCATGAGAAATATAAATTTGACATAAAATGTTGATAATCATAAACACGAAAATTGAATCATTATATATGATTCTATCATCAAGGAAGAAAAATATATTGGAAATAAAATCAATCATCAAATCATAAGAATATGCTATAGATAACCACTAAAATTCATAACAATTTGGGACTAAAAATTTCAAATTCCCAAAAATAGAATATCATGTAGAAAAAAACATTACCTAATGATTTTTATTGATATATAATTCTGATCCCACCTATCACATTAATATCAAATATATGAATTTTATTTCCACATTGATCATTCAAAATAATAATTTATTTCATTGATTATAATACCTTGATTGAAAAGTTTGGGCTACATGGATGGAGGTACCCAATGAAATAAGTATATATACATATAAAAGAACACCCTTTAGTGGAAATGTGGATGGGTATATAAAAAAAATGTATGGAACTAAAAATAACCTGATAGGTTTAGAAGAATACTAGGTGTACAAAAGGAATCATAAAAATCATTAATGATCATGGTAGATGGTCTGGAAGTACATGGGTGTCATAAGGACAATAAAAGGATGTGTAAAAACACATAACAACATAACAATTGGAAAAAAAATCATAGTTAATGGAATGTATATGAAATAAAAAGAAAGATAAATGGATCCCTTACTATGGCAGTGTGCTTCTAAATGCATGGGAGGAACTAATTAATATTCTTGAACCCCATATGATGGATTCAGAGAGGAATGTCTAGAGGGAAATTGTTCTCAATTGTTTTTTAGTGAAGGGGAGTTGGATACATTGTAGCTATAATTGAAAAATATAGAGAAATTATATTTTTATCTCTAAAAAAGGTTTTGGAGTCAATGTGATAAAATAATGAAATCCCAAAAAATTAATCTGTCTCCCCCATAGGTTATTACAAAGAAATGTTTTTAATATTATATATGGACATGATCTGTAAATTTCAAATTAATATTATTTCTAGTATAAAATTTAATTGTGTTAATAAAAAATGTGATTTTAAAATTTTAAAATGTTATATAGGTTTTGGAGGATTAACTAGAAATATGAAAAACTAATCAAAAATTTGAAAAAATATATTATTTTAAAGGGTAAATATTATTTTATGTAATATACTTTTATAACTTATTATATAACTTTTGGGATACTTTGTTGTCATAATATATTTTGTATATTTATTCCCTATTAATGTTTTTACCAAAAATCTGTATTATCTATGAAAATTATGAAAAATTCTAAATTGGAAGAAATTTCATATTGTTTTATATAAAATAATGATAATTTTACCAACACAATTTCTTAAAACTAGGAATTTACAGTTTTATAAAAATTCTTAATTTATATTAAATTATTTATTTTTATGATACTAACATCGGATCAACCCATATAAAAATTAAATTGGTCTTCATAATATTATATTGTGATTTAAACCTGTATACATATTATTTAATAATAATATTTTATTAAAGTAATAATAATTTTAATGTTAATTCAATTTATGGAAAAAATCACTTTGAAACTATATGCATCTGAAAAATAAAAATTTACTTTTTTCATTTTAAAATAATGTTTTTTAATCAAAATCTTCAAGTAATCATTAATATGCTTATATTAAAACGGTCTTTATACTAGTATTACTTTAATAAAAATTTAATATAAAACATCATATTTATAGAAAGGATACATAACCCCATATTACACCATCGTATGACCTAATGGTAACGTTTGTGATGGCTAGGCTTTCTTGGGTGAGGGGAGGGGTCAACTAACATGGATTGGGTCATGATCTTAATTAGCTAGAACATATCTAATAAATAGTTTTTATAGAAATTATTATATTGAAAATTGATTTAGTGGATGATAATTAAAAATCCTATTGGTTCCATCTCCTAGAGAATCTCCCATAATTTTTCTTCTTAGGGTAAAATCAAACTTTTCAAGGAAATCATTTCCCCCAACTATGTTGATTACTCTGTATCATAGTCCTTAATATAAAATAGTTATAATGGACATTTTACATTGGCTAAATAACTTATGGCTATGATTTTTTACATTATTTGAAATCTGATATGTTATATTTTATTAAGTTAAAAAATATCAAAATTAGTGTATGAGTTTCCAATAACTATAATAGGTAATAATTCATTTACTCATTAAGAATAGAATTTAATTTATAATATTTTTTATTTTTATATACATGAATCACGTAGAAATTTATAAATTATGATTTTATTTTATAAAATAAATATATTAGGGTACCTCTACTTCAACACATATCCCAGTTCCCCTGTTTCTTCCACATAATTATTGTTTCACCACAAAACGTTGGCTAGGTGAGTTTTCATGTTTCATAGAACATTTTATTTATTATCTAAGATCATCACCAACTACTCTATAAATGAATTATCATTCTCCAAGGGAACTAAATCTATATTTATTATATATGATGGGTTTGGTATGTACCTCCTCATGAAGAAAACAATGATCATAGGATTTACTTAAGACTGGTGTGGTGGGAGTTCCTGTCAATTGGCCACATATTGGATATGATTATGTGTCTCAATGTGACTGATGTATGCTGGGAAAATATTTTCTATAATCCAAAAACTCATGAAGTATACCATAGTGATATAATAATGAACACCTTATCTAAGAAATAATATTCTAGCTATCAATATTGATTTTCTGCACATATTATTGTCAGCATTGTGCATAATTCATATGATTAAAAATAGTTTTACCCTTTATATTATATGTTGTATAAGATAATTACCATTTTCACCCCCTCTCGAAATTTATCCAAATATTTTTGACTTTGAAACAACATATAGTATAATATATTATATGGTTTCATTTGAATTATAGAATATAAAATATTGTAATATTATAACTCCCATATGGGATTATATTGATCCCAACCTCCTTGGAAGTCCATTAAACATGATCTTAGCATATAATATAGAGTTTTAATTGTGTTGAATGATTAAATATCAATCTAATGGAAATAATAATAATTAATGTTAATTTATCATTCCAATTCCTATTAATGGATTCTCTAAAATGTTGAAGTAGACCTATGTTTTAATCAGATTAAATGGAGAGTGTAAATGCATATATTAATACCATGTTTCTTACGTATATCATAGTGAGTTTGTTAGGAGAGAAATAATTAATGATAGAATAGAAATGAAATAACATAGTATGAAGACATACTTCCACCCATATGTAATTATTTCTTTTAGAATCCCCGAAGTGTCTTATGATGAAATCTATAGATATGTTTTTCCATTTCTATACATGTATTGGTAATGGTTACATAATACCATTAGACATATATTATCCATCCATTACATGACCCGCTACCAATCATCATGATATTAAAAATTCAATATACTTTTTTATTTTTTCTAGCTTGGTGTTTTGATTTAGATATCAATATATCTTTTTTTCTTATTGGATAAAAAGTGGATGATGATCTATGTGCACCTTCATGAGGCTACCACTATATTTATTTATTTATATGGACACATATATCTATTCCAAATATTACTACTTTATATTTAGAAAAGGTTAACTCTAGAAAATTCTCTAGGTTTCATTGTATATCCTTAAAAAATTTAGAACTAAATTAACCACTCATGAATGGAACATTGGGTCATTATTTAAATATGGTAGGATGATGTGACTTTTATGATTCCCATGTCCATCAATTTCAAGTCCATGAATATTGGGTCCACTACAGTCTTAATTTTGGATTGTGTTTTTTGATCCTTTATTCAAAAATAATTTCCACATTATTCAACATTCCATTATGTTAGTGTATTTAATAGTCATAACCCATGAACAACTCTAACCATCATCATTGGGAAATATTGACCACAATTTTTTAATACATACTATAGGGATTTATTGTCCATATATGTGGAAGTATTCTCATTTTAGATATAATTAATCCAAATTATTAATATAAAGACCACTATAGCCAAATCGGAATCATCTTTAGGTTATTTTGACTCGTGGATTATCAAATTCCAAGAGGCATAACTTGTCATTTTCACTTCAAACATGACCACATAACCCGATTCATTTTAGATGCATCATTGTAGATCCCAAATATTTCTCTATTGCTGTGTAATGTAATCAATGTTTTAGTTATTAAAATCTAATTTAACACTTTAAATAAATACTCAAATTCATCATTAAAGGGAAGCTTCACTACCTTTTAATTTATATTTGTTAATGGATTTCAAATATATGATAAGTTTCTAAAAAATAAATAATAACACACAGAAATTCCAAGGAAACAATGGATCTATGTCATGGAATTGGATATAATTCATTCTTCAAATACCACTATTTTTAAATGACCAATATATATCTAATTACTCTTAAAAACATTCCCCATAGATGTTTCATAATACAACCGAAAATCGAACTACTTTTACATTGAATACATTATATCATTTCACAAGGTGTTACATCCAACATTCAAATTCTCCTCATTATAATTAATGATTTTTTAATAGATAAGAATATAGTATATAATAAATATAAAAAAAATTATGTTAATAACCAAATAATTTATACAATATTTATAAATTATTTTATAGAGAATTATTGTGTCCATATAGAATCAAAATGAACTCAATATTTTAGAACCTAAAATAAAATGTAGTCGTGGGGATATCATCCTTCATCAATTTTAAATGATAACATCCTGACCAATATTCCATCTTAGTGAAGAACCGGGAATCACATAGATTATTGAAAAAGTCATCAATCATGGTAATATATTACTTTATAATTATTGTGAACTTTTTTATCCCCTGATAGTCGACATAGTGGAGCATAAAATAATCTGTGGTGATAAAAAGGATTGGTTCACCCCATAGATAATCACATGGGAATATAAACCCTTTATCCATATTTTCCTTTAGTTGTTTTTTCAACTAATAATTTTGAAATGTGTATATTATAAATTGAATCATGGAAATTTGAAAATATATGGCTCAATGATTGATTGGGAACACAACATCCCATCTCAGAGGAAGATAAAACAATTCATCATGAAACCCATTAATGTATTCCATCAAAATGGAAATATCATTATGAATGACTTTTTCCTTAGATTAAATCATTTGAGAATGATATTCTTACATATAATATAATAATATAAATTCTTGAAAAGATTATTCCAAAGGATATCCATCTACCACATAAAAAATCTATATAATCTAAGGATGATTCATGATATAGAATTTTATTTACATCCCTCTTCTATATATATTTTCCCTATACTAGTAATGGAAATCCATACACATTATATCATTGACTTTTTATAAATGAAGTGCCAAAATGATCATTGGTAAATCAATCTCCCAAATATTTATAAGGGAAGTTATATAATTGAGAAAAAATAATCACACCAATTTCTATTTTAATATATATAATTACATCAATGCTTTGAGGTTGTGCCTGAATAGCAAAAATAAAAGTACAGGACATGAATGAATGCATAAAACCATATTCACATTGCACTTCATATATTCATTAATGGAGGATAAAAAATAATTAACTATTTAAAATTAGTTCTAATCATTTTATTCATCTAAAATAGTCGTAGATATTATAATGTTTAAAATACTAACCATATGAATGGAAAATATGAACCACAAATAGATAATTGAAACATAACATATATTCCTCAACCTATAAATTTTTCAGCTTCAATTTAAGTTATCCATGGTCTCTTTCCTAACATTAAATTATATATGAATTGTTTTACCTATACATTTCTTCAGAAAATGTTTCCAGTTTACCTGGGAATATCCCAGTGGACTGTCATACAATTTGTTTATTAAGGCCTCGATATCATGAACTAGTTGATGATCGAGTAAATACTATAAGTTCCCTTTTTTATGTTTATTCCCGTAGGATATACAATTTCCATGCCCACTTCTTGTTTTAGTATATAGATAAGTATTTTTTACCTAGAATCCATATTATATATACAAAAAAATCTAGATAAATTTTTCAACATTTAGTATTATCCCGAAGTCTTTCACAATGGGATTCAAATCCAAATTCCTGAAAATAATTGTTATTTCCATTGATAAAAACTATGATAAAAGATATCAATTATACACATTATTTAATGTATTATTACACAATAAACATATAATAAAATATTATAAGCTATCTAGGCCTTGTGTCAATAAAGAATTTGTTACATAGAAAATTATCAAATAATTTGGACAAAAATATATTATTTAAATCTATATAAAATTACATTAAATTTTTGTTATCATATAAAACCGCATGATATGACATGGTGATGTACCTAAAACTGTGGTAATCTATAATGATTGATACGATAATAAAAAAAACATGCTGAAATTCAAAAACATTATTCTTCTGGAAGATTAATGAGAGATAAAAAGGTGAGACTTATACACCTGAAAATCATAGTTTGATGTAAGTTAAAACATTGAGGAAACATATAAATGTGGTAATAGAATTAAACATGAAATCATAAGAATATAATCAAGGTAAACCACTGAGACCTCATTAAAAAGTAATAGTTGGACAAACTGCCAAGTACCATACATGGTATATAATGAGATAAAAACATTACACAACACATTTTAGTTATGTATAATTTTGGATCCACTCATTATATTTATATCATGTACATGAATTTTTTTCCACATAGATCCTAAAATATAAGAGTTCCTTTACACACTTTAAATATCATGAATATAGTTTGTGGATTATATAAATAGAGGTTATAAATCATAGATGTATTATTACGACATGTTGAAAACCCATGAGTACAATTTAGGATGTTTATTCATAAAAAAATGTTTTCAATTAAAAATATTAACATAAATTTGGTAACATAAAATGTGGAAAAAATAGATCCAGGACATGCTCAATGAGATTGAAACATGGTCACTCATTACAATGGTTTTATAATGATAGTAATGTGATTTTTATAAACACATTATGACACGAAAAATTAGCAATCCAAATCATTAGTATAAAGAAAGAACATTAAATAAAAACCCAAATATGAAGATCACATACCGGGTTATGGTGATTCTAAAAAATTTAGAGGAGCTTCAGAAGAGATTGATACTACCATGGAATTAATTATTGAGAGATACCAATAGTATTTTCATGAAAAATCTGAATTTATTTAAGAGGAGTGAGAGTTTGTATAGGTATTTATACATAAATATCATGGAATTATTTTTTAATTTCAAATTATATGTTCTGAATAATATATAAGTTAATATTCAAAACCATAAACATGTCTAGTGTTTATTCCATTGTTTCTAATAAAGTGGTGTTTTTCTAAAATAATATTAATATCAATGGATTAATAATATTAACCTAATACTACTGGTGATGTGGATGTGAGTCATTGTAATAAATAAATGATTCAAAAACAAAATATATAATATATGTTATGGTGTTATAATTATTGTTTTCTAAAATGATTCAATTAATTTGAAATATATAATATTTTAAATGATAAAAATATATTTAGTTTTTAATGAATTTTACCAAATTTATTGAAATAATTATTTTTCTTATTAGGATTTCTTAATAAATTACATTTATTTATATTTCATTTAAATTTATACCAAAAAATAAATGAATCCGATAATTATGAAAAACTCACCATAGGATAATATAGATATTCTGTTTTTTTAAAAAAATATTTATTTTATCAAAATTAATTCCATAAATATTAGATTATTCACTTTTAAGTAAAACATCAATATTTACATGGAAATACCTGAGTTTTTGTCACAAAATCTTTATAGACCTAAATGAATTTACATTGTGATTCATTAAATTGTAATATAATTTTTATATAAATACATATTATTTAATAATAAAATTTTAAGAAAAAAATTACTTTTAGAAATATTTATTATGATATAATTGTTTTTAAAATAAAACTATATATATCCCAAAAATTATATTTTTTTCACCAAAACAAAATCTATTTTCTTATCGCAATAATTATATAAGCATTTCTAAATTAATAATTAAAAATGGACATTATAATTATTACTTCATTAATTTGAAAATATAAAAAAATATTATTGGGATACAGATACATTAAATATTATTACACCATTACACACCCTATGGGAGACCCATGTGATGGAGGTGTATTCTTCTAGTGGTTCGGTGAACCATGTTTTGTATTTAACCTAAATACACATGAACATATTCGATAAAAATATTTCATGAGAATCAGTTGTTGAATTCTTTAGTGGTCATGGTCAAATGACAATACAAGTGATTCCAAATCCCTTATAATCTTTAAAAAAGGGACAACATAGTTTTTAGTCCTACTAGTATAGATCATTACTTCTTCTATGTACGTTAAATTTTCATTTCCATAACCATTAAAATATACTAATATTATCTTTTCAATAAAAATCCATATTATATATCGTTATGATTCATAACTGTATTTAATTCAAAGGAGTTATATTATATAATGGTCCCAACATTCCAAATTAGTGAATTTATTTTCTATAACAACATTAAAAAAAATATGAATTTTCACATTAAATAGATAATTTCATTTATAAAATTTTAGGTTGATACATTAAGTCATAATTCACAATGTTAAATGTTATTTTTCAAATTTTATATATTAAATAATGTGTGAAAACATGTAATTATAAAGAATAAGGATAACAACAAGGAATTGTGTGAGTTGAGGTAATAATAGTTAGAAGGGGGACTTCAATGAGAAATGATGGCACCATTTTTATGAGATT
Source organism: Viscum album (assembly GCA_963277665.1). Lineage (NCBI taxonomy): Eukaryota > Viridiplantae > Streptophyta > Magnoliopsida > Santalales > Viscaceae > Viscum > Viscum album. Next base: position 393,891,515 of record OY728126.1, read on the forward strand.
CAATGGATAATGATTTAGGAAGATAGAGTGGAGGATATGGTAGATATAAAGACTATAATTATGAAAGAATATGATTCTGGATGTTTTTTATAATAAGCTATATAGTCCTTTTGGTCACATTTTATGTAACACTTACCTCTCGGATCATTGGAATATTCATTCCCTTATAACCCTTGTAGATTAGATTTCTATAGAACTATAAATATTTCAAGGGATGTGAGTTCTAGTTTGATACCATGTATTTGTGTCTATAAAATTAAATCATGTACTTGTGTATGCATGAAATATAACTATCCTCATGGGATATGAAGAAATTATTACTCATTTTTTATAATTGAGATATTAATTTAGTTTTAAACACCAGAGTATACCATGGATGCCACACATCATATATTCCTTGTGAAAATGGTTCATGTATGTTAACCCTACATGAATGGATTAGTGGGAACATGCAACCCATGTACTCAAAAATACATTCCATATAAAATGGTTTTATGTACCGATATCTGTAGATAATTAATGATAAAAAGGAACACTAGGCCCCATATTTTAGGTTCAATACTAGAAATTCATTGCAAAATCAACATTAAATAAACTATAAATGAAAATAAAAAACAACTTATGAGACAAAAAGAAAATTTACTATAGTTTATATTTTCTATATTATAACATACCTGTTATTTTTTATATCATCTCACCATGGTCTCATCATAAGATACTCATGATACACTATGCCACATCAACACAAGTTTGATAATGAGAGAAATAAATAACAGATAACAAAAATAGGATCCAACTCTAACAACACCTCATTCAATATAAATCTTCCAAATAATGCATATAATAAAATAATATAACACAATTTGGAATTGACATCTTGTAAGATTGATTATAGTCATTCCTATCAATATTTTTAGAAAACAAAGTGCATGAAAAACTATCATGTAATAGGAAACCCATTAAGAGAGGAAAATTTGATGTAACCTTATGGTAAATGATATTATCCAATGCCTAAACATTGAATAATTATTTAAATAATCCAACATTCATTGAAAATTGTTTTATATTTATATATTTAATGGCCAATCTAGAGCCTCGTAAAGGTTGGGGATTACAGAATCATTACTAGAGGCATAAATTTTAATAAATTAAATAATTCAAAAATTAATATCATTTTCAATATCAATAATGTCCACCTGAGTCAAAAATTATTGATAATTTATTATAGAAATGGATTTAAAAAATAATGAGTTATACATTTATTTTTTTTAGTTCTTATCTGAAAAGTGGTTTTTATTGATATTAAAAATGTATATATATGATGTGATACATTATGGAGATGGCGAAATTATTCCAAAATTGTTTTTAAGGATATATAATATAATATTTAGAAATTATTTCACATGTTAATAAAAGAATATATTATATATTTAAATTTCACTATGCCAGTTTAGCAGTAATGCAATTAGGAGAATGATATGGACATTGAGTAAAGACAAAAAACCAGTTATTATTTTTAATATGTCATAGTTTATGATATAATGATATCATATTGTATTAAATCTATTGTATAAAATAAATATTTCATGTATTTAGTAATATATTTATATATGATGTAGATATATTGTATTACAGTTATGTAATCCAATCATAGTGTATGATTCGGTTGTGTTATGAGTCAATGTTTTGTGAAGATTCATATTTTATAAATCCCATGGCCCATTATTATTGATATAGTCAGTTTACCATTTAATGTTCACATGAAAATAATCTAAAATATTAGATATCATTGATTTTCAATTATTCATATGATAATATTTCATTGTGTTTTAAATATATGAATATGAAAAATTCATGAATATAGTAATAATTATAACCATAAAAACATTTCATATTGTTCAAATAAATTATATGATGCTATAGTGACTAACTCTATAGACTATAATGATATATCAATTCCATAAAATTTTAATATATTTGTTTGGTGGATTATCTTTAATATAATTTTATAGTCTCTTAATTTTTATCATTGAGAGACACTATAATTCATCAAAATGGGGAAGATCGCAGCAAAACATTTTATGACATAGGTTAGCCCATGGATTCATCATTGTTAAAGGATTATGATAGAATATTTATTATATTTTTTATGAATTTATTTTGTTATAAATCTTTAACCATAGATTAAGGGATCATTCAATATTAATATACTATGAGTAATATTTTTCAATCCCTATGAAGTATATAGTTGTTATCATGAATCATCTTTTAAAAGCATATGATATTTGTGTGTATTACATTAAATAGGTATTCAATTTAATTGTATTTCATGTAAAATATAAAAAACTAAATTGAATAACACATTATTAAAATTAATCCTTATCATAAATACACAACAAAATTTAAATGTGAAAGACAGTGAATTAACACTAATTGGTTAATTGTATGAAATTGGATTAATAACACTCTATGTTAACAAGGGAAATTTTTAATGAATGTAGTTTAAAATATTCTATTTTATTTTCATTATAAATATATGATTATTAATTTTATAATTTAAAATATAAAATATGGACAACAATTTTTATATCAAAATTTCAAAATATTCTTAAGTTATTGTTATGGTATTTTTGTCAAATACATTATTTAGGGGAAAATAATAAAAATTCTAAATATATAAATATTTTTATTTTTATGACACTATCCTGATGTAATAATGTCATTTTTTTTTATATTTTTCTAGACTAAAAAAATTAATATGTAAAAAATATAATTACAAATATTATTTTGAGCTTATAAATGTAAAATTCAAATTTTAGCGATCTAGTTTATTTTCTTAGTCAAATAAAAATATTTTTTAAAACATTATTGTTGATAATTTTTTCACTCTATTTTTTATTTCAATTTTTTAAGGTAAAATAATTATCCAATAATTTTAAATATCCGAGTTAATTCAAAATAGCCGAAAATAATACTTTTATTTCTTAAATTATTATTTATTATCATAAAATTAATTTTTCATAATGTTGGTTTTCTTGTGTGTAATCAATTTATAGAAATTTTTTGTCAAATCATTTTAAAATTGATTATCAAAACATGGATTGCATATTTGGAACCATATTTTTGAAATTTCATATGGAGAGGAATTTATTTTTAATTCGTAATGAATAGATTCCATGGTAAAGGTTTTTAAAAACTACGAAGGTGAAAAAGATTAATGGGGGTGTTATACTAAGAGATATAGATTAATCTATCCCTAAAACATACATAACATTTATTGGTTGAGTGGATTATTAATGTAAATGTTCCAATATATTAAATTGGACTATTTGGGATCCTCATGCCTTTTGTTATACATTTATTACATTTCAACTCAATTATTAGTTATAATGGTTCTACCCTTATAACATATACAGGGACACAATTTAACAATAAGTATCAACACACATTGAGAAAACTATCTTTGGTAATAAATAATAAAATAACTTCCCAAATATCATCCATACATATTGAAGTTCTGGTTTTCACCAATATATATATCCTCTAAACTTAAGGTGCAAGTGGGATGAATTTATACAATGCGGTAAATGTTTTAGCTAAATTATTTAATGTTTATTTCAGAATATAAAACAGTAATATATAATATAAAATTATAATACAATTTTATATATGTATATTCTATTCTCAAATTTTATAATATTTTTGTAAAAATACTTTTCTTCCCCATTCTAATCTTATAGAAAATTATTGTTTCTATTTTTTGTACTTGTGAAATATTACATTAAGGAATGGATGTATTTTATTGTTCATAAAAAAATAAAATAAGTGGTTAAAAACATTATTTCTACTGAATATATATATATTTTATGAATAATTTATTTTTATATAAATATAAAATTTAATCTAGATTCTTTACACTTTTATCCACTGAAAAATTGAAATATCACTCGTGAAAACATGTGGAATACCGCCTCTACAAACAATGTATTTTGTATTTCATAGCCACCTAACATTTTTCTATATAAGTATAGATTTAATATATACTCATATTTATATATATTTAATATTTATTAAAATTTTATGATTCAAAAATTATGAATTTTTCTACCATATTCCACTATAATCCTTTCGAAAATGGAATCATTTCATGTGTATATGTGTGTAATACATCCTCCAAAAATATATGAGTTCTATTTTAACATCCATATTACATTAATGGTAAGAGAGATTTACATAGTGTAAAAATATAATATTTATCACATTAATAGGGTTTTTAATGGTAATCCTTTTTCTTCTACATTTTTATTTAATCCTTTTGAAAAATGGAACTGGATCCTATTCATGAAGTGTACTGTCGTCCCCATTAATTATATACCACACTTCCCATTATCCCATTAAATGGATTGTTTTAAAAATATATTTAATGTTAACAATTATAATTATAAAAAATATATTATTATATGTATGATTTAACCCTTAACCCCTTAGATGATGTCAACAAAACAAATTGCTTTCCAAAAAAATATCATGACCACACCAGATGTAAATTTAATTTACATAACAAAAAATAAAAAACATTAATAATGGAAATAGAAATAATAATAATAATGTAATGTATATAATATATTTTATTATAAATTTAAATGATTTATTTAATATTACAATTCCATAGTTCATGATTGTAAGAACAAACACAAGACCCAAGTTAATAAATTTTCTTTATGAGAATTCATTAAATTTCACCAATGAAAATATATCCCTTCCATATACATGTTTTTTAAAATCATTCTAGTAATTTTATTATTTAAATGTAAAAACAATTATGGTAACTATGAATTTTTTTATTTTTTTAATTTATTTAAAGGAAACATTTTAATATTTCTTATATGCTCTAATTTTTACAAATTGTTTACCAATTATAAAAAATATATTTTGATTTTTGACACATTACTTCTTATTTCATTGATCATAACCACTATTTATTATATTTATATTTCTAAAATATCTAACTTTTTTCCAAGATTATTAATTTTCAATATTTTGGGAAATTCTATATTTTAATTTATCATAAAATAATGGTACATTTCTCTTTAAGATTATGGGAAATTAAAATGTTCCTTTTCATACATATTCAAATTAGTTTTAAAACGGATTTCTGATAAAGAAATGAAATTTTATATATTTCTTGTTCATGATATAATATATTGGAATTTTATATGATGATGAGTGAGCCTAAGATATCACACTTCAATGCATTGAGTGGTGAATTAATATTCAAAGAGAAAATGATAGATATTATCATTTAATTTACTCATATTTAAAGTAATATATGAATAAGTAAAATATAGGATTTTCTATTATGTACTATGTTTACTTTATGTTTTTTCGATTCTTATCATGTGTTAAAATGAAAATATTATTATTTCAAGAAGACTTTTTATTTTTTATCTTAACAGTGATTCTTTTTTTCAAACTAAAACATTTTCCAAGATTATCAACTTTTCTATTGATAAATAGATTTATTTACTATTCTATATACAGTTTTTAATTATATTATTTTAGTAATAGTTGGGATTTTAATGTGGTTGTGATTTTTATATAGTAAATTATAATTTTTATAATGTTTAATATTTTGATGGGTTTTCATTTTTTAGACGAGTATAATAATATTCCTTTATTTTTATAATATATATGGTGAATTTTTTCTCATTGTACATTTTCAAATGTTTTTCATTGCATATAAGGATTTATAAGAACTATGAAATGTTAAATAATTATACGATGCTGGAAAATCATAAAATTATATAAAGTGTATTCAATGAATTATGGGTGTATATTTTAGAACCTGTTATGTGGGAAAAAGGGAAACTATATTTATGTGTCCACATAGATATTTAATTTTTTAACTAATTAACTAAAAACTAAAAAATATATGATCATGGGAATATATGAATGTGAATTCTTTGATATTAAAGAATAATTATGATTTTTTACACTATGTGGTGTATATTTGGTATTAGACATAGGGTTTATAATATTTTACTTGTTAATATGATGTTTGATGAGAAAAAATAAATAGTCAATATGATGACTTCAGATTATAATTTGCTGGAATTTTATGAATATAAATATTACTGTGTTATGTTTGATTATGTTTATTTTTTCCTAAATCAAATTATCATAATAGAAGATGACATAGTCATGTCCTTATTAGAATTCATAAGCTGGTTTCCTATGATTTGATAAATTCAAATTAAATATTTTATATTTTAGTAATTTTATAGAACTAGTAGAATCCATGGTACCAATGTATGTGGAGGAAAATAGGGTTGTTTTTTAATTTTTGGAAATGAACAAGATATTAAATGGTGTCAAAATTCCTTTAGATATATCTAACCACCAATGTAATGTTATGTTTTACAACATGAACCCATGTATGTTCCAATATGCACCAAATAAAAAATTAGAGTTTTATGGATGTTCGGGTGATATGGGACATGGATAAAAAGCATCCCATGTGTCAAGAATCATAGAAGAATCTCCCATGGAAATTATTTAAAGGAAACAATAATATTATTCATATGTTGTATACGAGGTCATATAAAATGATTTTACAATAAAAATGAATTTTTTGTTAATGCATTAGCGAGGAATGATGGTATAAAAATGGTACCAATTGAATAACATAAATATGGTGGTCTATAGGTGTAATGATAATATATACCTGGATATGAATTCTATTGATGTAGATTAAAATGATTTTATGAATAATGGTTTAGAAAAATAAATGTTCTATTATAGTGGTGATGAGGAAACATTGAATGAAATATAAAAGGATTAAATTATTTTTAAATTTTTTATTAATTTTAATGTATTAAAAATTATTGAGATTGATTTATTTTAGTGCATGATACGTATTTTTGGTTTTACCAAGGAAGTAATGTGGAATATGTCCTAAAATCATATTTAAAGTATTATTAATAATGATAAATAGTTTTTTATATATACGATTACAAGTGTTAGGATATAAATTAATTTTATTGAATGGGTGATAAATTTAAAGATATTCACATGTCAATAAGTATAGATAACTTTGTTGTCCATATATTATTTTTTTCTAATTTAATTACTGAATATTTAAAGAGATAACTGTTGGGTATTAAAATATTATTGACATATATGTTACCATTATATTTTTCATGCAATCCATAATGAAGATTATTTATTAAGAATATCAATATATTAGGGATAATATTTGTATGTAAACAATAACATTTAATGTTAATGTTGTCTTTATTACTGAGGTATTTTTGATTAATTTGGATAAATGGTTATTATATTTTTTGATACATAATTTTTAACATATATATCACCGTGGGATTGAAATATTATTTAATGACTAGGTGGATAATGTTATTTCCTATAATATTAGTATATTTTTTTGAAAAATTATTAGAGACATATTATGTGGAAATATTTTAGATATGATGGTATTTTATTTCAAATTGGTAGACATAAATTGAGGAATAATGATAAAGAAAAATTTTAGAAGAATATTTAATTTTATTATTACTTTATGGTGATTTTGTATATTTATTGAACAAACTAATATAATTTTCATAATGAATAACTATGGAATATAATTTTTGGAATAAATCTTTATGATGGATATGTTTTGATTTAATTATAATTTTATGTTGATTATGAAAAAATATGTGATCAAATTCTTTTAATTTTCCTTGAGTTCAAATAACATAGGAATATTTAGAGTAGTTTTGTGGATTAAATTTTTATGGATTTCATAATGATGAAATTAGGGAAATATTTTTATGGGTTTAGATATTAATGTAATATTAATCTATAATATATCATTAATATTATATATTATTCTAATTTGTGTCTAAAAATTTGTATATTTTTAATATCTAGAGATAGGATGAAATAATGTTATACTTTTATAGATATTATTCTCTTTTAACTTGTATATTTATTTCACAGTCATTAAACATTCATCCCGATTATTGATCATTTTGAATATGAAATAAATAATTGGTAAAAGAAACTCAAAAAAATAACAGGATAAAATTTCATGTATGGTATGGAATGAAATAAATTATGTTTATTTTCTCTTATTCTATATATAGTTGGTAAAATAAATCATTTGACTCATGTAAATAGAATATAATTAAATTGAGGTTTATGTGTAAAATATTTATCAAATATAAAAGAATGTATTTTTTAATACATTCACAAGTTCCAATCTCACAATTATGAATTCATGGTTTCAATAATGATTATTAATTTATTAGTTAAATTATCTTAACAAATATATTAAATTTTTTTGCGAATTAAATATCAATGTGGTTCCCAAAATATCCTTTTAAAAAGAGTAAAATATATTTATTTCCACTAATGTGTGTTTATCTTCCATGATACATTACTTTTCATTTCAACTATTTTTTGTATATATTATTTTGGATCCTTTTAAATTAGTGGGGTTTAGTGACCTCTTAAACCCCATTAAAAATAATATTTTTTAACACTTATATATCATACACGATACTAAATTATTTTGTAACAGTTTCATTAATTATTGTAGAATGTAACAATAATTTTTTTATTATTTTTATATTTAATAAATATCTTTTTGAATAGTGTGTGATATACCCAACCACAAATAAAGGTGAATAATATATTATTAAATTTATAGGAAAATATCATTACATTATTAATATATAATGATAAAAAAATTCAGGCATTGTTAATTGATAGAAGTGAAGGGTAAGAATACATTATATGTAAAAAGTTCATTTTTATATAAAAGTAGTTTTTATTCATACTATACATTTTAGAATGAATGAATTTTTTTTAGTTTTTAGTTTTTTATTTTGATGAAATATAATTTATTTTTGAAAGCATCACACATAAATAATCATAAGATAATGTTTTGGTATTTTTATGAAATAATTGATATTATGGGTGAATAGTGAAATATATTAATTTTAAAAATATATACTCATTGATGATGTTATCATGATTTTGAAATTATGGGAATTCTTTTGAAAACAATTTTCTAAACTAAATATATATTTGTAATAGTTAGGGTCACGTCCATCACCACCATTTTTATTGGGAAAAGGTACCCACTGTTAATTATGGGCAAAGGGATACAATTACATAATCATTATATGATTAGGATGGATTGATCTATTTTATAAAAGGACTATATGTATAGACCTGATTATAACACCCATTCATATAATCCCTCTACACCACTCACCAGCTCCTTCATCGATTGATTGTTGTCACCTTTCTAGTGTCCATCGAAATATGTCGTCTATGACCACAATGCAATTGATCGAACCATATATTCAAAGTCCTACCATCTCCCATCATGTACTATACTAACTACAATCTTATCCTTCGACCCCAAGTGAACTATCCCAACATACTCTTGCGAATGGATCAGACACAACGGTCGATGACCCATAATGGACCTTTGTTTCCATTCCACCATACGCAGCCAAAATGGAGACCCACCAACAACACTTTCATCCACTATTTATTTGAGACCAAGTAACACATGATTCATGTTAATACTGATTTGAAACCCACCTCTATACATCCCTTGTAATATGTCTCCCCCACCATGCATATTTCCCCTTTTACAATCAGCCTATGAAATTACCCCATACTCAGGGACCAACAGGTCTTGTACCCTTCAATTGATATATTATTTAGAGGTTCTTATACTCTAAATATATACCCCTACTTCAAATATGTACTTATTATGTAAATATTTCCTTAAAATATAATTTTGGTGATTGAAATATATTTATGATATTTTTGAAATCAATGTAATGATTTTATTCAAATATAAATCATTATGTATTCTTAAATTTGAATGTGAATCTTAAAAGGAGAAATAATTTTTCGTTGGTTTAAATGAAAAAACATATCTTTCAGTTATCTATGACATAATCTAGGGGAAACATAATTTGAATATATTTAGCTATAAAAAAATTTTATTGCTTTAAAATCAATATTTATAAAAAAAGATTATCATTTAATTTTACAATAACAAATTAAAATAGATTAATAAATATTATTAAGATGAATATTAAAATATGTATTACATATTTTGAATTATAAATTTAGAATATGTTTTAGGTGAATTTCATGTATAGTTATATTGAATTTTTTTTAGGTAACATTTTCCCTCCATAGTAATGGTTATATATATTAATGTGAGTGTAAACCAAGAGATAAGGATTCAAATATATCTAAAGAATGTCTGAATTTGATTAAATTATTGTTTTTCAGAAATAACATGTCCTATAATTTAAATTTGACAAAATTAGATCCCCATGATCATTGAGAAATAATTTTATTTTAGTTTATGGGTTTTAATATTTAAAAGGATGAAACACCAATTACTTATAAAAGTTATAATCCTCTCACCACTTATATACACACATTGAGTGCTCTATCTTAACTAAGATCTACACTAATACATTCCCACATATCCTACCCAATTTATTGGAGTCCTAGAAACACCAAAATGAATAGACCAAATATGATCAGGGTTATCCTAGATAGGGGGATGGGGAAGATAATTGTTATAATTGTTTTTTATATCTTAATACCTCAAAAATGACATTTTCATCTCATTTATGATTCATAACATTGATATTAAAAACAAAACAACTACATTCCATTAGAATATAATAATTTTTATGATTCTAACGAATTAATAGTAACTTGATTTTAAAATGGTTTGGAAATAATCCAATAACACCAAATTAGTTAGAAAAGAATTATTTTATTTGGTCATGAAAAGAAATAATTATCCTTATAGTTTCATTAAACTATTTTAAAATATGCAGTAAATGTTATTTTCACATAGATACCAATATGAATTTTTTTAACAAATTCTAGAAACCATCACTATCATGGTTTTTTTCAATGTGCTATATTTCCTCCTTCACATTTTATTTTCATCTGACAACCCTATTCTTCACCATAATATCCATAATATTAAAAGGAATATCTCTATATACTTTAGTACAAAACATCTATATTTTTACTATTCCTAAAATCTCCCTATCCAATTTTCTTTTATAATATGTTCATCCATAATATTCATCTAAAATGTCATTCTAGTTCTTTTTGATAATAAATAGAACATTCATACAATGTTTTATTGATTCCAAATGATATAAAAAATATTATTATTAAATCTATCGAAAAATGTTGATCAAGAAAGATCATATTGATAAAAATATTTTCTATTTCTTCAATTAATATATTAAGAGTTTAGAACCTACCTTCACTATCTTTTTCATTCAAAATTACATCTCTTGTCTCAATCCAAAACCAATTCTATTTTTGTTTATATTTTCACACATGAATAATTAAAACACCTTCCAAGTAATTGTATTATATATATGGATTTGTGTTAGTGAGAACGAGAAGGAATTAAATTTTAATTTTTGGATTAATGATATATGGAAATTTCAAAGTCCTCAAAAAAAATTACCAAGGTCTTCTAAAAATTTACAAAATATTTTTTAATGTAGATGGTTATCATTTGAAATGCCACACTTTGTTCAAATTTCCATTAAAATCTATAAGCATAAAAAAATAGTCAAGAATAGTTGAAATATTATAATACCTTTATATGATAATTAATTTTGATAACCTTATAAAAACATTCAAAATAACATCAAACTGATAAGAACATTAAACAACTATAGATTTTTTGAATTTTTTTATCAAATTTTCTATCTTGATAATACCCATTTGTTAGTTCCTTTAAAAATATAATAGGAACATATCTAATGACATTACAAAAACAGTTCCTCCATCTAGTGACGTGCATCAGCGTGATAATCCCCAAAATTCCATCTAATGATTATTAATTAAGTATCTCCATTTCAAATTATATAAATAGATTTTCTGGTGTACTTTTTTCAAACATGAATTCTAATTAAAGAATTATAGTTTATAATTTTTCTGTTTTAAATTTATCATCATCTCCCCATTGAGCTTTATAATTTTTTTTAATGTCATCTCAATATAGTTTTCCTAATCCAAATATTATAGATCACCAGATTCTAAACATCATAATTCTTAAAAAATGCTTGTTGAATATGTCATTTTTCATTTCTGAAATATACCAACTACCATTTCATAATAAATCAAGAACTAAAAAATACAAATTTTTCTCATAAATTTTATTGGTATATTTTATCACGTGAACTTAAATATATGTCCAATATAAGATGATTATACACCCAATCTAATTTATGCCTATTTATATTAAACTCTTGGTTATTGACATATTTCGAACTCATGATAAAAGAATATATCAGAAAAAAAATAATTATAATGTTTTTTTCACAAACATACTTTTTGGGGATTTCACAAGTGAAAAATATAAACGTCAAGAAATTTTAATTTCTCAATAAAAAATCATAAAAAATAGTGTATCCATCAGGCTTTTTTAGAAAAAAAATTTCAATTCACAAATTATTATAATGTCATAATAATATTAATGATTTATGTTTTGATGAAAAAAATGATAAAAATTACATGAAATTATTCATGTAAACCTATAAAATTTTCAAAACCACATATAAATATCCTTATAAAAATTATATCATCTTTTTGATTTTGATGTAAACTAAGGAATATAAATTATTGAAATTTTAAACTAACTCATCAAATTTGATATCCAAAAATTCAAATCCAATGTGAGTGAACTCTGTAGAAGATAATAATAATTGAACAATAAAACCATGATTTCCAAAAGAAGAGAATTATTATTCCTTTCCCTCTCTCCCCTCCACCCACTCAAAAATTACATGTCAAAAAAACAATTTCCTATAAAAGTAAAATTTATTAATTTAGGGCATCAAAATTTTGAAATTATTTTCAGATATTGTAATCATAATAGAAAACTATTAAAATATCCATCACCAAAAATTATTTCCTTAATAATTTTACTGCATTAAAATAGATTGATTTCTGTTATAAAATCCCCCATTTACAACTCCATCAAATGAAAAGTCAGATAGGTGATAAAAACTACATACTGTAAACATTAATAGAGATATTTTTAACATCCAATTTCAACCAAAACGTGTAAAATGTTTCCTTTAATAGGTGATTTAAGAAAAACATACAATAATCATACATTGTTGGAACAAAAAACAAATTTAGATCATTATTATACAAAATATTTATGATTCGTTGATATTTTAAATCATTGATACTTGAACAATAATGATACACTTTATTTTTTATGAAATTTATAACACTCTGAATATAACAATTAAATATATGGGGAATATTCATATCAATAAAAATGTATTCCAATTTTCACTTCAACCATATAAGTTCTATTATATCATTATTGGAAAACATAATTCATCTTCAACAATATTGAGAGTTACTAAATTTTAAATATTTATATTATAATAAAAACAACTTTCCCCCAAGAAAAATAATATAAAATATTTGTATTTTATATTATCAACACTTACATCGTAATCTTTTTTTGTATAACCAATCAAAACATTTTTTTATGTACTATTAAATTTTAACCCAAAATCAGTTGTTATTTTGATATATATTAAAATTATTTTTCCATCTATAAGATAATAGAAGTTAGGTGAATTCCAATATCAACCAAAATGTCTAATAAATACCCCTATTTTTTTTTTTTGGATGTATGATATAATAAAATAGCAATAAGTAAATAAAATTTTTGGATCTACATCTATTCAGTCAATATTTTGACAATTTAATTATAAATTCCCAGAATTTCCATGTACTTTTTTTAAATAAATGGGAATTTTACCAGTCTTTGAAAATTGACGGTGCTTGATTCCAAGGCTCGGAGTGCCAGGAATGAATTTCTAAACTTTTTTTTGGGTACATTCAGTAAACATGGGTGCGAGTTTCTCTATATTTTGAACCGGTCCTCGTAATTTAAATCTGAGGGCACCATTGAACTCGAAGCACTAGTATTCGCGTAAAGAGACTTTCACTACGACTACAGTTGGTCAAGGGTGAAAGATAGCTTTTGGGTTCTTTGTGGAAATAATAAAATAATATAAACACAGGTTTGTTTTTGTAACCACTCAATGTAGAAGTTGGTAGTGGGGACCACCAAACCTTAACCTCCCAGGAGAGGTTATGGTGGTGGGGTACCCCCGAGAAAAACCTCCCAATATTGATTTAAGAGGTACGGACCACCCGAACCACTTAATGAGGGATAAACATTTTGAATCTCTCATAAATTTGGAGGACCCTCTTGGGATTCCTACACAATTAATTGTGCCAGACCTCATGCTTTTATTATGCCACCCTCCATAATTAATGAAAATTTTGTAATTATACTTGCAATATAATAGATTCCATAACCTATTTTTTGTCACACCTATAATTTTTATGGAATTTGGAAGAGGAGGTGCTTGAGATAAAGCTCTCAAATAAAGAACGCTCCGCCAATGAAGAACTCTCCACCGACGAAGAACATTGACCTCCTTCATCCTTCTTTTTCATGGCTTCTTCTGATCTGGAATGTCCTCATCTATGGTGAATCGACTACCATAACTCCTTCTTCTTTCAAAGAACAACCAGAGGTAGGGGTTTAATGCTATTCTTTATAACATTCCTGTTGGATCGAATAAGTATATATGTATGTCTATTAGATGGAACAATACAAGAGGGGGGGGGGTGAATTGTAGGTTTAAAAATCATTGAGTTTTAGAAACTTAAGAGATTAGTTTAAAAGGTCTTAAACTAATACAAATAAAAACACCCACAATTGTATTGAATATAAAAAGGTATGATGGATTGTAATACTAATGAAATGTAAAACATTTGTATTCAAGATGAACACAATAATCAAATTAATATAAAGATGAATGATTCTACCTTAAAGCATATAGAATCAATCAATACAATATGTAATAGAATGATTGTAATTGAAACAATTACAATTGAATATGTAAAGAAGAAAGGAAACAATACAAATTCCTTTCTAATACAAGATGCAGCAGAAAAGTAAAAGAATTACAATTATTTTGACCCAAAGAGAAGGGTTATCCTTTCACCTAGGATAAGAGGTCTATCTCACCAACACCTTGGTGAGCCCTCGATACGATGATCGGACTGTCTGTCTACCTATCCCCGGAAGCCCCCGATACGATGATTGGAATGTCTGTCTACCTATACCCGGCAGCCCTCGATTTTGTAGGTAATCGGCACCTCTGTCTTTCAATCACTTGAAAGCCCTCGATACGATGATCAGACGCACAAAGAAGATGAGAAAAGTCACATTGTGTCTCTCTAGAACTTTATATAAGTAGAGTATCACAGTTGTTCCAAAAGTCTCTCAGTTGTATGTTGTACTTTCAGCTTCAAATGACCTCCTATTTATAGGCCTCAGGTTCCAACAATCGCATCTCCTCCAACGGTCATATTTCTCTGAAAAACTCGGAGGGACTTGGACACCTGGAATCATAATGGTCATACTGAAACAAAAAGCACGACATCGTTTTGATTAGTTTGAAACTAATTCAATGACATCGTATTGGTTAAAACAAGATATATGAATAAGATAATCATGAGTACGATTTAAATGAAGCATTTGTTTTTTACAAAGTACCAAAACAAGTATGTAATGAAATATATGAGAAGTAGAGTCAATTCAATTTCCACATTCAGTACGATCACCATTGTATGATTGTCATGGTCAGTACGATCAGTATGATCAGTACGATATGCATAGTCAGTACGATCAACATGGTCAGTATGATTAGCCTGGTCAGTACGATCAGCATGATCAGTCTGATCATTATGGTCAGTACGATCAATATTGTATGATTGGCATGGTCAGTACGATCAGTATGATCAGTACAATATAATACACAAGGTTAGTAGGATTAAACAAGACATTTGTGATTTCCAAAACAAAACATAGAAGTCAAAAGAGGACTTTTGACTCAATAATCTCCCCCTTTTTGGAAAGCACAAATCACAAAATAAAAACTAAAAGAAATACTTATCTCCCCCTGAGTTTTTGGAAACTCTTCTGAATAAGAAATTGAATACAACTAACTCCACCTTAGGTATGGACTTTCCTAAGGATTGTATTCCTAGATTTTACTTAAGAGTGTTGTAAAGAATTCCCCCCATTTATAAACATTCTCCCCCTTTATAAACATTCTCCCCTTTGTGATTTACAAAAATAAAGGGGTAAAACTGAATTGTCTGAAAGAGTTAGAAAATAAACACAAGACAATGGATAATAGAAATTTCATTACGATAACAAACAACACTAAACTTGAGAACAAATACAAGTCACTTGTTTTCCCTTTCCTTCTCCTTTTTGATCAACTCATGAAGAACTGCCTTCATCTTTTTTATCTTTTTCTTGTCTTCAGAAATAGAATCACCCTGAGACCTGAGAAGGACTTGTTGATCGGCAAAGAGTTGATCCGGATTTCTGATTGTCTCTTCATGAACTCTGATTACTTCTTCAAGAGAATCAATTCTATCTTGCAAATTCTTGTTCTCTTTGGATAACCCAGAGTTATATTTCTTCAAGAGAACTATTTCATCTTTGAAAGATGAAAATTTCAAAAACTCAACCTGAAAGGCATTCATTCTCTCTTGCAAGTCTTTTACTAAAGGAACATCGGCTTGTTGGGAAGACACAAGATTCAACCTTTCAACCATTTCTCTGTCAAGATTATTGAAAGTAATTTCAATCTCATTTTACAACCTTATTGTATCACCAATTTCCATATCATGATCATTGATTGAGCTCTTTGTTTTGTACGACCACTTGGTCATCTTGTTGCAGGCCTTCTTATGAGCAACCGAACATTCTGAAAGAACTTTCAAATCGGCTTCAACTGACAAGACTTTCTTTCATAATTCTTTTACAGAGCCAAACTTCTTCTTTTGATTGTCAGTAAGAAAATAAATCTTCCCTTCCAGCCTAGGGAAATATGGAATGGTCTTCTCAACCCTTCTCAAAACATGGACAATGTAATCACTCTTCTTGAGAGAGATTGTATGTTCTGAATTAGTATCTTCATCGTACAAAGCCAGTTCATTTGATCATCTTGAATATACAACTTGCTTTTTTCCATTTTCTTTTTCTCTCTTCTTTCTTTCTTCTTCCATTTTATCACAAATGAAAACAACTTTATCAGTGTGAGAGGATTGAGCACCTTGCTTTTCTTGAGACAAAATTATATCTGGAGTTCATGCTTGATTGGCACGAGGAACTTGGTGAATAACTTTACTTTGCTTTTGAACTGATTCATCTCTACTCTTTTTTTGAACTCTAAAGGAATTCTAAATGAAAATATTCTTCCTCTTCTTCAACTTCTTTTATTTCTTCCATCAATTTTTTTTTTCTTTCTCAGGAAGACTCTGTACGATGGGTTCTTGATGCACTTCTGCCGTCAGTTGAGCACCAGCATCCTCAACAATTTTCAAGACATTAGAGATAACAAAGTCTTGAGCATTTCTTTTCAAAATAGTTTTCTTTTTCTTTTCATCCTTAAGGTTTTCTTCTACCCTTATTCTTTCTGCAAAATCCTCAGCCGGGTCAAGACCGAACTTTGGATCACCTTCCTTTCTATGTTCCATATCCTTTCTCCATTTGGATACAACCTCCTTAATGTAATTTGGCTTCTTCATAGGTTTTGAACCGGTTTGCGGATCCAACTTTTGAGTAATACTAGCAGATTGGAAGTCTTTGGCTGGCATAGGTTCCGGTTGATTCTGAGCCGATTCAGCTTCTATATCTCTGACAAAAAGTTTTGAATTCTAATCAAAATAAACATTCAACTATTTTATAGTACTTTTGCTAATCTAGGAGGGCTTAAAATATATCAACTTCCCTTTCAAAGGAATGTTGCAAAACTTCATACTCTCGAGAATAAACTTTGTAAGAATGGCTGGATACATAATCAAATGAGATTTGATTGACCCTGACTTCACATTCTTAATTTTTTCGAAAACATATCCCATGAGATTTACTTTTCTCATATTTACTAGATAGTCAAGCATAAAAATATCAGAAACATTCAGTGTTTCTCTATCCCCTTTCCTTGGATAAGAAGACCTTGCATCCATAAAGCCACAAACCTATTGTCTGGTGAAATATGAGCCACTTTAGTTTTCTCTTCATTCACAACAAACAGAGACTTCTTGGCACGTTCTCTATTAAATGTACCTACTTCCTCTGGTAGTTTATGAGATGGATAGAAAGAATCCCCTTCTGTTGGGACATTAAGAAAATGTGCCGCTTTTTTCACAGACATAGATAGCTTTCTATCATACATAGAAAAATTGATAGACATGTCTTTGTCGAAAGATACGGTTTTATAAAACTGAAAGACTTCATCAAAGAGAACCGGATCTTGAGAAATAGTCCTTTTAACACACAAATGTTCCCATCCTTGAAACAGAATAATCCTCTTGATAGTAGAATCATATGAATCATAGAAGTCACGGGAAACTAACCTTTCCCTTAAAAGGTCTTTTTCCGAGAAAGCCATTGAAGACATATCGGCAAGAGTGTTGGCAGAAGACTGAGACATAGGGATGCTGCCGAAGAAAGATCGTACGATGATCTAAAAACAGTGGAGCAAAGCTTCGCCTCAAAACCTGAAAAACCAATGTGGGTTTGAGGAGGGGGCTATTTATAGGCGATAAAGAGGTGATCGTTGATCTTATAAGGGCAAGATTAGAGGAAAAAAGATCAATCGTTTGGATTAAAAACGAGGGAAAAAAAATAAAAAAAATGGAATGTACCTGCCGGAGAACGTAAGGTAGTTGTTGGTTTTAGTAGAGATAAAAAGAAAACACAACCGTATGAAATAAAAGAAAACTATCAATCGTCGTACAGATAAAAAACAGAGTCGTTACTATGAACTGAAAAGACAATGGAGAAGAAAATCATTACCATCATCGGTCAGTACGATGGAAAAGAAATTCATTACCATCATCGGTTGATACGATGGAAAAGAAATTCGTTACCATCATCGGTCAGTACGATGGAAAAGAAATTCATTACCATCATCGGTCGATACGATGGAAAGGAAATTCATTACCATCATCGGTCAGTACGATGGAAAAGAAACTCATTACCATCATCAGTCGATACGATGGAAAAGAAATTCATTACCATCATCGGTCGATACGATAGAAAATAAATTCATTACCATCATCGGTCGATACGATAGAAAAGAAATTCATTACCATCATCGGTCGATACGATGGAAACTAAATTCATTACCATCATCGGTCGATACAATGAAGTAAATAATACAATAAGACTGTCAATACGATAAACAAATAGGTATATATTACAATAAAACTGTCAATACGATAAACAGAAAAACAAAAACACATACCAGGAGAGTAAATGATCAAAGATAAAAAGAAACATAGTAAGAAGAAAACATAGTAAGAAATGTCCTCCCCCTTTAAAAGAGAGTTATTTAATGTTAGGAGAATTGTAAAACCTGAAGTAGATATGAATGATTCTTTTAATGTAATCATTCTTAGCTTTTGTTTTATAAACTCAAACCTATTGGAAGGTAATGGTTTTGTAAAAATGTCAACAAGTAGTTCTTGTGTTCTGATAAATTGTAGAATAATATCTCCTTTTTGTGTGTGATCTCTAAGAAAGTGATTCCTAAAATCTATGTGTTGTTTACAAGAGTGGTGTGTTGGGTTAATACTAAGAGTTATGGCACTAGTATTATCACAAAGATTTTGAGTTTTTGAGAAACTCAACCAATAGTCAGTGAGTGTGTGTTGCATCCACAATACTTGAGCACATCAACTTCCAGCTGCTACATATCCTACTTCAGCAGTGGATAGTGCTACTGAGTTTTGTTGCTTGCAGGACCAAGAAACCAGAGAATCTCCTAAGAAATGACATGTTCCAGATGTTCTTTTTCAATCCATTGTACAACCTACAAAGCCAGCATCTCAAAAACTTTTTAAAACAAAATCATTCCCTGAAGAGTAAAAAAGACCTAAATCCATAGTGCCTTTTAAATACTGAAAGATTATCATTACAACTTTTAAATGAGACTCTTTTGGATTAGACTAATATCTTGCATATAATCATACAGAGAACATTAAGTCTGGTCGACTAGCTGTCAAGTATAGCAAACTTCCTATCATACCTCTAAATATAGTTTGATCTACTGGTTTTCCAATTTCATCAAGATCTGGAGTACTTGAGGTACCAATTGGAGTGCCAATAATATTAATTTTGTCATATCCATACTTTTTGAGCAAGTCATTAATATACTTATGTTGAGATATATATGTTCCTTCTGGTTTTTGAGAAATTTGAAAACCTAAAAAGAATGTTAACTCACCCATCATACTCATTTCAAACTCAGATTTCATTAAATTTGCAAAATAATCAGTTAAAGATTTCTTAGTTGATCAAAATATGATGTCATCAACATAGATTTGAACAATCAAAACGTTTTTATTTTCCATTTTTATAAAAAGGGTTGGATCTGCTGTACCTTTTGTATAATTGTTTTCTAAAATAAATCATGTAAGTCTATCATACCATGCTCTAGGGGCTTGTTTAAGACCATATAGTGCTTTTGTAAGTTTAAAAACATGATCAGGATGTTTTGGGTCTAGAAAACCTGGAGGTTGTTCGACAAAAACTTCTTCTTGAACAAAACCATTTAGAAAAGCACATTTTACATCCATTTGAAATAGTTTGAAATCAAATTATGCTGCAAAGGCTAATAGAATACGAATAGATTCAAGTATAGCTATAAGAGCATATGTTTCTTCATAGTCTATTCCCTCTTGTTGATTATAGCCTTTAGCAAAAAGTCTTTCTTTATTTCTTACAATGATTCCATTTTCATCACATTTGTTTCTGAAAACCCATTTTATACCAATTACAGTTGTTTCTTTAGGTCTATCAACTAAAGTCCAGACTAGATTCCTCTCAAATTCATTTAGTTCATCTTGCATTGATTTGATCCAATCATCATCACCTAAGGCCTCACATGGACATTTAGGTTCAAATTGGGAAAGAAGAGAAAGATGTTCTACTTCATTTATTAAGGAATTTCTTGTCCTTACAGGTTGATTTACATCACCAATGATGTTATCACTGGGATGATTCCTAAGAATCAATTGATTTGGGTTTTGTAAAACATGTTCATCAACATATGGTAGAAAATCTTCCGTTGTAAATGCTTCAGGGATCCTTTATTGAACATTTTCCTCATCAGACTGATCTCTTAATAACGGTTGATAAGTATTTTTTGAAAACATATCTGAGGATGTAGGATTGGGTTGGTTGAAAACAAAAGGATCAGTTTCATCGAATCTTACATGTACTATTTCCTCAATAGTACAAGTGTATTTATTGAAAACTCTATAAGCATTAGAAGTTTTAGAATAGCCGAGAAAGATTCCTTCATCACATTTTGGTGCAAATTTGTGTAGATTATATTTTGTATTTAGTATGAATACTTTGCATCCAAAAACTCTGATGTATGAGACATTAGGTTTTCGGCCAGTCCATAACTCAGAAGGGGTTTTATTAAGAAATGGTCTAGTTAAAACACGATTTATAGTATAACAGGCAGTACTAACACCTTCAGCCTAGAAGTGCATAGCAATTGAGTATTCACTCAACATGGTTCGAGTTATTTTCTGAAGAATACGATTCCTTCTTTCAACAACACCATTTTGATGAGGAGTTCTTGGGGCTGAGAAATTGTGAGTAATACCTTTCTTACGAAAAAAAGTTTCAAAATCTGAATTTTGAAATTCACCACCATGATCACTATGAATAGTTATCAATGGTAGGTTTTTCTCTTTTTTATCTTGTGCTCTAAAAGTTTTGAAATAGGAAAAGGCGTCATATTTCTTTGTAAGAAATTAGACCCATGTAAATCTATTAAAGTCATCAACTAAAACAAATACATTGTATTTGCCTCCAATGCTTCCAGATTTTGAAGGACCAAAAAGATCCATATGCACTATATGTAATGCATTAGAAGTTGAATCTTAATTAATTTATTTAAAGCTAGTTTTATGTCGCTTTCCAAATTGACAAAAATCACAGTCTTTTGAAGAATCATATCAAAGGTCTGGTAGCCCCTTCACAAGTATTTTCATTGAGAGTTTACTAATATTTCTTATATTACAGTGTCCTAGTCTTCTATGTCATAGCCATGATTGGTCTTCTATTGCACTTAATCAGGGTATGTTTTGGCTCATAAGGTCTTCTAAGTTAATAGTGTAAACATTCTCTTGACTATGAGTAGGTAGAATGAATCCATCCTTGGAATTGTGAACTACACACTTATCATTTCTAAAATTCCCAAGGTAACCATCATCACATAATTGACTTATGCTGATGAGATTGTGCCTAAGACCTTTAACAAACAAAATATTTGAGATAAGAAATTTTCCAAGAAAAATGATATTACCTATAACAACAATCTTTCCTTGAGCATTATCTCTGAAGGTAACTTTTCCACCTTTTGTTTTAATAACCTTTTCAAAGAGATCTTTGTTTCCGGTCATGTGTCGAGAACAACCACTATGCATGTACCAAATGTTCTTATTGGTACACTTCTCATTTTCCTGAAAAAGAAATAATTAGTTTTTCGGAATCCAAACTTGTTTGGATCCAGAAGGGAAAGATAGAAGAATTTTTGGAATCCACATTTTGTTTCAAAATGAGCTTTATGAAATCCTAAAGATTCAGTTATGTTAGGAGAAAAATCTCTTCTCCAGTGTCCACCACATTGGCACTTAGAACAAAAAGTGGTTTTTTGAGGAACAAAATAGTTATTACTAAAAACAAGTTTGGAATAAGTATAACCAAGACCAAAAAGATTTCTCAAAGGTCTAATCTGAGAATAAATCTTGTCAAAGTTTTCCTTCCCATGGGTAAAGTTTGACAAACATTTTTTCAAGGAAAAAATTTCTGACTTTAATTTTAAAACTAAATTCTTATTTTCCAAAACATTTGAATTTGAACTAGAGCTAGGCTCTAAAATATTTTTCTTTGAAATTACATTTTCATATCCTTAAGAAGATTATCCTTATCAGATTTTACTTTCTGAAGGGTTTTTAAAATACATTCAAAATCAGAATTTTTCACATCAATATCTTTAGAAAGATATGATACTTCTTTAGTTAATATTGAAATTCTAGAATTTTTTTTCACAAGCTTCTTGTTGAGTTTAGAATTTTCATTTTCAAGTAATTCAGAAAATCTAGATACTTCTTCAGAAGAAGGTAATGTATCATCTTCTTGATGATGAAGATTCATCATTTGAATTTTCATAATATCTATTATCAGTATAATTTGGATTCAAAGAGACATTTGTAATAGCTTCATCATTGTGTACCTTATCCATGAGACACTGATCTTCAATTGGTAATCTGTCCAAAAATCCAATATTTTTCTGCCCTATGGACTCATATCCTGAAGAATCATCTGAAGAATCACTACCACTTGCACTCCACATATTTTTTGCCTTCAATACTTTATTTGTCTTATAAAACATTTTCTTGTTTCTTTAAGAGTTTTTCTCCTTTCTGTCTTTCCTCTTCAGTAAAGGACAATCAGGCCTTATATATCCTGCTTTCTTACATTCATAACATGTTACCTATGAGTCTTTCTTATCCTTCCTATATTTCTTTTTGAATCTATATTTGAAGTCTTTATTTCCCACAATCTTGATCATCCTTCGAGAAAGATTGGCTAACTCATTATCCCAAAGATCACAATCACTTGAATCAGATATAACTTTCTTGTCATTGGATCTTGTAAGACTTTCAGGTGTTTTTTCCTTAGATGCAAAGGCTACACTTTCATTTCCATTCTTCTTATTGTTGAAATCATCATCTATCTTCATTCTTGTCTCGTGATTTAGAATAGTTCCAAAGAGTTCATCTAGATAAATCTGGGAAACTTTTCTATTTTCATCAATAGCTGTCCTTTTTGACTCCCATTCATTTGGCATTATATCTATAATTTTATCAACTAGAGCTTTATCATCAAGACCTTTTTCTCCAATAGATTGTAAGCTGTTGACAATTGTCGTAAACCTTTGTTGCACTTTACATATTGGCTCTCCATAAGGAAAAACAAATCCATGATATTATGCTTGAAGTATTGCTCTTCTTGTTTCTATAACCTTGGATGTACCAAAATGAGTGACTTCCAATTTCTTCCAAAAACAGTTGGCTGATTAGCATGATGAAATCTGACTGTATATATTCCTGGTCATAGAGCATAATTAAATATTGCGTACCTTGTAATTCGGTTGATATTCTTTCTTCTCTTGGTTAGTGAAAGTACTGACTTCTTTGTCAGGAATTTTGTAACCTCCAGTAAGCATAATAAAATTGTCTACACCAGTATTGATAACAAACGTCTTCATACTATCTCTCCAATACTCATAATCATTACCATCAATGATCGGTGGTCTAGAAGGATTCAGACTGTCTATTGACCCAATATTCATTCCTACCATCTAGTAAAAAAAACTATCCACTCCACTCGTTAGTGTAGTGAGTATTTAAAATAGTAATATGAAAGAAATAGAACAAGAAGTACAAATCAATGGTAATCCTCTTTTGATACCAATTGTTGGATCGAATAAGTAGATATGTATGTCTATTAGAAGGAACAATACAAGAGGGGAGGTTAATTGTAGGTTTAAAAATTATTGAGTTTTAGCAAGTTAAGAGATTAGTTTAAAAGGTCTTAAACTAATACAAATACAAACACCCACAATTGTATTGAATATAAAAAGGTACGATGGATTTTAATACGAATGAAATGTAAAACAATTGTATTCAAGATGAACACAATAATCAGAGTAATATAAAGATGAGTGATTCTAACTTAAAGCGTATAGAATCAATCAATACAATATGTAATAGGATGGTTGTAATTGAAACAATTACAATTGAATATGTAAAGAAAAAAAGGAAACAATACAAATTCCTTTCTAATACAAGCAGCAGTGGAAAATTAAAAGTATTACAATTTATTTGACCCAAATAGAAGGGTTATCCTTTCACCTAGGATAAGAGGTATGTCTCACCAACACCTTGGTGAGCCCTTGATACGATGATTGGACTGTCTGCCTGCCTATCCCTAGCAGCCTCGATATGATGATCGGAACGTCTGTCTTCCTATCCCCGGCAGCCCTTGATTTTGTAGGTAATCGGCACCGCTGTCCTTCAATCACATGAAAGCCCTTGATACGATGATCGGACGCACAAAGAATATGAGAGAAGTCACAGTTTCTCTCTCTAGCACTTGATATAAATAGAGTATCACAGTTCTTCCAAAAGTCTCTCAGTTGTCGAGTGTACTCTCAACTTCAAATGACCTCTTATTTATAGGCCTCGGGTTCCAATGGTCACATCTCCTCCAACGATCATATTTATCCGAAAAACTCGGAGGGACTTGGACACCTGGCATCAAAACGGTCATATTGAAACAGAAAGCACGACATCATTTTTATTAGTTTGAAACTAATTCAATGACATCGTATTGGTTAAAAAAAGATATATGAATAATATAATCATGAGTACGATTTAAATGAAGCATGTGTTTTTGACAAAGTACCAAAACAACAATGTAATGAAAGATATGAGAAGCAGAGTCAATGCAATTTCCACATTCAGTACGATCAGCATTGTACGATTGGCATGGTCAGTATGATCAGTATGATCAGTATGATACACATAGTCAGTACGATCAACATGATTAGTACGATTAGCCTGGCCAGTACGATCAGCATGATCAGTACGATCATAATGGTCAGTACGATCAGTATTGTACGATTGGAATTGTCAGTACGATCAGTATGATCAGTATGATATGATAGACAAGGTTAGTAGGATTAAACAAGACATTTGTGATTTCCAAAACAAAACATAGAAGTCAAAAGAGGAATTTTGACTAAACAATTCCATGTACTCCTTTATTTTCTTGTGTGGATTGGGAACAAACATTGTAGAAGATTTTGGTTTGATTTTCATGGCTTCGTTCTTGTGAACTGCTTTCTAAAACTCTAAAAGAAAAGTGTGTGGGACAAAATAACATCACCTGACACCTCTTTTATTCTTATTTGGTGTGTTATTTGAAATTTAGGAAGGTGAAGAAGGCAATGGCACTCCGCCACCCACGGCCTCCGCCACCCACGGCCTCCACTGCCGAACTGTCGTCGTGCTGAGCTGCCGAGCCGTCGAGCCGAGCCACCTCCACGAGATGAGACGCCTTCGCACCCCCCTACCCACGACACCCCGACCGAACCAGCCCGCACCCCCCCAATGTGCCCCGACTGAACCAGCCCCGTGCCCACATGGCACTTCGGACGAACCAGCCCACTGCCTCATGGCCCCCCGTCGTCGAGCTGACCTGCGCACCCGCAGCACCATGACCCCTCACGACCCTCGTGTCTTTAAAGACCCCTAGCGGATGGGGACGCATCACTAGTTAGGCCTGACCTAGTGGGTCGGGTCGGGTCGACCTGAACCGGGTTGACCCATGCCAGGTCAAGGCGGGTCGGACCGGTCTCGAGCCCACTACAACCCATTTACGCTTGTTTGGCCATATCATTGGAAGCAGATATCCATTTGAAGAACCGTCTGAGAAGATGGAAATCATGTAATGATATGTCCCCTTTGAGTATACCCTACATGGGTTTTGGGTAAAGTTCAGGTACATATAGGTTGGACCGAGCATGAATCCCACCGGGCCCCCAGAACTGAAAGGCTAATAACTCATTGACCGTGAGTCTGATTGACATGATGTCTGTTGCGTTGATACCCCCTTGACATGGCGGTAATTTGAGATACTTCTTCATGGGACTTCTTGATAGTTGGAGTATCGACCAGTATCTCGTTCAGCGGATCCTCTTGGAGACGAGTGAGAATAGTGCAGAGACCTAGTAGCTGGCTGAGACCTGACGACTGCAAACTATTTCGACTCGAAGTGACTTGACTAGCCCAGTGGGGAGCGTCTTGGTTTCACACAGACCCACAGTGGAGAGAGACATGGTGTCTCAGTTGACCCACGGTACTTGACAGGAGGAGTACCTTAGCAAGTTATGAGGGGGAGCACCTCGGTGATGCGGTAGACCCACAGTACTCAACTGGAGGAGTACCACAACAGTCAAAGGTTAGTGGGAAGCGCCTTGGTGTTAGGGCATGCCCACTTTACTCGATAGAGGAGGATTTCACCAATAGCCAATGTTTTGACAATGTGACTGGGGATGATACTTGATAATACCCCTAGAATAAAATCCTTTGTTGAGCTGTGTTAGTTTATCTATGTTTTCCTCATGATTTATATGGATTACATGATAACTTGGGTATATGTTGGGGCATATACCAAATTAAGGTTATATGTTGATTTCATACTCTATGTTTTATCCTTATTGGATTTTGTGAGACCTAGAGGGTCTCGGGATCCGTATTGAGTATCGTTATACTCACCAATGCACGGGATATGCATGCACCTTGTTGTGTTGGATGCAGACGACGGATAACGCTGACTGAGTCTGAGTGTACCAGGACTAGACGGTGACCGGAGGTGGACTATACGACATGTCGGTACGCAGAGGATATGGGTGGACGTGGAGTGCTGAGGAACCGATATGTACCTACCCTTCACGTAGGAACCCCGGTGGATAATCTAGTAGCTTTCTTTTCTCTTTATTTAGTTTTTTTTTCAGTTGTATTTGAACTTTCCAGTTGGGCTTGTATTCTGTCCCCTTTTACTTACTGCACTCACTCTATTTACTGTTTAGTTTACTTGTGTTCCTATATTTTTGTGTGCTTAGTTATGTGTGATTTAAGGTTGAAATGGAAATTCCTTCCCAGTTTTAGGGAATACACCTTCAGTGCTTGTCGCCATCCCCCGGCCTATAGAAGGTGGGTATGGGGTAGTCACAGCACGGTCCCCAGGGGACGGGTCATGAAAAATTGGTATCAGTGGAGTTGGTTCTACCGTAGAACATAGGACTCTTATCTTTTCTATGAAACAATTGACTTCTGTGTAGTGAGTATGGTTTTCAGTTAAGGGAGTCAAGTATTGGTGCGGCGGCTGACATATCTATAAACCAGGACCCTCACTTATGATTTCTGACTCAGTTCACGAAAACACTGATTGCGTGTCTGTTTTCAAAAGTTTTCTTCAAGTCATCTCACTAGGTCAGCTCACCAGGTTTGACATTTTGTATGTAGAACCCCTGTTTTTTTAGGAAGCCTCCACGAAAACATCCAGCTAGAGTTCTGAGAGTTATACGAACTGATAGCCCGCCGAGTAATGAGGCCTCGGTGCAGGTCCCCTTTCGAGTAGAGGCCCCAGCGGAGGCACCAGCGGTACCATTACCCATTCGACCACCGATGCCACCAGCCCCACCAGAAGAGGGTGCACGTCGCTTGAGTGAATTGCAGGAGTTCCAGTGCTAGAAGCTACCCAGTTTCAGGGGATAGACGCACCCGCATGTGGCTGAGGATTGGCTGGAGGCTGTGGTGAGAGTTTTCCAACTGGTAGGGACACTACCCGATCTCATGGTGATTCTTGCTGTTAGACTTCTACAGGAAGTAGTAAATAGATGGTGTAGCATGATGCTCTAGGTTCATGGCGAGGTGACCCTTCTCTAAACAGACTTTGAGAGCCTGTTTTGGGTAGAGTTTTTCCCAAATACATTTCACGTAGTGCACATTCAGGAGCTACTTCATCTGCAGGAGGGGAGCATGACTATGGATCAGTTCTAAGTGAGGTTCACTTAACTCTCACGTTACTCCACCAATATGTTTCGTGACCCATTCTTAAAGGATACGACCTTCGAGGAGGGGCTTATGCAAGAGATCAGGTCTCCGATGATCTCACTCTGCATCCAAACGTAGGCGGGGTTCTTAGAGAGAGCCCTCATGGTGGAGAGTTTCCTTGTTGAGCAGTCACCAGAAGAGAGACCCACTACCAGTTGTCACATAGCGGAGTCTTCTGTAGAGATACCCACTACGAGTTGTCACATAGAAGAGTCTTCTGTAGCTGGCAGCAGATAGATGTTGCCAAGGTCCAAGAGGACCATACCTACAGATGTATGACCACATGACCCAGAATCAGTTGTGTGGGGCCCCTAAAGCAGAGCAAGACATGCCAGGAGAGGTCAGTGTTTCACATGACGTGGGTAGGGTAACATGGCTCGTGACTGTCCAACCTATCATACAGATGATCAGCAGACAGTCGAAGGACCACCCAGGAAGAGACATAGATTCGACTGAGGAGGTCCGTAGGGAGTAGGAAGACGTGGTATAAGAGAAGGTCATGCAAAAAGCAGTGGGAGACATTTCAATATATTACCGCCACCACCACCAGGAAGTCCACCCCGACTACAGGGAGCATGTGGATAGGGGAGTTCTCTGCTCCAGGCAGTAGAGGCAAACGATCACGGTGCTCCAAAGATGTTTCGAGGTATGATATGGGTCTAATCCACCATAGTTGTAGTACGTATAGAAATAGGTGCCTGAAGTTTTTTCATTTCCACATACTCTAGGAGGAGAGAGCATCGGCTGGGATCTCCTAGTAGCTACGTTGAGGCCTTACGACGTCATATTGGGTATGGAATCATTATCTTTAGTCCATGCTCAGATAAAATGTATTAGGCACAAAGTGTGGTGTGTCCACACAGATGAGACCAGGTTTACCTTCACCGGCGAGAAGTGGGCCTTTGCAACACGGGATGAACTAACATGGAGGGAGGGGGGGTGCAGCCGATTACTCATCAATTGGCTAGCCTTATCCTCGATGTGGTTGAAGTGGAACATCCGAGCTATCATGTAGTGGTGGACTACTACGTGGATGTCTTCCCTGATGATGTTACTAGTCTACCTCCTCATAGATAGGTGGACTTTTACATTGACTTGTACCCCAGGATGGCACCGATATCTACACCAGCATATCTTATGGCTCCCGTGGAGCTTCGTGAGATGCTGGTTCAACTAGAGGAATTATAGGGGAAGGGATTCATATGGCCCAGTGTTTCACATTGGGCAGCTCTGATTTTGTTTGCCAAGAAAGCGGATGGGATCTTGAGACTTTGTTATGACTTTTGGCACCTAAACTAGGTGACCATGAAGAAAAATTACCCACTCTTGAGGATTGAAGACCTCTTTGATCAGTAGAAGGGGAATGGTGGTTCTCGATGATAAACCACAAATCAGGCAATCGCCAGCTGAGAGTACGAGATGAGGATGTGGAGAAAACAGCTTTCAGATGTTGGTATGGCCATTATGAGTTCTTGTTTATGACATTATGCATGACCTGTGCTCCAGTAGTGTTCATGGGACTCATGAACAAGATATTTCAGCCATACCGTGATCGCTTTGTAGTAGTCTTCATCGACGACATTCTGTTCTACTCAACTACTATGTAGGAGCACGCTGATCACTTTCATGTAGTACTGGACACACTCTGAGAACACCAGCTTTATGGTAAGCTATTGAAGTGACATTTTTTTGGATCCGAGAGGTTCACTTTATGGGACATTTCATATCGGAGGCTGGAGTTGCAGTGGATCCAGAAAAGATTGATGTTGCACTTGATTGGGAGCCACCCAAGAGTGTGACGGAGGTACGAATTTTCCTAGGTTTGACGGGATATTACCAGTGGGTTGTTCCAGACTTCACCAAAGTTGAAGAACCACTATCTGCCTTGAAGAAGAAGGGGCAACCCTTCGTGTGGTCGGAGAGATGCTAGTAGAGTTTTCAGGATCTAGGCAAAGGCTGACTAGTGCCCCCATCTTGAGGCTTCCAGAAGAGGGCGTAGGGTACATAGTTTACTACGACGCATCAGGGACCAGACTCGGATGTGTCCTAATGCAGGGGAGAGTAATTATCACATATGGTTCTCGACAGCTAAGACATCATGAGTAGAACTATGATACCCATGACATGGAGTTAGCAGGAGTCGTCTTTGCCTTGAAGATGTGGAGACACTATCTAATGAGTGGACATTTTACCATGTACTCTAATCACAAGAGTCCCAGATATATATTCTCTCAGAAGGACTTTAACTTGAGACAACAACGTTGGCTTGATTTCCACTAGTACTATGACATTGAGATAGTCTATACTCCTAGGAAGGGGAACGTTGTTGCAGATGCACTGAGTATGAGATATGGTATACAACTTCTAGGCAAGGCGACAGAGCATCTCCTTACTTTGTTGATATCTTATGGATAGAGATGGAGCGGTTTTTCTTCAGTCTCATACAGTCACTCGCCCACTTCTTCAGTGAGTCATGGAGGCCCAGCGTGGGTCGCTAACTACGAGGCACGACCTGCTCAAATATCCACAGGACAGGCACCTGATGTATTTTCTAAAGGTGGGGAACATGCCATCCTCTTTAGAGGACGTACAATGGTACCAATGTCACTTTTGGAGTAAGTGTTGAATGAGTTTTCCACATCCCCTCTAGCGGTTCATCCAGGAGTGGCGAAGATGTACAAGGATCTTCGAAGATAGCACCGGTGGCCGGGATTGAAGAAATCAGTTGCAGAGTTTGTCTCTCGATTCCACACTTTTCAGCAAGTGAAGAAAGAACATCAGGTACCAAAAGGCTTGGTTCAGGCTTTAGAGGTCCCCAGAGTGGAAGTGGGATGGGATATCCAAGGATTTAGTGACAAGACTTTCACATACATATAGAGGTCATGACATGATTTTTTGATCATTGAACAACTCACCATGTCGGCCCACTTCCTATCGATTAGAGAGCAGGGTTCAGTAGGCAGATTTGGACGTCTCAATGTGTAGGAGATTGTGCGGCTACATTGAGTACCCTTGACGATTGTCTCCGAACGTGATGCACATTTTACTTCCCGGCTATAGAAGGGGTTCCATGAGGCTTTCGAGACATAGCTTCATTTAATCACAACCTTCCATCCTTAGACGGATGCCCCGACAGATTGGACCATTCAAACTCTCAATGACATATTGCGTTCTTGTGTCCTTGACTACGGTCGTTGCTGGTAGGATCACTTACATTCGGTAGAACTTTCATACAACAACAGCTATCACTCCACCATTGGGATGGAACCTTTAGAGGCATTATATGATCGGCCTTGCAGACCACCTATGTGCTTTACTGAACCAGGGGAGTCAGCACACGTGGGATCAAAGATGGTGTGGGCTACCACAGTGAAGGTGAAGATTATCTAGGAGTTGATGAAGACTACACAGAGCAGGCATAAGTCGTATGCCGACAAGAGACTAAGGCCTCTAGAGTTCGAGGATGGAGACCACATATTTCTACGGGTCTCACCCCGATGAGGACTATGATGATTTGGCCAAGGAGAAAGTTATCTCCGAGATTCATCTGACCAGTCCAAGTCCTCAGCGAAGTAGGCATGGTGGCATACCACTTTGCTCTTCCACCATAGTTGCGCCAGGTGCACGATGTCTTCCACGTCTCCCAGCTGTGGAGAAACATGCATGACCCTTCTCACATCATCAACCATAGAGAACTAGACACTGATGATGGGGAGATATCTACAGAGGTTCCAGTAGAGATTGAGGATCGACAAGAGCGGGTCCTTCGTGGATGGTTGATAACTCCGATGTGCATTCCCTGGCAGCACAGGAACCTCTAGGAGAGAACATGGGAGAAGGAGGCTCAGATGTGTGCTCAGTACCCCCACATGTTTACCTAGTTTGAGTTGTGGATTATGGGGATGTAGAGCCATGAGGTGGGGAGAATGTAAAGACCATGAATTTCCATTTATATTTTTAAAAATAATTGGGAATTTTTCAAGTCCTCAAAAATTGATGGTGCATGATTCTGACGCCCGAAGTGCTCAGATAGAATTTATGAACTTTTGTTCAGGTATGTTTATTGAGCATGAATGATGTTTTTTCTAACATTTGAAATGGTGCTAGAAATTGAAATTTGAGATAATCGTTGAACTCGCAGTGCCGATACTTGTTTAAAGAGACTTTCACCTCGACGGTAGTTGTTCATGGGTGAATGTCAGTTTCTGTGTTTTCATGGAAATAATTAAATAAAATAAACAGACATTTTTTATTTATTTTTTTGTAACCACTCAATGTGGAAGATGGTAGTGGGGACCACAAAACCTTAACCTCACATGAGAGGTTATGGTGGTGGGGGCCACCAGAGCAAAACCTCCCAAGTTTGATTTAAGAGGTGGGGTCCACCAGAACCTCTTAATGGGGGAGAAACTTCTCAACTCCCTCATTAATGTGGAGGAGCCACTTGGGATTCCTCCACAATTAATTTTTCCAACCCTCATGCCTTAATTATTCCACCCACCAAAATTTATGAATATTTTTCAATTCTGCCAACAAAATATTAGATTTCATAATATATTATTTTGGAAATCATTTCATTTTGGTTAAATTGGAGAGAGGAGGATCTTTAGAGAAACCTCTCCAATTAAGAATTCTCCACCAACAAAGAATGCTCCACCGATGAAGAACGCCGACCTCATTCGACCTTCTTCCTTAGGTCTTCTTCCGACGTGGAACTTCCTCATCTACGGTGAATCGATGATTGTACTTCCTTATTTGGTCAACAAACCACCTGAGGAAAGGGTTTAATTATATTTTTTTATCACTTTCCATGTACTCCATTATTTTCTTGTGTGAATTGGGAACAAAAATTTTGGAAGATTATGGTTTGACGTTAATTGCTTCCTTCTTGTGAACCACTTGCTACCACTCTAACCGTGGAGGGTGTGGGCCAAACTAACATGGCATGATCCCTCCACCTTTCTTCTTTGGTGTGTTCTTTGAAATGGAGGGTGGAAACAAAGGAATTGTAGCTCCTCCACCCATGGCCTCTGTCGTTATGTGCCACTACTGAACCACCGTCGTGCTAAGACACCACGTCGAGCCGCCGCCCCAAGCCGAGCCACCTTCGGAACAACCCCCCCCCCGGCTTCCTGGATGAACCGGCCTACGTGGTGCCCCGGATGAACCGGCCCATGCCCCACAGGGCACCATGGCCAAACCAACCTTGTGCCCCCGCAGTGCTCCTACCAAACCGGCCTGCGCCCTCACGGTCGAGCCACCCCGTGACACTTGCGGCTCCTTGCGGCTTATAGGACCCCTAGCAGACCAGGCCGCATCATAGGCCAGGCCTGACCCAGCGGGTCGGGCCGAGTCAACCTGAAATGGGTCGACCCATGCCAAGTCGGGCGGGGTCAGTCCGACCAGGTCGGACCGGACCCGGGCCCAATACGACCCATTTACACTCCTTTGGAAATATCTTTGGAACTAGAAGTTCATTTGATGAAACGTCAGTGGTGGTGGAAATATTGGAGGGAGACGGTCCCTTTGAATATACCCTACTGGAGTTTGGGGTATAGTTGATGTACGAACATGTTGGATCGAGCACAAATACAATAGGGCCCTTAGAACTAAAAGGCTAAAAACTCACAGACCGGGCGTCCGATTGACGTGTCGTCTATTGCATTGAGACCTCCTAGACGTGGTGGTTCATTGAGATACTTCTTCATGGGGATTAATGATTGTTGGAGTATTGACCTTTAGCATGTAGAGATGATCCTTCTGGAGATGAGCGAGCATAGTGCGGAGACCTAGTAGTTGCTTGAGACCTGACGACTGCGGACCGTTTCCACTCAGAGTGACTCGACTAGCCCAGTGTGAAGTGCCTTGGTGTCACGAAAGACCCATAGTGGGGAGCTCTATGGTATCAAGGAACACCCACTGTACTCGATAGGGGGAGTAACTCAGTAGGAAACAAGGGGGAGAACCTTGGTGATGCAGAAGAACCATAGTGGAGAGCGCCATGGTGACGCGGCAGACCCACAGTACTAGACAGGAGAAGTACCACAGTAGTCTAAGGTTAGTGGGAAGTGACTTGGTGTTACGGCAGGCCCAATGTTGTAAAGGCCCGTAAAATTCAAGGGAAATTTTTTCTTAATTTTCTTTGGAATTTTACAAGAACGCGGTTTCTGACGACACCTGATTCCGAGGCCCGAAGTACCCGGAATCAATTTCCGAAGTTTGGCCCGGGTACGTTCAGTGAACGAACGAGAGGGAATTTATATCTTTTGATCTGGTGCTCGGAATTGAAATCCAAGGACACCGATGAACTCGCAGTGCCGATTTTCGCTTAAGGAGACCTTTTCCGAGGTTGCGTTTTATGCGGAATGAATGTTAGTTTTTGGAGAAATTAGAATAAGTTAAATAAAAATGTGGAAACAATTTTTATTTTTAACTTGTTGGTTAACTCCTCTCAAAGGAAGTTATGGGTGGGACCCAAACCCACTTAACCTCCCTTGAGAGGATTAAGTGTGGTGGGGCCCACACGAACCCTAACTTTTCATATTCTCTTTTAAAAACTCCCAATAACACCTCTTTAATTAACTTGTCAACTTGGTTAATTAATGGAGTTGAATTGTTTGAATTTCAAATATTTGAAATTCAAATTGATAATTATGTGAATAAAATAAGACTTTAGCTTATTTTATTTGGGTTAGAATTCTCTAGCCACCTTGAGAGAATTTCGAGCCTTCTCCTTATTCTTCAAACTTTGACGAAGAACGCGAAAAACATTCGGACATCGACGAAGAACGCCACGTTCTCAGGAACCGTCTTCTGCGACGTCATACCCGCGATACCGACGACGTCTTCTTCTGCGTCATCTCTTCCACCACGATTTCCCGCGATGAAATCGTCGTCAAAGAACTTTTAATCCTCGCTTCACGACATCGACGTCCTTCTTCCGTGATGCCGACCACCGCGACGCTCGTCTTCCGCGGGTCGTTGACGATCATCGTTCTTGAAACCGAGGTAGGGGTTTGTTGTGGATTATTTATTTACTCTCGTTCTTGGTTCTAAAATGAAAAACTTGTGGATAAATATTTAAGTGTTATCGTCTAATGAGAGGGGGGGCGGGACCGCACGAACACGGCCGAATCCCCCCTCCTTTGTTCATGAATATTATTATTTTCTTGTGGATGAACGAGATGGCGTGGTGTCGTCGCACCATGCGGGAATCACACCGAAAACATCGCGTGGCGCCGTCGCGCCGCGCCGTGGAAAGATTATCATGAACGCGACGTCGTCGCGCCGCGTCGAAGGAAACTGAAGGCGTCGCGGCCGGAGCGGGGCAGCGGCGGAGGGGCGTGATGCCGTCGCACCGCACCGGACGACGAAGACCGCGGCCGGTTCCGGGCTGCGGCGGAAACGGGAAGACCGGCGGCCAGCCGGGCCGCCAGTGTCGGAAGCCGGAAGGGGACCGGCTTTGCCGGTCCCATTGAAGAAGAACCGGTAGGCCAGGTCGGGCCGGCCGGAAGGGGAAAAACCGGGGGAATTTAATTCACCCGGCCAACTTAAATGGCCCCACATTAAGAGGGGGGTCAGTTTCACAAAGGGGGGCAGGCGGCCCCCCGTTTTTCTCAAAAGCAGGCCCCCACGTGGGGGGGGGGGGGCTTTGGTCAAAGGCGTGGCTTTCAGTCGTGCCGCCAGCAAAGGAGGAGGGGGCTTTTCCCCCCGCGCGTGGCACCCGAGCGGCGCCCAGGCCGTGCCGCCGTCGGCCGGGCCTCGCCACCGTGCCGGACCGCGCCGCCGCGCCGGGCCGCGCCGCCGCGCCGCCGGCAGGGCCGGGTCGGCCCGGACCCGGACCCCCCCCCCCCCCGTTTTCGAATCGACTTCGGTCTTTTGCCCATAACTTGAGCTACGGACCTCCGATTGACGAACCGTTAGCGGCGATGCGATCCTTGGATCGAGACGATCGATTTGGTATATTGAACTCAAAGTTTCGGAATACTTTGAGTTCGGCCGGGTTGGTTCGTACATGAAACCAACCGGGCCATCGGAGCGGAAACGCTCATATCTTGAGCTACGGACGTCCGATTGACGTGCCGTCAGCTTTTTTGTGTTTCTCTTAGTGAGACGGATCTTTTGGAATACTCCGCCCGAGGTTTGGACGTAGGTGGAGTACGTTCGGGTTGGTTTTGCCTTAAAAACCAACCGGGCCCCTGGGACCAAAAAGACAATAACTCACAGACCGGGCGTCCGATTGACGCGCCGTCTGTCTCGTTGCTTTCCTCTTGATGAGACAGAACTTTTGGCTTCCTCTGCCCGAGGTTTGGATGCAGGTGGAGTACGGTCGGGTTGGTTTTGCCTTAAAAATCAACCGGGCCCCTGGGACGAAAAAGCCAATAACTCACAGATCGGGCGTCTGATTGACGCGTCGTCTGTCTCGTTTCTTTCCTCATGATGAGACGGAACTTTTGGCATCCTCCGCCCGAGTTTTGGATACAGTTGGATAGTGGCCGGGTTGGATCACACCGAAATCCAACCGGGCCCCTGGAACGGAAAAGCTGATACCTTTCTGACAGAACGTCCGTTTGACGAACCATCAGCGGCGTTGGTGATCTCGTTGAGAAACGGTCCCTATGAGTATACCCTATGAGTGTTCGGGGTATAGTTGAGTTACGGCCGGATTTGGTTCGCACACGAAACCAACCGGGCCCCTGGGACGAAATGGCTAGTGACTCACAGACCGGGCGTCCGATTGACGTGCCATCTGTTGCGTTGAGACCCCTATGATGAGACGGTCCTTTGAGATTCTTCTTCATGGGACTTTGAGATACTTGGAGTATCGACCAGTAGCTCGTGGAGCGGACCCTCCTGGTGACGAGCATGCGGAGTACGGATACCGTGTAGCTGACTGAGACCCGACGACTGCTGATCGGATGACCCGGTGTGTTACAGAGGTGCGCTTGGTTGTAGCGGCACAGGGGTGCGCTTGGTTGTAGCGGCAGACCCACGACAGAGGTGCGCTTGGTTGTAGCGGCACATGGGAGCGCTTGGTTGTAGCGGCAGACCCACGACAGAGGTGCGCTTGGTTGTAGCGGCACATGGGAGCACTTGGTTGTAGCGGCAGACCCACGACAGAGGTGCGCTTGGTTGTAGCGGCACATTGGAGTGCTTGGTTGTAGCGGCAGACCCTCGACAGAGGTGCGCTTGGTTGTAGCGGCACATGGGAGCACTTGGTTGTAGCAGCTGGCCCGCGGTACTCGACAGGAGGATCACCTCAGCAGTCTTAGGTTAGTGAGCAGTACCTCGGAGTCGTGACAGGACCACTGTACACTCCAGATACGGAGCTCTTCTGCAGTTACGGTTTCGATAATGAAAATCCTGGTTTGAGCTGACACTTTTGACCTTTGTGTTTACCTCTTGATTGAGATGGGTCACTTGATAACTTAGGTATATGTATGGGCATATACCTAAGTAGAGGTTATCTGTTGAGATCTTCTTGTGGTTATCCTTGTTGGTTTTAGTGAGACCTTGAGTGTCTCGGGGTCCCTACTGAGTAGCTTATACTCACCCCTACACGGGCTATGCCTGCACTACGTTGTGTTGGTTGTAGACGACGGACAACGTCGATCTTGGCTGAGGCTTGCACAGCAGGACGGTACCTGGAGGTGGACCACTGGGCGGGACGTGTTCGGAGCGGACGGCGGGACCCGAGGAGCAGTGGAGCTATCTGTACCACCCTTCAGGTGGGATTTCCAGGGGACAGCTTGGAGTAGCGGATTTTACTTTACAGTTGCTGTTTTCCCTTTCGATTTGTACTTTAATTTCGGTTTGGGTTTTTATACTGGCCCATTTACTTTTCTGTACTTTCAGTTGTACTCTGTTTTTACTTAGTGTTTACTTTTCCGCTTGCTTACTCTGTGGTGTTTGTTTACTTATCAAAGGCAATGCCTTCCCTTTTTACTGGGATTTACGCCTTGGTGCTAGTCGCCAGCCCCTGGCCTATGGAAGGCGGGCTTGGGGTAGTCACGACACGGGCCCCGAGGGCGGGTCGTGACAAATTGGTCTCAGAGGAGTTCGGTTCTACCGCGAACTCTGATCTTTTCTATGTGAAGCAATAATGTTTAGCGTATTGAGTGTGGTTATCAGTCCAGGGAGTCCAGTGTTGGTGCGGCGGACGACGTATCCGTACTCCTGGACCCTGACTTCTGATTTCCGACTTAATGCACGAAAACATTGATTGCGTGTGTGTTTCAAAGTTTTCTTTGTGATTAGATTATATATCAACTCACCAGGTATACTGTTCTGACCGTGGCGCACCTGTTTCCTTTTTAGGATGGCCCCACGACGGTAGCCAGCTAGGGTTCCGAGAGTCGAGAGTGACGACAGCCCACCGAGCGACGAAGCCTCGGTGCAGGGTCCTTTGTCAATAGTGGAACCGGCGGTGGCACTACCCGCCGAGCCACCGATGCTTCCAGCACCAGTCGCTAATGATGCACGTCGCGTTGGAGCTCTGCATGAGTTTCAGCGCCAGCGACCGCCTAGGTTCTGTGGGGAGACGGACCCCCAGGCAGCAGAGGACTGGCTGGAGGCAGTGGTACGAGTTTTCAGGCTAGTGAGGACACCAGCAGACCTCATGGTGATCCTCGCTGCGAGCCTACTGAACGCAGTAGTAGGACGATGGTGGAGCTTGATGCTCCAGGTGCACGACGAGGCATCTCTACTCTGGACGGACTTTGAGAGAATCTTCTGCTCCGAGTTCGTCCCAGCCACCCTCCAAGCTGTGCGCATCCAGGAGCTACTACAGCTGCGGCAGGGCAGCATGTCAGTGGCCCAGTACTCTGTGAGATTTACTGATCTTTCGCGCTACTCGACCGACATGGTACGGGACCCATTCTTCCGGGCCCGGACCTTCGAGCAGGGACTGAGGCATGAGATCAGGGCTTCGATGATCTCCCTCAACATTCCAACTCAGGCAGGGGTGTTGGAGCGAGCCCTCTTAGAGGAGAGTTTCCTTGCTGAACAGTCTCCAGCAGCAGGACCCACCACTTACCGGCATGCGGCAGAGTCTTCTGCAGCGGGAAGTAGACGGATGACGCAGGGGTCCAAGAGGACTAGACCTACAGGTGGTCGACAGCATGACTCTGGATCATTTGCGCGAGGCACTCGGGGTGGGCAACGACTTGCCATGAGAGGGAAGTGTTACTCCTGCGGCGGGGTTTGTCACATGGCTCGTGACTGTCCGACCCGCCATACGGATGACCAGCAGACGAACGAAGGACCCCCCAGGCTGAGGCAGAGGTTCGATCAGGGCAGGCCGCAAGGAGCAGGCGGCCATGGCAGGGGAGCTGGCCGTGCAGCTGGAGGTGGACGACGCTTCGGGGTGTTTCCACCACCACCACCAGGAGGTCCACCCCAACCACAGGGGACAGAAGGACATGGGAGAGCTCAGCTTCAGGCAGTTGAAGCCTACGATCATGGGGCTCCGGGAACAGATGGATAGGAGCGGGACTAGCTCCAGACCTGGAGACTTTTGTTCATGTTGCTACTAGTTTTGTTGATGTATGTTTGTAGATGCTTTGTGTCTTTGTACTTGAGCTGCAGTAATAAAAGACACCTTTTCTTGTGGCATTTACTTCCCTGTCCTCTCTTGTGTTGTTACTAAGAGGTTCTGGTTTATACCGTTGACTTGACCCTCACTTGAGAAGAATCTACTGGAAGAGACCTAGTTACCACACACTGATGCCGACAGTGTGACTCAACCCTTGGAGGCGAGAGTAACGGTTGGATCTCTTTGTAGTAAGCGTCGAGGCCTTACAACGTCAT
Source organism: Viscum album (assembly GCA_963277665.1). NCBI lineage: Eukaryota > Viridiplantae > Streptophyta > Magnoliopsida > Santalales > Viscaceae > Viscum > Viscum album. Next base: position 393,932,231 of record OY728126.1, read on the forward strand.
CCTTGGTATGGGTTAGTATCATCCATGTCGGGATTGACAGTTTTAGGTGAAGAATGTGGTTCATCCAGTGGATGAGACCAGATTTCTCTTATCGGCAAGGAATAAATCGTAGAAGCTCTTGTGGGACCAGAGGTGGTCTAGGCCACGACAGAGAAGGTCCAGGTCATCCAGGAGCGGATGAGGACAGCTCAGAGCCGGCAGAATTCATACGCTGACAGGAGGAGGAGGCCACTAGAGTTCGAGGATGGCGACCACGTCTTCTTGTGGGTCTCACCTCGACGTGGTATTCGGAGATTTGGCCGAGGCTTCAAGTTATCTCCGCGCTTCATCGGACCCTTCCAGGTCCTCAGCAGGATTTGCGAGGTGGCTTATCGCCTGGCTCTACCACCTCAGTTGCACCGGGTGCACGACGTCTTCCACGTATTTCAACTGAGGAGATACGTGCACGACCCGACGCACATCAATGACCATGGGGAGCTTGACGTTGATGATGGGGCGACTTTCACGGAGGTCCCGGTGGAGATAGAGGATCGATAGGAGTGGGTCCTACGTGGGAGATCGATTCCTCTTGTGCGCATGAGATGGCAGCACGGGAACCTCCAAGAGAGCACATGGTAGCGGATGGCTCAGATGCGTGCTCAGTACCCTCATTTATTTCCCTAGTTTTGATGTATATTTACGGGGACGTAAAGCCCTGAGGTGGGAGTAATGTAAAGACCCGTAAAATTCAAGGGAAAATTATTCTTAATTTTTTTTGGAATTTTACAAGAACGCGGTTTCTGACGTCACCTGATTCTGAGGCCCGGAGTGCCCGGAATCAATTTCTGAAGTTTGGCCCGGGTACGTTCAGTGAACGAACGAGTGGGAATTTCTAACTTTTGATCTAGTGCTCAGAATTGAAATCCAAGGACACCGATGAACTCGCAGCGCCGATTTTCGCTTAAGGAGTCCTTTTCTGAGGTTGCGTTTTATGCGGAATGAATGTTAGTTTTGGGAGAAATTGTAAGAAGTTAAATAAAAATGTGGAAACCCTTTTTATTTTTAACTTGTTGGTTAACTCCTCTCAAAGGAAGTTAGGGGTGGGACCCATACCCACTTAACCTCCCTTGAGAGGATTAAGTGTGGTAGGGCCCACACGAACCCTAACTTTTCATCTTCTTTTTTAAAAACTCCCAATAACCCCTCTTTAATTAACTTGTCAACTTGGTTAATTAATGGAGTTGAATCGTTTGAATTTCAACCCTTTGAAATTCAAATTGATAATTGTGTGAATAAAATAAGACTTTAGCTTATTTTATTTGGGTTAGAATTCTCTACCCACCTTGAGAGAATTTGGAGCCTTCTCCTTATTCTTAAAACTTGGACGAAGAACGCGAAGAACATTCGGACATCGACGAAGAACGCCACGTTTTCGGGAACCGTCTTCCGCGACGTCATACCCGTGATACAGACGACGTCTTCTTCCACGTCATCTCTTCCGTGACGATTTCCCGTGAGGAAATCGTCGTCAAAGAACTTCGAATCCTCGCTTCACGACATCGACGTCCTTCTTCCGTGACGCCGAGCACCGCGACGCTCGTCTTCCGCGGGTCGTTGACGATCATCATTCTTGAAACCAAGGTTGGGGTTTGTTGTTGATTATTTATTTACTCTCGTTCTTGGTTTCAGCATGACAAACTTGTGGATAAATATTTAAGTGTTATCGTCTAATGAGAGGGGGGGGGGGGGCAGACCGCACGAACACAGCCGAATCCCCCCTCCTTTGTTCTTGAATATTATTATTTTCTTGTGGATGAACGGGATGGCGTGGTGCCATCGCACCACGTGGGAATCACACGAAAAATATTGCGAGGCGCCGTCGCGCCACGCCATGGAAATATTATCATGAACGTGACGCTGTCGCGCCGCGTCGAACGAAACCGAAGGCGCCGCGGCCAGAGCAGGGTCGCGGCGGAGGGGCGCGATGCCGTCGCACCGCGCCGGACGACGAAGACCGTGGCCGGTTCCGGGCCGCGGAAGAAACGGGAAGACCGGCGGCCAGCCGGGCCGCCGGTGTCGGAAGCCGGAAGGGGACCGGCCTTGCCGGTCCCGTTGAAGAAGAACCGGTCGGCCAGGTCGGGCCGGCCGGAAGGGGAAAAACCGGGGGAATTTAATTCCCCCGGCCAACTTAAATGGCCCCCCATTAAGAGGGGGGGCCGATTTCACAAATGGGGGCAGGCGGCCCCCCGTTTTTCTCAAAAGCAGGCCCCCACGTGGGGGGGGGGGGCGTTGATTAAAGGCGCAGCTTTCAGCCGCGCCGCCAGCAAAGGAGGCGGGGGCTTTGTCCCCCGCGCGTGGCACCCGAGCGGCGCCCAGGCCGCGCCGCCGCCGGCCGGGCCGCGCCGCTGTGCCGGACCGCACCGCCGTGCCGGGCCGTGCCGCCTGGCCGCCGGCCGGGCCGGGTCGGACCCGGGTCGGCCCGGACCCGGACCCCCCCTGTTTTCGAATCGACTTCTGTCTTTTGCCCATAACATGAGCTACGGACCTCCGATTGACGAACCTTCAGCGGCGATGCGATCCTTGGATCGAGACGGTCGATTCGGTATATTGCACTCAAAGTTTCGGAATATTTGAGTTCGGCCGGGTTGGTTCGTACACGAAACCAACCGGGCCCTCGGAGCAGAAACGCTCATATATTGAGCTACGGACTTCCGATTGACGTGTCGTCAGCTTTGTTGTGTTCCTCTTAGTGAGACGGAACTTTTGGCATACTCCGCCCGAGCTTTGGACGCAGGTGGAGTACAGTCGGGTTGGTTTTGCCTTAAAAACCAACCGGGCCCCTGGAACGAAAAAGCCAATAACTCACAGATCGGGCGTCCGATTGACGCGCCGTCAGTCTCGTTGCTTTCCTCTTGATGAGACGGAACTTTTGGCATTCTCCGCCCGAGGTTTGGACGCAGGTAGAGTATGGTCGGGTTGGTTTTTCCTTAAAAACCAACAGGGCCCCTGGGACGAAAAATCCAATAACTCACAGACCGGGCGTCTGATTGACGCGCCGTCTGTCTCGTTGCATTCCTCTTGATGAGAAGGAACTTTTGGCATCCTCTGCCCGAGTTTTGGATACAGTTGGATAGTGGCCGGGTTGGATCGCACCGAAATCCAACCGGGCCCCTGGAACGGAAAAGCTGATACCTTTCTGACAGAACGTCCGTTTGACGAACCGTCAGTGGCGTTGGTGATCTCGTTGAGAAACGGTCCCTATGAGTATACCCTTTGAGTGTTCGGATTATAGTTGAGTTACTGCCGGATTTGGTTCGCACACGAAACCAACCGGGCCCCTGGGACGAAAAGGCTAGTAACTCACAGACCGGGCGTCCGATTGACGTGCCGTCTGTTGCGTTGAGACTCCTATGATGAGACGGTCCTTTGAGATTCTTCTTTGTGGGACTTTGAGATACTTGGAGTATCGAACAATAGCTCATGGAGTGGACCCTCCCGGTGACGAGCGTGCGGAGTACGGAGACCGTGTAGCTGACTGAGACCCGACGACTGCTGATCGGACGACCCGGTGTGTTACAGAGGTGCGCTTGGTTATAGCGGCACAGGAGTGCGCTTGGTTGTAGTAGCAGACCCACGACAGAGGTGCGCTTGTTTGTAGTGGCACATGGGAGTGCTTGGTTGTAGAGGCAGACCCACGACAGAGGTGCTCTTGGCTGTAGTGGCACATGGGAGCGCTTGGTTGTAGCGGCAGACCCACGACAGAGGTGCGCTTGGTTGTAGCGGCACATGGTAGCGCTTGGTTGTAGCGGCAGACCTTCGACAGAGGTGCGCTTGGTTGTAGCGGCACATGGGAGCGCTTTGTTGTAGCAGCTGGCCCGCGGTACTCGACAGGAGGAGCACCTCAGCAGTCTTAGGTTAGTGAGCAGTACCTCGGAGTTGTGACAAGACCACTATACACTCCAGAGACGGAGCTCTTCAGCAGTTACAGTTTCGATAATGAAAATCCTGGTTTGAGCTGAGACTTTTGACCTTTCTGTTTACCTCTTGATTGAGATGGGTTACTTGATTACTTAGGTATATGTATGGGAATATACCTAAGTAGAGGTTATCTGTTGAGATCTTCTTGTGGTTATCCTTGTTGGTTTTAGTGAGACCGTGAGGGTCTCAGGGTCCCTACTGAGTAGCTTATACTCACCCCTGCACGGGCTATGCCCGCACTACATTGTGTTGGTTGCAGACGACGGACAACGTTGATCTTGGCTGAGGCTTGCAGAGCAGGACGGTACCTGGTGGTGGACCACTGGGCGGGGCGTGTTCGGAGCGGATGGCGGGACCCAAGGAGCAGTGGAGCTATCTGTACCACCCTTCAGGTGGGATTTCCAGTGGACAGCTTGGAGTAGTGGCTTTTACTTTACAGTTGTTGTTTTCCCTTTCGAGTTGTACTTTACTTTCAGTTTGGGTTTGTATACTGGCCCATTTACTTTTCCACACTTTCAGTTGTACTCTGTTTTTACTTAGTGTTTACTTTTCTGCTTGCTTACTCTGTGGTGTTTATTTACTTTTGAAAGGCAATGCCTTCCCTTTTTACTGGGATTTATGCCTTGGTGCTAGTCGCCAGCCCCTGGCCTATGGAAGGCGGGGTGGGGGTAGTCACGACATGGGCCCCGAGGGCGGGTCGTGACAAATGTACTCAATAGAGGAGGAGTTCTCTAGCATCCATGGTTTCAACAATGTGACTGGTGTTGATACATGATACTACCCCTAGAATAAAATCTTGGTTTGAGCTGAGTCAGTTTTTCTGTGTTTTCTTCATGATTGAGATAGATTACTTGATAACATAGGTATATTTATTGGAATATACATAAGTAAGGTTATACATTGATTTCATACTCTATGTTTTATATTTGTTAGATTTTGTGAGTCCTAGAGGGTCTCGGGGTCCCTACTGAGTATCGTTGTACTCACCCCTGCACATGCTATGCCCGTTCATTATTTTGTTGGATGCAGATGACAGACAGTGCTGATGGAGGCTGAGAGTACCAGGACTGGATTGTTCCTGGAGGTGGACTATACAGCGGGTCGGTATGTAGAGGTGACGAGCGGACGTGGAGTGCGGACGAGATGATCTGTACCTACCCTTCATATAGGAACCCCAGAGGACGATCTAGTAGCTATCTTTTCTCTTGCTTCAGTTGTTTGTGTTTCAGTTGTATTTGTACTTTTCAGTTGGTATTGTATTCCTGCCCCTATTACTTACTGCACTCACTCTATTTATAGTTATGTTTACCTGTGTTCCTATCTTTCTGTGTGCTTAGTTACGTGTGCTTATAGGTTACAAAGGAAATGCTTTCCCAGTTTTAGGGAATACGCCTTTGGTGCCAGTCACCATCCCCTGGGCTGTGGAAGGCGGGCTTGGTGTATTCATGGAATGGGCCCCAGGGGAAGGGTCGTGACATTCATTACCAATAATTAATTTGTGATAACTTAATTTGGGTAATGTAAGAGAAACATCCTTAGGAGGTCCTTGTTACACATCCCATGATATTAAAAATTGTATTTCTTATTTTATGATATTTTTTCTATGAAAATATTATTTTTCACCATACATGGAAATATCAAAAATATTCTTCATCTTCTAGGAATAAATATTAAAAGTATCTCTATCATCACATAGGTACACAGTTTCATCATTATAAACATTAAAAATAATGGAAACCTCATTATTTTTTCTTTATATATATATTGCTATCATAACTTGTTTTATTGATGTATAACCTCCATAATAATGTATCTAATTTTGAATAAAAATAAATGAGAGATATATTTAGTCCATAGAGATAATTTTTAAACTAGAACACATAATGTCAATCCTTCCCAATAACAAATCCAGATAGATGTTCCCTTTATACTTATTCATCAAGACCTCATTTAAAAAAATATGACTTATCATCCATCGGAAAAAAACAATTCATTCATTATTTAAAAATATAATATCCAATTCTAATAGATTTTAATATTTTTATGGGCATAATAGTCTCATAAAAATCAATGCCTTCAACTTTTGAGTAACCTTAACATACTATAATTCCTTATTTCTTAAAAAAAATCACTTTTTTAATTCAACTGGATTTGTAAAAATGACTTTTTACTAATCATAATTGTTATATTTTGTTTTAGGAGAAGTTCCCAGGTTTTATTATTTTTAATCTAATCTATATTTTGATCTGTAACATTAATTATCTCCTGATGATCCCAAGAATCGTCAACATCTTTTAATTCAACCAAACAATTTTTGAAAATATTTGAAACTAGAATTGATGTTTATCAGGTTTGAACATAATTTTGATGATCTCCCATGATGTTATAAACATAAAATAATTCCACATCCTTGGATGTGATGAAGGATATTTTTACTACTCTCCTGATATTACTATGTGTAAATTTATTTCCAAGAATATTCAACATTTTTACAATCATTATGAATATTTTGACGTTGTTCAACTACAACCTATTCATTTCCATTTCATATATATCTAAAACACACTTATAACTTTAATTTCAAAATATTCATGTCATTTCCCATCTACAAAAGAAACTATAATTCGTATATCATTATTAAAAACCCATTATCATTTATAATTACAATGGAGTCCATGAAAAATTCAATAATCAAATATTTGTTGAAACATATCTTGAATTTCATACATTTATTTTATAATGAGGGAACATCAAAACACACATAGATATCTCAAAGATGTGGTTACATTATAATATATATCATATTTTTTCATAGATGGTATTTTCATATTGAATAATTTATTCTAAAAATAAACTTCTTATTTCAGATATTTCCTTTAAAATATATGTGAAATATCTTGTTCGATCAAGATTGATCAGTTTATATCCACCAAAAATCTATTTCTTATTTCATAAACACCATTACTATATGGTGTATATATTGAACTAAAAACATGATAAATTCCATGTTATTAATGATATTATCTGATATTCACACTTTTATACTCAACACCATTACCAGTTATAATGTTCATCACAAAATATCCACACACTTTCTCTATAATTCTACTAAAACTCATAAACATATTTAGATAATTTGATTTAAATTTCATTAAAATAGATGTTTAAATGAAGGTAAATTTTTAAATAAATTAAATAAATTAAATCTCTCCATGTGTTTAATATTTACTATTTGGACCAAAAATATCATAATGTATCAGTTTTAAGGGATGCGTTGAATGTATCCCAACATTCATCAAAACAATGATTTTAGTCAACTATTTATAGAAAATATCGTCACACAAATATATTTATTCTATATTATAATTATATAATGAATATATTATATCTTCATATTCCTTACCATGTTACTATGACACATATCACTAATCTTTTTTCCGTATATGATTTTTGTACCTCAGGCTCAGATTTTAGAAACATTATGAACCAAAAATATGAAAAAAGTTCTACATTGTTCATTGTATTATCATAAAAACATTCCCATAATATAATATCTAGAAAATAATACCCAATTTCAAGAAAAGACGCCTTCATAAAAGATTAATGAGATATATAAATATTTCATTTCATTCCATTAGTAGAGGCAACTCTTTAGTATTTTATCGTTTCGTCCCCAGAAATCAAAGACTAGCCACCTTTGATTCTAAGAGAGTCATCATTTCCAATGGTAACAGAAAAATCATTAAAATTGTCTTCACTCTTCAAAAAACTCATATATAATTTAATATATAAGAAAAACCCCTATTACCAAAATCCAGGTTCATTGTCCTTTCATAGAATTGAGAGTAGTTTCAACAACAAATGAATTTTCTTTAACTTTATATTTCATGTCATATATTTTATTTATTTATTTTCTATTATTTTTTATATGTAATTATACCAAGATATACATTTCCAGGATATCCATTTTGATCAAATAATTAAATAATAGATTATAATTTTTAATATATTTTGAACTATTAAGCGGACTTTCTATGGTTTCGTTCTTTTAGTGGGTTGACTCCCTCTAATACATATACTCTAGTTTCTACTAGGTTTAATGAATCTCTAATAATTAAACAAACACAATTTTTTAATATTCCTAAAATCTTTACAATACTAATAGTTTTCATATAATGTATACTTCCCTCAATATCATTCATATTACCTAGTGTTCTGATTCAAATTGTCATCCAACATAATAGGAAGATCTATAAATTCATTCGAAAAAAACATCCATCATCCAATTACAAAAATAAGAGCCATTATTCACAAACCAATTTATAATTAAATTTATACCTTTTATTTTGATATATATTGAATAATAAATTTATCCAATGAACTTTGTCTGAAGAAAATTTCTTTTTGGATGTCATTTGATTTTGACATTATTTGATTAGTATTAATTATTTATAATTCATCAACATCCTTCGTTTGATTTTAATAATCCTTTCTATACATCAGAAACATTACATATTTATTTTTCTAATCCATACACATAAAGCCACAACTTAAAAAATTCTTCATCTCTATACATAAAAAACATAGTAAATGATATTTATCAGTGATGAAATATTTATGGAAACTTTTCACAGTTTTTTACCAATTTGAAATCATCGTATTTAATGATAAAACATATTTTAGGCTAGTTCTTATCAATTGATCTTTAAGAGATTGATGAAAATTTAATTTTATATAACTGAACAAAATTCTCCCCCTTTATACTAAATTCTTGGATCATGAGATCATTGAAACTCATTATGATGGAAAATATTGTACTTGTAAAGATTTCCATGATTATATTTTATATTTTTCAAGGGTTATTTAGGAAACAAAATTTAAAAATATTTCTATTTTTATATCATATGATAATTTTATCTAGTATATTCCATATGATAGATTTCAATTGGAATATTTTATACATCACTAGTAATTGGAATGTATTATCAACAATGATGTTTTCTGTTTTTAAAAACAAAATGACAAATCATTATTAAAATATTTCATATAAACATCTATAATATATACAAAATTATCCACAAATCATATTTCTAAAATGATATACCAACGCTAGATGGGATAAGGTGAAATAAAAAAGTAGATATCCAGAGAGGATGTGTAATTATTTACTAGATTCATAATTTTTTGTTTGATTTTCTATATCAATGAAATATAATATACTAATCTGGATATAATTAAATTACAATATAAACTATAGTAATATGTTATTATGCTGATTCAAATAATATTTTCATCCACTTTTCAATCCTATGGAATATCAAAACATTACTATTGTGTACATACATAACAACACCTCTATGATGTGACATGTTTAATTTTTCACCACCACCTAAAAAACTAGTTATAAAAATGAATTTTATAGTTATATATGCTTTTATCACATAATTTTTAATTTTTAATTTTGATATATTATATACCTTAACCCTTCAAATTGTTTGAAAAATGATATATTGCTCGTCCATAAAAAATGATGTCTATTTTGGTTTTCACCAAAAATAAGAAAATGTAGTTATAAAAATGGGTTATATTTATAGATATGACTTTAATGTAATAATAATTGTTTTTATATAAAAAAACATTTTTTATCATCATACACATTCATCTATTGAATGATTAAAATGTCACTTGTATATATGTTCAGAATACCATCCCTATAAAGAGAATTCTTTTGATTCTTATAACAAAAATACATGGATGGTAATTTGGATAAAAATAAGGAATAAATATTCTATTTAAAACATGAATTTAATTCTAAAATTTTTATAAGTTATTTTCATCCATTTTATTTCATCATTTAGAAAATTGAAAACGTATCTCATGTGTAAATGAAAACTTCAACCCCCATTAATGGCATAATTCATTTATCCTTAATGCCATAATTGGATAGTTATGAAATATATTTAATATAAAAAATTATTATTATATAATTTTTATAATTCATATGAAGATATAATTGTGAAACAATTGACCATGATTGTCAGATCTAAGTATTTTTGGACTGCACAACCTCAAAATGACTGATGTGAAACAACTAGTTTAACAACTAAATATAACATGTTAATAAATGTTATTAAAATAATAATGATAATTTATTTAACCTTAAAATGGTTCTTATCAAATTAAACCAATAATATAATTTTACTATTTTGGATTTTTAGAATGTTTGACAAAATATGATACACTTGGTAAGGGAATTTTATTAAAAATATTTTTGACATTATCGTTCTAAAATATTTCACATGCATATAAATTTCAATATAATTTTTACCCAATTTTTTTCATAATATTAAAATTATTTTAAATTTTCAATTTCTCTAACATTTATGTTATTGATAATTATTTAAAATGTAATCTCGTTTATATATTCCATAAAAGTTATTATTTAACTGTTTCACTAGTTTCATAAAAAAATTATTTCCTTAGGTTTACACTTGAGTACTTATTACCACCATTGTGAAAATTATCTATTATCAATGATCATTAATATTATTTCATGGTATTTGAAATAAAATACTATACCAATTATTTTGGAAAAAAAATTTAAGAGTTCACAAAAGAAAATGATATTTCTCATTTTATTTAAAAAAAGATATTTTTTTCTTATAAATTCAAATTATTTTTCCATGGATTTTTTGATTAAAAAATAAAATATTAAAAATTTAATAATTCTATATCACAAACTAGAATTATGCATGTTTATGGGTTAGCGTGACATATATCACTAAAATCTGTTGTGTAATGACATAGTCTTCAAAGAGAAAATGTAGAGGATTATTGATTACGTTAATCATATTTAATTGGTTCTATGGATTCATTTAAAAGAAGTTTTAAATTTATATCACATGTTTGATATATAGTTTTCATATGTTTTTAATTTGTTTTAATGAATATTTTGATTTAACAACGAAAAATAATTATTATTTTAAATTGAATGTTTTGTTTTCATAGAAAATAATTTTTATATATTCCATTATTTTCTCAAGATTCCATAACGATTATTATATCATTGATATGGTTTTTGATTGTTTTCATCAATTAAATAATGATTTATACCAATGGTTATGAATTACTTACTTCATCAACATTTATTGAAAAAGTTGAAAAAACCCATAATCGGTTTTCTAATTTTACACTTGTCTAATGAGTTTTCATTATTTTTATTTACCTTAGTTATAATTTTGTTTTCATTAAAATATTGACAATTTTTTTCATTGGATATATGGTTGTATAGAATCTATTGAAATTTTATATATTCCTCTGTTGTGAATCTAATAAAAATAAGGAAAATATTATTTAATGAAATAGAGGAGTAAATTTTAGATCTTGTTATTATGAAGAACAATTTACAGTACATGAGTGTTTTTTCTTTTCTATAAAATAGATGTCCTAATTCTATAAATAAAAAACCAAAAATATCCGGTAATTTATGATTGTTAAATCATTTTTAGTAATCTTATAATTAGGGGTTCTTTATGTAATATAGTATTAATGATTGTTTTTCATATGATTCCATAAAAGTATATGATAGAAAATAAATAGGGGATTCACATAGGTGGGAAAAGATACATGATATGAATAAAGATAATAATATCACACATGTATGAGAATCAAATGATAATAAATTAACATGGTTTGTACTAAATATCCCTAAAATAATGAGGTGTGGAAACAATGAAACTCATCACTATACAAGAGTGAAAAATCAAGGTGAAAATGATTTTTAAAAGAATAAATAAACATAATACATATGTGTCAATTAAATTAGAGAGATAGTATTCGGGAAGATTTTGATAACTCATATTAACAATGAAATAGATTATTCTGTGATGGTTGATTTCGGTGATGCAATGTATATGGTAATAAATACAATATCTATTTGATTAATTACTTTCTGGGAAAATAAATGAGAGGCTATGAATCATAATCGATTCAACCTAGTGATTCATGATTACAAATGGTGTGAAAAAATAAGAAGGTAATTTTATTAAAAAAAATATATTCTATTATAGAAACTAGTTTTAGATTTGATCAACCTACAACAACCATCTAAAAGTGTCTCAAAATAAAAAATAATTAATTAAAGGGGAATGAGGACTATAAACCTATTAAAACGTGGATTGTAAATTAAAAACAATTACTTAATTGGGGGATTATAATTCCATAAATTATGTAAAATATTAGATAGATGAAATCAGTTTCTCCTACACATGATAAAATGTAATAAAATCATGATAGATATATAAATTTCTGATCTTGTTACTCTCGCTTATAAGGATGATAGACTTCTTCATTTAAAAATACATAGAAGAATTGAAAAACTATGTTGAAATGTGAATCCATGGATTAAATATTTGAGTATTGAGTGAGGTGAAAAATATAGATTATCTCTAATATATTTGAAAATATGAATGAATTTATCATTCACATGTATGGATGTGTTCTTTTTATTTAAAAGGATAATTTTTTTCTAAAGAATGTGAAACAAAACAGTGGGATATTGTTTCATATTTTGAATATTTTGTGGTCTCGTGCTGTAAACATAGAAGAAGAGAATGAGATATGGCATAAAAAACTAAAAATATGGTTAAGAGAAAATGTATAATTTTATCAAATATGATTCCTTACGGAATCTAAAAAAGATTAATAATCATGGAATCCATAGTTTTGAAACATTTCACAAAGAAAAAAATGATTTGAATGAATTGCATGGGAGTGGAGGAAATAATAATTAAACCACTTTAGTTAAATCATTTAGATAAATTTGGCCGCATGATAATTATGTTAAGTAATTTCAAAGATAATTTCATTAATTTATTGCAACACCCCAAGATTCCATGATACGCTTCCCTTTGAATAATACAGTAGCGTGTGTTGTACGTAACTTCGAGTTCTAATACACACAACACATCCAATCAATCTAGCCGTTATGAATAGTAATGACCACTTTTTGAAATTTTATAAAATTAAACTCTAAAAATTGACTTCATTATTGGATTCGGAATATCTAAATTAGCCTAGGGTAAAATTTTGGAACTTTATGGATAACATTTATATTTTGATGAATAGTGAAAATTACCAAATTTTAATTAAAAACAAATTTTTTAATCGAAATAATTAATAGTGATAAATTATGAATTTTAGTGGTTTTAAAGTATATTTAGAATATATTTTTACAATTTAATACATTTTTGGTCATTGGAAATAATTTCACAATTAAACCAGACATGAACAAGTGTCAATATTTTAATTGTTATTATCTCTTAAAAACATGCTTTTTTGTTTTAACAACGGGAATTAATTTTAAATTAATTTCTACCCCTTCTGTGTTATGAATTTGGAAAAATTTATTCCATATTTGGAATCAGGAATTCAAAATTTTGTAAATAGGTAAATTTTATTTTTAGACATTTTGAATAATTATTTCGGTAAAAATTTTATTTACCACGGTTAATGGGTAAATCCGGTAAATAAGGGTAAACAAATAATATTATATTAATAATAAATTACCCTAAAACATGTCCTAACCTTATTGGTTGGTACATGTCCGACCATTACCATCTTTGGGTCGATTTTGGGACCCCATGGAGCCACTTGTACGTGATAATGACACTTTATATTAATTATGTTAAAATAAATACAATAATAAAATAAGCATATATGTTTTCAAAAAACAATTTTTACATAGGGTTTTAAATGTTGAATTTTCTACTATAAATATAAATTATAATTCTAAAAATATTTCCTACATAATGGTATTTTATTTATAATTTTTAGACATTTAATAAGTTATATTGTTTATGACACTACAAGGATGCAATATTTTCTTTATTAATGAAAGAATAAAATAATTGGTATTATAAATGTTAAAATTAATATAATTTGAAAGTTTTGATGACATCCATAGATTTTATTGCTTAATATGACATTATATTATTTCTTGAATGATTTTTTTTTCGAATTAATACTGTTGTTACGTCTTTAACAAAAATCAATTATTGAATAGTGTAAAAATTCACATAAAAGAGTATTTAAAACAAATATTATATTATTAGTTGATATTAAATTCATAAAAATCTAAGGTTCGTCCAAGAGACTTATATCATGATAGGTGTATCATTTATGGACCACTTGGGGTCACTTGAATGTATATAGTAAGTTTATTAACAATATAATATAAAAATACAAAGTGACATGGTAAGTGTCAAACTAATTAACTAAGAGTTAAAACTAAAAGATAAGGTTAATATAATGACCCAAACCTGCCTAAATTATATTGGTTGAGTGGGATTAGACCAATACCTACGTTAAACTTTAAATAATTCACTTTTGAGTCATTATAAACTGAATATGAATTTATTATAAAATAATATTTCTAGCTTTTCCAAAGGTGCCCCTTACCCCTCTTATAAATGGTCACTCCCCCTTCTCATTAATTCACACATTCAAAGCCTTTTTGATCGCCCAACCCCTGTCAAATACTCTATAAACTTCCCTCACTACAACCTAGAGGCATTATTTTGATCAGAAAGCCATCCTAAGGATCCCTTTCGATCAAATCAAAAGAAAGAACCCCAAGAAGAGGTAATGTTTTCACCACCCTTTTTCAAGTTCCTTTCTTCTTCAAATTCTTCTTTCTTTGTAATTCCCATTATAAAATAAAAAATCTTGTATCTTATATATACTGTGATCTTATGATAAATATAGTACAACCATATTCAGTATTCTATTCATCCTTTGAATGACATGTCACTATACATGCGTACGTACGGCTTACCGTCTCCACGTCGTGGTGTAATTGTTATTCTATAAATTATTATTTGGATGGGTAAAATAATGATGTGTAATTCATGTAAATAATAAATATAACATGATAATTATTATGTATATATGATATAACATCCTATTATATATTATTTTAATATCAAAATGTTGATATTGTCGCTCGTGCGTACGTACGGACTACTATCTCCACGAACGCGTTGAGATTCATTCTCCAAGTAAAATTATCATTTGATGATTAATAATAGTATTTTAGGATATGATATCATTCTAGATATGAATAAGATACAACCTATCAATAAAAACATGGCTTATGTAATAAAACATATGAAATAAAATGAGTATGTTAACACCCAAAACAACGATAATACTAAGATATTATAAAAATTGCAATGTTAAAAGATCATATATGATATCATATTAATGTTTATGATTATTTTATAATTTAATTACAATTATTTCACCATTAAACAGGAGGTTAACATACCCCAACCAAGGAAATGTACATGGCAAGGGTTTATTTCACAATCTCTTCATTATTCGAGGTTGTTTATACGAAATTATCTACTGGGACCTCTTTATCATCCATATCCATGTTTCTGAAAAATGTATTTCAAATCATCCTTGATATTTTACAGAATATAGGTTAAAGTCATTTGTACCATTTTTTGAATTTTTATAAGTGGTTTATAAAGGAATCTTTCCATCATTTTCCAAACAAGGTCCTTTTTAACGTTTTCGATGGAATTAAGTTAAGAATGTTTTTTTAAAACTTATACGGCGGGTGCGGCTATTTTTCGCGATTATAAAATTTTCAAAGCATCCCTTATAAGATTATAAGAATATTTTCAAATAAAATGTTTTATTTTATAAATATATGACTCTTAAATGATTTCAAAGTAGAAAGAGATATTTCTCTAAAAAGTGTTTTGATTTCATCTATGTCAACATCCTTTGATGGATTTTAAGTTTATTTGGAGTTGATTTATTATGACACAAAACTTCTATACTGTATTGATGGTTTTTTGATATGTTTGACTGTGGATGTGTTATTTTTATATCATTCATGGTTTAGGAAGAAATAATTGACATTTCGTATGCTATTTTTAATATGAATGTTTATGTTATGTTTAAAACTGTTCATATGAGGAATGAATTTGACTTAATAAGTGATGGGGGAGCCCGCTATAGCTCCTCGATGCATCAGTAGGTCTCATGAACAAACTAGTGTCTTGGAATAAGGCCTTGACAAGATCTTATTTGTAGTCTTGGCATGAGGCCTTGGATATGTGGTTATGATAGTCTGGCATTATGGATTCCATCATTATGAAAGTGGTTATTGATATTGCATGTGATTATTCGACTAGTAGAATATCCATGTGAATAAGTATATGGAATTATTTCATCTTATTTATACCATATTATTCTGATGTTCAATTTTTAATAGGATTTTGTTTTAGTTATACATTGCCTTAAATGTTTATGATTATATATGTAAGTTTTTGCTATATTGTTATCCTTACTGGGCATTTGAGCTCACCCCTATCTATGTTTTATTTTTCCCAGGATGTAAAGAAGTATTTTATGAATGACCTGAAGGGATAGTATGAGGGGATAAGATTGTGGACTATGGAGACTATATTTTTGCAGTTCTTCATTTTATGACGTAATGTAAACTTTATGAATATATCTAGTTATTCCAAGGCAACAAAACTAATCGGTCATTCGAGACTTGATCTTTCTTGTGATCATGCCAATGTTATGTAAAAATGAACCGACTCTAGGTAACTGGTGTCGGGGCGTTACAGTTGGTATCAGAGGAAGTTTAGTACACACCTTGGAAGCTAGATTTAGATAAACTCTAATTAGAGCACATAGACCTAAGATGGACTTTGAGGATTAGTATAGAAGAACGTTCTAGAATTTTGGTATTGTAGAGATTTTGTGATTTTTCTGAGAAATACATCCCTATCTGGATAAGAGCAGTTAGAGGCGGCTCTGGCACATATGTACCTAGGGGTAAAACCCAAAAACACCGCTTTGAGCTAGACTCGAATGGGAACTGGTGCACGACAATGGGCCTTACTGCACTCTTGGTTACAACACTCCCGGGGGATATGCTTAGGATAACTGTCATTTTCTTTACAAATAATTATGAAGGGTTTATGAGTATATACTTCCTCAAAGAAAACATTTTTTGATTATGGATTATATCCATAAATAGTTCAATTTATGATAAGTGTTTTAAAAGTATGGAATTGTGTATTTTGATTAATAAACTGATCTAGTTTATGGCATTGTTTAGAAATGGAACCTAGTGGAAGAAATGGAAACTGTATCAATGCATGCACTCCATGTAGGGATTTCCCTCCTTCTCAAGAAAATTATAGTGGAGCTCGTGATGCAACTGGTGCTGATCATCTTATCACCATACTAGGACAACTCACTCAGGTTATGAATAATATCCTTACCCATATGGAGCACCCTGACCATAGCATGGAGGATTAATGTCATATCGCTTCATGAGGCATCAAACACCAACATTCAATGGGAGTAAAAATCCATTAGTATCTGAGCAATGGAAAAGTTCCCTAGAGAAAATATTTCAGGCATTGGGGAGTAGTGAAAGGTAAATAGTTGTCATGGCAGTTTATCTCCTCACTGGAGATGCTGATCAATGGTGGTCATTAATTCAAAATAAGAATGTAGATGATGAAGTATCAAATATGGAATGGAGGGAGTTCAAATAGATTTTCTTAGAAAAATACTTTCCTCACGACCATCGAGCAGATATGGAAAGGAAATTTTTGAGTCTGAGACAAAAGGAGGATGAGAATGTCACAAAGTATGAGGCTAACTTTACAAGGTTAGAAAGGTATGCTAGAGATTATATACATAACTCAAAGAGTAATATTGATCATTTCATTGATGGGTTATAACCATTTCTCCGCCAAGAATTAGTCTCACAAACCTTCCTATCATACGAAGATATTGTCTCGTGTGCTATCATGATAGAAAAGGAATTCTCTAAGTCTTATGAATTTAAAGCAAAGAAAGAGAAGAAGAGATATACTGATCAATCTGGGAATGGAAATAAGGGGAAGAAGGGAATTTTTGAATATCAATCCTGTGGTAAATGTGGGAAGAAACACCCCGGTACTTTCTTAAAAGGAATGGGAGTCTGTTATAAGTGTGGTGAAAAAGGCCACCAAGCTCGTGATTGCAAGGGGAAGAAGGAAGATACTGGTGTCCAATGATACAATTGAAGGGAGATGGGGCATTATGCAAATGAATGTCCTAAGCGTCAGGGGAACTTACCTTAGAAAAGGCCAAGGGATCAAGGCCAAGCTTCTTTCATCACTACTGCTGAGTTAGAAGCTCTGAAAGACGTGGTGGCAGGTAATTTAATGGTTTCCTGAAGTTTAGCAAATGCATTATTTGATTCTGGATCATTGCATTGTTTCATATATTCCCAGTTTGATAAGAAAATTATATCTTTCCAATTTTATTTAACATGGGATTTTTCAGTTAAAACTACTAAGGGAAGTATCATTGCAACAATGTTTTGTGAATCAGTCACCATTAGAGCACATAAATGTTCTTTATCCGCTGATCTCATCGTCATACCTTTGATTGAGTTTGATATAATCCTCGATATGGATTGGCTTTCGGACCATGATGTGAAGATTTATTGTAAGAAGAAGGATGTTACAATTTTTGATTACGATGATAAGGAACACCTTATCTTTAGAGCAGAATCGTCACCACCTAATTCTTATCTAGATCTACCCCCAGTAGCTCAACTAAATTCAATTATTGGGGAGGAAGAGAATGAAAGGAATGTGGGTGAGGAAAGGAATGTTCAAATAGAGGATGTACCTATTCTGCAAGAATATGTAGATGTGTTTCCGAAAGATTTACCTGGACATCCTCCAGAACGAGAAGTTGAGTCTTCCATTGAATTAATTCCTGGATCAAGGCCTACATCGAAGTCCCCTTATAGAATGGCCACTGTGGAATTAGTTAAACTAAAGAAACAACTAGAGGAATTGAGTAATAAAGGATTTATTCTCCCTAGTGTTTCTTGGTGGGGAGCCCCTATTCTTTTTGTTAAAAAGAAATATGGATCTATGAGGTAATGTATCTACTACAGGGAGCTCAATGCTATAAAAATAAAGAACAAGTATCCCCTACCTCGCATTGATGATTTATTTGTCAAACTACATGTATATCAATACTTTTTAAATATTGACCTTCGATCTGGATAACATGAGTTGTGTGTGAAGAAGGAAACATTCTGAAGACAACATTTCGAACAAGGTACAGGTATTACGGGTTTATGGTAATGCCTTTTGGGCTGACTAATGCACCCTCTATATTCATCGATCTAATGAATAGTGTTTTCAATGAATACATCGATGATTTTGTGGTGGTATTTATTGATGATATCTTGGTGTACTCCTAATGATAGGAAGATCATGAAAATTACTTGTTCATTATCCTGAAGACTCTGCGAAGACATGAATTATATAGGAAGTTTATCAAGTGTGAATTCTGGTTTTAAGAGATTTCATTTCATGGGAATATTGTCTCTAAATATGGAATCTCTGTTGATCCTTATAAGACCATGGAAATCTAAGAATGGCCATCACCTATGAGTATAACTGAGGTACGCAGTTTTATTTGTTTGGCAGGTTATTATCGATATTTCTTCCAGAATGTTTCCCGATTGGCTAACCCATTAACGAAGCTCAAACGTAAAAGGGTTAAATTATTTTGGACAAAAGAATATGATGAATGTTTCGAATAACTGAAGAGAAGATTATTCAATGATCCTATATTTACTCTACCATCAGGGAATGATGGATTCGTTATTTATAGCGATGCATCGAAGAATGGAATTGTTTGTGTCCTTATGCAGAACGATAGGGTTATGGCCTATGCATCATTACAGTTGAAAATTAATGAGCAAAACAATCCTACTCATGATCTTGAGTTAGCAGCTGTGATCTTTTCTTTAAAGATATGTAGGCACTACCTCTATGGTGAAAAATGTGAGATTTATAATGATCACAAGAGTTTGAAGTATATTTTCTCACAAAAAGAACCCAACATGAGGCAAAGGAGATGGCTTGAACTACTCAAGGATTTTGATTGAACGATACTCTACCACCCAGGGAAGGAAAATAAGGTCGCAGATGCTTTGAGCATAAAAGATCATGGAGTTTTGAACATGATGAAAATTGAAAGGTATACTATTTTCATGGATCTAGTGAAGATGGATATGGGAATTACCATGGAAGGTGAAACATCAATACTTTTTCAAATGGTTAACAAACCATATTTACTAGAAAGGATAAAGAGATCTCATACCGATGATGAAGAGTTTCAAAAGAAGATTAAAGCGGTGAATTATGGGAGGTTGAATGACATTGGGTAAGAAGATGGAATTTTGAAATTTGGGATGAGACTTTGTGTTCCCAATATACCTGAACTAAAAATGGAATTGTTGGACGATGCACATAGTTCTAATTTGACTATACACCCTGGGAGCACCAAAATGTATAGAGACTTGGAGGAACATTTTTTGTGGGACAATATGAAGAGGGAGATTACTGATTTTGTGTCATGGTGTATGGTTTGTCAACAAGTGAATGATGGAAGGCAATAGCCTGGAGGATTCACGCAACCACTTCCCATACCGGAGTGGAAATGGAACAATATTACGATGGACTTTGTCATGGGACAACTAATGAATCCTATAAGGAACGATGAAATATGGGTCGTTGTTGATCGTCTTACCAAGTTAGCACATTTTCATGCTATAAAAGAAGATTTACCACTTGAACGTCTAGAAAGACTATATATTAATGATGTTGTTAGACTTCATGGAGTACCCCTATCTATTGTTTTGGATTGAGATCCCTGTTTTACATCAAGATTATGGAAGATTCATCAGAAGGCCTTTGATACTGAACTTCATTTGAGAACTGCTTACCACCCTAAAACATATGGACAATCAGAACGGACTATTCAAACCTTAGAAGACAAGTTGAGATCTTGCTCACTTGACTTTCAGGGTATGTGGGATCAATATTTACCTATAGTAGAATTTTCCTGTAATAGTAGCTTCCATTCAAGTATTTGGATGGAACCATATGAAGCGTTATACGGAAAGAGATGTCGTACACCAACCTATTGGGATGACGTTGGTGAAAGAAAACTTGTAGGCCCAAAACTGGTAGAGGAAACGATGAAAAAGGTGAATGCAATCCATGACCACATCAAAGATGCTCAAAGTAGGCATAAGAGCTATGCTGACAAGGGAAGAAAGGATTTGGAATTTCAGGTGGGAGATCATGTTTTCTTGAAGGTATCTCCATGGAAGGTAGTTATACGTTTTTGAATGAAAGGTAAATTGAGTCCCAGGTACATCGGTCATTTCGAAATTCTAGAACGAATTGGGGTTGTAGATTACAGTTTGGCAATGCCGCCAAATCTCTCCAAAGTACACGATGTGTTCCACGTATCACTGTTGAGGAAATAAATGCCCAACCCAATGCATGTACTCACCTATGAGGAATTAGAACTAGAACTCGATCTGTCTTATATCTAAGAGCTCGTCAAGATTCTTGATACGAGAGAACAAGTACTAAGAAACCAGACGACTCGTCTGGTAAAAGATTTGTGGAGAAACCATAAGATGGAAGAGGCAACATGGGAACCCGAAGAACTTACGATGATCAACCACCCGTGTCTTTTCATATGGTAGTTTTCTAGAAATTTCAAGGACAAAATTATTTGAAGGAGGGAAGAATGTAACACCCCAATATTCCATGGTACGCTTCCCATTGAATAATACAGTAGTGTGTGTTGTACGCAACTTTGAGTTCTAACACACACACCACAACTAATCAAACTATCCATTATGAGTAGTAATAACCACTTTTTGATGTTTTATAAATTTCATCTCTCGAAATTGATGTCATTTTTGGATTAGGAATATCGAAATTAGCCTAGGGTAAAATTTTGTAACTTTTCGGATAAAATTTATATTTTGATGAATAGTAAAAATTATGAAATTTTAATTAAAAACAACATTTTTAATCGAAATAATTAATAGTGATAAATTTTGAATTTTGTGGTTTTAAAGTATATTTAGAATATATTTTTACCATTTAATACAATGTTGGTCATTGGAAAATATTTCACAATTAAACCGGATATGAATAAGTGCCAATCTTTTGATAGTTATTATCTATTAAAAACACGCTTTTTGTTTTAACAACGTGAATTAATTTCAAATTAATTTTTGCCACTTATATTTTTTGAATTTTGAAAAATGGATTCGATATTTGGAATCAGGATTTCAAAATTGTGTAAATAGGTAACTTTTATTTTTAAACATTTTGAATAATTACTTCGGTAAAAATTTTATTTACCATGGTTAAAGGGTAAATCTGGTAAATAAGGGTAAACAAATAATATTATAATAATTAATTAATTACCCTAAAACATGTCTTAACCTTATTGGTTGATACTCTTCCTACCATGGTCATATTTGGGTCGATTTTGGGACCTCATGGAGCCACTTGTAAGTGATAATGACACTTTATATTAATTAAGTTAAACTAAATACAAAAATGACAAAAGCATATATCTTATAGAAAAACAATTTTTACATAGAGTTATATATATTGGATTTTAGACTATAAATATTCATTAGAAATATAAAAATATTTCCTACATAATGGTACTTTATTTATAATTTTTAGACATTTAATAAGTAATATTATTTATGACACTATAAGGACGCAGTATTTTCCTTATTAATGAAAGAATCAAATAATTGGTATTATAAATGTTAAAATTAATATAATTTTAAAGTAATTATTACATAAATGAATTTTATTTCTTTATATGACATTATAGGATTTCTTAAATTAATTTGGTTTGAATTAATAAATATTTTAAGACTTTACCAAAAATAAATTATTGAATAGTGTCAAAATTCACATAAATGAGTTTTTAAAACAAATGTTATATTATTATTTGATATTAAATTCATAAAAATCTAAGGTTCTGCCAAGAGACTTATATAATGATAGTTTTATCATTAATTGACCAATTTGGGGTCTCTTGGATGTATATGGTATGTTTATTAACTATATAATATAAAAATACAATGTGACATGGTAAGTGTCAAACTAATTAACTAAGAGTTAAAACTAAAGGATATGATTAATATAATTACCCAAACCGGTCTATATTCTATTGGTCAAGTGTTTTTCGACCCATACCCACATTAACCTTTAAAATCCACTTTTGAGGCATTAGAAACCTAATATTAATTTATTATAAAATAAAATTTCTAGATTTTCCAAAGGTGCCCCTTACCCCTCTTATAAATGGGAACTCCCCCTTCTCATTAATTCACACATTCCAAGCCTTTTGGCTCGGCCAAACCCGGACCATATACTCTCTCAACTTCCCTCACTACAACCTAGAGACCTTAGTTTGATTATAAATCCAACCTATGGATCCCTTTTTATCAAATCAAATGGAAGAACTCGAAGAAGATGTAATGTTTTCACCACCCTTTTTCAAGTTCCTTTCTTCTTCAACTTATTCTTTCTTTGTTATTCCCATTCTAAAATAATAACTCCATTATATTATAAATACTATTATGTTATTATAAATATTGTACAACCATATTCAGTATTCTATGCATCCTTTGAATGACATGTCACCATACGTGCGTACGTACGGCTTACCGTCTCCACATCGTGGTGTAATTGTTATTCAATAAATTATTATTTGGATGGGTATAATAATGATGTGTAATTCATGTAAATAATAAATATAACATGATAATGATTTTTTATATATGATATGTTATCCAATTATATATTATTTTAATATCAAAAAAATGATATTGTCACTCGTGCGTACGTACGGACTACCGTCTCCACGAACGCGATGAGATTCATTCTCCATCGTATCCATTCAAGTATAATTATCATTTGATGAATAATAATAGCAGTTAAAGACATGATATAATTCTGGATGTGAATAAGATACAACCTATCCATAACAAACACAGCTTATGTATCAAAACATATGAAAGAAAACGAGTAAGTTAACACCCGAAATGACGATAATACTAAGATATTATTAACAAAGCAATGTTAAATGATCATATATGATATCATATTAATGTATACAATTCTTGTATAATTTAATAACAATTATTTCACCATTATACAAGAGTTTAACATACCCTAACCACAGAAAAGTACAAGGTAAGTGTTTACTTCACAATCTCTTCATTATTCGAGGTTGTTTATACGTAATTCTCTATTTGGACCTCTTTATCATCCACATCCATGTTTCTTAAAAATGTTCTTCAATAAATTATATCTATTTTAGATAATATGGTTTAAATTCATTTATACCATTTTTTGACTTTTTATAAGAGGTTTATAAAGGAATCTTTCTGTTGTTTTCCAAACAATGTCCTTTTTAACCTTTTCGACAGAATGAAGGTAAGAGTGTTTTTTTAACTTATACGATGGGTGCAGCTATTTTTGGCCATTATAAAATCGTTGAATCTTCCCTTACAAGCATAAAAGAATATTTTCAAAGAAAATGTTTTATATTATAAATATATGACTCTTAAAAGATTTAAAAATAGAAAGAGATATTTCTCTAAAAAGAGTTTTGATTTCATCTATGTCAACATCCTTTGATAGATTTTATGTTTATTTGGAGTTGATTTATTATGATACAAAACTTCCATATTATATTGATGTTTTTGTGATATTTTTTACTGTGGATGTGTTATTTTTATACCATTCATGGTTTATGAAGAAAGTATTGACATTTCTAATTCTAGTTTTAATACGAATTTTTATGTTATGTTTAAACCTGTTCATATGAGGAATGCATTGGACTTAATAAGTTAAGGGTGGAGCCCGCTATAGCTCCTCGATGCATCGGTAGGTCTCATTAGACAAACTAATGTCTTGGCGTAAGGCCTTGACAAAATCTTATTTTTAGTCTTCGCACGAGGCCTTGGCTATGTGGTTATGATAGTCTGGCATTATGCATTCCATCATTATGAAAGTGGTTTTTGATATTGCATGTGATTATCCAAATTGTAGAATATCCATGTGAATATGTATATGATATTATTTCATTTTATTTCTGCCATATTATGCTGAAGTTCAGGTTTTAAAACGCTTTTGTTTTAGTTATACATTGCCTTAATTTTTTATACTTATTTAGGAAAGTTTCCACTATATTGTTATCTTTATTGGGAATTTGAGCTCACCACGTTCTATGTTTTATTTTCCCCAGGATGTGAAGAAGTATTCTATGAATGACCTGTAGGGATAGTATGAGGGGATAAGATTGTGGACTATGGAGACTATATTGTTGTAGTTTTTCATTTTATGATGTAATGTAAACTTTATGAATATATCTAGTTATTCCAAGGATACTAAACTAATCGGTCTTTTGAGACTTGGCCTTTCTTGTGATCATGCCAATGTTATGTAATAATGCACCGACTTTGGGTAACTAGGGTCGGGGCATTACATTTATGATTATAAATTCACTAATATGACTTAAATCTACTATATATCATGCAAAACTACTATTCTTATGATATTTAAGAATTTTTTAAGGTATGGTAGAAAAAAAAATTCAATGTTTTCTAAATATATATGGATCTTATAACGGATCTAAATATAAGAGTAGTGTCTATGTGTGATATCATGTGAAAAATATAATAAATAATGAATTTATTATTCAATAGACACCAAAGAAAAATGGTGTATCTATTTGGAATAATTATATATTGGTGGATATGGGAGGAACACTATTATCATAGCATCATACCTCATCGTAGTTTTAGAGAAAACCCAAAATAGCTTCTACCTATATTATCAAATCTATTAATAGCATGGAAAATAAATTCAACACACCATATGATAATTTATTCAGAATGAATCAAACAGAATAATGATAAATTTATTTAACAACCCAAAAAAATTCAAGATCAGGAGAATAAATATTTACATGTTCTAGGAGAGGGGTGATGACGTAATATTCATGGGATATATATATGATTTAAGGACATATATATGTTATAATAAAAATAATGAGAATCTATGATGCAATTATTCAAAAAATATAAATTCATTATATTTATCATCAGCGGATAATTATTATATTTACTATTATTAATGGGAATTCATTTGAGGTAATTTGATGTAAAATAATGATAAACTACTTTTATCAAAACTCAACTACTGATTTCAAAATTTACATTGTTGACTAAGTAACAATTCGATAAATATTTGTGTTTCAAAGTAATTAAAATAAATTCCTTGAAAAATTTATTTGAGATACAATAAATAGTGTGAAATACCAAATATTTATAATATCCTCCAATAATATCAAAATTATCTAATATGATTAAATAAATAATGTTCAAGATGAATTTTAACTTGAGAACCAGAAATTAGAGATTCAGGAAGATAAAAATAAAATTAATAATAATTATACATGGGAATTTATATAATGATCCAATGATAAGAAGGTTTCAGGTATGATACAGATCTTAAAAAATGAAATCAATGAGAAATGAGATGTACCATATAATAAATATCATCGTTTATGGCAGGGGTAAAATCAAAAAAATGTTATATATGTCATTGAGACTATTTCTATAGTTTCAATGATCAAAATTACTAGTTTTATTCTTTTGATACAGTCTCAAAGAAAACAATTCATTGTAAATATGTATAAAGACGCCATTTCTTGTTGATAGATATTATGATGTGTTTAATATAGAATAACTAGAACGATTCATTCTTGGTGGAATTTTTCCTGATATATACATGGAAAATGAATCAAATTATATGATAAAAAAGGATTATTGAACATGGAATTTAAGTTTATATAAAATATTTATGAGTATAGGGTTTAATAGTGCAAAGGTTGACATTAATATCTTCTATGTGGGAGAAAAAAGCGACAAACCCTTTGTAATTATTCTTGAAACTAGGAGGAATCATGTGATGAACTTTAACTCAAAATAAATAACCTGTATTAAGATATTAATGATCCATTTTATTTTGGTTAGTTTATGTGTTGACTCGGTTTGTCCTTAAAGTGCTTTTGAATATTAAAATGATTAATTTAATAGAATGTAACTGAGTCAATAATAAAAATTTCATCCCAAGGAGGCTCGATGTAATTATAATAAAAATATTAAATATATTATATCATGTATTAACATTTTATCCATAATAATGGAATATATCACAAACATAATCATTGATATGGAATTTGAGACCTCCATTAAATTTGTAATATTGGTTTTCCCCAAGGAATGAAATAAACATTGCACATATCTATTGTATAGGTTAATATTATTACATTAGGATTAATAAATAAATCATTTAATAAATCTAGTTATTTAATATTTAGTTTTTCCAACCTAATCCCCTCCATTTAAACATAGTTTTGGGAAAATACTATTAATATCCACATAACCCAATTGATTTAGAGAGGTTCCATTAAAAGATAGATATGGTGAATTTCAACTGGTTTTTAGATCAATATTGGATATTGCGGTGTTTTTCTTCACCAACGGATTTTTTGGATATCTCGAATTATAATGGCATTGAATATTTTTCCTTATGGGATCAATTAGAAAATGGAGCTTGAAATTTGATTATGTTGGATTTAACACCCATTTTATTATCATATAAAAATTATGACTCAATTTTTTTTAGAAATTGATTTATAGGTCAATCATGGATTTTCATGATATGGTTTTATCCTTCTATTATTATGAATTGATATTGTTTTTTATCATTTATTATCTAATTTTTTCTAATATTTAATCAAAGTAGATAGATTCTTTTATGAGTAATGGTCGATGTTCATTTAAAATGTTTGGGATTTATTCTTATCCCACCTTTCTGTTCAATTTTTCATCATAAATACTCCATTTATCAAGAGGTTTGAAAACACATGGTGAATGATCACTGAAAAAACATCCATTGGCCCAATAGGTCATTATATTGGGATCTTAATTGAGATTGATGGCATAATTTCATTGTGTAATGACATCGATGGATTTGTAATTTTATTGGTAGGTCTCATTTTATCAGTTTTCACATTTTGGAGATTAGTTTCAATACATTACATTTCTTAATGGGTGGGGGTGTTTGGAATCTTTCCAAAAATGATGAATCAAATTCAATTAACTCATATACCCATTTTGACACCTATGTGTGTACCACTAAGGTAAATATACAATGAATGGACTAGGTACATGGGAACAACTAGCTATATGGGAATCCCATGTACATATGAAAAACTAGGCACCTTGGAATGTCGGTTGTACATGGGCATAGAGAGTATGAATGGGCATGATATAGAGTACCCATGGATGGGTAAAAATACATGGTCATTGGTCCGAGTACTGAAGTAGTCTTGGGGAAGATTAAAGAAGAATTTAATTCCCTATAATGTCCATGTAATGTTTCTATGGAATGTTGGGTCCCTTATTCAATTCAGTGTAGGGAAGTATCTCTAAGGTGTTATCCCTTATTTCAACGCAACGATGGAAAAGTGTAGAATCATGTACTAAGAATATAATGTGATACCCTATATGAAATTAGTATCAGATAGAGTAAATAATTTTCCTATGTATCACATGGTGTGTTCCTCATCATTTATTCTTCCCAAGGTATATTTTGGAATAATGTGACCAATATTCCAATGAATTCTATCACCTAGCTAGTGGGGTTTCCCTAGGTTGGGTTTGGATTCCCGCATAATCCCTTGGTGAGACACCCTATTGAGGAATTAATATCATCATAGTTCCAGAGTGAACTTATTAATGGAGAGGTTGTATGAGAATGATCTCTTTAATTAGATTCATCAATTTTATCACAGTAATATAGTGTATTATACCTGATAAGTGTTACCTTGAATCCTAGTGTAGAATCATAGGTTAGTAGTATTTTTGTGAAATATCTTTGAGAATTGGTGTCTATCATGGGTAAACCATTGTTGTATTTCTATGTCACATAGTCTTTAAGACATACATTATTGATGATGCAAAAAATTCTCTCTATTGATGCTTTATGATTTTTGATTTCAGGGAGTTAAGCTAGGTAATTTACTTCTAAAGTGTACATAAGATTTCCCTCACACATCATTTCATATGAAAATGATAATCCTTATGAAATATTACCTAGAGATCATAGATTAGGTGGATCATAGTTGAGTTAGAGAGACCATGGTCAGTTATGGGTGTTTTATTTAACATTAGTCACACCCTTGTGAAAGGGTTGCACTCTATTATATTTTGGGGTGGGATTTTATTAAACCCTTTATTTCTTATCATACATATACCATAATATGATTTTTTATATATTTGTATGCATGAATTATGTTATTAGGTTTCATACCATGTATTACCTTATTTTTGTTTGGATACATGTTCTTTTTATAGGCACCCAATGCTAAGGCCTCACATGTTTTTTCTATGCATACTAAATAATTATCCCCAGACCCTAGAATATTTTATGTGGGATTATGTTGTCATACAATGATTACTACATGCTATATTGTCCCTAGTGGGTAGGGTCTTGATAGAGTGGTTTTATAGGAGGATCGTTTTAAGACTGAGGTTATGATATTTTCAAGTTGTGTTGTTTGTTTTTTGTAAAAGGGAAAAATATTAAAGATTCTAGAGTTAGTCTTTTAGAATATTGAATATAGTGTTTTTGTGGTAGTCAATGTATCCACTCATGAAAATCTTGATATCCTTCCAGTGGAATCTGAACATTTAGGTACTAGATTCAGGGAAAAAATTGGTTCATGTATCATGTTTGAATGAGTTATGGATTCCTTGTCTTTATTGAGTCATATCACTAAATATACTATTTTATTCATAGTGTGTATTTTCCTTTTTCTATATGATTCCATAATAATATTCAACTAGGATACAATATTAGGATCATGGAAATGGTCTTCCTAGTGAAGGGCATTAGAAGAGGGACACGTTTATGTGGTGGTATAACAATTAGGTTTTCTTGTCTTACTTCTACCTATTGAGAATAAGGTTACCCTATATTTATTGGAAGACATTGTGTATTGTTTGATCACAAATTAGTAGTTTCAAAACAATATACTCCTCATGTATAATGGTTATCCAATCCCCCATGTATCTGATGAATTCCTTGAGGTTTTTTGGTGAGTTTTCCAAAATGTTTGGACCATCCAAATCAGACAGTGGTCCTAGTGTTGTTCCTTTATCATGGATCTATAAGGTGACGGTAGGGTCTAGGGACAAAGATACATTATTTGGAGACTACTCAAATGTAGTGTAAACTTATATTCATTGATATATTATTCCCTATCATGTTTCGAGTGGTGAACATCTAGGATATTTTGGAAATTTAGACTTCAAGATGGATAGTTTCAGTGTACACATCAAGGTTCAGTGATCTCACATGCTATACCAGATATACAGTTTGAGACACATCCATTTTATCACATACCCTAAAGTATGGATTTCACTATGATATTAGGGTTGGATTGATATCGATTTTATATCATATTTATTAACAAGATATCAACTAAGCCTCTATAGTGGAGAGATTCTTGATAGATCTGTTGTCAGTATTTATAGCTATTGGTCGTCATCTTATAATAGCGACATTAGCTGCTAGTAGTTGATGATATACAAAATGATATATGAATTAGATATTAATTAGGTTATAGTATAAGGATATGGGTTCTTCATTTTAATGAATTTTGGATGGATCTAGTCAGTAAATGGAGTCTATGTGTTTCTCCTTGGATAGAATTGAACATATCATATGTGATAGTTCGACAAACTATGTATCATTAATGAGGATGTTAATGGACCACATAAAAAAGGATAATGGAAACCTTCAAGAGTTTAGTAGAGAATAAAATTTAGTATTAGATATAGGGGTGTAATAGTATGTGGTCAATTTTTTTTTCCATCCCCACCACAATGCCCAATTTGTCCATGCCATGCTCAGGGAGATGCTGGTCAGGGATCTGATAAGCTACATGCATGGGATAATTTGACCTAGAGGCTCTAAGGATGATTTATGATCTGATCTGTGTCTTATATAATATAGAATAATCATGTATAGACAAAAATATATGACATTATATTCCTTCCACAACCCTTTTAATTGATCTATAGATTATTTTTCTGACTGATTCTCAACCATTTTACTAAGACACTACAACCATAGAAGGTCCAAAAATCACCTAGTTATTTCATAGTTGTGATCGGATTCATGGAATACATGGATTCATATGGTTTATGTTTTTCCTCATAATTAATCATTATTATATAATTTAGTTTATGGAAATATATCCCTGGTTTATTCAAAGATAGGATGATTTAGACAGAGGATGTGGTGCATCCAAGTTAATGGGAGGCGATTTTCCTTTATCAATGAGAAGGAATACCCTGAAGAGAAGGGGGGAATTATGTATACAATAATTCAGTCGATTAATAATTATTTGTATCATATAACCCTTGAAATAATTGATGTTATGATTTAGTATTTTCCTTCAGTGGTGGAAGTGTATCGCCTTCTCTATGGATGTATCAGGCATTCCTCCTCACTAAAAGGTTGAATAATTCATTGATGTGAAACCTGTTACCCCAAAAAAATCTATGATACTATATCAGATTTCACTAATAAGGAACTGTGAGATGAATTTTTAGTTGGAGCATTTACTAGGAAATAGTTTTTTCAGACATAATATTTTCCATTAGGAATTGTCAATTTTGTTCACATAGAAGGTGGGTGAGATCCTGAGGTTGTATGTTGTTTACTATGTTCTAATCTAGTTGAATATAAAGAATATGTGTCCATGTAAATGAATTGAAATCCACTTAAACAATTTTAAATGTGAGATATACTTATTCATGTATGACAAAAAATCGGGCTATCACTAGTTCATAGTTTTAGATAATGATATACCTTATACAATATTTTGATTTCTATATGGTCACTTGGAGTATAGAGTGATTCCCATCAGAATTATGAACCCCATAACAGTTTTTATGGGAATAATGAACTTGATCAACCATTCATTGAGGAATTAGTTTATGGTAGTGTTCTTCAATTATATATTTGTTCACTCAGAATCTGAGGAAAATCACATGAGATAGTTTAGGATTGTTGAAGTTATATTATGAGATAACCCAATTTATGGGAATACCTTGATGTTTTAGTTATTGATTAGTGAATTTCACACCCCATGACATGTCATCTTATAAGAGGAATAATTGAGGACCCAAAGAAGGTTGCCAGAGTGCTTTCTTTGGATCAATCCAAGAGTATGATAGAGGTGTAACACTTCCTGAGTATTGAAGGATAATATAAGAGTTTTGTTAATTATTTCTATAGAAACTATCACCTTCAACTGATTTGACGTGATATGGGAAGCATTTTATATGAATTGAGTGGCACACGTAGAGTTTTTAGTAGTTATCGAGCATGTCGATTTGTAAGACAATATTGGTACTTCTAGAAGAGGGTGTTTAGCTTCTACTATACTATAATACCTTTAGATAGTAGATGGGATTTCTTCATATTCCTAGATTATAGATGATTGACTATGGGTCCAAGTTGTTGAATGCCCATGATAATAATTAAATTACCTATGATCGGGAGTTTGTAGATGCGCTCTTCACCAAAAATATGCAGGTACCCTTCTTTATGGGTGATTAGTTTATTATGTAATCTTACAATAGGAAACTCATGTATTTAATTTTATATAATGATCTCGAATTGATACAGTATATATTGTTATATTTTCATATGTATTATGACACTAAGAATGTATGAACTCTGTATAAGTGGAATTTAGTGGCTTATTATCTTAGTTAGGGATCTTGTTCCCAATTATTGAGTTTTGTGTCAGAGAATTTTACCGCAATGATGTAATCCTTTGAGTATGAGGATATATCATATTACCTATGATAAATTGTTTTTACAACTATTCTTATTCATCATGTTAGGTAGGATCATCATAAAGATATTGATTATGAGACCTTCTTTTTTTATTTAGCCAATGGATATTCTTCTACTAGATTTTATTGATATTGGGATCATGAAATTATATTTCAAGGATAGATGATGGTATAAGTAAAACAATTAGAGGTGATATTGATGGGGTTTTATACACCCCCTTATGTGTACATTATGATTTGGAAAAGATATACACTAACCTTTTTTGTCAGTTCTTGGGGTTAAGGATGAAGTAGTGTGTAGCTACATTTTTTTCAAGGTGACAGAGTTTTCAGTAGGTGATGGATGAGGATATGGTTCCAATGGGTTTGGATCAACTTATTGATTTTCTATAGTGGATGTGGGATGGTATCTCTAGGTACTCTTTGAAAGGTATTCTTTAATATTATATTGGAAAAAATGCTATATAGGTGGTCAGAGGCAGACTCCCAAAAGCACCCCCAATCATAACCATTAAAGAGATGAGTTCAATATAGATATTAGGATTACCATATATATTGGATCTATTTCAGATAATTCGAGTTCCCTCAACAATAATATCATACAATAAATCTCTATTGACGTCCTAATTTTGGAGAGGGTTACATGTGACATATGGGACTCATTTGATTTTAAGAATAGCTTTCCACCTCATGAGAGACATCCATACTATGTGGAATATTAATTTCATGGATAAAATGCTTCATCCTTTTATGGTAGACATTGTCTACCATTAAACACCATTTACAACTCCTCTATTGTTATGGAAATATTTGAGACTTTATTTGGGAGACACTTCCAGTCACCACTATACTATGATGTTCCATGGGTTATCACAAGTGGTCCCAAAGTTGGAGAAGGTGTTGATAAATAAATTATATATCATTGATGATCAGATGATGAAAACTAAGATCCATCATAATTCTAATGTGGTCTGATGATGTAGGCATTTGGAGTTTGATGATGGAGTCCATGTGTTCCTAAATGTATCACCTCGGTGAGGATTACAATGGTTGGGACTGGGTGGAAAGATATCTCAAAGATTCATTGGCCCTTTGGAGAGACCATGGGGGGTTGGTGCGGGGGAATACCTCTTTTAACTAATATCATAGATAGACTCTCTACATGATGTATTCCATGTTTTAGAGCTCAGGTGTATTGTGCATGATCCATCTCTTATTATCAATAGAGCAAATTTAGGCAATAGTGGTGGATATACTATTATAGAGTACCTTATAAAAATTGAGTATTTGAAGAGTACGATACATTATCAGCATTTCATTCACTTAGTCCAACTATAGTGGCATGATAACAATATTCGGAATTGAACCAGATAGAAGGAGACCTTTATTCATGTCCTAGACCACCAACTTTTTTGATAGTCTATTGGATTATCTAGATGATAATCCTTGGAGAGTGGAGAATATAATTATTATATTTTTTATATTATAACCTGGGAAAATCTAATGCAAAAACATTGATCTCAGGAAAGGTGTCATCAGTGAATTTTGGGGGCCTAGAAGGCTTTGTGTTGATATAATAAAAATATAAAATATATTATAGTATTCATGTATAGGTTTTTGAAATAATTGAATAAATCACCAAAAATGACATGGATAGAAAATGTGTGAATAAATTGAATATATAATTTTGGTTTTACCCTATGCAATAGATAAAATTTTCATAGATTTGGTGGTTCGATTATGTATAGTTGTCAGTAAAAAAATAAATATATATATTTATATACTTATTTAATAATTATCAATTATTTATTTGATTTATGTAATCTCACTCCACTTTATATAAACCCATTTATGAAAAATTAGAGTTCTAGAAACAGATCCATAGAGATTTGGAGAGGTGATGTTGGAAGGGAAAGTTGTGAGATTTTAACATGTTCATGGATTGGTAGTCTGTACTGAGGAGTTGTTCTTCACCAACATAGATCATTTATCTCCCCAACAACAAATATAATGAAAAACGTTTAATCAGTGATGGATCCAAAATCATGGTAAGATTTATATGATATATATAGATGTTGTTTAATTTTCTTCATTTGAACATGGATTAATTTCTATAAAAAAATTTCAAAGGTCAATTATCAATTTACTGAAATTATTTTTATCATTCAGTAAATATGAATTGGATTTTTTTAATCCTTGACTATAATATTACTTCATCACACTTATGATAATGAATTGTGTCTATCCAAAAAAATGGTTTTGGTTTATCCCACATGTTATTATTATATTCCATTATCCCCTCATTATTTTAGATACTATCAATGGTATTCCATTTATTGGTTTTTCAACAAATACAAAGTGAACAATAATTGTGTAATCATTTTTTTCATATAATATCATTACTATGAATTTGGATTCCAGATCAAAAACATGGTTGTTGTGTATAATGATGAATAAGGATTTCATATAATACTTAAACATATCATTTTGATGGTTTTGATGATCTGGTGATGTGGTGAGACAAAAAAATTCTCAATAAATAGAGGTATCTCAAATATATCCACTAATGATTAATTGAGATCAGTCAACATTGATCCGTGTTCAATTTGTGTGATTTATTAAAAATCTATTTGTACTGTATGAATGGGAGAGATGAATGATGGGTACATCAATTTTGTTAAATTGTTATGTCACATAGTGAATAGTTCAGGAACACACACCTTGAAGTCCCATTGATAAAACAACTAGATTTTCCATAAAAAGTTAATATAAAAACCATTTATTTCTTATATACACCATATAACCCATATTTATTGGCTCTTCATGTACCCCTATGTTATATATCAATAGACATGTCCTAGTCTAAGGGGAAGACTCAGTACCTGAGAATAGGAATCTATATTAACCTAGAATGATACAATGACATTCCCAGGGTACACATGCATGACTAATTTATAGCGGTATGGCATATATTAAAAGGTCTTGGGATGATGTATATAGGAATGTGGCTGAGTATTCATGTAGTCCCTAGGCAGACGAGACACAATGGGTATACTCTTAACATTCCCTATACTATTTCCATGGTATTTTTATTCCATACTTTATACAGAGAAGATAGGTATTTGTATAGTTTTTTCCTTATTCCTTCCCTATTATGGTATACTAAGGCATCACATCCTGAGAATAGGAATTGATTACCTCTATCGGGTTATCATGGAATAGTGTTTCTAATCCCATTGTGTGGACCAAGATGTGATACTATATAATTTTGGTTGAAATGGCCCAAAGGACTATATTTATTATTATTATTATTTATAATACACCTTTCAAGGGGCGAGTTGGATCCCTTACCAGGCCAGAACGCTCAGAGAAAATTACATGACCCATAGGTATTAGATGAAATCACTCAGACAAGACAACTTGGAACTCCTCCTCACCAACATATGTAATGATATCAGCACTCCACCTTCGTATGGTTGTTCGGCTAGCTGTCCTATGCAAAGATGCATAGGCCTATTACTGATGGAAAATCCTTACCCTCTCATTCTTCCAATTCTGGTTAGCTCTGCTCTAGTGAATGTGGATACTGTGAATCCCCATATGATGACTTTTCCATTGTAGTTTGACTAGTCCATTGGTATTCATGTGGCCCAAAGGCCACTCCACCTTCGCAGGGATGATCAGCTAGTTGTCCTATACAAAGCTGTCCAGGCCTAGTACCGGTGGAAATGGAATACCCTATCGTTCTTCTAATTCTGGTTAACTCAGCTCTTCTGAATGCGCCTACCCTGAATCCTCATTTGAATCCTTTTCCTTTGTAGTCTTACATTTACATCTTCATTCATGTGTCCTAAAGGCCTTGGGGTGGCCTTAAGGCCTTAAGGTTTCCCGAAGTACATAATAATCAACTAGCCCATATTCATTGAGTGTCCTGAAAGCCTTGTAGTACCTGAGGACCAAACAGGTCACCCAAAGGCCCAGATGGATGAATTGGCCCAACTATTATAGTACCCACTACAGTGCTGCTATAGTGCTGTTACAACATCCCAGAAATACACCTCCACCCGGATTTGATATCGGGTCCCTTGGATGCACCTACCGAGTCATAAACAACTCGGTTGAGGCTCATGGGTTGATCCTATATAATTTATTCTTCCATATGTTGGGGAATTTACCTTAAGAAAAACAAACCAAGTAGTTTGATACCCTACCTAACAATTCTACTCCAGGTAGGTTCAGGAATCCTTTGTAGGCCCTATGAGAGATCCCATATCATTTTTATCAGTGTATTTATAGTTATAGTGTGTCCATATTAATGGTGCAGCTGGATGAGAACAAAAACTCTATTAATTCCCATCAGAGTTATTAGAATCCATATTTTAGTTCACTCGGACGAGCATTCCCATGAGGCTTTGAGAAAAATCATAGGATGTAAGTATGGTTATCAACATGATTTTAAGATTTTTTATCTTTGTAATATTTATAATTTCAACTTAACATATTCTGATAGTCACAAAATAATTATTATGAGCTAACATAACGCTCTTAATGAAATATTTTTACTGATATTAGGGTATAGTAGTAGGTATTGGAATGGTCACATCAACACTTGATCTTCCCATAGATTTCATTTATTCTGAATATGACATGACTTTTTATGTTTTCGTAGGAGGAACATGAGTATTAAAAGCATAGTTAATCTAGAAAAATCATGGTAGGTTCTTGGTTTTACATTTAACAACACCCCCTCCTTAGCTGGTTGGACCCATTTACAGTTTTTCATGGGCTTGTATTTATCCCTTTATGATTTACCATAATTATGTCATACTCATCTATGGGATATAGTTGTATTCATTCATTCTATATTAGTGTTATTTTACCATTCAACAATGTATTAGTTGTTGGACATATGTGTGTTTATTGTTACCTTTGTCCAATGCCTCCCAGGCATGTGTTATGTCTACTCGATTCCTATCATCATCCCCTAACCTATAAGATGTCATTTTGGTGTGTCAAACTCATATAACTATGTATTATTTAATCCCTAGTGGGTTAGGTCATGATAAATTATGTGTCTTGGTGGTCCATCCTAAATTCAATTGAAAATGGTGGAGGTGTCAGTTGTTCTCAATTGATACATGGTCAATATTTTAATGATTCTTAAAAAAATGTATTGGAGAATATAAAAAACACCATCATATAAAATATTCTATAATTTTGATAAATTTTATCTTAGATTAATATTATTTTAAACCTTTTGAATTTATCAAAAGATTAGTTTAAATAAATTATCTTTAATGTATTTATTGAGAAACTGACCAAATATGATTGAGTGGATCACTGAAGATGAGATTTATATAAATGATTAAATAATATATAAGGATGTCTTATTTTTGGTGTGGTTATCCATTAAAATGGAGATGTCAAATATGAAAAAAATATATTTTTGAGGATTGTACGTGAAATTGGAATCTAAAAAATATAGGATCATAAACATATTATAGTATTCTAAGGGGAGTATTAAAAATACAATTTTCAAGTTCCTTATTTCAATATATGAGTTATTAAAGACACATTGTAGTGTAGATTAATATTTTATTGATTATACATAAATATTCAATAGGAGATAAAAGTATAAACCATGAGGATCTAAGGCCAGATTGAGAAATTTATTTACAATTTCATAAGGAAATTTCTAATTTTACAAGATTAGAAATATATACATAAATATGAAATATAGGCTGATATTTAGTTAATAGATATTGTGGTTGTGGTGAAACAAATCATATAGTGAACAGTTTATATCAAGAGGGATTTATTTGAGTTACAATACAAAGATCTATGTCCAAAACATGTGTTTGTGTGGTCATTTTGTGTTCATTATGAAAGGATTTGTGTAATGGAGATTTTATTAAAACATGGATATAGAATAAAATATTAAATTTTATGTTGTAAAAAAATTATAACTGTTTAGGGATATATATATGATATATCTTCATTAACTATATCCTTAAAATGTTATAACTAAAATAATAATTTTGGTTGAACTATTCTTTGGTAGTGATCTACATATGAATAAATTGTGCACTTCTGTCATTCACTTCTCATGACAATTTGATATAAAAAACTACCCCTTCATGGATTAAGTAAGTTGTGAGTGAAACAACAAATGTTATGATAGTTTCATTTATTTAATATTAATTTTTTGAAATAATTTTTTTTTTATATTTTGGGTTGGAATATAAATTTTTGGTTGACTTTTTTGGAATCACACTGGTTGAAAAAGAGATAGATATAATCATGCAGAAAATATGTGTTAGGTACTACAACATGATAATAATTTTTCTTTTGATTCTAACATGGTCACCAAAAAATTAAATATATTTTTGGAAACAATATAATATATATAGGTGTTTTAGCCACCTTTGTATGGTTGGCACAAAATATACTAAATCGTGCATCTGAACCATGTCTGTAACCACGTTTGTTTTTTGAAATTCTACATTTACTCTCTAAATTTTAAAACATTAAATCTAGATATCACATAATTCATAATTCCAACCAAGGCCTAGGAATTCCCCATGCATATGTGGTACAAACCCATCAAAACTTCCTTATTCCATTAATATTCAAAGTGTTTCTATCTCATTTTGCGGTCAAATCCAAATGTTAGAAATTATTTTCCAATATGTTATCATTGTACTATTTTGTATTCATGGTTTCTTATTTCCCCATTGTTAAATTCAAATGTATCCAAACTCTATGGTATGGGGAATGAATATCTCTTTTTATTTTATATTTTCTTGGGTGTTGGATAACTCATTTTGTTTTTATCATGAATTCAATTCTTCAATAAATTCAATATCAACTCACAGTGGGTGTTTAAAGACTAAAACATACAATTTCATAAATTTTGATTTATTGAGAATTAAATTTGATTTTAATTTTTTTATTATTGGAATTTATTATATTTATATAAATAAAATTGACTTTAATCTTGGTTTTTATGTAATGAAAAGTCATTATCAATTATAATTTTTAGTAAAAATTTATTATTTGTGGTCATAAAAACTATGTGTTTATGAAATAATATGAATTATTTCCATGAGTAAATTTTGATATTTTAAATCATGTTTTGGTATTCCTTGTTAATTTTCAAGATATTTTCTTATATCTTTATGAGATACATGAAATTTATAATATTGATAATGTGTTATAATTACATTTTTAAAAATAATTTGATGTTTATAAATACATTGGTCATTTTTAATCCCTGATGTGTATTTGAAAACCTATTTTTAACACTATATGAGTTTTTAACAAGAATATAAGTTTATTATTATATTGTTAGACATATAAATTAATAAAAAAATTGTTGAATTTTTTTGAAATTGTGATTCAATATTTTTATTTTAAAGGGTTATTTAATGAAAAATTTCAAATGAATATAAATTACATATCTTTCTATGTATATTTTAGTGAAGGTGTTTTTTTTCACTGAGAATGTTTTTTGAAAATGAATGAGTGTTTGAAAACAACTTTATATATGTTTTAATAATTTTTATATGGAATATGGCCTAATGGGAATGAAATATATTTTCTGTGATATACTATACAATATATCAAGTATTTTTTTCTTGTGAGAGTGACTGAGGTAAGGGTAATTTATTATTATCTTGAGATGATTTTATCATTCACTAATATTTTAGTCTCCCCTAATATTTTATTGGCCATATAAACCCATGTAACCTGTAGGAGAACATGATTTATTGTAGGCTAGATAGTTTACACCATAGCAAGTGACACCAAATTGTTTGGATTACTTACGGTTATTGTGTGTCCTGCTGAGGATTGTGTGGGTATGATAGTGTATCAATTTTATTCTTTTATAACTCAGAATAACTAAAAAATCAATATAGTTATATTTTAAAAAATTATAGTATCATCACTTTATAGAATCCATGATGTGTCCCATGACCAATATCAATTATTTAGGGTTTTTTATTGGAATCATTTTTTTATTAATAAAAAAACCATATTCTTATTTTGTTTTAGGAAGTCTATCATAATCTTTTTGCTCTATTTCCTACCTTAGTGGTTCCTTTTAGTTATATTTCAATATCTATTGATTGAGTTTGATTTAAAAAAATAACTTTTGATTTAGATTCCTAAAGGGATTCACGAATATATCTGGAAAATATTTATAATAGAAATCATTAAAGGAAATTTAAAAGTAAATTTCAAATTGATATTATTAAACATATTTTCAACGAGATTTCAAATGGGTGGGATGGAAAAAAGATACTGAAATTTGATTTATATCACAAGTAATTATTTTTAATAAATATTTTTTATAACAATATGTATAAAAAATTTCATATAGGTCTTTAGATTCTTCTATGTAAAAGATAATGATAATATATATTTCTAATATAATTCAATCTATCATAAATTTTGATTTTTTTAATTTTTTTTTGTGGTTATGTTGGAGCTGGGTTTTCATGATATTTTTATACTCACAGTGATATTATATTACAAAGTTCGGTGTAATTTCAACTCATGATTTCCCATGGGGAATGTTTGACATTGGAGTTCATTGATGCTCACTTTGATTCCATTTGGAGGTTATTCATTCAATTTATTTTTTAATTTATTTTTTTCTTGGAAAAATCATCTACTTATATTTTTTATTTTTATTATGTGTGATATATTATATATATGGATATTTGGTGATGTATCTAAAGGGTTGTTTCTATAGTACGAGTTAAATGGGAGTTATGAGAATAATTTCATTAAATAATTCATATTTTTACTTACTCTTATATGTTTATGCTTGTTTTTTTTCATGGATGTCAAACTTATAGATAGGTCAATGTCAAAATTTATTGTGATGTTTTTTATCATATAGAGTATTAATTTATGGGTGAAATCATTAACAATTGTATTTAAAAAATTCCAATGTAATATTTCCCATTTTTTGGGAATAAAGAATTCCCTTTGACCAAGTGAATAATTTTTTTGGGTGCTGATTTAGGTGAAATCATATGAAGGTTTATTAAAACTTATATCATATCCTAGATTATTCTATGGTATTCTAGATTATTAAAATTAATTTATGATATTTTGGGTACATACATTTATACAAGAATGTAAGATGGTTTTTAAGACATCATAGGTTGGTATTGAGTGGGTTCTTAATCACCACATGTCACAACAATGCATGGTTTATCAAGTGTAGTAAGATATGAATTATTATTTATAGATGATTTTATAAATATTTATAATAAATTTTTTGTCGCCTATAACATTTTGAAATTTCCATAACGATTTTTTATTTTCGGCCCGAGAGTGGAGAAAGAACATGTGGCACTGTGTGAGCTCACACATATTGAAAAAACATGTAGTGATGTATTTTATAGTTTTGGGAACATCATGGAGACTGATTCCATATTTAAATATTGTTCATTAATTAGGTAAACAAGCCAAGAATGGTTTTACATTCCATTTGGCATGATATTTAGACTTCTCTTGAGTGAATCCTTATAAATGGGGTGAATCAATGAGAGTATTATGAAGAATTGAAATTGTTGGATTGTATTGTTTGCGATTTATGATGTGTTTTTTTTGTCTGGTTGTTTTGAACATGGATTTTTTAAAAGGGGCATTTCATTATAAATTATTCCATTTTAATGTAAATCATTCTCTCTAATTTGTAATTTGGAATTGGTTTTCATGACACTATTTTCATTTTAAAATGGGGTTGTGAGGCTTTTTTTGGAAAAAATTTTCTTTTTGGAAGGTTTCTCCAAATTTTTAAAAATATTATAATGGGATTCTGGGATTTTATAATGATTCCATTTTCCTTTCAGTGATGTCATAAAGATTATTTTGGATGAAAAAATGGGATATTATAATTTTTTATGATTTAAATGAGTTGTAATAGTTGTTTAAAAATGATATTTTGCCTTTTTATATAAGATATATGATATATATAGAATTAGTGAAATATTCAGTATGGTATAACTTTTGTAAATATTCAAGTTCCTCTATAATAAAATTAATTATTTCATTTTCATTCATGAAAATTGGGTTTTGTGACGTATAAATGTTGTTTTATGTTTTGATGAATTTATAGATTTGTGGTGTTTCAACTAGTTATATAGGGAGTATAATATTATATATGTGATAAATGAGTGGGATATATTCATTTTAAGTTTCATATGGTTCATACTCATTGAGACAATGTTGTAAAATTATTGATGGTATTTTTTGAGGAATACAACTTCTGATGAATCCCTTTATAACATGCAGGTGTTCTCTTTATATGTTGACACTACCTAGACTCTGATCTGAATGGTATTGAATAAATATTTCTATTTATTTCACCCTACATAAGATATTTTTTACCATTTTTACTTTTTAAGGAAGTTAGGTGTGATTTGTGTTTGGGTGATCTGGTTTCTTGTAGTTCTGTTGGTGAATTAGATTTTAGTGGATATTTTTATGATAATTTTTGAAATTAGGTCATGGATTCCATAAAAATTTATTTTCATTCACAATTAATTTATGATGATATTTTATCACTATGATCGTGTTTGATGAACCACATCGCATTATATGGTTGCATTTGGGTCCTTTGATTTATTATTATTACCTAGTTGTGCTTGAGTAGATATATTTTTGGTTCATGAGAGAAATTGTTTCCTCTAATGGTTACTCTTGAATCTTGAGGATCTATAGTAATTATTTCTTGATCATTGTGGGTTTTAGGTTAGGAATTATGTTTGGGATCTTGTTTTGATGGTTATGTTCATGGTTCTAATGACATAGTGGAAACCTTTCCTTTTGCGGCACATTATGTCAATGTTGGAATGATTTTTTTAGTGGATCAAACATGAAATTAATGGGTGTATGATTATAGTTAAATGTCATATGTTGTTACATTATTCTCTTGGTGGATATTATTGTAATCTGTTGGATACACCATGGGTGAAATTTCCTGAGTTATGTTCAGTTTAAAAAATTTTGATGTCCCTCACCATGGTTTTTAGCCATATTTTTTCATGATGGGGGATGTTTACTTTGAGAGAAATTCATTAATGGTTTAGAATCATATGAGATGGTTATTTGGTTATAATATATATTTTTTTACATTGGTATATATCTTTTCTTATTGTGAATATAATGTATCCAACCCAGATGCCACCCAATAGTGACCCATGCCCACTCAGCTACACAGACTCAGACACACCTCCCCAAATTATAGAGGCTACAAAC
Organism: Viscum album; assembly: GCA_963277665.1. Lineage (NCBI taxonomy): Eukaryota > Viridiplantae > Streptophyta > Magnoliopsida > Santalales > Viscaceae > Viscum > Viscum album. The sequence goes on from OY728126.1 coordinate 393,976,362, forward strand.
CATAAGAGAGGGCCTAGAAGTATCCATGGGGAGACAATGACATAATCACTAGAGTTTATAACAATATAGTATCTATAAAATACATGTATTAAAGGTAGTAAATCACAAATATGGGACGAAAAAGTGTAAGATCTATTTATAAAAAACTCGAGAAGTTATCCATTAATCAAAATAATGATAGATTTCATATGTATCTAAAAAATTCCAAAACATGTATACATGGAGAAACACAATACATATGGAAAATTTTAAAAAGGTCACAATGTTTCTAGCTATTATCATGAGCCTCACCTCTGTCAAATCATCCCATTCACATAAGAATCAATCAAGATCATATTGTAGGGTTATTTAACTTATCAACATCTCCAATCATATAGTCCTTTTGGATCCCCAAAAGTGGACCAAATAGGATGTGAGGATATATCATAGTAGTGAACCATCCAAGGATTCTTCCAATCAGTTATTAAATATGCATAATAGACTATGAATGTGATAATAATAACTATAATGCTAGGAAGTACACAAAGCAATCATCTTATAAGGTCTATGTTCTCCTTAATAATCATTTAAATTAAATCAATTTCATTAAATTTAAATGTTTTTTGACTGAGTGAAAATTCATGATTCCCACATTTAATCATAAGAACTATATATTCCTAGTCAGGCCATCTCAATGTTATAAGTAAACACTGAAGAGAATCTTGTGCTTTAGCTTTGAGGATGCTTCATATAAAACTAATTTCATTCAAGAATATATTTTGAACCTAATCACTTCCATGGAATTTATATGTTTTAATCCATGTATCACTCCAGGTTTAATATAAACCAACACCCTATGAACCCATCAATGGAGAACCTCTAAAGAACCTAGGTATCACTCGTGGTGTGGTATAACATCTCATCCACTCAATTTTATTCTTTCCATTCCACTTAGGAGACCAAATAACACCCATGGAATATATAATCATTTCCCAGGAGTCCATAGTTGGAAATCAATAAAAAATAAATGTTTAACTTGCCATACAACATTAAAAGACATTTTGATTCTGTCCTTGGAAAACCATGTATTAGTCAGGAAAAAATCAATATCCAAATGAGTCCATCCACGGAATTCACATATGAATCAATCTGTCGCCAATGTCTAATAAATATGTAAGCAATTCATGATAATCGATCCATTTCATCTAATGATATAATTTAACATGTCATGGTCAATACTATGAACATCACATTTATAACTAACAACAAAAAGATACTCAAGGAATTGGTCAACTAAGAAGGATTACCTCTTTTAAACTCATGTGGGAATTTCATTTAAGCTCGCATCTCATTCCTAATCAATATATAAAACTCAAATGTTTATGTGAAATGAATCCATCCAATATTCATTACCAATTCCATTTATAATTAATATACTAACTCAACATAAAAATCTATCCATAATCCATTTCATCATTTGAATTAAAATATTAATTCATCAATTACATTTTGATAGTAAAAATCCTATGGGAAAGGGTAATGGGAACACCTAATGGGAATCCAACCATTTATCATCACAATGGACTTTTTAAATAAAAACTCCCAAAAGGGGTGGTCTAATTTAATTCAGTCTTCCAAACATATAATCAATCATTAATAAGACACTTTAATTAAATTGTTCATGCATCACAAATCAATCATTAAATTTCATTTCAAGGTTTTAACGTCTTGGAATTTCAGTGTAATTATTTTTATTTATGTGGAATTATGTTGAGACCTCAAAATTTGACGGAACATGATTTGGTGGCCCATAGATTCCAGAATGACCTTCCAATAAAGGTTAATCATTCAATATCGTTCTTGAGAAGTTTTTCTTAAAAAATATAATAACTATTAAATGGGTACCTTGGTCCAAAATCTGAGGGTAAATTTACGTTTAGTATGGAGAGTTCACCCTAGGTGTGACTTAAGTTTATTCGGTGTATTACCGTTGTGAGAAAACCCAAAAATGGCATAGCCTTTAATAAAATTATTAATTATTAACTGACCACTAGATCATCTTTGGTTACCTGCCGAAGCACTCGACAGCGCAGTCGCACTGGAGACCTACTGCATTGGCATGGTGGTGCCCACAAGAGCCGAAGCAGTGAGAGCTGTGGATATCTGGGCCATTGCAGGTGGAATAGCATGGCTCCGATGTACCCTGTGGGGGAGTTGACTGGCCCACTTGGGCTACTCGGCTGGACAAATGGCTAGCTCTAGCCTACCATTTCAGAAAGAGTGGAGGCACCATGTTGGCACCGCGAGCCGGCAGAACCAGATGCACCACATTCGGTCGGTGCACCCAGCAACCGGCCGACATCCACAAGGCATGATTTTTTGAAGTAGGCCAGACCCGCTGGCCAGTCCGGACCACTGGATGGCCCGAACCCACAGGCCAGGCCAAAACCCTACTGGACTCGGACCCAAACGATCATGTTTTGCTAATTTGAGCGTCACTCACAAACTGGGTGTCTAATTGACATGTCGTCAGTGGCATGAGGAACCTCGTGACGAGGAGATCCTTTTGATATACGCTGCATGAGTTTTTTTAGAAGTTGGAGTACAGTCAGTTTATAGTAAACTCGAATCAAATCAGGCCCTCGGTAAAAAATGCCCATAACATACAGACTAGACGTCCAATTAACGCATCACCTATTGCATTGGAACCCTTATAACATGGTTGTTCTTCGAGTTATATCTTCATGGGGATTCATTGTAGTTGAGGAATGACAGATGGATTGTGGAGCATAATCTTTAGAACTCTAGTACACCTTGTGGGTGAATCTTATTGTTGGATGTCAAGTGAAGAGAGTCTCTTTGTGGATCGAAATCAAAGAAACCAGGTGTGGATCAACAGTAGTGTGACCTAATGAGTACCATCCCTAGAGTGAGTCATCGGGGATCAGTGAATTAATACCCTCTGTGGATCGATGACTTACAACCATATGGGTATTGACAACTAAGGACCCTATGTAGATCGACGACTTAAGACCCTATGTGGATCAACAACAAATGACCCTTTGTGGATCAGTGACTTATGACCTTATGAGGATCGTTAATAGAATGGCTTCATCATGGTTTAGTAGTGGAACTTTTCAATGGAATAAAATGATTTATCATTATTAATAATAACCATTATTCACATTCTTTGTGTTATATACCTAGTGTGAGATGTGTATTGTACTTTTTATTAAGTGGTTAAGGTCTTTCATGGTTTTTTTACCTCTAGGGTATTTTTCTTGGTGGTGTTTTTCATTATCTATTACCAAGAGACCGTCAAGGGTATCATGGTACCTACTGAGTATTGTTATACTCACCCCTACATGGGCTTCACCCACACACATTGTGTTTGGTGAAAACGGTCGATGTTTCGACAGAGCTGATCAGTGGGACGGGGCTGAGGATGCTATGATGGTGGACTTGGTGGATTAAGACCAGGAGGAGCCTAGTATGACAATGTTGTAAGGAAATACTACTCTAGATTCTAGGATCTTTAATACTCTCACGATGAGGTGTGGTTTTCCACAGATTCCGATCAGAGTTTCCTTTTGGTACTTTACTATTTTCAGTTCCTTATTGGTTTTGTTTTCTAGCCCACATACTTTCACTGGTTCCTGAAATAATATTTGTTTTAGTGGTATACTTTCTTCCCCTTTCATTGTGTTAGGATGTGGTTGTTTGTGAGTTTATTGTTTAAAAGGTAATGTCTTCCCTTTTTGGGATTTAACTTTTTGGTTCTAGTCACCTTCCCCTAGCATATGGAAGGTGGGTTTCAGGTAGTCACGACACGAGCCCTGGGGGATGGGTCATGAAAAAGTTTTATCAAAGGGTGGTTGGTTCTACCAAAATAACCAAGAGTCTATATATATAATGGGGGAAATAGTGTTAAGTGTCTTGAGTTCATATTTCAGTCTAGGGAGTCTAGTATTGGTGCGGAGACAGACGTATCCAATCACCAGGTCAATGAATTCTATTTCTTAACTCAGTACATGAAAACACTAGTATCATGTGTTTTGAATTTATTCTCTATTGAAAAATTTTGTGTCATATCACCTGGTATAAATTATTTCCCATGGTTTATCTTGACTCTCTTTTAAGATGCCTCCATTAAGACAGCCATCTAGGAATCCAATGTGTGACCATAAGGATGGTACATAGAGAGTTGAGGATTTAGTACAAGGATTGTTGCCTGAGATGGTACCTTCAGGTTGTGTCCCAGTGATACCACATCCCATTGGTCAGTAGTTACAACCGGTGCTACTGGAAGAAGACGGATGTAGGCTTAGTGCCTTACACTAGTTTTAGTGGAAGATACCCCTCAGGTTATGAGGTGAGCTCAACTCATAGGCAGCTAATGACTGTCATGAGGTGGTGACCAAGTTTCAATCTATCTAGAGAACCATTATATTACATAGCGGTCCTCGTAGGGATAATTCTACATTTTTTAGTAGGGAAATGGCAGGGTTTAGATTATCCCTATGTTATGATGAGGTGACTTCTCTATGGAAATATCATGAGAACCTTTATCAGAGAAGGGGTATATAGAAATAAAATGATAAAGGGAGTTTGTTCCCCAGAGCTTCTATATCTTAGGCAGGATGACATGTCGGTAACTGAGTATTTTTTGAGGCGTACCAACCATTCTAGGTACTCAGTAAGTATGATACAACCAGTACTTCAAGGCTCAAACCTCAGATCAAGTTGTGTTTTGGGACATCTGAGTAAACACTATTCCTATATGCATTCCTATTTATGATAGGATTGTAGAGAGTATATTTGTGGTTTTATGTTCATTGGATTAGAAGAAGCATCCATTGAATTTCCACTGTGGGAAAGTAGGAAACTAATGTCAGTCCTAGAGACTTTTATGTGTAAAATGTTCTGGGAAGAGGGTGTGATAGAGGCAAATGAATATTTAGGGCAATAGATGTGTAAGGGGAGCAAGGAAAGCAGCAAGAGGTGTTATACATTTCGAAATGTTATAACCACCACTCCAATGTGGTCCCCACTAGGCTCAAGGAGCAGGAGGACTGGTGAAGGGATTAGCGGCATGCAGTCAAGGAGTTTGACCTAAGGGAACCATGAATGATTCCTGGTACAGTATATGTCGACAACTAGCTTCCATATTAACAGTAATATGTACTAATCATTACATCATGTCTTGAATACTGATAAAGACCTAGAGTTTCTGATTAAACTGTTGACTTGATCCTTACATCTGGAGCTACCTATGAGAGGAGACTTGATAATCACACTTATTCCAATAGTGTGATATGAACCTTAAGGTGAGAGTTTTGGTTGCAAGCTCTTAGTGGCAGCATCAAGGCCTTATGATGATGTTTTGGGTATGGACAGGTCATCCGCAGTTCATGCTCAGATTGACTGTTTTGGGAAAAAAGGATGTGGTATATCCATAGTGTCGGAATGAGGTTTTCCATGGTCAATGAAAAAGGAAACCTAGGAAGCATAGGATAAACAAATTCATAGGAGGGTGCAGCCGATTAATCTTAAGTTGTCCAACCTTACCCTCATAGAAGTAGGTCTCCTTAGTTTTCAGTTCTCAACAGTTGTGGAAGAGTGCAGTAACATCCATTCGAAAGATGTTTCGAGGATTTCCTCCCAGTGGGGGGAGGGACTTCTACAATTTCTTGTACCCAGGGATAACACAGATATCACGTACTACATATCGGATGGCTCCTTCGATGTTCCATATGATGAGAGTATAGTCGGATGACATGAAGTGGAAGGGATTAGTAAGACATAGTGATCGAGGTTATGTGAGGATTACCATAATATTAACCTAGTGACCACGGAGAATAATTACCAACTACTAAAGGGACGATGCACACATCAATCAGTTAAGGAGGTATCATTTAGTGTTTATGGAAAGGTGCTCGTATGCTTTTTAGCAGCGATTTAGCTGCAATGGTTAGAGTTCCCTAGGACTATGACCTTATGGTATTATATACTCTTGAAGTGGGGGATGTGATGGAAGACACACTCGGTAGAAGGTCTGGTTTACATCAACTGAGTAAGGAAATATAAAATCTAGTTGTGATGCTGATATCCTTCATATATAGTGATGGTACAACTTACCTTGAGTGTATGACTATCACTCCCCCACTCCATTGGGAAGTTAGAGAGGCACAACTTGAGGATGTTGAATATGATTCCCAATGTGCTCAAATATCCTCCGGATAGACTACTAATGGATTTTCAATAGATGTGGTGCACATAAACCATCCCAGAGAATGCACTGTAGTACCAGTAAAGTAACTGGAGAAGGTGTTTCGGGAATCACATACATCCCCTTTGGCGGTACATCCTGGTTTTTCAATGATGTACCAGGACCTCCAACATCCATACTGGTTATCCAGGATGAATGAAATGGTGGCATAGTTTGTGTCATGATTCCTCACTTATCATCAAGTGAATGCTATGGTGCATGTTCTAGCACTCTTGAGCAGAAATTTTTACGCCCAAACAGATGGTCAGAAAAAGCAGACCATACAGACCTTGCAAAACATGCTTTGTACTTGTGTCCTTGATTTTGGTCACTATTGGGAGGACCATCTACCAGTGTTGAAGTATCTGTACTAAAAATCTATCACTCCACTGTTTGCATGTCAACATTTGAGGCCTTGTATGAGAAACCCTGTAGATTAACCCTATGATGGATAGACCCATGGGTGTTAGCACTCATGGGTACAGAGTAGGTATGGCTACCACTGAGAAGGTGTGGATCATCCAGGAGAGGAAGAAGATTGGATAGAGAAAACATAATTCTTATGCCGATAGGATATGAAGACCCTTAGAGTATGAGGATGGAGATCATTTTTTAATTCAGATCTCACCCCGATGAGGTTTATATATATTTTGATGGGGAGAAAAGTTATCTCCATGGTTCATTAGACCTTTTCAGATCCTGATATGTGTGGGAGAGGTGGTTTACTGCCTAATGATTCACCCATATTTTCACTAAGCCCACAATATTTTCCATGTATCGCAACTGAGGTGGTACGTGCATCATTCATCACACATCATAGAATGGGGAAAGCGGGACATTAAAATGCGGTGATGTCTGCAGAGTTTTTGGTGGAGATATATGATCGATAGGAGAGGACCCTTCATGGATGTTCGATCCCTCTAGTTCACATTCATTGATAGCACAAGAATCTCTGGGAGAATACAAGGTAGCTGGAGGCTCAGATTCATGCCCAGTACCCCCACTTGTTTTATTTTCCTTTGTTTTAGATTTCAGGGATGTAAAGCCTTAAGGTGGGTAGAATGTAACGCCTAAAATTTTCCATGTAATTTTTTAATTATATGGAATTATGTAAACATTGAAAAATTTGTTGGCACATGATTCTGAGGCTTAGAGATCCCGATATATTCGGTTGAAAAATTTTATGATTTTAGTAGAGTGTGTGAGCAGTTTTCCTATAAATTTGTAATAACTCTTAAATGGGTGCTCAGATCAGAAATCCAGGTGCACTGTTACATTCCGGACGGTGGGTTTACCCAAGCCATGACTTATTTTTAGTCAATGTATGCCTCAAGTGAGAAAACCCAAAAATGGAATAACCGTATATATAATAATTAAATAAAATAATATTATTTTTCAAATGCTTATAACTCAAAAATGGTGACTCCAATTAAAAATCTGAGACCACCGCTGAGCTCCTGAGGGTATGAGTTCCTTAGGTAAAACCTAACATTAGACGGTGCTGGCAAACATAGCATGTTAGTTGATAGAAGTGCATAAAATAATTATGTAACAATTATTTTTTTGTCAAATCCTTATAAATCCTACAAGGTAACTCTAGTAGGAAATACGAGAGTATCGCTCAGCTAGTGAGGGAGTGTTCTCAATAGGCGAAGCCTAAAATCGACTGATACGGGTCGAGGGTGACTTTTAATATTTCTGAACATTATTTAAGTTTCATTCAGTAAACATGGAAATTAGGTTTCCCATCTTTTGAATCAGGGCTTGGATTGAAAATTTGAGGGTACCATTGACTTCACAGTGCTGGGATTCACTTAAAAATGTGTAACATCGGCCGATAAGGTTAAGATGAAAAAGTAAATTTTTTGGAATTTCTATAGAAAATAATTATAAGTTTTTTTATTTTTTTCTTCAAAAGTTGAGAGATAGTTGGTAGGACCACAGTGTTATATCAGACTTTAAATGGATGAATTTTAATGACTCATTTCATTTAGTTGTGCAACCACAACACACATATAATTAATGGGATCATTAATTGTGGTTCATTAATAAACCATATTAAAGAACACAATGTGGTGGGGTATCTTTTATTTAATGAAATCATTTAAAAGAGATAGGGAAACTATGGGAGAATCCTTTTCTAGGATGCTGATGACTTTCTTCTCCAAGGAAGAATGGTGATCGAGTGATTATCATTGTAGGAATCTGACCTGGGATCTAAAAGAAATGAAGAATGTCAAAAGACAATGAATGTGAATCTTCTGATTCATTTGAAACATCATTTCTAGGGAGGGGGGTTTATGAGTTTAATATTACCCTTTTCCCATTCATGGAAAAGACAAAAATAACGAACCAAATGAATAATTGTTTATCGGACTCTCGTTTTTTCATGTGAGTGGTTTTTGCGGGGCTTAAATTTGAGGTTTCATAATTCTGATTGATGATTGTTATATCCCCTTGATGAAATGCTAACACGAAGGGAGTGGGCCAATCCGAATAAGGCTCAGAACCTTCACCACTCTTGGGTATTCACTGTTCTTCATAGGCAACTGAGAAACATAGGAGTAAGGAGATTTTGCGGGCATCACAGTGATGGCGGCCAACTGAGAAGGCCATATGCGTAGGCTGGAATAAAAATGGACCACCAGAGCATCTTCGGTGGCCTGTGAAAGTGCCCACCTGTGTGGTGGTGGCCAATCGAGCTATCTATGTAGGGATGGTGGCACTCACATGTGAGGCAGCAGTGAGAGAAGTGGTCAACTGGGTGGTGGTGGGTGGAACGGTGCGGTGGCGACGCACCGTGCGCTTGATGTGAGCGGCCCACTCAGGCCTCTCAAATGGACCACCGGCCTACTCCAGCCATCAATTTCTGATGGAGGGGTGGCACCCAACTCATGCCTCCATCTGTCCAAATAGGATACACCACATTCGGTCAGTTCTTATAGTAATCGGCTCACATCCGTGCGAGCCAGACCCGCTAGTTGGGCCAGACCAGACCCCTACCGGACCCGAACTCGACCAGTTCTATTTTTCTTTTTTGAGTGTATCTCACAAACTGGGCATCTGATTGAAGCGTCATCAGCAGCTTGAGGACCCTCACGATGAGTCGGTATTTTTGAGATACATCACTTTAGTTTGGGTATAAGTTGGAGTACGACCGGTTTAGATCGAACTAAAATCAAACCAGGGCCTAAGTACAAAAATGCATATAACTTACAGACTGGGCATCCAATTGACGCATAATTTATTGCATTGGAACCCTTATAAAATGAATGTTATTCGGGACACTTCTTTTTGGGATTTCGTGGTAGTTGAGGTAAGCCTGATTTCATGAGGAATATAATCTACAAAACTCTAGCACACCAAGTGTGGGAATCCTATGGTTGGTTGTCAAGTGAAGGGTGACTCTTTCTGGAATGGCATCAGAGCCATCCTATATGGATCAGCAGTATCATGACCCGATGAGGACCAACATTATAGTATATCGTTAGGGATCATTGACTTATGAACCTTTATGGATCGATTACTTATGACCCTTTGTGGATGAACGACTTACAACCATGTGTGGATCGATGACTTACATACCATTGTAGATCGATGACTTATGAACCTGTGTGGATCTACCACGTAGAACCATGTTTGGATTTATGACTTACGACCCTTTTTGGATCAATAAAAAATGACCTAGTGTGGGTTGGTGACTTAAAAACCTATGTGGATTTTCAATAGAAAGAATTCTTCATGGTTCAGTACTGAAACTTCTCAACAGAATAAGATGATTTATCATTATAACTAATCATAATTATTTAGGTTTTTTAACCTATATAAATGGTGTTTACTGTGTCTTTTACATTGTGTTATGTGTTTGATGTATTTCATGGTGTTTTTTCCTCTATGGTTTTTTTCATTGTGGTGTTTTCCTTGAAGGATTATCAAGATGCCTTTTGGGGTTGTAGGGTCTCTACTAAAAATTGTTATACGAACCCCTTCATGGGCTTCACCCTCACATGTTGTGTCTACTGTAGACGGTCGTTGTTTCGACAGAGGTGTTCAGGGGGACGGGACTGATAGATGCTACAATGGTGGAATTGGTGGACTAGGACCAGGTGGAACCCAATATGATAGGGCGGGTAGGACATGCTACTTCGGATTCCTGTAGCTTCACTACTCACATGATTAGTTGGGGTTTTCTGTGGATGGTCATCAGAGTTTCCATTTGGTACATTGCTATTTTTAGTTCTTTGTTGGGTTTGTATTTGGTCCAACTTACATTCACTTGTACTTGCACATATACTTTTTTTATTGTTATACTTGTTTTCCCCTTTCAATTTGTTGGGATGTGGTTGTCTGTGGGTATACATGTTTAAAGGTAATGCCTTCCCTTTTTTTGATATACCTTTATGGTGAAAGTCATCAACCCCTGGCCTATGGAAGGTGGGATTGGGGTAGTAACGACACTTTCCCTAGAGGATGGGTCATTACCAAGGTGTCACCTGAAAATGTTAATGTGGCACAAGAACATATAGAAACATATCAACTATTAGTGAAAGGATTAAGACCACCTACCTTTGGTTCATGGATGTAATCTCATCGATCATAATCTATGGATTCGGCACCGATCAGGATACAATCTAATAATATATAGATAAAATAATAATAATACAGTGTATTATATTTCCTGTAAATAGAATATCGAATATCACGAATATTGAAATAATTTTAAATTGCATTGAGATCTTACCAAGATGGATCCAATGAGACTGACAGTTCCTGAATATGACTCTTGATGGAGAGTCGGAAAAAATCCCATGATTAGTCTTTAAAGTGAACATGCATGTGGTGACTTTTACAAGAGAGATGATGAAGAAACATATTTTAATGTTTTATAGAATTTTAAGGGAAAAATTCTATTTCCTTAAAATATTGGGGTCACATAGTTTGGCCACATAGTTTTTCCAAATAGTATACCCAACATACATGGGAATCTACAAGATATGGACACCTGCATGATTTACCTACATAGTTTGTTATTACTGGTGGTAAGAATATATAGCTATTGTAAAAGTCAAGCTTGTCACTAGTGTTCTAACTTCACCATCCAATTGGTGGAAAATCTCATGACAAAACTAGCCACATCTCTTTTCATACCCAACCACCAGTACAGACAATGTAAATCTTGATACAACATTTAGATGTCATGACGTACTACCTAAGATGAAACATGAAAATCATGCATCATCTCCTCATGTATGTCTTCTGAAACCCATATCACGACCCGTCCCGGTGGAGCTTGAGCCGCAAGTCCCCATGCCCTCCTCCAATAGGGTAGGGGCTGGTGACTAGCACCGAGAACGCATGCTACTAACATGAAAGAAATTTCCCATAAACTTGTACACACGCACACACAAAGATGAAAAGTAAAAACTACTAAAAAATGGAAAGGATTCATGCATACACTAAAACCTGACCAACAGAGTATGACACGAAAGTAAAGTACAACATGTGTAAAACCCTTGGCCAAAAGTACAAGCTCACCAAAAGAGAGTCCGTAACAAAGTCCAACCTATAAAGAAAGGTGATGGGACTTCAGTCTATAGCCATAGGGATGAACCTCGGCCTGTCTGATCTCACTGAGTACTGTCCAGTCCTGGTCCACCTTGAATCCTGTCAAAGGCTCGCTCGTCTGCACAAGACACGACACGTGCGGGAAAAGCCCGTGCAGGGGTGAGTATAATAATACACAGTAGGACACCCCGAAACCACAAAGGAAGTACAACAAGGGAAATACCACAAAAAAAGATATAGTAAGCTCTACACAGTATATGTCTACCGAACATATAACAATAATATTGATATATACTCATACACAAACGACTATCGTGATACCGCCACTAGGATCCATCTCGAAGATTCCACTAAGCATGTAATAAGGAGAACACACTCCTAGGTCTGAGGAGAGAGATAAGAAGTAATCATTTATGTAGGACACACTACACATGTACCTTGAGAACATGATGCTCAGATGGGGATCACAACCAAGTCATGGGGTGATTTTTGACAACTCAGTCTGAGCTAATCTGCTAAGAAGAGGATCGGCGCCCGGGTAAATTTGGTCACGTCGATACCATGAACTATACCTAGGGTTCCATGAATGAATATAGGATCCGGCTCTAAGTCTCACAAAGGGGATTCCGACAACTCTATTTAGGAAATCCTGCTGAAGGTATCATACTCCTATATAATGGAAATGATACCTGAACCTTCATGGAAAAGCCCCCAGGTACAAACCCTATGGAAACTAGTTTAAGTCACAGAGGAAAAGTGTCCTAAGCCATGAAGAAAAGGTTACACGGCATGTAGTATTGTTACATGTCGTGTTCATTGACCCCGGGTACTGCCCGTGTAAACGGCCCGTGTCATTCATTCAAACCGTATAAAACCAAACAACACGGCATGTAGAAAAGATACACGCCGTGTTCCTTGACCCCAGGTACTGCCCGTGTAAACGGCCTGTGTCATTTGGCTTTTTGGTTAGAAAGAAACTACACGGCATGTAGAAGAGGTACACGCCATTTCCTAGCTCCTGGGCTCGCTCCATGTACGCTGGACATGCGCCAGTACACGGTCTCTACCCGTGTCTGTGTCACCTGCCCGTGTACCAGTACATGGGGTATCCCGTGTATTTGGCCAGGTCTAGCCAGGGAGGGGTATACACGGCATGTCCTTGGCTGTGTACCCTACTCGTGTCTGTGTACTCCCAGATTACATGTTATTCAATCCCACCGACGAACACACACTATGTATCCCATACTACACAGCGTGTAGTAGGGAAATTTCCAGAACTGTCGTCTTCCTCCACGCGCCTCGGATAATTATCTGGATCTTGATCCAACTGCCCGATCATCATGAAACTCTATATTTGGGGTTTTACCGCCCCTAAAAACCTTATTCTATCAGTTTCGGTCTTCTGATCGTCCCTGAAAATGCATCCCGATCAATCCACACGAAAACGCTCGAAGAATGGGAACTTCTGAACCAGGTCGATTTGTCCACCGCCATCGTTGTCGCACCTCCGTTAGGTCGTCCCGATGTTGGATCTTCGACTTCAGATCATTGCACCAACAAAATAACACGCAACAATTGATTTTCCCCAAGAACCCGAAGAACGTGGATGAAGAACGCGTTGGGATCGGGAGAGAAAAACAAAACAATCGAGAGGGATGAACCTCGATCGATGTTCCTGTCGATCTTGGTTCGTCACCATTAGAATGGTTTAACAAAAACCAAAAAAAATCAAGAATCAAAATCCCACAATTCATGCAAGTATGCCATCCCACAAGAACGATCGATCTACGGGCAAATCTGTTCATGGATTAGTCCACGTTCGTCATGGAAATCAAAAATAGCGAAGAAAAATCACAAACAACAGCCTACCTGGATCCGCGGAGTTTGTTGGCGATGATTTGGTCGTCGCTTCATCGTCGCCGCATCGAGAGGTTTTCTCCAAAGCCTCCAGAGCCACCAAGGGATTCAGGGTTATGAGGTTTATAACCTTGGACCCTGCATAAGCCTTTATTTAAAAAGGAAGATATCCACTGCAGAAATAAAATATTTTTATTAAATATTTTATTACTATTATGCCTAAAAACTAGATTTCACCACCGACCTGCATCGGCCGATTTTAGGCCTCGCCTAAGGTAAAAACATTGTTCTGAACGCAATGGTTCCCTTGTATTTCTGATTCGAGCACACGTTCAGGAGTTATTCCACTTTTTCAGGAAAACCGCACGTGTGCGTTATTTAAATATTAAATTAAGTTCAAACATTTTTTATGGGCTCACCGGGCCTCAGAACTGCACGCCGCCTCAGAGCCTGTTCTCGAATTAATTCCCATATAATATTAAAATAATACATGGAAAAATCTATTGCATTACATCACACCCACCTTAGTTCTTTTACGCCCTCGAAAAGCCAAAACAAGGGCTACTCAAAAAGATGTGGGTACTGCACGCGAATCTGAGCCTCCCTCTCCCACGTTCTCTCCTGGAGATTCATGTGCTGCCACCAGACACGCACCAGGGGAATAGCTCACCCACGAAGGATCTTCTCCTAATGATCCTCAATCTCCATTGGGTACTGTGCAAAGGCCACACCATCATTGATGTAGAGCTCGCCCCAGTCGATAACGTGTGATGGATCATGCACATACCTCCGTAGCTGCGACACAAGGAAGAAGTTGTGTACCCGGTCCATCTGAGGAGGTAGATCCAAGAGATACGCCACCTTGCCAACTCTACTCAGAATAAGAAAAGGGCCAATGAACAGCAGAGATAGCTTGCCGCCTCAGCCAAATCTCTTCAATCCCCATCAAGGTGAGACCCGAAGAAACACATGGTCTCCCTCATCGAACTCCATGGGCCTCCGCCTCTTATTGGCATATGACTTCTGCTGAATTTGTGCAGTCTTCATCCGCTCCTGGATGACCTGCACCTTCTCTGTAGTAGCTCTCACCATCTCTGGGCCCATGAGTACTGACTCTCCCGGGTCAGTCCAGCAAAAGCGGCGACCAGCAGGGTCGCCCGTATAGAGCCTCGAATGGTGCCATACCAATAAAGGAATGATAACTGTTGTTATAATAAAATTACACCAGTGGTAGTTGGTCCTCCCAGATACGACCGAAGTCAAGTATGCAAGCTCGAAGCATATCTTCCAGAACCTGGATGGTCCGCTCCGTATAACCATCAGTCTGAGGATGAAACGTTGTGCTCAAGCGTAACTATGTCCCAAACACTTCCTACAATCCCTTCCACAACCTGGATGTGAAACGAGCATCATGATCTGAAACGATTGTGGATGTCACTCCCTGAAGTCGAAATATCTCCTGCACATAGAGGCGTCCCATGCTCTCTTCTGAACTCTAATCCTGTATGGCTAGGAAGTGGGCCGACTTGGTGAGTCAATCAACGATCACCCAGATTGCATCGTGTCCCTTGCACGTATGTCGTAGAGCCGTCACGAAGTACATGGATATCCCGTCCCACTTCCACTCTAGCACCTCAAGGGGTTGAGTCAAACCTGATGGCACCTAGTGCTCAGCCTTTACTTGCTGACAATTAAGGCACCGAGAGACGAACTCTGCCACACCCTTCTTCATTCCTAGCCACTAGAACTGACGTCGGAGGTCTTGATACATCTTTGCTATGCCTGGATGCACTGCCAGAGGAGATGTATTAGAATCCCTTAAAACCTCCTCCAACATCCCCATTGGTACTACCGTGCGCCCTCTGAAAAGAAAAACATGCTCCCCACCTTCTAAATATCTATCAGCCGCATTACCTATGGATATCTATGCACGTATATTCTCACAGCTAGCATCCTTGCACAGTGCGTCCCCGACTCGCTATATGAGTGGAGGGGTAACAACCATCGAATGAAGGTAAGCACCCTCGTCTCCATCCATGAAGGATAACTGTAAGGAGGTCGACTGCCTCATTGCCTCATCCAGCAATAGTGAACTGGATTTCCTACTGAGAACATCTTCCACCACGTTCCCCTTCCCAAGAGTATAAACGATCTCAATGTCATAATCCTAGATGAACTCAAGCCATCTCCTCTGTCTCAGATTCAGATCCTTCTGAGAAAAGATATATCTGAGACTCTTGTGATCAGAGTAGACGGTAAACCCCTCTCCCATCAGGTAGTTCCACCAAAACTTCAATGAAAAGACTGCCGCTGCCAACACAAGATCATGGGTCGCGTAGTTCTTCTCGTGTGGTCAAAACTGACGTGAGCCATAGGCAATCACTGCTTTCCTCTACATCAGGACACAACCAATCCCGGTTCCTGATGCATCACAGAACACTAAGTACTCGACACCCTCATATGGTAATATCAGGATCGAGGCGCTCGTCAAACTCTATCTCAACTGCTGGAAATCCTGCTGGCATCTCTCGGTCAACACGAAAGGCTTCCCCTTTCGGGTCAAAGCTATCATGGGTGCTACAATCCTAGAGAAATCAAGGATGAATCTCCGAAAGTATCCTTCCAACCCAAGGAAACTCCACACCTCAGTCACTCTCCAAGGTGGATCCCATGCTAGCACTACCTCCACCTTGGCTAGGTCCACTAGTACGCCATCTGTTGAGATAACGTGTCCCAGAAAGTAGACCTCCTATAACAAGAACTGACACTTAGAGAGTTTCCCATAAAACTAGTTCTCTAGAAGTGTGTCCAGAACCATCCTTAGGTTTGTCGCGTGCTCCTCCTCAGATGCAGAGTACGCAAGGATATCATCGATGAAGACCACTACAAACTGGTCTGGGTTGGGATAAACGATCCGGTTCATGAGTCCCATGAACACTGTCGGGGAGTTCATCACGCCAAAGGGAATCACCAAGTACTCATAGTGTCCGTAGCAGCATTGGAAATCCATCTTCGGTATATCCTCATCACGTACTCACAACTGGTGATTGCCTGATCATAGATCAAACTTCGAGAACCATCGTGCCGCTCTCAAATGGTAGAAGAGTTCATCGATCCTCGGTAGTGGATACCGGTTCTTTACGGTCACCTGATTCAAATGCTGATAATCCACACATAGCCCAAGTTCCCATCTTCCTTCTTGGAAAAAAGTAATGCGGCTGCCCAGGGTGAAATGTTGGGTCTCACAAAGCCCTTCTTCTACAAGACGTCCAGCTGCACCCTCAGCTCAAGAAGATCTGTAGGAGCCATCCGATATGCTGATGCTGATATCGTTGTCGTCCCGGGTTGCAAATCAATGCTGAAATCTATCTCCCGACAGGGAGGTAGCTCAGGGACATCCTCAGGAATGACATCATTGTACTCAGTCACTACTGCTGGAAACTGGAAACTCGTAACATCTGATGCGCTAAGGGCTAGGCTAGCCAACTGATGTGAAATCGGTTCTTCCCTCCTATGAACAAGTCCATCTTGCGCTGCCTGGGTCTCTCTTTTACCGACAAAAGAGAACCTCATTCAATCAATGCATACACACCTCACCCTTCGCGTAAAATAGTTGATCTGGGCATGAACTGTGGATAGACAATCCATACCAAGAATGACATCATAAGGCCTCGACGCTACCACCAAAAGGTTCCAACCAAAACTCTCACCTCCCAAGGTCAGGTCACACTGTCTACAAGGGTGTGTGATCTCTGAATCTTCTCCAGTCAGTGTTTCTAAGAGTTAGGGTCAATTCAATGGTTCAACTAGAATCTCAAGGTCTCGAACAAGACAAGATGCCAGAAATGAATGACTAACACATGTGTCTATCAATACGATAGCCAAAGTAGAAAAGACGCAGATAGTACCTCTAATCATTCCTGGAGTACCTGGGTCATAAGCCTCTGCCACCTGCATGTGTCCCTGCCTCTGTCCACCAGCTCCTTGGGCTTGGGGTGGACCTACTGGGGGTGGTGGTGGCAGAGGTTCAAAACACCGACCACCTCCAGCTGCTCTCCCAGCTCCTCTACCACGTCCGCTACCCCGCGGATCTATATGCTCTACACGTTGCCTTTTCCTCAGTTGTCCATCCACTAATCCCGTCTCAGTATTATGGTGGGTCGGTAAATCTTGAGTGAGATGTCCCCTCCCATTACATGAGTAGCATCGCCTCCCTCGAGGCTGGCTGGATGCACCCTGTGAACCCTGTACGGTAGATCCCCTTGTCCTGGGATCTCCTCTGAAAACGTCTCCTAGGCCTGGGTCCCTAACATCGGCTCCCTGCTGCCGAGGTCTCTGCTCTAGCTCGCCCACTACTGATAACTACCGGTTGTATCTGCTCTGCCAAGAATCTCTCAACCACCAAATCCGGCTTGAACACCCTAGCATAAGTAGGAATGCTCATAGGAATGATTCTATATTGGATATCCCTGCACAAGCCCCGCTCAAAAGTCTTAGCTCTGAAGTACTGATCCCTTACCATATACATCAAGTACCGTGAGAGGTCGGTTAACCTCGATGAATAGTCAGCCACCGACATGGTTCAATACTGGAGCTGAAGAAGCTCCTGTATGCGTACTTCTCTCAGGGTAACCGGTGAAAACTACTCTCTGAAGAGACGCTCAAACTCCGACCAAGCGAGTGTCGCCTCGTTGTGAGTCTGGATAACCAAAATCCACCATCATCCTACCGAGCCCTGCAGAGGGCTCGCTGCAAGGATCACCATCTGGTCTGCTAGTTTCCTAACCAAATGGAAGACTCTGGTCACTGCCTCGTGTCAGTCCTCTACTGCCTGATGGTCAGGCTCGCCTTGAAAGCAGATGGGTCTCTATCTCGGGAACTTGTGGAGTGTGCTCAGCCTGTGCTCCTCCTCCACTAGTACAACAGGCACTAAAAATAGCTCCACAGGTGGCGGGATAACTGGCATTCCACATGGTTGTATAATTGGGGGATCTAGTCCCTATATCAAGGCTTTATCACTGAGGGGGTCATCCTCGTGATCAATCTGTTGGATCCTAGCAAGTGTGCGTCTTAGAGTAATCCTATTAAAGAAACAAGATGTATCTCAGTCAGTGTGTATATTTGGAGAGCTGACTCAAAAAGGTTATGGAAACCACAACCCATTCCTGTATGATGAATGTACCATTATTCTCCCTACAACTAGCGTTCTCATGTTCTAAGTCGAAAAGAAAGTTATCAGAGTCCTTGTGTATGGATACGTCGGCTGCCCGCACCAACACTAGGGTCCCTGGCCTGAAATTCTTGCTCGAAACACTTAACACTGTTGCCCCAAACCAACTCACAGACTCTCGGTCCTAAGATAGAAACGACCACCTCTGAAACCACTCTGTCAAGAACCGTCCCAGTGGGGCCTGAGCCGCAACACCCCAAGCCTGCCTCCAATAGGCCAGGGGCTGGTGACTAGCACCGATTAGGCATGATACTAACATGGGAGGCATTGCCTATAAACCTATACATACGCACACACAAAGCTGAAAAGTAAAAACTACTAAAAATGGAAAATATGAATGCATACACTAAAACCCGACCAACAAAGTACGAAAGGAAATTAAATTACAGCAAGTGTAAAACATGGGGCCAAAAGTACAAGCCCACCAAAAGAGAGTCTGTAACAAAGTCCAACCTATAAAGAAAGGTGTTGGGACTGTAGTCTGTAGCCATAGGGACGCACCTCAGCCTGTCTGATCTCAATGAGTACCGTCCGGTCCTGGTCTACCTAGAATCATGTCAAAGGCTCGCTCGTCTGCACAAGACACGACATGTGTGGGTAAAGCCCGTGCAGGGGTGAGTATAACAATACCCAGTAGGACCCCCCGAAACCACAAAGGAAATATAACAAGGTAAATACCACAAGGAAATATATAGTCATCTCTATGTAGTATATGTCTACTGAACATATAACATGATTATCCAGATATACTCATTCACAAACGACTATCGCGAAACCGCCACTAGGATCTAGCTCGAATATTCCACTAATAGTGTAACAAGGAGTACGAACTTCTAGGTCTGAGGAGAGAGATATGATGTAATCATTCAAGTAGGAAACAATCCACAAGTACCTTGAGAACATGTTGCTCAGATGAGGATTAAAACCATGTCATGGGGTGATTCCGACAACTCAGTCTGAGCTAATCTTCTAAGCATTAGATCAGTGCCCGGGTAAAGTTGGTCACGTCGATACCAAAACTCTACATAGGGTTCTAGGAATGAATAGAGGATCTGGCTCTAAGTCTCACCGAGGGGATTCCAACAACTCTATTTAGGAGATCCTGCTAAAGGGATCATATTCCTATATAACGGAAATGATACTAGAACCTTCAGGGAAAAGACCAAGGGTACGAACCCTAAAGAAACTAGTCCAAGTCACAGAAGACAAGTGGATTAAGCCATGATGAAAAGGTTACAGGGCGTGTAGTATGGTTACACGCCGTGTTCCTTGACCCTGGGTATTGCTCGTGTAAATAGCCCATGTCATTCATTCAATCTGTATAAAACCAAACTACAAGGCATGTAGAAAAGATACATGTCGTGTTCCTTGACCCTGGTACTGCCCGTGTAAACGGCCCATGTCATTTGTTTTGTTGGGTAGAAAAAACTACATGGCGTGTGGAATAGGTACACGCCGTGTATGAGCACCTGGGCTCGCTCCGTGTACGTTGGCCATGCGACAGTACACGGTCTCTGCCCCTGTTTGTGTCACCTGCCCGTGTACCAGTACATGGGGTATCCCGTGTATCTGGCCGGGTCTGGCCAGGGAGGGGTATACACGGCCTTTCCTTGGCCGTGTACCCTGCCTGTGCCCATGTACTCCGGGAGTACACGTTATGCAATCCTGTCGACGAACACATGTCGTGTAGCCCATACTACATGGCGTGTAGTCGGGAAATTTCCAGAACCGTCGTCTTCCTCCATGAGCCTCGGCTAATCCTCCGGATCTTGATCCAACCGCCTGATCATCACGAAACTCCGGATTTGGGGTAGTCCTAGCCCTATGAAACTGATTCCGTCAGTTTCGGGCATCCGATCGGCCCTGAAAATGCATCCTGATCAATCAACACGAAAATACTCGAAGAACGGGAAGTTCTGAACCACATCTATTTGTCTGCCACCATCGTTGTCGCACCTTCGTTAGGTCGTCCTGATGTTATATATTAAATTTTAGATCTTTGCGCCAATAAACGAACATTCAACGATCAATTTTCTCCAAGAATGCGAAGAACGCGCACGAAGAATGCGTTGGGATCAGGAGAGAAAAACACAACAATCGAGAGGGACGAACCTCGATCGATGTTCGTGTCGATCTTTGTTCGTCACCGTTTGAAAGGTTGAATGAATTACAAAACAACTGAAGAATAAAAATCCCACGATTCCTACAAATATCCCATCCTGCAAGAATGATCGATCCGCGGGCTAATCTGTTCGTGGATTAGTCCACGTTTGTCATGGAAATCAAAAATGGGGAAGAAAAATCACAAACAACATCCTGCCTATATCAGCGGAGTTTGTTGGTGATGATCTGGTCATCGCGTCATCGTCGCCACGTCGGGAGGTTTTATCCAGAACCTCTATAGGTGCCAAGGGTTTCAGGGTTATGAGGTTTTTAACCCTAGACCCTACGCAAGCCTTTATTTAAAAATTAAGATATCCGCTGCAAAAATAAAATATTTTTATTAAATATTTTATTACTCTTATCCCCAAAAACTAGATTTCACCACCGACCTGTGCCAGACAATGTTAGGCCTCACCTAAGATAAAAACATTGTTCTTAATGCAATGGTGCCCTCAGATTTCTGATCTAAGCACCCATTCAGTAGTTAGTCCACTTTTTCCAAAAAACTGCACACGCTTGTTATTTAACTATTAAATTAAGTCCAAACATTTGTTCCGGGCTCACCGAGCCTTGGAACTGCACGCCACCTCAGAGCCTGGTCTCTAATTAATTCCCATATAATATTAAAATAATACATGGAAAAATCCGGGACATTACAACCCATATGTGTCTTTTAATCATAAAATCTCATCATCTCCTATAGTCCAACTAAAAGCAGGGCCCTCACCTTCCACAATCGCCCCTAGTAAAAGGATCCCTAAGTCTAATATATTCCACAAATTGTGGGGAAAAATTACCCAAGGTGTCCCCTAGGTATGTTTTATTTGTTTTTGTGTTTGTTAACAAAGCTAGATGACCATTAATGAGTAAAAATGGGGTTTTCCAAAGCTGGTGTTTATGATGGCATACTATCCTAGTGTTTGCTAAATTTTTAGGCCTCAAAATTGGGAGATTGGTTTTTGTAAATGCATTATTTCCATATAATAATGATCAATATATGGTCCAGGGATAACATTTCATTTATTTAAATGGTGGTACATGGAATGATGAAGGAAGTCGAAAAAGGAAGGGAAGCATGATTTAAGAGATGAAGACCGCATATGAGAATGGTTTGTGGAGTGAAAGAGGTTTGTAAGAATTGTACATGGTATGGGGAGGATTATGGTATGGGGGTGAATTTTCATTAACAAAAATTATGTGGTGTTCTAAAAAACTTATAAGGTAATCATTAGAAAAATCTTTATGGTGATTTGGGTCCTCATGAATGAATGGAGTCAGTATGTGGACCACATAGGGTAAACAGATTATGGGATGAGTACAGTTCATAGAGGTTGCCCTATATGTGGTGAAGGTGGCAACAAATTGATGATTTGGTAAATCTTATATTGAATTTTTTTTGGATCTATGTGCCTATATAAGGAACTCCAATCCCAGTATTAAGAGGTGTGAATTCCATCAGTGAAAATATTCACTCTGGGAATTCAGCTAAGTTTGAAAGTGGTTCACAAGGGTGAATTCCATGAAGTTTATCATGATGAAGAAATTATACCAAAGGATATTATGGAGAACAATATTCTTAATTGGATTCATTATGAGGAAGAGGAATATGTGGTATAGAGAAGTTAAAGATACAGTAAGTGAAGGAAGAATACCTGATACGCGTTTGAGAGATGGTTCACAGAAGCGGAGATAGTATGTGAAGCAGGAAGAGGTACGTGATAGAGGAGAAGTGGTCCGCGATAGGGGATGGTCTGCATAGGGAATTAGTTCATAGAATAAGTTGTTCAAAAAGCACAACCACTAAACAATACACAAAATTTGAAAGGAGATCGCGAAGGACATAAAGAAAATTTCATAAACTCAAAAACAGTTCATGAGAGAAATTATTGAAAACCTAATAGTACAAAGAAAAGTGGATTTCAACTATGAATGAAAAAGTTAATTCAAAGATTCATCTATCTATAGGTTAGGATGAATGATTTCATTAAAATAAAGGAATTTACATGTCCCTAAATTTGTGTGGATCCCTTACAAGAGTAGTGAGTAATGGATGAGTAAGATGAAGATCATTCCCACTGGCAGTGTGGTAGAGGAAGAGACATTGGGAGTTACCCTTGGGAATGTAGTGAGAGGACCCTAAAAATTGTAAAGTAATTGAGCGCCGTTATTGGATATATAGGCCAAAAATTTTAAATGGTAGTGATATTTAGTGGATTTTGTACATCAAAACTTCGTTATTTTATGCTCCTTGGATGTTGCCCAGTGAGGGAGAATCAAGTATAAATTGATATGTTCTATTCATGATTTAATTTCTATTCACAATTTGATATATGAGAAAGATAAAAGTGTGTTTTTTTAAATTAATCAAGATCATAAGGGGTAGTAGTTTTAACCATTCATTCCCTAAGCCCCCCCCCCCACACTCAAGTTTTTTTACATAGTGGACATAACATTATATTTAATCTATCTAGAAGTGAGGATGTAACATCTTATGATGATAGAAATGTCTTCCTCTGACTATCCTGAAACCCTATGTACATCCTAGAGAATATGTCCATGAGCTACCACACTTTCATGGCCATGAGCTACAACATTTTTATTCTAAAAATAGTTTATCTGTCTATCTACGAGATTAGTATTAATCATAATTTTCCATTTTTTGTGAATTGAATTTAAAAATGAAATAAACCTTTTAATAAATATGATATTTATATTTTAATAGGTTTAACACTATTTTTGACAAAAATTATTTGTGAATGTGATTGAAATTAATCACTGTGATTAAGGTGTAATTCAGCTAAAAAGAAAATTAACCCAAAATTTTAGGGCCCAAATGACCAAAAAACATGTCCAAGACCAATTTAATGGACATATCTCATCCATAAAGATTCAATTATTATGTTGTAATGGTTTGGTAGGACTTCTAATTAGGTAAGAACATGTGTACACCTATCATGTTTTCAAAATTCTAGGTGAGTCACTTTCCTTCCTAATAAAAGGCCACCACCTCTCCCACTTCTTCACACATCTCAAACCACTTTGGATCAGGTATTATATGATTAAAATATAGATGAATATTCTCTATTACAAGGGGGGTGAATTTTTGGTTTAAAATTATTCACAATTTATACCAAAAATATATATGTTTAAAAATGTTAAATAAGGTGAATTCACAAACCCTCTTTGGTTTTATCCCAAAGGGAATATTGGAAGGGCCCATGTCAAATTATAAATAATAAAAACATAAAAATTTTAATCTTAAGGGAAAATGTTATTTTTTATTTTAGAGAAACTATATATATTAAAGCATATATAATGTTATTTATCAGAGTAACTACTAGTATAAGAATGTTTAAGAATATTATACATTCTAACCTTAAATTAAAATAGTGGAAATAAACTCGTAACAGAAACCAGTAAACATGTATAAGATATATTTTATCCCAAAGAGAATGGTATCCAACAACTTTAGATAATGTTCCCTTGATTTATACGTTCACGAAACTCTATCTTACCCACAACATGATATGCCCTCAATAAGATTATCAAATACTGTCTTCTTATCCCAAAATGAAATCAAACATTAAGGTATTCAGCACCACTATATTCCTATCCTCATAAGACCAATATCATTATATTAGTCAAAAGCTATGACTTCCAATCCCTAGATGCCCTCAAATGTGCACAACATTAATCACAGTCGCATTATGTAGGGCGAACATGTTGTTCAAGGCTGAAAAATATGTTCTCAAATTGAATAAAGCACAAGAGTCTCTATCTCTAAAAAACTTCATAGCATCTCATCATGTAATCTCTAGATCTATTTTAAGCTTGTTCAAATGAGATAATATTTATTGGAAAAAAATTAACAGTTAGATATTCTTTAAAGGGGTAAATTTTTCCTTTAATTTTGGAGGGACATGAACACGTGTCAATCAACCGAAGGTTAGATTAAAATAGATTTCATGAAATCATTTTGTAGAAAAAATATGATCAACTATGTCAAGTGTAAGATAAATATAAAAAAAATTTATTGATTAGGACCCAATAAAATGAAATGATAATTATATAGAAATAGGGTAACTATAGGAAAAACAATAAATCAAATTCATATGGAAATTAGAAATGGTGTCTAAAAATATGAACTATCGGATTATGGAAAAATGGATATTCAGAGTTTAAATTATGAGGAATTCATACTCTAAATAATGAAGAATTATTAGCCATAATTCTAAGGAATTATGAGTGTTATTTATAAAGAAATAAGAGTCTAATATCCAAGGAATTAGGACCCTGAATTCTAATGAATTCAGCGTCTAGATTCATATGAATTCAAAGTTTAAATTTTAGTAAATTCAGAGTCTGAATTTCAAAGAATTTGAAGTCTCAGTTTCAGAGAATTCAGATTCTAAGTTTCTGTGAATTCAGAGTCTAAATATAGTGAGACACAGATTCTATGAACCTGTAGGATTCTGAGCTTTTCATAAGGATTTTATTATTCTTATTGTAATATGGTTATAAGAAAAATTGGGTTATGCTTAGTTAAGGAACATTAAGAATAACATAGAAATTTATGTTGAGGTTTAATCAAGTAATTTTCCTTAAAGAAAGAGAAGAATCTTTAATGAAAAAGTGTTTCTGAATTTCAATAAATAAATGAATGGAAAAAGTCATAAGATATATTATTGACATAAAAGTATCCCCTTTTTTGGAAAGAACAAACCACTATTTGAAATAGAATATTAACTTTGGAAAACATGAAATAAAAACTTATCTACCATATATTTCTTGATTATTGAATATTACCAACACCTACCTAGGTTTATTCACCTTAATGTCTGTATTATGTTGTATATGAAATTTTCTTAAAATATACATTCATTTTATTAAGAAATTTTACTATATGATAAATCCATCCCTAACTTCTGCAACTTCTTTTTTTTGGGTAAACTCTCCCTTAACACGATATTCTTTATAAACGTTTCTCCCCCTTTGGGATTTTCAATAAGTAATAGGGGAATAAATTTGGCACCTGAAAGGGTAAGTAAACTAATGCCTGCAAAAAAATGTATAAAAAATATATTTCATTAACTTTGGAAAAAATCTTTTAATACAACAAAATATTGGAGTGTAAATCAATTATCCTTGTTCTTCCCTAGAAGAAGCTTATTTAGGATGACCATCATCTTATTTATATTTTTATGATCTTCTTGGTAAATCATGAGTAGATCTTCATGATCTTGGTTATTATTCTCGAGAGACTAAATTATTTCTTCTTGGAACCTGACAACTTCTTATTGTGATTTCACTTTCTATCCTAATTTATATATGGTATTCATTTCTCTATTTCGGAAAATGGAAACAGAGTTATGTTTTCTGTAGAGATCTCTATGCACTTAAATCCAAGTAGACTTCTCTTAATTTATCCTTTGCAAAATGATTCTTGATCTTCTCATCAGTATTGTATAAATTTTGTTTAGTTTAATCTATATAATAAACCAAAATATTACTATTATAAAATACTAATTTATACAAATATGTAATCTTATTACAATTCATTATATGGGTTTCATTGTTGACCATGATGGTTTTGAAATCCATTTCATTCGTGATTAATGTTTTCATCAAAAAAATTGAACAATCTATCATTAGGTTCACTGACTACTTAATGAGTTGACACTAGGATTAAATATTTAGAAATAATGGAATTAAATCAACAATCTTCTTAAAATATTTCACCCAAAAATTGTGCCCCAAATACGATGATTCGGAATCTAAATCATCATTCCTTGGAGGGTTATCATTCAATAGTTCGACAGACATTGACATATATGATTTAACTATATCACATTTCTATGGTGTATCAAGGAGAAATAATTTTCTTTTACCAACATCCATTTTACCAACAATAGCTACATCTTGACCTTTTTAAAGAACATTAACTTTCTGTTCATCTTCCTCAACAATGTCATCATTGTTCTTTCTCTCTTAAAATAATTGACTTTTATTAACTTCTTCCTCATCATCCATTTCTTTATCTAAAACAAATTTTTAGTGGACTTGGCATGGGAAGTTATTATTGAGAGTTTATCAGAAGGACTATTTTCATCATGATACTCTTCCACCATTTTAATCACATATTCAGTTTTATTCTTTTCATATTCTTGTTGTTGAATTTTTTTCCACTTCAACAACCTGATTTGGTACAAAATATTTTTTTGTGAGATTCAAAAGTTTAAAACTATTTTGATGACTTTTCTTTATCTTTCCTTAGCATAAAAAAATGTGAGTTTGAGATTATTTCTCTTCTTGTTTATTCTGTTTTTCTTTTTATTTTGATGATTTTCAACTCCAAAAATTATTATGTCCTTAGCCTTTGTAGGATAAAGACCAAAAATTAGATCACCTCTAATTCTCTTCTTCTTCTTATGCCTCTACATAACAACAACTTCATCAAAAAAACATCTTTTGGTTCATTGTTTTATGAGGTGATGATTGAGGTTCGAGATTGGGTTTAATTGGTTGTGCTTCTATTTCATTATCATTTCTTTTCATTGATGATTTAATAAATAAATCATTCTTCGCTTTAATATTATAATACATATCAGGAATATAATAAAACTCATCTGATTCAACATTAAATTCTATTTTAAGTTTTCATAAGGTTCATCACATAGGGAAAAAATCTAGATATTTGTAGCTTTTGAGGAGCACGTGATCTTGATGGATTGAAAACATAACGCAATGATCACATAAATGATTGCAAGATACATCAAATCTGAGACATAGTGTATCTATTCTTAATGTTGATGATTATGAGAAGGATATAATTCACCAAATTTTTCATTAATAATATAACAATTAATATAAGAGAAAGACATCACATATCTTGAGTGAATCATTATCACCCTTCCTTAGAATAAGAAATCCCTCCATCCACAAAGCTACCAATATGTGGATTGTAGATAGATGTAAAATCATGGGTTTCTTGACATTATTGAGTCTGAGGCACTCATAATATTTACTCTTCACAAAATAACCTTCTTTATTACATAACCAATATGAGCATAGAATATATTCACCTTCATATGGAATATAGAGAATGCTAGATACCATGTTGA
The DNA here is from genome assembly GCA_963277665.1 of Viscum album. NCBI lineage: Eukaryota > Viridiplantae > Streptophyta > Magnoliopsida > Santalales > Viscaceae > Viscum > Viscum album. Next base: position 394,004,545 of record OY728126.1, read on the forward strand.
TTGATAGAGTGTTTGATTTTCTATTGCTTCGGAACCTAAGAATCTCTCTTCCACCTTGCTAATAGAAACCAAATGAGCCATAGAATTCCATTACAAGGTCTGGGTAGACTGCATGTTGATTATTTACTTTAGAAACACAAGAATTATCCCACATCTTCATCTTGATAATATTTTCATTCAATTATATATACATTAAAAAGATATTAAGACTTACTAAACTCTTAGGATACATTAAAAAGTCCTCTGGTTTATTTGTAGATTTATACTGCATAAGAGTCTGAGGTGAAGCTTCAAGATACATTCGAAATGAAAGGAAACTGAATAATCATAAAGGAACACATAAATAGTAGCATAGCCTCAATGTAGAAATTTGAGAAAATTGATATGGTATGAGAATATGGGGATCTATTAAATAGGTTTCTCAGCGACAGTTCAAATTGATGGATAGATCCAATGGTTGTGAATAAATAAATTTGTTGTTATGGTTGATATCAATACTAAATAAAAATTTTATAGAAATATTTTTCAATATTGATATGGTTATTCTTATCTTTTGAAATATTTTATTAAGAAATAAAATTTTAGGTTCTAAATTTTTTTATTAAAGAACAAAAATTTTAGGTTTTGGAAAATTTTATTATGGAAAGAATGTTATAGGTTCTGAAAATTTTTATTAAGGAAATAAAATTTTATGTTCCAAAATGTTTATTAATGAAAGAAAATATTTAGTTCTAAAAAATTTTATGATGGAATGAAAATTTTAAGAAAGAGTGAACATATGCACTCCCCTTATGAAAAAGAAGTAACATAATGTTAGGAGATAGGTTCCAAAAGAAACTTAATATGAAAGATTACCTTACAGTTACCCTTTCTAATTTTCATTAATGTATTCAAATCTATTAGAGGTTAAAAATTTGGTAAAAATTTCAACATGTTAGTATTCTTTTCTGATAAATTTTAAGATAATATCTCCTTTTCGTGTATAATCCCTAAGAATGTGATTCCTAATATCAATGAGCTCTACACTAGAGTAATGTTACAAGTTGTTTCATAGAGAAATGGTACCTGTATTGTCACACAATATATGTGTTTCGGTGAAACTCATGCCATAGTATGTGAGTGAGTTTTTTATCTACAACACATGACAATAGAAACATCCAGCTACAAAAATTTCAGATTCAGCAGATGAAAGTGCTACTAATTTTTTCTTCAATAATGGCCATGAGACTAATGAATATATTAAGAAATGAAAAGTTCTATATGTAATTTTACTATCCATTCTACCTCAACAAAAATCAGAATCTGAAAAAAAAATTAAAATAAAGTCTTTTCCAGAAGAATAGAAAATTCTTAACTCCATGGTTCACTTTAAATAGAAAAAAATTATTTTGGATACTTTTAAATGATATTCTTTTTTATTAAATTGATATATTTCACATAATAATACAAAAAACATTAATTCTGGAAAACTAGATATAATGTATGAAATACATCATATCATACATCTAAAATAAGTTTGATCTACTATACTCCAAGAATATTCTAATTTAAGGGAGTTTGAGGTACCTATTAGAGTACTTAAACATTTATTTGTTTCATATAAATTATTATCAAGAAGATATCTAATATAATTATGTTGAGATATATAAGATCTTCTTGTTTTTTTGATATTTGAACAATAAAGAAAAATGTTAACCGACCCATAATACTCATTTCAAACTTGTATTTCAAAATATTCACAAAATAATTAGATAATGAGAATTGAGTTCATTCGAAAATAATGTCATCAACATATATGTGAACAATCCCAAAAATTTTATTATATTTGTTTTATAATAATACATAGATAAAAATTTCCCTTAAGAAAATATTTTTTAACAAAAATCTTGTAATTCCATTATACCAGCCTTTTGGGGCTTGTTTAATTCCATATAATGATTTGGTATGTTAGATAACATGTTCTGGATGTTTTTTTGTTACCAAATATGAGTTTTTTCAACATAAACAACCTATTGAACATATATATTAAGGAAATCACACATCATGTCCATTTAAAAAAATTTAAATTAAATAATGATGCCAATGAATCTAGTACTCGAATAGATTCAAGTCTAGATACAGGATAGTAGGTTTCTTCATAATTTATAACTTCTTATTTATTATAGCCTTTACCATCTAATCATTCGTAATTTATTAAAATTATCACGTTTTCATCACATTTATTTCTGAATAACCATTTTACACCAATTACAGCTGTTTCCTTAGTTTTCGTAACCATGGTACAAACATTGTTCTTATCTAATTCATTTAGTCCATATTGCTTATTTTTAATCCCATCATCATCACCTAATGTTTCATTAGTTATTTTAGGTTCTAATTGTGAAATAAATGATATATTTTATAATTAGTTTTTTTAAGGAAGTTATAGTCTTTATAGGTTTATTTACATTACCAATGATACAATAATCGGGATAATTATTAAGAAACATCTGATTTGGGTTTTATAAAGAATATTCATCAAAAAAGGTAAAACATCATATGGGGTAAATACAAAATCGGGATTTTCTTGAGTATTTTCCTTATTAGAAAAATATTCTATCAATGGTTGATAGTCAGTTTTTGAAACCACATCTGAAGATATAGGTTGGGGTTGTTTAAAAAAAGGACCATTTTCAATAAACATAACAAGCACTATTTCGTCAATTTTATTGGGATTTTTGCTAAAAACACTATAATACATATAAGTAGTGTAATAGAATATGAAAATTACATCATTAAATTTGGGTGAAAATTTATGTATGTTATCTTTAGTATTCATGATTAATACCTTGCATCAAAATACTTTGAAATAATAAACATTATGTTTTCGACTAGTCTTGAATTCAAAGGGTGTTTTATTAAGAAATTATATGATTAAAACTTGATTTATAGTATAAAAAGTAATAATTATAGCTGAAGACCAAAAATATTTAATAATTGAATATTTAATCAACATTTTTCAAGTAATCTCGTTAAGAATTTGATTTCTTCTTTTAACAACACATTTTTTTAGGAGTTATTAGAGCAGGAAAGTTATGTGTAATTCATTTCATACTAAAAAAAGATTCAAAATATGAATTTTGAAATTCTCCCCCATGATCACTATAGATAGTTATCAATAGAAAATTTTCTCAATTTTAACTTTTTCAGTAAATGATTTAAATTAAAAAAAGGCTTCAGATTTCTTTTCATGAAAATAGGCCCGTGTAAGTCTACTGTAATCATCCGTTAAAACCAATACATATTATTTTCCTCCAATAATTCTATTTTGTGTTTGACCAAAAAGATCCATATGCACTAGCTATAATGCATTAGATATTAAGACATCACCAATTGATTTAATTCTTGACTAATTTTTTTTTCATATTGACAAGGATCACAAACGAATCAAATATATGCTCTAGTAGATCATTAAAAAGTTTTTTCATTGAGATTTTTCTAATGTTATTAAGGTTATAGTGTCCTAGTCTTCTATTCCATAAGGAATATGGATTTTACATTTCACTAATGAATGGGAGATCTCTTCTCCTTAGGTCTTCTATGTTATATGTATAAACATTCTCATACCTATGGGAAGAGAGAATAAACCCTTTCTTAGAATTGTGTACCTTGATTTTTTCACTGCTAAAATTCACAAGGTATCATTCATCACAAAATTGGATTATTCTTATAAGGTTTTTCTTAGGACCATTAACAAATAAATATTTTTAAATTAAAGATTTTCCAAGAAGAACAATGTCACAAATATGAACAGTTAATCACATAGAATTATCTCTAAATGTTTATTTTCCTCATTTCATCTTGATAATATTTTTAAAAATGTTTTTGTTACCAATCATGTTCTAGGAACATCCACTGTCCATATACTATGTATTATTTTTGGTAATTCCTTTATTTTCCTAAAAATAAAATAGTTTCTCTTTCAGAATCTAAAATGTCTTGGATCCGGAATTGTTAGAATGTAAAATATTTGATATCCACACATTCATAGAAATGTATGATTTATAAAAAACAATGTAGTGGGTTTTATGTAAAGAAAAAAATTTTCTCAAATGTCTGCCACATTGACACACATTGAAAAAATGATCACTTTGAGGAACAAAATAGTTATTACTTAAAACATTTATTGAGTGAGTATAACCAAATCCCAAACAATTCATTAGAGGATGATGTAGTCAATACATTTTATCAAATTCATTCCTTTCCAATGTAAAAATTGGTAAATGTTTCTTTAGGAAAAATATTTTATATTCTAATCTAATGATTAAATTCATATCCTCAAAATCATTTAACTTAGAGTTTTAGTAATTCTGTAAAACAAATTTCTTAGAAATACAAATTTTGTGATCCTTAGAAAGTTTATCCTTCTCAAAATTAACATCATTAATGTTTTAATATTTATTTTCAAAATAATGATTTTTCTGATCAATATCTTTAGATATATTTGATACTTCTTTTATTATAACAAAAATTCTAGAATTTTAATTCTCGAAAAATATTGTCTTACAATTTTAATTCTCATGAAATTTAGAAAATATAGATACTTGTTCAAAAGAAGGTAAGGTATTATCTTCTGATAAATAATATTCTTCATCTGAAGATTCATAATATTTCTTATTTATACAATTAGCATTTAAAGAAATATTTGTTAATGATTAAGCATTAGGTACTTTAGAAATAAGATAATTATTTTCAATAGGAAATATGGCAATTAGACAAATATTCATATGACTAGAAGATTCATAATCTATAGATTCATCAGAAGAGTCACCACCACAGGAACTCCATGTGTGATTTTATTTGAGAACATCCTTATCCCTAGATTTGTATTAATTATTTTTGTTTATTTTAGAATTATTTTCCTTTCTATCTTTTCTCATTATCATATGACAATCAAGTCTAATATATCTAGCACCTTTGCATTCATAACATGTTATATCATAGTCATTCTTTTCCTTTCTGTCTTTCTTATTATATTTGTACGAAAATCATTCTTTTCCCTAGTCTTGTTCATCCTTCGAGTAGGATTGGCCTATTCATTCTCTTACTTATCATTATCACTTGATTAAAATATGACAATATATTTCTTAGCTTTAGATCTAGTAACCCTTTTTTAAGTAATGGATTTATATGTTGTAGTAAAAAACACTTCTATTACCATTCTTATTTTTATTAAAATCTGCATCCCTCTTCATTCATGTTTCATGATGATGAGTATTTACAAATAACTCATCAAGAGTTATGTTGGAAACTTTCATATTTTCCTCAATTTATTCCCTTTTTAATTCCCACTCACTGGGCATAATATCAATTATCTTTTCCACATGGAAATAACCATGAATACCTTTTTATCCCATATATTGAAGACTGTTGATGATAGTCAAAAATCATTATTTCACATTACAAACATGTTCTACATTGGGAAATAAAAACCATGATATTTATCTCATAACATAACTCTTCTAGTTTCTATAACTTTTGATGTTCCATAGTGTGTATCTTCATGTTTAATCCAAATACGATTGTAATCTTATGAAGAAGATATTTGATAGTATATATTCCTGGTACTAGAATATAAAAGAGTTTTTTGTACCTCGTAGTTTAGTTGGTATTCTTATTTTTCCTGATTTGTTAATGTTTTGATTTTATTTTAAGGAATCATGTATTCTTTGATAAGGATGAGAAAATTACACACTCCTACGTTAATAACAAAATTTTTCATTATATCTCTCTAGTACTCATAATCATTACCATAAGAAATTGGTGGTCTGGTAAGATTCATATTGCCTATAGATCCAACATTCATAACTTCCATTTTTATAAGAAAAATAACTCTCCACAAAACTTTTTATTAGAAAAATTTTATCAACAAAGGTAAATATATTTTATCAAAACTTAATCATGTAATGTTTAGAAATGAAAACATTTGTTTAAGTATATGTATTATAAATTCCTCTTATAAAAATTGTATATTTGAAATATAGATGTATATGCTGAATTACATGAGGTGGGGGGTCAATTGTAGGTTTAAACACATTCAATTTATGCTAAAAGGAAAATCAAGGTTTAACAAATTTAAACAAGCTAAATTCATAGACCTTATTTTGTTCTAATTCAAATGGACAATTGGAAGGAACCATGTCCAATTATAGTGAACTGAAACATAAACAAGTTTCTCTTAAGGAAACATACAAAGTTTATCTTAGAGAAATATTATACCTTAAAGTGTATATATTCTTATTTATAAGAGTTAGTACAAATATATGAATCTATAATAAAGTTATAATTTCTAACTATAACATAAAATAGAGAAAATAAACTTATAACATAAACATGTAACTAGGTATAAAAAATATTTTAACCCAAGGAGAATGGTATCTAATAAACTGGGATAAAGGTCCTTGATTTATACATTCAAGAATGTCTGTATTGCCCACATAAGGGTTAGCCATCTATAATAGTATAAGAGTCTATCTTTTTATCCCCACATGTGCTCAAAATTTATGGTAGTTGTCCCCTCAATCTTCCTATATCTAGAATCCCTCAAATCTTAAGGTAGTAGAAACCCTTGTCTACCTATCTGTGGAAGCCCTTGATTGTACACAAAAACAATCAGAGACGCACAAATCAGGTTGAATAAGTTTTTTACAACTTAAAAAGATGTTCAAAAATTGAATAATTCTTGAGAGTATCTCTCTGAAGAAATCACTTCACATCATCACAACATGAAATCTCTACATCCATTTTAATATCATTAAAATTATCTTCTATTTATAGGTAAAAACATCAATGGTCGAATACTTATTCAATGGTCATAATTTTCCTTGAGTTTTTTAGGTAACTGTACACATTTCACTCAAAAAAATGTTAGTTTAAACCAAATTCGATTACATCATTTTATAAAAGAAAATATGATCGACTATGTCAAGTGTAAGAAAAATATACATAAAAAACATTACATTCATAGGATCTTCTTTAATGAAATGATATATTTTTGGAAATGGGGTAACTAAACAAAAAAATTAAATTCATAATGAAGGGATAAATGGTGTTTAAAAAAAGAATAATTAGATTATGGAAAAAATATATATTCGGAGTATGAATTATAAGGAATTTTGAGTTTGAAATATGATTAATTCAGAGTCTGAATTCTGATGAATTTGGACCCTAAATTAAGAGGAATTCAAAGTCTGAATTCTGAATAATTTTGATACGTAATTTTTGAGAATTTGGAGTCTGAATTTCATATAATAATGATTTTGAATTTCATAGAATTTGGAGTCTTAATATTAGAGAATTGTTAGTCTTAAAACAATTCGAGTCATATTTTAAGAACCTATAGGATTCAAAGGTTTTGAAAAGGATATAATTATTTTTAAGGCAATTATTTCATAAAAAATATGGTTATGCTTAGATAAAGAACATTAAACATAAAATAGAAATGTAAGTTAAGGTTTAGGAAAGTAAATTTCCTCAGGGAGAGAAAATAGTATTACAGAAAAAGTGTTTGTGATTTTCAAAAAATAAAGTAAAGGAAAAAGTTATAAGATATCTTATTAATATAAAAAATAGTACCTACACATATAGTCTCCCAACATCTGTCTCCTATAACTAGAAACATCCATTTGGGGAAAAATCATTTCAGGGGATCCTGATGGTATAAACCATATGAATTTACCTAATTAAGAGGTAATGTCATCTCTCTTGTTTCTTAGTTTAACTTCCATTCTCTAACCCATAAAATATTTCCTTTCTATTATTACACTAAAAAAAGAGTTTTTTAAAGATACTAGTTTTTTTTATGTTAATATTTCTACCTACGCTCACACACACATCCACCAAATGGGATATGAACATACTCATTCTGTGTATGGAGAACAACTACCTCACGAATGAATGATTGTTCAATTTTCCATTACCAACTCTCATAGTGGATATTATGATGGACACTATATTTACATTTATATTATAATTGATATTTATAATTTCATTATTATAATAGAATTTTTATTTAGATCATACCATTATGCATTCCATCATGTGTAAAAATGTTAATTTCATTTTATGAAGTCTGGACTACCTCCCTCGTAAAGTTATATGACTCGTTAATTCTATACATGGAACATATTAATGATGTTTTTAATAATTATATGTAACCTATATAACATATATATGATACGTTAATTATAATTTAGAGGTGTATCCTTTATCTTTCTTCATCTTAATAAGAAAAATAAATGAATTTAGCGTTCATGCATTGTTCCGACCTACCGTCTCCATGGACGGTGCAGTTCATTTATAATGTAACAATATTCGACACTACAGTAAATACATATATATATATATGACATATATGATATAATTATAATGTTATACATCATGGAGATGATGAAACCGTGATATATTTAAAAAGAATAACATATAACAATTCAATAAATACTTGAGAATACTATACAATTAACAACCGAAATAGTCAAAACCGTGAAATATTGTTATCAATCAGGTAATAAGATGTTATAAGAAAATAATATATGACATTATAATCATGATTATAGTTCTTGTATAATTTACTGACATATTTTGAACTACATTACAGGAGAATAGAAACCACCCAACAAAAATATTGTTATGTTAAGGGATTCTTGTATTACCTATTTTTTTAAGTCATACTCCATATACACCACAAAGTTCTTTTGTATAGTGTATCTACTTTCCTTTTTTACATTATATCATGAATAATTTTTCTACATGTTATGAAAAACATTCATTCATGGGGATTATGAATTATATGTCTCAAGTGGTATAAGGCACTTTGGGATGTTGGATGATTAATTTCCTAAAACATATTCAGAATGATTTCTTTTGTAATCTCACATACTTTGGTGGTTGTTAATCGTCTCTTGAAACAATAACATTATTTTAATCATTTATCATTATAAATTTATGTAAACATCCATATTCTCATACAATGGATATTATTATTTCCTAAACCTTATATCATTTTACATAAGGTATCTAAATTGATAGTTATTTGATTATTTGGGAAATTATTAATAAAACGGTATTCTTTATTCAATACAAATATTTGATAATGAATGTTATTTATTTTAATTTTTCATTATGATGAATGTTATGGACTGAAAATGGAGTGTGGATATCAGGCTTTATATATATCCTCATTGCATAGATATGTCATCATGAGACAAATAGTTGCACAATTGGGTTTCTACCCATAGTATTAAACCATCTGTGAAAGGTATTAATGGTGATAAATTTTCATGTTCCTCAACCATGACATCAATAAAGAAATAATTTCCATCATTTTGATTGACTTATTATTGAACCATGAGATTTTACATTTTCATATATATATATATACATATTAAATGCTCAGTTTATTGAGTTAAATATCATGGGCTTCAGGTTTTAACTGTTATACATTTACAATTCCTTATCTAGTTATGGAATGGCCTGTGTTTTTTGTTAATCACCAAATCATGTTAATTTATTTTCCTAAATTCATTATTTATTCCAATGTAATTACCCTAACTGATCATTTTAGCTCGCCATTATTATGTTTATTTCTATAGGATATGAAGAATCTATATATGAATAAGCATTCAAGGACGTGGTTTATTTCATTTTATTATGTATCATACTTGTATTTTCTATTTCCCAATGTAATTAAGGAATCATGTATGTTTCAAGGATTCAAAAAAATTCTAATCTGAACGGTCCTTTGGGATTTGATTCATTTTTATAATGCCATTGTTATAAAATAATTCCCTAGCTCTAGGCATGTAGGGTTGGGGCATTATAGTTGGTATTAGAAGAAGTTTACCAAAAACCATGGAAACTAGTTTTAGTTGAATTATATAAGAGAGAAAAACACTAAGATGGGAATTAAGGATAATTATACTTGAACATCCTAGAATTATGGTAAGGTACTTATTATGTGGGTATTCATAGCAGTATATCCATATCTAGATACAATAAGTTGATGTGGCTCTGGAAAAGATATGCCTAAGAGTAATAACTCCAACAATGTGTTCTTATTCTAACATAAGGTAACCTAGTATATGACAAGGTGCTTTACTGTGCACCTAATTTTACACTCTTATGGGTTATTTTTAGGATTTTTCACATTATCTATACCTATAATTACGATGGATTTAAAAATAGGTATTTTTTTAATGTAGAAAATATTTATGGTTCTTTGATTTACGATTCATAAATTTAGGTTATGTGTTATAAAATGTTAATAGTTATGTAGATTTCATAATTTTATGAGATAATCTAGTATATAGAATTGTTTTGAAATGAAACTCGGTATAATAAATGGGAACTCCACTATTTCACATGACACAATGAGAAAGAAGGATCATATCTTTCATGGTCTTAAGACAACATTTCGAAGGGATGTTGTCTCTATAGTATTCTCATCATATGAGGATATAATATAATTTTTTAAACAGATATGTAAATAATTATTTCAGTAATATGGTTTTAGAGCGTAGAAAGAGAACAATAGGATGTAAATGAAAAAATTTGGATAAATGGAGGAAGTGAGATAAGGTTTTTCCCAGATGTGATAACTATGGAATGAATTACTCATATAAATGATTTAAGGGAATGTTTGTCATATATATGTGTAGGGAAAATGGACCCGATGTTTGTGATTTTAGGGGAAAATTTTCTTTCCAATGTACAATTCTTCAACTTCAAAGATATGAGACACTATATGAATAAATTTCCCCAATGTTAAAGGAATAAATCCCAAGTCATGATATTGGATAACTTTCATGTTTTGTAATGAACATAGATAATGATTAATGATTAATATGTCTTCTCAAGAATTATCTCATATGAATATTTAATCAACAATGCAATGGTCATAAGAATAATGGAATATGTGAAGATGGTACTACATTAATTTTCATTATGGATTTGAGACCAAATATTAAAGGGTAGTAAGAAATATTATTTAGAAGAAATTTAATATTTAAAAAAAACATGTTATTGATGGAAAGACAACCCTAAGTATATTCTTTATTTTGATATAATAATAAATAAATGGTTTAATTTGGTAATTGCAGACTACCTTGGAACTGATTATTAACTAGTTGAAAAGTGTTCAAGGACTTCATTGATGGATTTTACAACACTTTTGGATTTAAGGAACATACCTAATAACATGTTCTATACATAAGTCATATGTAATAATGCATGTTCTAATATGAGTTTATGGTTATTCATGTATTTATTATATTTTAGGAGGATAGATGATAATGTAATTCACATGTTTTGAACATGAATATTTTCATCTACTTTATATTTATTAAAGGAAAATGATATGTTCATCTTGGAAATTCAATGACATTCTTTCTAATGTGATGTATCATAATCTATTAGAAAATTTAACCATTTATAAAAGGTATTAATTTGATAATTGGATGATATTTTAGAGGTAAATGTATTAATTCATTATATGACGCACTATGTGCTAAGAGATGAAGTAAAAAGGGTTCAATTCCTAAAAAAATGTAAATATTAAATTTATAGAAACATATATTTACTTAAATTCGTATAGTGTGAAATAAATCATTGACTATATAAAAAGGTATTTTGACAAAAAAATGTTATCCTGTTATCATAATTTTTTATGATACAAATGTCCTTTATTCAACTATATAAATAGTGGGATTGTGGTAAAAAATATTCAGCTGAACATGTTCTCTATCACTCTCCATCATAACAAAATTGTAAGATATTTCCTATGTATCAATGGTTCCATTTACCATATATGATCTCCTATTAGGGAGACCAGTTATGTGAACCTTGAACTTCCCATTCTATATTTTATGCAGTATGTTTTAAAAACCCTTCTCATGATGTTGGAATTATAAAATTAGAATTATAAACAATTCTATTGTCATGATCATGTTTAAATCACAAGGATGCAATTTAAATAAGGTAAGGTGAATGTGATGCCCTGTAAATATAAGGTAACAACCATGTATTTGGTAGCATGTATGGCATGAATTACCAAGAGCATAAGGGAGTATGATATCACAAGACACTAATATATATTTATTTTTGTAAATTTATTCAACAAATTATATTAATTTTAATTAATGTAAAACCAAGATTTCATGTCTTACATGCAAGAGTGACCTTCCTCTACTGCATGTGTTACATGCAAAACCAATTTTTATCAAGGAATGATATATAATTAAAATATAATGAGATATAAACAATATATTATGAATAATAATGACTAAATGGTGAAAATATATAGTATGTAATGTCATAATATTAATTTATAGTGTAAATCTTCAATGGAAATTAATATATGATTCAATTTAATATTAAAAAAAATTTTTAAAAATATTATTATGCTGAAAAAACTATTTTACCTTAATCAATTATATTAATTAAAATTTTTGAGTGATATTAATGTAATATATATATATATATGAAATATTGCATCATTTATATTTTATATTCATCTAATATATTTGATAATAATAAGATTGGAGAAAAAATAATATTACTCATAGGACCCTTTATATTTAGTAAGGCATTTTTTCTACCTTGTAATTGAAGAATTATTTGAATTATTAATTTTGAAAAATTTATGAAATTAATTTAAAAAAATAAACATCATTTTTTAATTTATAATATAAAATTTTTATTATGGTTAATTGTTGGAATTTTTATAAGAACTTTTTTTTGATTAATAGTAAGAAACACAACAATTTAGTTAAAAACAGCCTTATGAAATATAAATATTTTAAAGAAAAAATTATATCGATTATACATATATTAATAAAATTTACATCATTAAAATAAATTTCACTTTTAAATTTAATTAAAAAACATAAAAATATTTTGGTTATTTTTCTACTAAAATGAGTTAATTTCTCTATCTTTGATATTAGTATTAATATTAATTTTCCTACTTCTGGGAATTAAATTTCATAATCATATATACTAAATTGTAATTAATATTATATTTAGATTATAATGGGATAAACATAATTTTTTTTCCAAATTTTTTTTGAATGTGATTAAAATTAATTATAGCTATTTAAGGTGTAATTATGCTAAAAACTGAATAAAACCAAAATTTAAGGGTCCAAATAACCTATAAAACTGTTCAAAACCCTTTGTATGCCTATATCATGGCCATAAAACTCACTTTATTGGGTTTTTATGGTTTTTTCATGACTTTTTATTAGGTAATAATAAGTGCATACCTAACTTTTTTTCAAAATTCTATGTGAATCCTTTTCCTTCCATATAAAAGGCCACCACCTCTCCCACCATTTCGCACATATCAATCCTATTATGTTATGAAAATACCTAAATAAATAGTCTCCCAAAATAATTCCCCTAGACTTATATTCATCCCGTTGGGAATAAATATTTTAAATAAATCATATTGGTATAATCCAAAAAAAGATACCTGATTAAGAAGTAACAACTTCTCTCTAGTTTCTTTGTCTCATTTCCATTATCCATCCCTTAAAAACGTCTTTTTAAATGATTACAAAATAATAACAGTATCCTCATTATTATAGGATGTTTTAATTTTAATATTTATACCTACAATTACACACACTTCTATATAATGTTTAAGAAACATAATGTTTCAGTTTAACACAGAATACTACCTCACGAAATGATGGTTATTCAATTTTCCATTACCACCTTTCACAGACACGTTTATAATAGAAACTCTATTTTTATATGTATTAGATAAGATAATTAAAATTTATTTATGCCACATTAATTTTTATTTATAACAAAACATTATGATTATCATAATGTGTAAATACGATAATTTCATTTGAGGAAGTCTGGACTACCGCCGCCCGAAATCAATATGACTCATTCATGGCATACATGGAACATATAAAGGATTATTTAAATAATCATATGTAACATATATAACATATATTTGATACTTGAATAATAATTTACATATGTATTATTTATCGACCATTATATAAATTTGATAATGAAATTAATGTTGCGTTCATGCGTATATTCGACCAATGGTGTCCATGAACGACGCACTTCATTTATAATATCCAAATATTACATACTACCTAAAATATATATACCATATATATATATATGAATTGAGAATAATTATTTACATTATGTAGATAATGAAACCTTGATATATTTAATAATAACTACAAATAAAAAGTCAAAACTTATTAGGGAAAATTATGCAATGAACACCCGGAATAGACAAAATAATGAACGAATGTTTTCAAATGGGGAGAAAGTATTATATGAAATTAATATATGAAATTATAAACATTATTATCATTATATTATATGTTCTTATGTAATTTTAAACCACTATACAGTAGAACAAAGACCACCCATCAAAAGGAAGGTTAAGGCAAGGGTTATTCTGTTTCTTTTCTTTTTGGAAGGCGTACACAATAAACACCATGCACTTCTTTGTTATAGTGTATATAGTGCCACTATTTTACATTATATCATGAATATTTTTTATTCATTGTATGAAAAAAATTCTTCATAGGTATTATTAATGAAATGTATCAAGTGGTATGGGACACTGTGTGATGTTTGATGATTTATTTCCTAAAACCTATTCTTAAGGATTATCTTAGAAATCTCACTTAATTTTGTTATTGTTAACCATATCCATAAAAAATCACATTATTTTAACTATTTTTCATTCTAAATATAATTTAATATCAATATTCTCATACAATGGATATTATTTTTCCCTAAACTAAATAATTTTTTACATACAATATCTATTTTCATAGTTATTTGATTATTTGGGATATTATTGATATAAACATATTATATAATCAATATGGATATTTTATAAGGAAGATTATTTATATTAATTATTAAATATTGGTTATGGTTTGGAATATAAATGAAGGGTGGAGCCTGGAAATTATATATCTTCTGGATGTATCGATAGTTCTCATGAGACCAATAGTTTCACAAATGGGGTTTTACACTTAGTTTTAAACTATATTGTGAATGGTATTGATTGTAATAGGTTTTCATGTTCATTATACGAGACATCCTTAAATAAATAATTACCCTCGTTTAGATTTATTGATTATTCATCCAAAAGATTCATCATGGACATATTTATGGATTCATTTCATTCTCAGATTATTGATTTAGATTTATTGAGTTTTAGTTTCTTACTTTTAATATTGATATTTCCTTATCTAGTTATTTAATGGAATGTGGTTTTAGTTAATCAACTTTCTATGTTTATTTATTCAAATAGATTAATAATTTATTCCACTTTACTTTCCCTTGCCGATCATTTCAGATAACCGTTAATATGTTTATTTTCTCAGGATATAAAGAATAAATCCTTGAATAAGCATTAAAGGATGAAATTTATTTCATTTTATTATGAATTACATATGTATTTTATATTTACAAATTTATTATGGGAATCATATATGTAATATGGAATTTTATAAATTAAAAACATAATGGTGCTTCGGGATTTTATTCCTTGTAATAATGCCAACAAAACAAAATTATGCACTGTCTCTAGGCGTCTGGGGTTGGGGCATTAAAGGTTGACGTGGGTCCCATATTCTAAAAAAATGCATTCAACAAGCTATTAAAATTTATTTTAGTTTCATAATAATTATCTTATATTTTCCATAAATTTGATAATTATAATCTATAATAATGTTCAATTCTATGTTTAGAGAATAATAGCTTTTTTCAAGAACATGAGGGTGAATCATGGATATCGATCAGATACAATCAATGGTCATACACAATGAAACCATACCACTTCTCTTATGTATATCTATGTCTACTCATCTGTTGTAATGTCCTCTAAAATTGTAATAAAGTGAGCTATCATTGATCGATGTTCCACAACAAACCATATAGAATTATTTCTTCTGGATGACTTTATAAGTCCAGTGAAAATGTTTTTGGTGATGTTTTCCCATTTACATGTTGGTATATGTAATGTTTTCATCACAACCTTAGACTTTTCCTTCCATCCATCGCTAACTAAAATAGAGAGAACATTTATGTACAATCAATGATCTACTTCTTCGTATTTTCCCTCAAATAGTTCTCATAGGGATCTCAATACATCTTTTTTTCTTCATAGGTGAATAGATCAAGTTGATCTATATATATTATTCAAAATCGCATTCTGTATCTTTAGATTAGACAGAATACATAGTCATGAACCAAATCTTAAAACTCCTTCACCAACAATTTTGAACTTAGAATATTTCCATTTCTATTAGCTTCATCATATTTATGAATTCTCTCGTTATTTATTTGGGAATCCATTATTCTCTTCATATGGTATGGTTGAGAAATCATTTGAGAAATTATTCCTTGTATTCCATCCTTAATTATTACCATGTACATCCTTTAAAGATATAAGAATTGTAGATCCTTCTCAATTAGCATCATTTATAACATTATGAGATCATTTCTACATAGAGCATCAACCACATTATTTGTTATAACATGAAGTTAGTGGATTGATAAGATGTAATCCATTAAAAGATATAACAATCTTCATGGGTGAATATTAATCTCTTATAAGGGGATATATATTTTAGGCTCTTATGATCAGTATATATACCACACTTATCTCATACTCCTACTATATTTTAAATTTGATGTTCACAAACTGAAACTATAGATCATGTGTATGATAGTTTATCTCATAAAATTCCACATTCCATGAGGTTTAGGATATCAAATTATCATTTTGAAATTGGAAAAATAAAAATAGCATTTATGATGCATTGATGTATAGTAAAAAATGATTACGACATGACGGTAGTGTGAGTAATGGTGTAGTGATAAGGCTCCACTTCATCTCTTGAAATTATTATTCACATTAAATAGTCCAAAGAAACTTTACTCCCTTCCGAGTCAGCTTAGTTAGTCTGTTTGAATATTGGGTGAAGTTCCTAAAAAATAATTGGTAATACTAATATTGTTCAAGGAATATATTGATCTCCATTATCTATATTGGCCCTGACCACTATTTTATTGCCTTTATCTTGGAGGGGTCCACATATACTCCTTTGTTTGTTATAACAGTCCCTATGAATATAGCATACCCTATCTAGAACACACATTTAGATTAATTTTCATAGAGCTTATCCCATAAAAAATTCATCAGCAATGTTTTCAAATGTCCATGGTCTCCATCATTTCTATAAATTATAGTATAATGAATTCAATAAATGTGACACATTTTTTTTGATGTAATCTATAATGGCTGATTTCATTATGTCAATGAAATTTTTTAAGAGAATTATTGAGTCCAAATTGAATCAATATGAACTCATAATTTCCATATCGTGTTCAAAATTACATTATGGGAATATCTGCCTTTTTCACCATTAATTGGTGACATCTCATCCGATCGTCCACCTTATAAAAAACTTGGGAAAACATAGTTTATTGATCATGTCATATGTCCATAGTAACAGATACTATAAATTTGTCGTTATTTTGTTTATATCAACATCTAAATGCATTGATCCATCCTTCTTCTAGAAGAAGTTGACTATCACACCCTATAGCCAAGAACTCAAGAATATAAAACCCTTGTCCAGATTCTATTATAACTTCTTCTTCTATTTCTCCCACTAAATGGTTTCAATTCAATATGATGTCTATGATATAGGTTGAGATACATGAATAATTTTTATTTATAATTAAAACTATAATTTATGAAGAATTCAATGAAATTATTCAGCGAACACGTCAGTGTAGTCCCTCACAATGGGTATTACTTTGATCTTGATTCTCTATTTCATGTTAAACATTATAGATAGATATTCTTGCCCATATAGAATTAATATCCATGATTGAGATAATGATTTTGGAGTATATGCATCCTCTTCTTTTAAATTATACATAATTGGAGGTTTCCTCAGGAAGTGAAGTGTGATGTCACTTTCCTAACTGTTGATTTTAGATTTATATAAATATATCCAATTTAGGACAAATGTAGAATGAAAATCCAATAAAAGAATATTAAAAAATATTATCTAGGAGTGTTAGTCAACTAACATTAACCGAGAGGAGTTATGTACATTAGAGGAAATAATTTTTATATTTTAAATTGCCATAGATAACTCTACCTCCATATTTTGAGGTGGTGTTATGGCAGTTTCACTAAACCTACAAGGTATGAATGAATTCATAGAACCGTAACCAAAAAATATGTTTCCTAGTATTAAGTAAATGTGTAGAATACCTCTTACAACATCATTGTTGGGATCCACATCAGTTATAGTGATAACATATTCCCTTCCTTGATTCCATTAAGGTTTTTGTTTATTGACACTGAATACCCTTCACATTGTGAATTTTATTGCATAATTCTCTTATTCCTTTCAATGTAAACACTATATTATAAGATATTTGTTAATATAAACCTTATTTTCTTCGTCCACGTCTTTAGGATTAATCAAATCCCTTAGATTTTTGTTATCTGAATTCTACAATCATCAACATTGGAATAATGCTATGGTTCCCCTTATGTAGGTCTCATGCTACATCTTCCAACTGATTTGGCACATGGGATGTTGATGTTTCATTCAATCCTTGTATTTTCCTACTAATCTACCCATATAAATATCAACATTCCTATATTTATCTTCAAACCCATGGAACCAATAAGAGTCTATGATCTCTATTTCAACCATAAGGACACAATGTATAATATCCTCATAGCTATCAAAATCTAAAAGATCCAAAAAAAATTAGAGAGCCAGCTTTTGTTCTCTAAAGAAGAGATACACATTATTTTTAGCGGTCGTGATAAATCATGAGGCATATCATTCAATACTTTTATTGTTTTACTCAAATTACATGATATAATCTTCCACATTTTGGTTTAGACCATTGAACTTCCTTTTTCATCAAAGGATGGATATTTTGGGAATATTATATACTAAAAAATCATGAAAGCTTCTGATTCCATAGAATACATATTCTATTTATAGGATGTGTTTTCGGTCCCATTACACCACTCATTAACATCCCCATAAAAATTATAGACTTCCAAAATAACTTTCTCTTCTTTTAGGCATTGAATGATATGAAATATCTTCTCAATTGAGTAAATCAATTGATGCGTGATAAGGGGATCAAAATATCCCCAAATGAGGGGAGGCCTTTATAACATGAAAAATTCAATATAAACATTCTATTTTATTGGAAATGTAGGGTGTTTTATGTGATTCAATTTACTATTCGTAAATTGAGCTAGTTGAGCTAGTACTTTTAAGTTTTCTCGAGGTTAAATTCCAATCATTTTGGGAAATTCAGTAGGGAAATCATCACATTACCTATCACAATTACTATTAGCATGGTTCCTCCAAGTTCCATATATTAACTAAAAAAATTACAATGAGGGGGCTTGAATAATTATCTAATAAACATATAAAAAGAAAACATTAACATTTAAGCATAATCCATTAAATTAAAAGTATATAATAACATGTGATTCTATATGTTTCAATATATGTTATTCATGGTGATAGAGTAATCCTTAGGTTTCTTAATAATGTTTTATAGTCCTATTACCCAAAAATAAGATGATTGTGCATTGATACCAAATATGATGGTCGTATCCTTTTAAAAAATTTATTACACGATTTTTTGCATAATTAATAATCACATACAAACAAAGGATCATAAATTATTCTTTCTTAAAACTATTGGGTAAATAAAATTTAAATTCACGGAACTAGAATAAAAAAATTTATATTAATAATATATAATGTGATATTAACTTAATTTGAAAACTTACATCTTCATATGATAACCTCAAGAGTATAATAGAAAATAGATGAGCTAAAATCCAATTAGTATAATAAACATAGGAATAAATATGAGCACATAGTTTAGAAGGAATAACATGATGACATAAAAAATAATGAAACATATGTAAACATAATGAAAGGATAACATGAATAACATTATATCATGAAATCATTTATCATAGTAATTTTTATACTACATAAACATTACATAATCATGATTCAAGGCTAACTATAAAGAGCATTGTACATGTCGTATAATGTCCCATAATGAAATTTGGTTCAATCAATGTCCCAATAGGACATATAATAAGAATAAACATGAACAAATTCATTGGAGTGATATATGGGTGCACCCATCCTGACATGTATATACATATGTGTGTCATGTGAAGAATCTAATATAAGGAATAAACATAAGTGTTACCCATGGAAATATATGGGGTCTATAATTATACCATAAGGAATAAACAATGGAGGTATCATAATGATGGTCATGAAGGATTGGAATTAAAACATACAGGGACATTCATATGGGAAAATAGGATTATATAATTATATATTATATATAACTAAAGTTGAAACATGTTAAAATATTTTGTGAGAATCTTTAGAAATGAGCCACCTCAGTGTGTTTCAAAAGAAAACATAAATGAGACAATAAAATGGACAAAGGCATAACTGTTTGTATAAAACTAGAAATTAAAAAGAGTTATTTTATAATGAAAAAATGATTTATTTTAGAAAAATAATTGTGTATTAAAATATATGATGGACCAAACTTGAAAATGGGTACGAAATTTGGATGTTCCCTTCAATTAGGCTTACTTATCTGGATGAATTGAGATGAAAACCATATAATCATGTATTTCCAAATCCTAAAATGAGGAATTGATCTTGGAATATATGATTGGGAAAAAAATATAGGAGGAGTCAATAAGTGTAATTAATAATATCATTTTTTAAGGAGAGAGAAAAATTAAACTGAAGGAAAAAATCGAGGTTCGTAAAGAATCCAGTATCTAATGTTCGAAATTGTTTCTCATATATAATTAATGCATTGGATAATAAATTTAAATCCAAAAAATGATTAAATAATAACATATTAAATATATATTTTATTTATTATAATTTTATTATGTCCCATTATGGCTATTTTTTTGAATTGTTGATTCTAATTTCTTCTTTTTGGGGGTGTTTATTTTATTTGTTTGAATGATCGGATTCCTTGTATAGAAATATATATGATCAGGTAGAATAAGATTAATTCTCTAGAATTAATATTAAATTTTTATAATGAAATAATAAATGTTTAAATTATCTTATATATTATTTTTTTTATTTTTTATGTGCATGATTCGTTAGAGAAAATGTTAATTAAAATAATTTAATTTAATATGGAGGTTTTTATGTCCATCACGAACATATAATATTTTATATAATAAATTATTTATAAACATGTTAAAATAAATTAAACAATAAACAATATATATATTATATTATTTTTTTTACTGTAAAAGTTGTTTTATGACCTTCCCTGATGGTGGTAATGAAAAGTGAAAACATTCTGTCCATGAAGGTGATGAATCAACAACTCGCGTATGATGTTTTTAGTTTTAGAATAAAGGGAGAAGAGAAGTAATTCAGTGATTAATATAACATTAACAAAATAAAATTATTGAATATAAAATACACTAGAGTTATCATGCCTCATAGGTATAGGTAGGTGGGGATATGATAATAAAATAAAAGAAATTAAAAATAGAAAGAAATAAAAAAGTGGATATTACCTCTTGAACTTCATCTCCTTGAGAACAACCTTTCATAAAAACAATTATGAATTAATGAGACCAAATGATCATGTACATGGTGGATAGTCTTGGTGAGATGATTTGGGGGAATTTGTACATGCTTCAAGGCTTGGAATGTGTCAGGAGAAGAGGTTGAGAGGGGTGGTATTTATAGAGGAGGGGAGGGGTTTTTTTACTTATTTAATTCAGTTGTTTATTATTTAGAATAAAAAATTTCAATTGAAAATATTCTTGTGACTAGATATATTATATACTACATGATAGTTAAAACTCATTGTTGTTTACATCATTCATGTCTTAGAAATTCAATTATTAGGATTAAAATTTTAAATACCATAAACCACAATTTTTCCATATTCACCAAATATTCAACTATTTTAAAAAAATCCCAAATATTCACACTAAATATTTTTTTAAATTTAGATTAAATAAATTTACCCCATTTTAGGAAAATAATTTTAAATATATGGTAAGTTTAGTTTCTTATAAAATACATTATTTATTCAAAAAATGCCTATTTTAAAATTATAACTATTTTTATTAGATGTTGAACAATTAAATAACATCTCATAAAATTATTATATAATAAGTATGATATAAAATATTAATTTATGAATCAATTTTAGGAATTTAAATTAAATTATAAAAAATTATATTAATTATAAATTGTAAATAATCATTTTAATTTAAAAAAATATGAATACTTAATCAGTCATTTTCAAACATTTATTTACATATTAATATATATATATATATATATATATATATATCATATATCATATTTTCATTCATAAAATTATTAAATAAATTTATACATTAATAGGTTGGGTTACAATTCCATTTTCTAGTTTACTATTACTAATGGTCACATTACTACTCCAATCATCAAGTTACTATTCTATTTGTATTGGTTCCATAATTCCATAAAATAAACTTATTTAATTATTAATTTATTAAATTATATTTTTTATATAATCTATCTAATGAATGGGTTTTATAATATATAATATAATTATACGAAGGGAATTTCAATTTAAAAATATCTAGTTCGTTACATTTTAACTATATATAATAGGATAAACATGAAGCATCCCTTTATTCTTATTTTTCTCGTGATAAATGGTTGACAAAAACCCTTTTCAAGGACGGATATTTTATGGATACAGGGTGAAGAAAAAATATAAAATTTCTAGGAATCTATGGAACCTAAAATAAAATTATAAATATTAGGGTTAATGTTTTTATATAATTTATTTTATTTCACATGTTCAAGAGAACCATGAAAAATCTATTTAGAATTGAATAAATTTGATGTGTGATGGAATGAAATTTTATTGTTGTATTGGTGGTGAGAGAGGCACTTGAGAATACCATTTTTGTAAGCTGACTATGAATATTAGTTTTGAAAAATAGTTACCAGACTAAAGAAAAATTTTCTATATAAAATTGATAAGATGAGGATTGTTGTGATATTAAAATATAGAGCATGTATTTAATGAAAACTATTCCATTTACACTATTTTTTCTAGTTATATGTATTTGAAATGTTATAAGTATAACCTTCTACATATTCATAAATCACACGCTATTTCTTTCAAGGCGGGAGACTTGATCTATAGAGGGGTATATTCCTAGAAAATAATCTCGCCAGATAATCCTTCATGTCTAGGTAAATGTAATACATATATATATTACATTGGAAATCAAATATTAAACATACACCCACCTTGTTCATCCTATATGATTTTTTATGTACTCAACATTTACATTCAATGAAAATAAGCATGATATCCATATAATTCAATATTGACTTATATAATACTTATATCATGTATAATGTTAGAAAACTATTATACTTTAGGGACAACATGACTCAGGCTTCTAGTGGATCATGACAGTTGTATCATAAGACTCTCACAAGTACCGTTTTATGCAGTAATTTAAAAAAAGATTTCATTTTTCTATTATATTAACCATTATCTTCCTTTAATTAAATATTTAATTACAAAAAAAATTATATATTATTCTATTTTAATTTTTTTTGGATGAAGGAATAATATTTCAATTTTATTATATTAGTTTATTACTTATTTTTTAAAACATATTCATAAACAAATTCAAGTAATTTGTTCATATTTCATTGAAGACTGGCTAGCTTGGTTATATATCAATAAATCTAAAAACATGTAGGAAAAAGTTTTTTTATAGAGTACAAACATAATAATAATTAAAGGAGTTGAGGTTTTATATTACATTAATGATGTTATGGTAATAATTTCAATCGAATAAGCCATGTTATATAAAAACAAATTATGATTAAACATATTGTATCAAACTATATGTTAGAATGAAAATTACCCTTTCAATCATTATATATGTTAACACATCAATTTAAATTAATACGTATAAATATAATTGGGCTGGGAGGGTTTGTGTTAGAATGCATGTGAAGGATAAATTTCTATGGACGTTTATCCTCACCTCTTAACTACGTCAAGATGTTTTAAAACATATATATTTCTAATAAATAAGGATGAAAACCCTAGAATGTTCAAATTGTATATTTAATTGGAGATTTGTATGAAAACATCCAAATTTCCCCATCAAAATGTGGTAGAAGTAAATTCCATCATATATATAATATAAAAATTTATGGTAATGTGATGACCCAGACCCCCCTTGGTCCCTTCCTTTGCCAAAAATCCGGTTTCCTTACGGGGGTACCGATCGGTGAGACCGATCGGCGAGACCGATCGGTGAGACCGATCGGTGACACCGATCGGTGAGACCGATCGGCGAGACCGATCGGTGAGACCGACCGGTGAGACCGACCGGTGACACCGATCGGTGAGACCGATCGGTGAGACCGATCGGTGACACCGATCGGTGAGACCGATCGGTGAGACCGATCGGTGAGACCGATCGGTGACACCGATCGGTGAGACCGATCGGTGACACCGATCGGTGAGACCGATCGGTGAGACCGATCGGTGACACCGATCGGTGACACCGATCGGTGAGACCGATCGGTTAGACCGATCGGTGAGACCGGCCCTGCCA
Source organism: Viscum album (assembly GCA_963277665.1). Lineage (NCBI taxonomy): Eukaryota > Viridiplantae > Streptophyta > Magnoliopsida > Santalales > Viscaceae > Viscum > Viscum album. The sequence continues at coordinate 394,029,308 of OY728126.1, forward strand.
AGTTGTTCCAGTAATGTTCCTTTTTCGCAAATAGGGTTTTAAACCCTAATCTTCCTTGCTAAAAATATCTTGGAAATCCGAAACGCGCACAAAGGTCTTAATTAAATGCTTCATGGGTCAGTTAAAACCACCCAGCGCCATTAATGGTGAGTCAAGCCACGTGGTCAACTCACGACTCCCTCGTCTTCCGTGGTTTTGTGTTTTCATCTCAAACGTCCCCAGCTCTTATAAATTAAGGGTTAGGCCGTGGCTTCCCCCCTTCTTCGATCGTGGCTCTTCTGGTGCAACGGACCGCCGCGTCGTTATCCGTAAAGTTCCGCGCCCCCGGCCTAAACGTCGATCATCCATCAACAAGTAGGGAATTTCTCTCGTCTCTCACCTTTGTGCATCATGCGGGGTGGGCGTTACTTTTGTTCCTATGGAATTGGTTGAACCAAACCCTAATGAAGATAATAAACGAAGTTCTAAAGGAAGAAGGGGAAGGGGTTGTGATCATTGTTATGCTTTATCTTGAATCATCCTTTTGTTGTGCTGGTTCATGTTTCCTGAAAATTGAAACCACCGGGATCGGCCCTTCTGTGATAACCCCCGATTAAAACACACGGAAATTGGAATCATGGAGCATGTTAAATCTTTTAAATCTGAAAAATCCCTGACTTGTGTTGGTAGTGGTTGCTGGTTGTTTCCCTTCGGGCCGTTTGTTGGAAATGTGGGAGGGGATGGGATTCCCCGTCCTTTTTATACTCTCGGTGACTGTGTGAATTTGGGGGATGGGATCTCCTGTTGGTATGGTTTCAGTGGTTGTGAGTTTTTATCACAAATTGGGGAGAGATCCTCTGTTGGCAGAACCGGGTGTGAGTGTTTTGGTTGATCTATGCTTGACGTTTTCCCTGGTTATGCTTATGGTAGTTGCCCAGTAGTGCTTAAAATTAATTGAACTTTTGACTGAACGTGAAACAAGAATGGGACAGATGGTTGTGGGCAAGGGTCGTGAATTTTGACTCGGACGTTGTGGTGTTGTGTTCTGTAGGTTGGCTAGGAAAACCTAAGTTTTGGGTGAGTGTTTGTTACCTATATCTATACCTGTAGCTTTGTGTTTCTTATTCGCGCCCCACCCAAGTTGAGCACTTAGTGCCGAACACCCCCATTTATGGGGGAAGGGTGTTTTTCCCAACACTATACTTAGTGGCTGGTTATTAGCTCCTTTTCTGCTCCCTTTCCCGGATAGCCCAAGTACCTTCGGGCAGGCTGTGATGGCCTGAAGTCCATTATTAGCCCAAGAATCATCGGGCAGGGTGTTGTGGTGGTTGGCCAGGTGCGTGCGGCAGGTGGTTTCCCAAGTGTCTTCGGGATGAGGCCCAGGTGTCTTCGGGCATGGCAGTGGATCCTTTAGCCCAGGTGTCTTCGGGCGTAGCGGTGGTTGTTCTGGCCTAGGTGTTTGCAGGCATGGTTACATGTGACAGTTGAGGCCCAGGTGTGTGCGGGCGGGATTTGGCAGTGGGACTGCGTGTGGTTGTGGCCCAGGTGTGTGCGGGCGGGATTTGGCAGTGGGACTGCGGTGAGAATGGCGGGATTGGTTCGATGCGTAGGATGTCTCAATAACCAGTGGGAAAGTGGCGCGGGGTACCCAAACATCGATGTGCTCTTATATATATATTACTTGACTTGCGTTATTTGGGGAGCGAACCTTGGTAAGGCTTGGGATGGATAGTTGCCTTGTTAGGTGTTTGGTTCACTTTTTCTCACGGGACTTTAGTACGTTCCCCCACTTGTGCACGAGAGTTTTGGTTTTTCCCTACTGAGTGTACTTGTATGCTCACCCTACGTATATAAAACTGCTTTCAGGTTTCCAGGAGGACTACCAGGGCCGTGCGGGACCCTACTAGCTCGGACTTTTGGAGCAGTTGCAGTTGTTTCTCTTTTCTTTTGGTACTTACCTTGTAGTCACCTTTTTGCACTTTGTGGCTTTCATTTTTGAAACATGCATGTGGAAATGGTTTATTTTTGGCTTTACTTTCTTTCTATCTTGGTGTTGTTGGGTTTTCTCTATCCTTATCTTTCGATCCTATATAAAAAAAAAAAAGGGGTAATGCCTTCCATTTGCGAGAATTTCCTATACCCTTGGTGCTAGTCGCCACTCCGGGACCTATTGAAGGCGGGTTTCGGGGGTCATTATCTCTCCTTCAACTTAAAGAAGGAAGGGCCTGGCAATCTGCTGACCCTTCCCTCCTTTTGGTGAAGGCGGGTCGTGACAGGTAATCTCTATACATATATATATCCTATATAATTAAGGTAAAAAATATATATTAAATTCCATCTTATAGAGACCCATGTAATTAAAATTTTTCTCTTATGTAACAGTCCATAAGATGCATCCATTCTCAAAGATAGATCTAGTTATTATTGATGATATGTTTCCTAAAGTCTCTTATAATATTATTCCCAAAAAATTTATGTCATAATTGACCAAAAACTATAAAATCTATGCCAATATATTATATAATTATTTAAATAATATTAGACCACCCTTGATATACTAATAATGTGTTGATTCATTCCATTAAAGACATTAATAAATAAATGGGCGAAAAGGATCCCATTTGTGTAATGAGGAAACTGTAAGAATGTTATATTCAAGCCCCAAAATAAAATAAGGCTATTAAAATAATTGACATAGAGGTGGTTTATAACCCAGGATATAGAAGTATTAAATTAGGATCCATAGAATTTCCTTTTTCTACAATGAATTCAATTGAAACTCATATATACCGCGTTTAGGAGATCAAACCTTTTCCCATAAACTGTAATCATAAAATACAACTGAAGTTTTCATGAAGTACAATTTTTTCTTATAATAGTTATCTGGACAAACTATGGTGGAGGTTTTAACATTTTATGTCCCATATTTTATTCAATCCTACATCTCCTTTGATGAAATCTATACCTTTATATAGGGATGTGGTAATTTCATCAATAATAAAACATTATAGGTTTCCAAAATATTATAACAAAGGCGGTAAGTTAAAACATGGACATATATGTGAAAAATAAGACCCAAATAATGATGTGGAGTGATATAGAACATTAATAACAATAAAGTGGGTGGTCTAGGGAAGGTTAACAACCACAAATCTTTTAAAAAAATTGGAATGAAAATATTCAATAATATTATATAAAATGATGGTAAAATTGTAAAATTTTATTTCATGATTTTTTTCCTAATTTTGAATAATTATTTTTTCTTCTAGACTAATAACATATGTAAATATACATATATGATATGAATTAATTTTGTTGGAAAATTTTCATAGTTTGTTCATCTGTCATTTTATATATTATTTGTTACTATTTTAAAGAATATCCAAGAATGAATTTATTATTCCCAAAGTACAAAAAATATTTTAATAGATTGTATGATCCAAAATAGAATGATATGTTATTCATTAAATGTCTTGTAATTTTCAATAAAAATTTTTAGTATAGGATATCCAATATGCATAAATCATTATATGGCTTGTTAAAATATTAATCTATATAACCTCATCCAAATTTTAGATTAATATTTTTCATTAATGGTTTTTTGTTTTACCCTTCCAAAACATTCTAAACTATGTAACTAATATTAAAAAATAAACATATCATTAATACCAAAAACAACGTGAAATATATATTAATCGTGATATGACAAACATTTTTATACCTTTATCATGTACTCTATTCAAATATGATAATAATATAAATTACAATAAAACATTATTGAAACATTTCATGCTTATGTATTCCAAAAAGAAATCACTGATTATTAGATATATTCCCTAAATATAAAAGTTCTTTTTACTCAATAAATGATAGCATAAAACACATTTCCAACAAATCATTAATCAATTCTAATGTAGTAAGCACTATCTAATTTAAATTATCTATATCAATCATCACATTATTCAACCATCATTATTTCATCATTTATAACAAAAAAATGGTTATCATTCTCCAATCTTGTGCTTCCATGATGTTCAACATGACACTAAATTCTTTATCTTGGTCATAATTATTGTTTAAAATATTATTTCAAATCATCAAATAGAATGTACAAAATTATAATCTGTATACATTTCATAAGTATTATAAAAATGATATTGTTGATAAAATCAAAAAATGACAAAATTATTGAATCCTAACAAACTAACATATATCATTCCACTTCATCTATGGTAATAGTATATGTTTGACAATTTTATTTTAGATATTTTTTATGGTTATTCCATTGTTACTTGAAAAATTCTTTTTAAAAGATCCCTATATCCTTATCATTGAATCATTAAACATTAGAAACCTTTTTATTTCTCAAACAATCAGAAGAATGGTTGTATTCCCCTACCCACATCTAGAAAACATTAATTCTCACTATGAAATCACAAGGGATTGTATTTATACAATTATCAAATGTGTCAAAATTATTATTTCACATCATCCCCTTATCCATATTTTAATATATTCTAATCTTGTTCTCTTTCATCCCTTCAAATTCTAAATATATAGAGAATTATTTACCCATCTTGTTAGCAGATGAAATTAGGTCCTCATATGATGAAAATGTTTTATAGAATAACACCATTTAGAGATGTTGATTATTCACTTAAAATAAATATGGTATTTTTCACACCATGTTGTTTATGTAATCTATAGTATACCTAGACAAACTTGTAATGGTATATTCATAATCCTCAATACATAATTATTCATTTATCATTGTGATATGTAACCCTATCTTTATATTAGATTTTTATTCATGAGGGTAATATTTTTCAAAAAATCTCTCCATGAAATCCTTCTATTGGAAGAGTTCTATTTCAACTTCCAGCACTGTTTTTTGGATCAATGATCACAATTGATTAACATTTCATTTAAGAAAAAACACTAAGACAATATACTTTTCATTTCCACTACATCTTAATTCAATAAAAACATTATACATACACAATATCCATTGTTCATATACAATTATATTAGTAGATCCACAAAATGGTGGGGGATTTAGTCACATAAAGAAATCCAATTCCAGATAATCTCATTGTGGAACAAGTTTCTCCCTATAGTAAATATTATTTCTTGTAACACGGTTAAGATTCTATACTATAGCTATAATTTTCCCATTTCCAATACAAGTGTTATAGTCTTCCTCAACCGGTTCCTTTCTACATATTCCAGTATTATTGATTCCCCTCCCACATCTAGGATCCATTTTTAAACAACGTCATATAATGTATTATCTCATATAACTGTGAATTTTAAATAGAAATGTACAAGTAAAAATATTTTATAAGCCTTATAAAAAAATTATATTTTTTAATTACTGTTATTAATATTATAAATATGTCTTCTTTAGGGATATCATTATTTTCCTATCCATTCTAATAGACTGTAATGTAAATTTGAATTATACTATATATTTCCCATAGAAGTGTCAAACATGGCATTTAGTACTGAAATTATTCATGCAATTGGAGATTATCGAGTCAAGGCCATTATTCCCTTATATATTTCATTACCCCTTAAGTAGCTCAGTGATATAATAATGAACAATTGTAGTATGCACACACATATTTATTTATATAAAATTTCACATAATATATTCCATAGAAAAAATCTAATATTTTCATTTATACTCATTGTCAGTGTTTATTATTGGGATATGTTCCATAATCTATGTTTTCCTTAATCATGTTCCTTAGTTTTTATAGAGATTTCTCTAATACCAACTATAATGACCCCAACCCCATTATCCTAGAGATAATGTTTTTTTATTACATAGTGATATATATATATAAAGGGTAAAATTTAAAAGGACCGACCATTATACATGTTCTTGAGACCAATATTAATTCGAAATACCTATATTAAATTGGGTATAAATACTCAAAAAATATATATAACAGAGGAAAATTAACTGAATCCTTGAAAACACATTCTAAAAACACTATTTCATATCCTTGGGAATGGAAACAAATAATTGAGATCTAAAATAATTTTTATGGGTTATTTAATGTATAAGTTATCATGAATACATAAGAATAATAAAAATGGTAAGGTAAATAACTAAAAATACATTCCATTTAAATAATAGGATTGTCATGGTTTGATATGAAAATTCAATATATCATGGTAGATTATTAACAACACATGCCATTTAATCAAAAAATAATGAATTTAATTAATCCATATTTATATCATAGAAAAATTATCATGGAAAATAATAATACATAAAACATGAATGATATAAATTTATAAATTATTATACTTCATGTATCCTAGGGAAATGATTCATTTACAATCAAGAACTATACTCGCGAAAGTTTAAAACTACTTAATGAAATCACATTTTATTTATGCATTTGATTCATCTCAAGATTCTATTGATGCCTAGAGGGGATACCTATAACTAATCCCACCAATCTATATCATATCAAAAATAAAATAATTGATTTATTTCATAAACAGTGTTCCTTATCATCAATTTTATGTATTGATTACATGATATATAATTACTCATATTTCCCAAGTTAATCTAATAAAATTCAAATTAAAAACAATATGTAAAAAATATATATGATATATGAAATTACTATATCCATAATAAATTAATTTGGATATTTAATTGAAATTAAATTTCAAATGTAAAATTATCATAACAATGTGATTGAATCAATAGAAGGTTAACAATCAGAAGAGAAAGTTTGATTATACAATAACATTTCTTACATTTTAATTTTAAATTAAATTCTTATTGGATGAAATAATTAATATTGAGACTATAAATGCCATGATTTATGGATTAATATTGATATTTCATAAAAAATGGGTACTTTATACATTATATAATATAAATTAAGAAAATAATATTTTTATATGCTTCAATTAAATTAAATTGAGACAAAATCCCTTACATGTGATTCATTTTGGTTGAGCATTAATTAACATTATTTTTAGTGGTTTTCAAAAAGTTATTAACATATACCATAATAATTTTAAATTTTCTAATAACATATATTATCATTTTATAATTTCTTTTATCTCGTTTGTTAATAATTGTTCATTATTTTTATTATTTTTGGTGGAAATTTCATTATTTTCCCATTCATTTTTACTCATGAAAGATTAGTTTCATTCCAATATTATATGGTTCCATAATATTCTGAGTAATTATATTATAATAATCATCAAATTTTTAACTAATTTTTTCATTTAAAAATAATATGAAATGATGGTTATGAGAAATTAAGTATGTTAAGATCATGTAGATGGTAGGATATGGGTACACATGAGTAACATTTCAATTTTTTCAATGACCATTATTAAGGTGAGGTAAGTATTATATTATCTTTACATAATAATTAAAATCAAATAATTTCCAATTTATATCATTATATATACCAATATATATCAATAATATAGTGTAATAATAGATATAGAGTCACATAACATCATAAGGGCCATAGTCCACACATAAAGGAATGATGATATCATAATTAATTGAGTGATATATAAATAAATAAAATGATATATTATGTTTTAATAATGATAAAAATGACATTAATATAACAATTTTGTTATTTATATAAAATTTAGTAGTTTATTACATCATTATCATCTTCCATATAAATTGTTATGGAAAAAGATCACATTACTTCGTGAGGTGGTAGTCCACCAGAAAACAAATTTTACATTATTATATTCCCTAGGGAATGTAATGTATTATTTAATGACATTAGTTCTTGAGATGGTTTCCCTCTATACAAAATAATTATGATTTCAAAACCCATTTAATTGATGTGACGAAGGTTGTAGGTCATTACCTAAAAATGAAAACATATAAGTATATTGAATATTATGTGGTAATTATATCAAAAAAAATTATAATAATTTTAGGAGGTGGTGTATGATCTAAAATAAAAACATTAATTCAATAACACTACCTCTTCTTTACATATCGTTCTTATGTTTCCACAAAATGCATTTATATATTGATTTATCCCCAAAATAAATAATATAAGACATGTAATAGGATTCTAGGTCGTTATTCGGAATATTCATGGAAAAATAATGATATGTTTATAATGTGAAGAATAGAGGATGATGGGGAGATTTTGTCTGTGAGTTGAAAGGAACATTTGTAATTTTTGAAAATAACCAATTACACCATCTTTTTTATATTTCTGAAGGGGTAGAAAATGGTAAATTATATATTATACAATGTTGGAGGTAAAAAATCATCAAGAAATATTTTTTAGATAATTTAATAAAATAATTTAACCCTTATATTTTTATATTAACCTAATGAAAATCAATTTTTACCTTAATAATGGTAATTTATTTTACTACTTTAAATATTCATTTTGGTAAAAAAACAATTTGTTAAAATTATTAAATAATATAAATTATGATGATACCAAATATTGAATCCCATATGTCACATTCCATTAACATAAGTGGTTATAATTTAATTTATAATTAATCTTGTAGATATAAGGCTAAAATAGGGTTTTAAAGGGAATAGGATCCATAGTTTAGAAATTCTTAGAAGAAAATTCAAAATGATAATTCTCAAAATAATCTAATTTGGATTAATTGATATAAAATTTATAAAATTATTATTAAGAGAAAAATTATAATATAATATAACCATATTATTTATTTAAACAAAACAGATATCTTGAAATTAAATTCATTATTTTTAACTTTTGTTATAAAATGTTGTAACATTTAAAAAAAATAAACCGAGTCACCCTAAGATAATTTTAATATTCTTATTTGAAAAATGATTTTTATTTTTTCTTATACATTTTCTAAAAGTATTACAAAGAAATTTTGAATTTTGTGTTCATAGTTTGACTTAACCTTCTGATATAAAAAGTAAAGTTGTTCAGATGACATTTTTTATATTGAATGGCCAATATTTTATTAAAAACCAACAAGTTTCCATAATTTTTATAATTTTATTTTTACTATTAAATCCTTCCAAATTAAATTCTATGTTGTAATGGTCACTTATAAATAATATTTTAAAAGATTATTTCTTTTAAAACCAATTGTTCATGCCTCACATGCTCTAAATGAAATGAAATTAAATATATAAGAAATATATTATAAGGTCGTGAGATGTTATATTCACTTATATGCTTGGTGTTGTGTATTATACACTCTATTAAATATGTTTTTTATAATATAAAATCTATATGTGTTACATATCATTACCATGATCATCCCAATCACATTTCATATATTTATTCCCATTCAATTAATGTCCTGGTCTCACCAAAATACAACTTCAATAATTATTATAGTGTAATAAAAATGATGTTTATGACTCAATGTGAATAACTTTTTAAAGTGTGTTTTATTATTAATTTCATATTCCAAATCCATCTAATGTTTGATAATAACTATTATATGTTATAATAAATATTTTAAATATAGTAAAATATTATTATACTTATTTCACAACATGTTATATTAAACCTTTTCATTATATTAAAATTTATAGTATCAATCATGTATACATACAACCTAACATATACACATGGAACTATAATTTTATTTATCTATGCTTAACATAGATTATTTTGATGATGGAAAAATGAATTTAGATGACATTTATGCCATAATAATGACTTTTTAAATATAATATTTCATCAAAATTTATAACCTATTATCAGTTAGAGAATGATAACATCCATCCCGTGTATGTGTAAAATTTCACCTCCCCAATGAATTGTGAGTCTATTCTATTACCATCATTATTGGATGATTCAAAAAATAATAATTTGGAAAACATGTATTCATGATGTATTCTAATGTTTTTCTTCAAGGAACAATTTCATAACACATTTATCCTTGAATAATATAACAAGGTAAATTTCTAGAAATTGATTGAACAACATGAGGTGGTCATCAATAACAAGAAAAAAAATGAATGGATTAAAAATTATTTTAAAACAATAGTATCAAAAATAAATATTGATGAATTTGTTTTAGAAAGTATTAGTAAGTTTAGATTGTATATTCACAAGGATATAATGTGTCTAACCATGTAGAACATTATTATAATGGTTTATTCTACAATCTCATTTTAGTTTGATATTTTTTATGTTTAAATTTTTTATAAGGGAAATCATAAGATATTTATTTTTTAATATTCATATATATTCATCTCTTATAGTTATACAAGTATTTTATATGTTTCTATTTCATTTTAATCTAACTGGTAATTAAAACAGAAATGATTCTTATAGAAAAAAGACCTTATTTGTCATATTGGTCTAGAAACATTATCCCCAACATCAATTATCACTATACTATTTTCAATATTGATCATACAATTCATAAATGTATTTTCAATTTATTTTCAAATATATTTTTATTAATATAATTTTTTTATAACTGAATATTATTTTAATGTTCTATTTTTTTGATTTTTTCTTAAAAAAGTATGAATGAATCATTATTTTAATGTTCACCGAGTCAATGAATTTTACCACTTCAAGGATTATTATTTAATTTATATAATAAATTTTATGATTCCATTTGTATTTTGAATGAAAATAAGTTTCAATATATTGTAGAAAATTTTGACTAAAAAGATATCCATTGAATAGGATATTTTATCCTATTTTAAGAAAATGGGAATTTTTATTTTAAATTTATTTTTATATATCTCGACATCCATTAATGATGTTATTATATATTGGGGGTATATTCAAATTTTACTTTCCACCTTATTTCTCTAGATGTTTTATTTTCACAATGTTCTATTTATTTACTAGGGAAAATATTTTGGTTTTATATTCATGTTTTAAATTTAAATGATTTTGTTCAGTATGTAATGAAAATTTATTTCTTTATTTTAGATGATGAATAAATTTGACATTGTTAGTTATGGGTAAGGACAATTTTATACCTATGATTCATAGGTAGGTTTTGTGAAATAAAATGGTTTTGGAAATTTTTTAATCTTTATGTATTTTTTAATAATGTGTTTTCATGATACCTTGACCATAATATTTTATTATCCTAAATTATGAATTGTATCAATTAGATATAAGTTATTGTTATCCAAATAATTTTCTTTCATCCATGGATATTCTTCCCTTTTATGATATTAGTTATGTGTTATATTTTATTTGTTTTTTATCTCTAATATATCAATAATGAATTGTCTACTCTATGATAGATTACATCGTATGATTTACCTTCTTAAACATCTAAGATCTCCAATTATTATTGTTTACTTTCCTTATGAAATTAATGAGGGATCTATAAACAATTTCTTGGATATAAGTGGAGAAATAAAAAATCCTGATAATTTTTTAAATTTATTTCATGTTTTAAATTGCTTATTTTTAATTATATTATAGTCTCATAATTAATATAAACTATTTAATCCTTTGGTATACGATCTATTGTATCTTGTGAAAATATTGTAAATTAACCTCTAATATGAGTTACTATAGTTGGGGTGTTACAATTTTTATTAATGGGAATTTATTATATACCCTAGGAACTATATATTGAGAACATTGATTTGAGATAATAAAAATATGATATATTCAAGGGATAAGAACACATATACAGTAAAATAATATTCGTTTTTAAGGTATATATATTGTGGTATTCGTGTAATAAAATCAATCTCTAGATATTAGGAAGTGGATCGGAAAAGAAATAAATTCACATAGTGGGACACACCATGAAAAAAAGATTAGTATTAACACAATCATAACAAAATTCATGATGATTGGGCCATAGAATAAAAATATCAACAGAAACATTCAAGGGATATTCTTTTTATAATTCACATGATATTTTAAACCCAAAATAATTTTTTTTATAAAAATATTTTAATCTAAAAAAATGTCTAATTTTATTCAACATTAAATTTTATCATTATTTATGCAGAAATTTTCAATTTTCCTCTATTATTTCAACTGAATTAAAATTATAATAAATGATTTAAAATTAATAATATTATGAGTAATTCGGTATATTTAGTTATTTTTCAATTGAACAAAAAAGATTGAATTTCATATGTCAAAATGTGTATAATCATTTTTGGGATTCCCCTCTACGGAAACCCAATGAATCTAGAGTTTGAGATGAAAAAATTAAAATTTTATTTAGGTTGTTTTCTTAGGTTATGTCATGTAAAATTACTCATATGTACCTTCTTATTACTATTAAATATCTAAAAACAATTTTTCACATCTTTCTGTGAAATAAATGACCATCATTCATTTTGATTACTAATCCATTAGTATATGAGAAATGGATTACATCACTAGAGAACATATTTATATCATTGGGGATTAATAAAAGAGGGAAGATTAATGAGGTTGTTTATCATCATGATGATTTCGTTCATCAATGGTGGTAACTGATCCAGAACACTATGGAGCCATATGAAAATATTAGGATAATGGATAATAACATTAGGGTTACAATAGTTGAAAAGTATATTTTTCATGATAAAGAACTTGGTGGAAGATTACATATCCAAATCTAAGGATAGTTGATGTTTCAAATTTTCAAAATATTGTGATTAGTTTATTAGGGTAGAATAATATTTTTAGGTTTATTTCATATATATATAATTAAGTCTAATTGTTTCATTGATTGGATAAATCTAAACTCTCAAGGTGAATTAGTATCTAAGTAATTTAAAATATATGAGGATATAATATATAGTGACCTAAATAAAATAATGAAATTCCAAGGAATTATATTTTTAGTGAACAAAATATGGCAGTGGCTGAGCACTCTAAAAGGAAATATTGAAAAGGGAATAAATGGAATGGTGGACATCTTTACTTGTATAAACTTTGGTATAAAACTCCATGGAATATTCTTTATGGGAATTGTATTTTTAATCATGTGTTTAGAGGCAAAAACGTAGTTCTTTATTAAAGGGGAATTAATGATGTCATCAATATACAATTCTAAAACTGTAAGGAGATAGGGCCCTATTCAAATGGATACACTAAGTATTATGTTAATTTTCCATATTAAAGGACCAGGATGTCTAGCCAACCTTATGTGATCACTACAACTATGATTAATATTCATAAATATTTAGTGGGAGGTATTATGATTATATGAATAAAATTATATTTTAAATTATTTAATTAAGGATATTTTCAGAATTTTATAAATTCTATATTTTCTTTGAAAACTAGATATTAACATTGAATCTTATGAATGAAGATGTAAATCATGACTCATTTTGGAAATCTTATTATAATAAGGATATATCCCTCAATCCCCATTATAATTCATATAAATACCCAGTTTTAAAATGTTATTATTATAATAATTGTTGACTTGGATTTAATTTTTTTTATTGAATGGATTTTCAATTATAAAGAAAAATGTTATTTCCAAGATAAAGAGGTTATGATTTTTAGGGGGGTTGGAACATCATGTCTTTATATGGTGGAATACATTATCAAAATAACATCTTGATCCCCCACTAGTAACTACCCACAACAAAATTGTTATATAATAAGATTTATTTAAAACTGTTATTATAAGAAAACTTAACCAAAGAATGATGTTGGTCCCAACTTCCCTGATAATCCATAGAACAAACATGTATCACATCTTCCAAAGTCTGAATTGTTCGTTCTGATTTCCCATATGGATGAGGATGAAAAGTTGTACTAAAATTTAATTCAGTACCCAACGACTTCTGAAGGCCTTTCCAAAAGTTAGAAGTGAACCTGGGATCACGGTTAGATACAATGGAAAGAGTAACTCGATGTAACCTGACTATCTCTTTGAGATACAAACAGGAAATATGATCTAGGGAAAAAGTATCTCGTATAGCAAGGAAATGAGCATATTTAGTCAAGTGATCAACAGTAACCTAGATTGCATTATTACCTCGAGATGTCTTCTGTAATCCCACAACAAAGTCCATGGATATATTCTCCCATTTCTACTCTGGCACTGGTAAAGGTTGAAGCATCCCTTTCGGTAACTGCCGCCCTGCTTTAACATGTTGACATGTCAAACACTTCACAGTAAAATCTGCAATATCCCTTTTCATTCCATCTCACCAGTAATACTGTAGAATATCTCTATACATATTAGTACTGCCATGATGAACTGAAAACGGAGAAATATGATCTTCACATAACAACTCTCTCTTCAACTGTGAATCACAAGGCACACACAATCTCTTACCAAATCTCAAAACACAATCATTATCAATGTTGAATTCAGGTAACTTACCCTTGTGAACTAGCTCTACCTTTTTCTACAACTCACTGTCTTGCTTATGTGCTTGCTTGATTCTGTCTGATAGAGAAGATTTCACTGATACCTGAAACAAAACAGAAGTAAATCATGCACCAACAACTTCTAACCAATTTTCATCAAACCCTTAACCAAGGAATCACGTTCTAAACACAACATTGTTAATGAAGCATTACTCTTTAGACTTAAAGCATCAGCCACATTATTTGCTTTTCTTGGATGGTAATGAATTGTACAATCATAATTCTTGATTAATTCTAGCCATCTCCTCTATCTCATGTTCAATTCTATCTAAGTGAATATATACTTTAAACATTTGTGATCAGTATATATTTCACACTTTACTCTATAAAAATGATGCCTCCAAATTTTTAAAGCGAAAACAACAACAGCTAATTCCAAATCATATGTAGGATAATTTACCTAATCAGTTTTCAAATGTTGTGAAGCATAAGAAATTACCTGATCATTCAGCATTAGGACGCAGCCACGTCCTTTCAAAGAAGCATCACTATAGATAACAATCTCACCATTCATGGAAGGTAGTTCCAAAACTGGAGCATTCACCAATCTTGTTTTCAGTTCCTGAAAACAATCATCACATTCTTTTGTCCAGATAAACATAACACCCTTCCGAGTTAGCTTAGTCATTGGACTAGATAAACATGAAAAATTTCTAACAAACATTCTGTAATAGCCTACCAAACCAACGAATATACGAATCTTAGTTACGTTTGTGGGTCTTGGCCATTCTTCAACAACCTTTGTTTTTGTAGGATCAACAGTTATCCCATCCTTAAAAACAATGTGACCAAGGAAAGAAATTTGTTGCAACCAAAACTCACACTTGTAGAATTTCCCATACAATTTCTTTTCTTTTATGGTTTGAAAAATAACACTTAAATGTCTTTCATGCTCCTCTTTACTTTTAGAAAACACCAAAATATCATCAATAAAAACAACCACCATTTATCACCAGATTCAACTGAGCCATCAGTGTAGTAAACTGCTCAATTATAATTCTGTCCATCTCAGGATAATGATTTGAAAGGTCATTTCCCCTTGTATGCCTTCCCAGAAAATAAGTTCTATTCCCTCTATAAAAAACCATTCTTAACACAGAAATATCTTAGGAGAAGCAACATGAAAATCTTTAAATGCTATATCATTTCAATTTGACCAAAAAAATTATTTTTAGATAATAATTTAATAGAATTCTAACTCCTAAAGTAATCTAAACCGACCTCTGATACCAACTATAAGACCCTAGCCATAAACCTTACTTAATATTGAGTTATTACAAGATTACATATTGAAGATCTTTTTAGGTTTAGAGTTTTAGAGAATTAGATCATAAAACATTCATTACATTCCACATTTAATCAAAGTGGTTACATAAAAGATAGTATTCATTTCTCCCATCAATGGAAACATATTTAAAATAAAACATGGATTCTTTCTTGACACTTCCTTGACACTATCATCATATCATGTACCCTTCCCTTGACCTATGAAAAACATTTCATGAACTTCGGATGAGCATAAAAAGATCAGTAAGGGATATAAGAATATGGAAAGGAAACATGAGTACATGTATACATAAGAATCGATGAAATCATAATCTACTCATAAAACATAAGCACTTTAACATACTTCATCAAATCATGAGTAAATCATATAAATAATAAGACATAAAGGTAACATGAGGCATTCATAACATTCTTACGTAGGGAGTAACCCTCTTGGTTACGTTTGGAATACCCATCATAGTATATTCCATAAATCTCTTCAGAGAAACCTTAACATTTAACTCCTTCGCATTACCCAATGCATTGGAGAGATATATCGGGCTCACCCGCTCTTAGTTTATCACGGAACCACCAATCTTCATAAAAATTCCCAAGAAACATTACATAATCGTACCACATAATACATGCATAATGGAAACATAAAATTTCTACATTTCAATCACAAGATATCAATACAACACATTGATATATAAAACATTATGAAAACCATTTTCAATACCAAAATAAAAGAAAAGTAAAACATGGTATTTATTTTTCATTTTAAAAAAAATGTATGGCTTGTAGAGGAAGCCGAAACTCAAATAATGGTCACGGCGGCGGAGAAGTCGTTGTCTCCGCATACGTACGAAAAAAAACAAAAAAACATTTCTTTTGTCATTTAGAAAAACGCTTCGTATAAAAAAAGATTCCTTTGGAATAAGCATAAAAGTCAAAGGTTTTTATACACCGTATAAAAGAAAGTTGTGTATAAAACAAAATATTCCTCAATGAATGGAGATTGAGATGAAGTCCCTTACCTCGTATTCGACTTGACTTGATCGTTCTTTAATCTCCTGAATAATAAACATGAGTTAATTTCTACTTGCTTAAGAACATTTTTCAATATCATTATTCCTTTCATATCATTTATTACCATGTCATGAACACTATGTTATTATTTATGTTTATAACGGTCTTTTTAACGATCATTGGTACTTGAGTCAAAAATGAACTTCTTATATTTACAAGTTGTTCACGTAGTCAAATATCCATTATATCAAGAATGATATTCATGATGTAGATTCCATATATATCATATATACCCATTATATACATGGATTTATAATATTACATAATCATTTAGAGGTAAGAAATGAAATGAACTATTCATGGAGACGGTAAGTCGTACGTACGCATGAATGCTACATTCATTTCTATGTCATATTAATGAAATTAAAACTAAATGAGAGATATGTATATTTTAATTACTGAACTATATTCATCATTTAGATATAACATAAATCATATATATCCATTATATATATGTACTTATAATAGTACATTACATTTGGGGATAAGAAATGAAATGCACCGTTCATGGAGACGGTAAGCCGTACGTACGCATGAACGCTACTTTCATTTCTATCACATACTTTAATGGAATTAAAACATAATGATACATAATATTATTATAATTCCAGTATGTTATCATATATAATATCATTAAATCCATCCTTTATACGTACCACATATGGTATTAACGAATCAAATCAATTTGAGGGGGCTGTAGTCCGCACTTCCTAAAATGAAGATATCGCGTATACCCATAATGGAATCCATAAAGGTATTCCATAAATGAAAAATACAAAAGCTTTAGGAAAACCTAAACATATTATATATCATATATAAATATAGTGAAATCTTAAGGGCCATCTTTGAAGGTGTTAGAAGAATATTGAACAATCATCGTTTCGTGAGGCAGAAATTCGCCATCCACAGAAATAGTATGTTCTTTAACCATTAGATGTAGGTGTGTGTAAGTGTAGCTCGAATGCTTCTTATAACAACATCCTAGTATATTGAAGATAATGGATTTGTTACAAAATAAATTAATAAAAATTGTCTAGGGGGTTGGAGAATCAAAATAAAACATAAGAACACAAGATAAGACACTGCCATTAAATCGGGTAACTCTTTTTGATTGGAGCTCAAAGGCTTTATTGGGAAGACTTCTGCCCAAAGTGAGCCTTCTAGGAGTAAGAGAGGGATGTGTAGAGACAAAAGGAGAAGGGGTTGGTCGAGACAAAGGCTTGAGAGGTGTGGGTAAAGAGGTAGAGGTGGGGGCCTTTTATAAGAGGAGAGGAGGGGCACTCTTGGAAAGTTACAAAATGTTACTTTATTTTCAAATGAGTTTCGGATTTTAAAGGTCCCACATTGATGTATTTCTAGGATAAGGTGGTAAGGGTTCGAAATATACTCATCCAATAGGTCTTTGACAAGTGTAGGTCTTAGATTTTACATTATCTTTTTATTATATTTAAATATTTAAATAATGAGGTAATCGCTGCATCATCATGATGTCATAAATAATTTAATTTATTTAATGTCTAAAAATTATGAAAAAAATACTATGATGTAGGAAATATTTTTAGATTTCCAATGAATACTTATAGTCCAAAATAGAATTTATGTAAACAAAATTAAAAATATTTTACTCAGGTGATACATTCCTTGTTATATTTAACTTTCTATAACAATAAAAAGATAAAAAGTCACTTTCAAACAAAAGTGATTCTATGGGGTCCCCAAGTTTGGCACAAAGCATCCCATGGTCGTCCATGAGCCAACCAGTACCATTAGGACACATGTTGGTGTCATTTTTTATTATTATGATTGTTGGGAAAAAAACCCTCAAGGTAACATTGAAGTATTTTTGGGTTGATTGTGTTTGTTGACAAAGCAGGTTTCTATGGGAAATTGTCGAGTTCCTGATATGTTGTTGGCAATCCATGTTGAAAAAGAATGATCAAAAAGTATTGGACGATCTAGGGGTGGTACAAAAGTTCAGTACAAGGTGGCGCCGTTTCCCAGTGTCTGCCAAATTTTTGGGGTCCAAAATTTGGAGTTTGGTGAGCATCGCGAAAATAGGATTTCCATGAAGAGAATAATTTAATATGGCAAAGGCATGAATTTCACAAAGATAGGATGCATGGATTGGATTTCGCGAAGACCAGAAAAATGAAGGTGGTGATGCTTCGCGATTACGTCAAAGCTTGGTGAACGGCAGAGTTGAAGTGCATCGCGGCAGTGAAGGGCTTTGCGAGGGAGCTTCGCAGCGAAGATGCGAAGGAATGTTGACGGTAATGCTCCATGATTGCGACGATCTCCGTGAACGGAAAATTGTCGTGGTGCTTCGTGATTTGGACAGAATTCTGGCGGAAACATCAGAGCTTCGTGATTTGAGATGATGTGGCGTTGAATTCGCGTGGAAAGTTCGAGGGTTGGTGGAATCGCCTATAAATAGAGGTCGACCCCCTCGAGAGAAGTAGAGAGAAGTTTCAGAGAAAATATTTTTCTTCCGTATTGCGAAGGTGGTTCGCGGAGCCAGTGTGCTTCGCGAAAGAGGAGCTTCGTGGCGGCTATTGTAGCTCCGCGAAACCTGCGAGCTTCATGTTGGCTTAGTAAGCTTCACAAGGGGCGTTGCTTTGCGACGGCTTGAGCTTCGCAAAAGAGCTTCGCGATAGAGCTTTGTGAAAAGGCAGGAGCTTCGCGAAGGCTTGTTTGAGCATCATGAAATTGGGAGCCTAGTGAAGTAGGGTGCTTTGCAAAGGTGTTTCCAAAGTGAGTTGCCCAATGGTCAGAGGAAAAGTGTTATTCATCAGTGGATGAAAGTTGGACTATAACAGAGCATCCATCAACAGTTAAGGATGCACGTATTCATGCAAATGAAGAGACCTACAGGTCTATAATCTGTAAGTGAATCCCTTCACAGAGCAGTGAGCTTAGGAAGAGGAAGAAGGTGATCCTCTCCACCAGCAGTGAGCCAGAGAGAGAGAAACAGGGAGTGACCCTGGGGAAAGTAGTGAGCTGACCCTAAACATTGTAAAGGCAGTGAGCCTGGGCATAGAAGTGATCTAGTCCGAACATTGTAATCCACAGCTAGTGAAGTTTAGTGGAATTGGTACGACCGGAAACTTGTCGGCGTATGCTCCTTGGACGTAGCCCTTTGCAGTGAACCAAGTAAAATTGGTGTGTCATGTGCATGCTTTACTTTTTGTTTACATTGTGCAACAGGAAAGAGAGAGAATAGTGTTTTTATTAACAGTGAAAAAACATTAGAACGGGCGTTAATTTTAAATTAGTCATAACCTGATTCACCCCCCCCCCCTCAGGGTATTCATCCTTGTGGACCTAACAATTGGTATTAGAGAGAAAGGTTGACAGTTGTTCTTCTCTCAAATGGTGGTCACTAATCATAGAGGGATTCCAATCTTCGACGGATCAAATTTTCAGATATGGAAGAATCGAATGCAACACTATTTTTACTCTTTGGGAATGGATGTGTTTTCAGCAGCTATGCATGGTATCACAGCTGATATTACTAGTGTCACATTATCAAATGTTGAGCATAAAGAGTTGGATGCTGATTCCAAAGCAATCAATGCCTTAGGGGGATCCCTTTTCAATCCCATATATACAAAGATGATGTCATGCAAAACGTCACATGCTATGTTGGAAAAGCTTTTGAATATTTATGAAGGGGATACAAAAGTCAGAGAGGCAAAGCTGTAAGTGTTGTGGAACAAGTATGAAGATCTAAGAATGAACCCAAATAAGTCTGTTGATGCATTATTTTATAGGGTAAATGATGTGGTAGAAGACATTGTGGGTCTTGGAGAAATTATCAATGATATAAAAATTGTGATGCACATATTGAGAAAACTTCTACCTCGGTTCAATCCGAATGTTTAGGTTTTGGAAGATAAAGACCCAAAAGAACTGACATTGGATAACCTGCATAACACTCTTGTTTCATATGAAATGAGAAACGATGATAACAAGACTGTGGAAAATGGGAAATCCAAAGAGGTGGTATTCAAGGCCATGAAGAAACTCACAATTGAAGATTCTAATGAAGAAGAAGAGACAGATGAGGTGATGTCATTCCTTTCTTCAAATCTGCAAAGAGGAAGAGGAATGCTTAAAGGTAAACTTCCACTAGCATGCTTTAGATGTGGAAAGGTTGGCCATCTTGCGGCACGATGCCCCAAGAAATTTCAAGATAACGATGATGATGATGTTGAAATTCCCAAGAAGAAATATTCAGCATATGTGAAAGGGAAGAAGCAGTTCAAGAGAAATTTCTTCAAGAGGAAGAATCTTCTTTCACAAGAAATAGACAGTTCAGATGAGTCTAAGGATGAAGAGGTTGAGGAGGTTGAAAATTGCAAAGATCATAGACAAAATGATATGGTAGCGGTCATCGGTAGTTCTTAGGAAAACGAAGAAACTGAAGTTGGAGAAGAGGAAGAAGAATTTGAAGGAAGAGTTGATATGGAAGCCGAATTAGAAGCAGCTCTTGAAGAGATAGATGTTTGGAGAGCCAAAATGATGAAAGACAATAAAGTGGTTCGTGATTCCAAACTCTATATGCAACAACAGGATGAAGAAAAGTCATAACTGTTAGAATAAATTGAAAGACTAAAATCCTCAACACCAGAGAGCTCAGAAAATATTGTTAAGCATAAGCTTAAAATTGAGGAACAAAAGAAGGAAATTGATTGTTTGACTAACACATGAAAGGAGTAGGTCAGTCGTATCAAAGATCTTAAAGAAGAAGTGGTCAGTCTGCGACGAAAAATGAAGGATCATGAAAAACTCTTGACCCCCAATGTGATATTAGAAAAGCAAGCCATTCAGAAGATAGAGAAGATGAAAGAGGAGGCTTGTAGTTCAGTAGGAGTGAAGCAGAAAGAAAGCTCAAATGATAAGGTTGATTCAGGGCTTGATAAGAAACAAAAATCAGTGGCAGTTAATGTCAGACCGCAAGCACCCATCCCGAAATTGAAGGTTGATTTGGGCACAAAATAGAATCAGAATATTCATAGATCCCAAAGAAAAAATCGTAGTGCTGAAGTGTCACAAAGGAATGTATCCTATATCAGGTGTTATTGATGTGGGAAAATGAGACATTCATAGTATGTGTGTTCCATAGCCAAGAGATATAGAAGGGAACAGGAACAGAGATGGCAGCCAAACAGAGAACGGTTTTCCAGAACATATTTTGAAGGACATTGATTTGGTGCAGATGATTTGGGCACATGTCTAGGTATTGTACATAGACCATTCAGAGAAATGTGCCAAAGCAGAATCAAAAATGTCCACAAGCAGCAGGTCAATAAACCGATATGTGAGTTAAAAACGCAGAATAGATTTGAAGCTTTGCAAGATGAGGCTGGTCCATCATACTATGAGAAAGAACAGAAGTCTCAATCCATGTCGAGTGTGAAAGAAAAACTATGGAACAAAAAGAAGAAAAATGAGAAGGTTGTGGTGGTGGATATTGCCCTTAAAGCATTAGATCGATCTGGTGTTTGGATCCTTGATAGTGGTTGCACATCCCACATGATGGGTAATAAGGATCTTGTTACAGGCATCAAATATGACAAAGAAGGAGTTGTCAAATTTGGAAATGATGAAGGCCTGAAGATTTTTGGCTCAGGGAAAGCCAAGTTTGGGGGAAAAGAGATGAGATGTGCTGATGTCTTGGTAGTAGAGGGTCTCAGTCATAACTTACTCAGTGTCAGTCAACTATGTGACACTGGGCACTCTATCCGATTTACCAAGAAGATGTGTGTTGTGAAAGGAAAAGATGGAGCAGCTGTTCTGTAGGGAAAAAGGTCAAAGGGAAATCTCTACCTTATATGTGGGGAAGAAGATACATGTTCTTTATCCATAGAGGAAGAAAACCAGTTGTGGCATAAGCGACATGGTCATCTATGCCAACCTTCTATGGAGGATCTCGTAATGTGTGATGCAGCTAGAGACCTTCCCAAACTATCATGTGATCGCACTCATACGTGTGATGCTTTCCAACAAGGGAAGAACATTAGAGAGACATACAGGACAAAGGAACATAAATCAACTAGAGTGCTCGAACTGGTTCATGCAGATGTATGTGGACCTATCTCACCACGAGCTATAAATGGGCAAAGGTACTATGTTCTTTTTACTAATGATTATAGCAGAATGGCCTAGGTATTTGTCATTACCCAAAAGACAGAGGTGTTTAGTAGCATAAAACAGTACATAAGGGAATCAGAAAGGATGCTTGGGCAAAAAAATTTGATGTTCCATACAGATAATGGTACAGAATTCACCAACAGTAAAGTGGAAGAGTATCTTGAGAAACACGGGATAAGGCATCAAGTCTCATCAGTAAGAACTCCCCAACAGAATGTTGTGGTTGAAAGAAGAAATCGGATCATCAACAACATGACCGGAACGATGCTTATTCACAAAGAGCTACCAGAGAAATTTTGGAAGGAAGCAGTGTTGACATCGGTCTATGTTTCAAACAGGTCTCTGTTATGTCCGAAGCAAGGGAAGAATCCGTATGAACTGTGGTACAGAATGAAGCCAATGTTGAAATATTTTAAAATATTTGGAATTAAGTGTTTCATTCTCAACAAAGAAAATCATAGGATGTTTGAGGAACGAGGAGATGAGGGGATATTCCTTGGCTACTCAGGGAAAAGAAAAGTGTATAAATTCTTTAACAAGAGGCTGGGAAAAATTGTTGAGAGCAATGATGTTGCTATAGTCGAAAATGTACAGAATACTCGACAACAGAGTGAACATTTCCTGGATAAAACTGATGATGAGGTAAGCAACACAGGGGGAGAAGAAGTGGGAGAGGCTGACTTAGATGAAGATACTGATGATGAACAAGAAAGTGTCGAGTCTGTGTCTGCAAGGAAGCCAAAGAGTTGAGCTAAAATTGATAGGCAGAATATCATTGGTGATCAGACAGCTCCAGTTCAGACTCGAAGAATGAAGTCATTACTGAAAACATCATTTTATATCTCAGGTGGAGCCGAAATATTTTTTCGATGCAGCTGAAGATAAAAACTGGGTTTAGGCTTTGAATAAAGAGCTTGATCAGATTGAGAAGAACCAGACATGGGAGATTGTTTCGAGGCCAACAGAAAAGAATTTCATCGGGACTAAATGGGTTTATCGCAACAAGATGAATGAATATGGAACAGTGATTCAAAACAAAGAACGACTAGTGTGCAAGGGGTACTCCCATATTGGGGGAATAGATGTAGATGAGACATTTGCACCGGTTGCAAGGCTGGATACAATCAGATTATTTTTTGCCATAGTAGTGCAAAAAAAGTTCAAAGTGTTCTAGATGGATGTCAAATCCACATTATTGAATCGGGTTCTAGAAGAAGAGGTGTAAATTGAGTATCCAGATGGTTTTCTCACTCATGAGGACAAGAACAAAGTTTTCCGGCTGAAGAAGGCATTTTATGGGCTGAAACAAGCACCAAGATCATGGTACTCAAGGCTTTATCAGTACTTGAAGAAGCTTGGTTTTCAACGTGGAGGAGTTGATTACAATATCTATTTCAGTAATGACAGTAATCAAAGGATGATGGTATTGGTTTATGTCGATGACATAACATTTGGCGGATCAGATGAAGCTCAGTGCAGACAGTTTTCTGAATTCATGAAAAATGAGTTTGAAATGTCAATGATTGGAGAGCTAATGTTTTTCCTCGGTCTACAGGTGACACAAGGAAGGAATGGAACATTCATTTCTCAATCTAAATATGCCAAGGAGGTCCTCAGAAGGTTTGTAATGGAAAATTCCATAGAGATGAAGACTCTGGTTGCTACCCGGATGAAATTATCAAAAGATGAGGATGGAAAGGCAGTTAATATCACAGAATACAGGCAAATCATTGGAAGTCTGTTGTACTTGACCGTAACAGTGCCTGATATTGTTTTCGCCACATGCAAAGCAGCGAGATATCATAGTAATCCCAAGTAATGTCACATGTTCGCCGTGAAAATAATACTTCGGTATATCAAGGGCACGGTGGATTTTGGATTGACATACAACGACAAATCTCAGACATAGTTATTGGGATATACTGATGCAGACTGGGCCGGTTCAGCAGATGATAGGAAATCAACGTTAGGTGGTGCTTTCTATCTTGGTGGATTTTGTATTTCATGGCTAAGAAAGAAGCATGATTGCATTTCATTGAGCACCGTGGAAGCTGAGTATATTGCAGCCACTCAAGCATGCACACAATTATTATGGATGAAACAACAGCTTGAAGATATGGGAGTTGAAGTGAAGTCTCCGATCGGAATCCGATGCGATAACTCAAGTGCTATAAATCTCAGAAAAAATCCCATACATCACTCTAGGACAATGCACATTGAGATAAAGTATCATTTTATCAAGAAGAAAGTTGAGCAGGGGATCGTGATGTTGGAGTATGTGCCTATAGAACTACAGGTTGTAGACATCCTAACAAAGGCCTTACCCAAGGAAGCATTTGAGAGACATCGACTGGCTCTGGGAGTTCAGTCAACTCCCCGCACTTGAAATAGTGTGGATACGGACCCCCCCACCCCCCTCTCCCCGAGGTATGATGTGTTTTTCCCTAATGTGCTAATATGTGTTCTCTACTATGTTACAGACTACAAAGGCATGACCTTTGGGTTCGTTGACAAAGAGGGAGAAAATAGTGATTGTTCAAGGGGGAGACAGTGTGGATATATGAGAAATCATGACAGATACGGGGAGAAGCTGACCAGTAGAGCAACCAGATAGGGGGAGAAATGAGAAAGGGGGGGAGTATTAAATCTGACGATGCTAGAAGTTATCGATCAAAGCATAGATATCACGACAGCTGAGGATCGTGATAAAAGCAGAAGAGTGATGTTGGAATGGTGTGAAAAGGTGTCCAACTATCACCAATTGGGATCAGTGTGGTTCAACAATTTGAATCAATTTATGAATTGGTATCAGGTTGGAATCGAAAATTGGTGTTTGACATGAAGTGATTCGTTGATGAACTTTTCATAAAAAGGATTGGACGATCTGGGGGTGGTACAAAAGTTCAGTACAAGGTGGCGTCGTTTCCCAGTGTTTGCCAAATTTTTGGGGTCCAAAATTTGGAGTTTGGTGAGCATCGCGAAAATAGGATTTCCATGAAAAGAATAATTTAATATGGAAAAGGCATGAATTTCGCGAATATAGGATGCATGGATTGGATTTTTTGAAGACCAGAAAAATGGAGGCGGTGATGCTTCGCGATTACGTCAAAGCTTCGCGAACGGCAGAGTTGAAGTGCATCGCGGCGGTGAAGGGATTTGCGAGGGAGCTTCATGGCGAAGGCGTGAAGGAATGTTGATGGTAATGCTTCGCGATTACAACGAGCTCCGTGAACGGAAAATTGCCGTGATGCTTCGTGATTTGGTCAGAATTCCGGCGGAAACTTCGGAGCTTCGCGATTTGAGATGACGTGGCACTGACTTCGCTCGAAAAGTTCGAGGGTCGGTAGAATCGCCTATAAATAGAGGTCGACCCCCTCGAGATAAGTAGAGAGAATTTTCAGAGAAAATATTTTGCACTCGTATTGCGAAGGTGGTTCACAGAGCCAGTGTTCTTCGCGAAAGAGGATCTTCGCGGCGACTATTGTAGCTCCGTGAAACCTGCGAGCTCCGCGTTGGCTTAGTAAGCTTCACGAGGGACGTTGCTTTGCGACGGCTTGAGCTTCACGAAAGTGCTTCACGATAGAGATTCGCGAAAAGGCAGGAGCTTCGCGAAGGCTTCTTTCAGCTTCGCGAAATTGGGAGCCTAGCGATGTAGGGTGCTTTACAATGGTGTTTCCAAAGTGAGTTGCCTAGTGGTCAGAGGAAAAGTGGTATTCATCAGTGGATGAAGTTAGAGTATAACAGAGCATCAATCTACAGTTAAGGATGCATGTATTCATGCAAATGAAGAGACCTACAGGTCTATAAACTGTGAGTGAATCCCTTCACAGAGTAGTGAGCCTAGGAAGAGGAAGAAGGCGATCCTCTCCACCGGCAGTGAGCTAGAGAGAGAGAAAGAGGGATTGCCCTTGGGAAAGCAGTGAGCTGACCCTAAACTTTGTAAAGGCAGTGAGCCTGGGCATAGAAGTGATCTAGCCCGAACATTGTAATCCACAAATAGTGAAGTTTAGTGGAATTGTTATGACTGGAAACTTGTCGGCGTATGCTCCTTGGACGTAGCCCTTTGCGGAGAACCAAGTAAAATTGGTGTGTATAGTACATGCTTTACTTTGTGTTTACTTTGTGCAACAGGAAAGAGAGAGAAGAGTGTTTTAATTAACAGTGAAACAAGATCAGAACTGGCATTAATTTTAAATTATTCATACCTTGATTCACCCCCCCTCTCAGGGTAATCAGCCTTGTGGACCTAACAATGATATTATTATGCTATCCTTAACTAACCGATTACTCAGTAATCATGATAATTAAAGATAATTACCATTGTTACTGTTCATAATGTCCAAAAACAAAAGAGTCTTGAGTATATAATTTGGACCTTCTGATTCCAAATATGTACACCATTTTACCAAATTCCATACACATAAATTGCAATATTTTATTTAAAAATAATTCTTGTTGCTAAAACAAATAGCTGGTTTTTTTTTAAACAATATATATGAACAGTTTGGCATTAGTTTATGCCCAATTCCAGAGTGAAATTAATCCTAATGACCACTATTGGATTTAATGGTAAAAATATATTCCTATTACACTTTAAGACCAATTAAAATGATAATCTAACCATATAATTAAATTAGATGAAAAAGTCGTTTTGATGTAAAATGCAGTATTTTTCACTATTCATTAAAAAATGAACATTGTCAGAAAAATACCAAAAATTTATCCAATGTAAATTTCAATGTCCCCATTATAAAGAATAAGTTTAGTTTGAAAAATAGAGATTATAAAATTGTCAAAAGTTTGATTAAAAAATGGTTTGCCATCAAAAGGCAGTAAAACAATCTTTTAAAAATATTAGTGTATTCCATGCTTAAGATTGGATTTATTCTTATTTTAAGCCTCTAAAACACTATCTAATTCATAAATAGACATAGATAAAAATATCTATTATTCATTACTTACTTGGGATGTTACAATAATTATTTACATGATTGATAAATATGATACTTATAACATGGTTTTTATTCTATAAAATTAACATATCCTCCATTTCTGTACTCATTTACAATTAAGATGATGATATTGTCACTTGTGCATATATACGACTTACCATCTCTCTATAGTGATACGAATCATTTACCATATCAAAATTCTGATAATGGTTTTAAAAATTTATTAAATAATTAAATATTATACTTTAATTATTAATAAAATTATAGAGATGATGAAACTATATCCAATATATATGAACTAGAGGTTACATGACAAAACATTCATGGAAAAAACTGGCAGTTAACACCTGAAACAATACTATTAATGAAATATTTTTGACAACCGGTTAGTAAGAGGTTATATAATGATTATATATGATATAATAAAAATTTATGGTTTATATTAAAAATTAATTACATTCCTTAAACATTTAAACAATTATTTAATGAAATTTTAACTAAACAAAATCACATTACATCCTTCCTTGATGGCTAATTACATGGTTTAAAAGGTTCTCTTATCAATTAATATTGATAGGAAAACTCAATTAAAGTAAACATATTTGTTTCTTACCCATTTCAACAAAACCCAATAAACTATTTTAGGCCACCAATATTTTTTTAAATCACCAAATTTGTCATTTATTTTTTTCTTTTTTGGATTTATGGAAATAATTTTACATTTTTAAATCTTATAGTCTATTTTTTACCTTTCTTAAATCAATAGATAACTAGAAAATTTTAATTTTACCAAGACATTATCTTTCTTGATTTCAATTCAGATAGAAATCATTATTCATGTCTTATATTTTCTTTTTGAAAGACCAAGAATGATTTAGACCACTTCTTCCATGGATGCCATTATTATAATCCCTTTATTAACTTATTATTTCATGATTATGATTCTCATTTATTTTGATAGGTAATCCTTATGTTTGTTTCATAGGTTTGACTCTTTAGGTTACGACATATGCCTAAATATTTTATGATGGGTGTTCCCAAAAATTACCCCAATTTATTAGGTAATGTTGTAGTCTCATGGGATGTTATGCATGGAATTAGGGAGAAACCATAATATATTATGCGACTCATTCCACAATGTAATATAGAATCCATGATTAAAGTGTATTCCATGATATATGTTTCTTCCACAATCATATTTTTCTATGAACTTATGATTCCATGTTATAAATGATATGCCTCTGTGGGTGTATTTAAGAGTCATCGCTTTAATGTTATCATGTTCTATATTTTGAATCATGTGATATGACATAAATCCATGTTAATTCCATTAATAGAATTTTTATCTCACCCCATTTTCTATTTATTCCCTAAGTTATCCTATGCCATTATAGGAGCTCTAAGGAATTATGGAGCACATTATGTCGATTAAAAAAGTAGTTTGTTCCAGTATCATGATTTATATATGTGTACTTATTCATCAAAATACAGTAGAATGTTTTGTCCTTGGTTTTTATAAATTGAATAAGTATTCATAAAATCATTTAATAATATGTCTAAAATTAATGGGTCTCTATAGTTGGTGTTATAGTACGGTCTCGTTATATTTGGGATTGGGACTAGAAAACATTTTTAAGAGCCCTAGGGGTAATTTAATCGCAACTGAAAACCTATATTAAAATATATAATATAATATTCCAGGATACAATTTTAATTTATATGTTTATCCATCTATGTTCATTGTCTCCATATATGGTTATTAGATATGTATTCTAGAACCCCAAATTTAATTTTTTCCATTATTTAGTTATTGGGTAGAAATAGGATAAATTGTACTAACATCCTGTGTGCTAGGAAATGTGATGATTTCTATAATTATTACCAAACCTAATATGAATATTATCTCATAACATCAGGATAGTTCTATATCAACAAGATGATCTTATGAAAAATAACATGAATCATGTCGAACATCCACCTTCCCTAGTGAAAGATCATGTTATGGTCCTATTTTGAGGAAAAAGGCCTCAGACCATTAACAGATATTTAGAACCTCTCATCGGTGAACAATGGATTAACTCTATTATGAAGATATTATATGCCCTCTAATGCTCTGACAAAGAGAATTTTATGTTGGGGGTTAATCATTTTTATGGGGAAGCTGATCATTTATAGACACTAATAAAAAACTAATTATAAAGAAGAAATTTATTCTATGTAATGTAAAGGATTCATGAAAATATTATTCAATAAATACTTTCCAAGAACTATTTTTATTAATATGGTGAGGGAGATCCTCTAACTAAATAAAAATTAAGGTGAGTTTGTTGGATCAAATGAGTAAAAAATTACAAAACAATACCGACACACCATCTTCATTCTCATGCTTACTGAAAAAAGGTGGATCACATAATTATTGTATTATAGTCATGGCTATGAAAATACATATATATTTTAGACTTTGATAGATATGAAGATATTTTTTGATGTACCCTAAATGGTGATGTGTAAATTCAATACTCTCAATGGTCACTTAGTATCATAGATAAAAAGAGTATAATGGAGTGTAATATTGGAGGGTCAACATAAAATCCAAGGGGGATAGAAACCCCACCAACTCACATGTCAATTGTATGGGAAAATTCATCATATGAAGTATCTAATGGGAACTAGGAGATGGTTAGAATGTGGAAAATATATAAATTAAGATAATAATTATTAAAGGGACATCAATCATCCCACTAATATGGATTAAGAAATGATGGTTTGATCAAAACATAGATAGTATAGTTTTTCAATAGTAATGAATATGGGAATTGTAAAAGAAAATTACCTTAGATAATGGCTACATTAGATAATGAAAAAAACCTTCATGGTATAATGGAAGGAAACATTATATCACTACTGCTAGGGGGGATCCCAACAATGATGTTATGATATGTAAGTTGTTTTTTAATTCAAGAACTGAAAAAAAAATATTCTAGTTTTACACATTCTTTCGTGTCTTGTATGTTTAGTTGAACCATTCAAACACCACCCCAAAATATGGAATCTAAGTTATCATTGAGAATAAATAATGGCAGAATTATTTTATATAATGTACATAACTTCTCCTTAATCAATTATAGTGGACAAAAACACCCATAAAAGATCATTTTACTTCTTTCAATGATGTTTTCTGCTATATTGGGAATAGATTTGAAATATTTATACAAAGACAACATCAACTACTGAAAGAGGGAAATAACTCTACAAATCCCAAAGAATAAAAAATTTCTGTAAAATTAATTTGAGGAGGTTGAATCTACGTCATAATCATTAGCTCTTGTTTTAATATTATTTACTCTAGATAAAGCATATATAGTTCAAATGATTAAGGAAATGGAGAGGATTATGATTGAATACATGCCCATTGTGAGGGACTACACCAATTTATTCCATTAATAATTAACTTTACTTCCCCATGATTGAGATGTTTAGTTATCAATTGAGCATATACTTGGATCACTACACATATCTAAAAGTCATTATCATATATCAACCATTCAGTTGGATGAATTGAAGAAGCAGTTATAAGAGAATATGGACATTAGTTTCATATATCCTAGTACATCCCCATGGGTTCTATTGGTCATCTTCATAATGAATATGGATGATTAAATAAACCAACACAGTTATAATCATGAGATCAAAAATCGGGATAATTAAAAAGTATCACATGACATAGTTAGATGAATTTTTTTCATCATCTATTATGGGAAAATAATTTTTATGAGAGGAAACTTTGGTAGAGATATCTCTGTTTACACATAATGAAATAATATATTTCCTAGGCTATTATTCAAATGAGTTACAGACACTTTTAATTCATAGTGATTTCATTCTAACTCCCTAATGATCCAACAATTTTCATTGAAAAAATGAAACCATTATTTGTTGATTAACTCAAAAAAAATATGTTGTCATTATAAATGATATTTTGATATACTCTATGAGAGAGGAAGAGCGTGAGAATAATATGAATAATATGCTTAAGTTATTTCAATGGTAGTAAATATATGTAATGTCTTGTAAATGTGAGTTTTATTTGTAGGAAGTATCATTATTTTGGAATCTTACCACTAGAAAGAGGTATTTATGATATCTTCTAAGACAAAGTCATTTGGGGAGTTCCCTATACCAACATATAAAAAAAAGATATATGGTATCCTTAGAATATCTAGGTAATAGTGATGATTTTTAAAGAACATCCCATTATTTTAAAACCCACTAACAAATATGGTTAAAAAGGTATTAATTTTTTTATGGACTAGTTAATTTGAATTCTACTTCAAAGAGTTGAAAATAAGGCTTATCACTACACTAGAACATACACAAATCTTAATTAAGGAACTCATTATGGTATACAATGTTTCATCATAGAAGGTATTTTTAAGTTCACTGATAAAAAATGTGTATATAATAGCCTATTCATAAAGTCCTATGAATTTTAATGAGAAGAAAATTCCCAATCATTGTCATGAGTGGGTGACTCTAATCATCACATTGAAAATCTAGCAGCATTAACTACATGGAGAGATATGTGAGATATATAATTATTATAAGAGAATAAAATATATTTTCACATAAAAGGAACATAATATGATCTAGTGAATATTATTATAGATCATCTATCCTAATGACTGGTTAATCAACTCTTATCTCATAAAGAAAATTATGTGGAAGATTATCTAAGTATAAATGATCATGAAGCTTTATAAATGAAGAGAATTTATAAGGATCTAGTCTTATTATACTTATAAAATATGGATATGGTAATCATACGGAATTAACATCAACATTACTTTACCAGTGGATGTCTCAACAATCCCTTATTGATAAGAAAAATGTTTCTCAATAAAATTTTGTGGCAATTCATAAGAAGGTGAAATCTACCAGAAATGGGAAATCCTAAGATTTAAAAAATTATTTGGTAGGAGTTAAGAGATTTGGATCATTACTAATATTTGCATAAAATAATGAGATAATGATGGATATATTTAATGATGTAGATATCTTGAAGTTCAATATTCACCCATGGATAAAATAGATGCATCGATATTTCAAATAGAACTGGTGGTGGGTCAATATGAAGGAGGACATTGGTGAATATACATCCAAGTGCTTGGTATGTTAAAAAGTGATGTCTGGAAGGAAAATTTTTGAGGGGTTGATGAAATTATTACCTATACATATACAGAAATTTGAAAACATCACAATGGAATTTTTCAATGGACATCTACATAAATCCATAAAACATCCTTTTATATGGGTTGTTGCAGATCATCATAAAAAGAGAAGTCAATTTATTATAAACTAATAGGAACTAACATAATATAGAATTTAATGGATACAAATTAGAGTATTTTTTTGGATTTATGGAGTACCAATATTTATTATATCTAATTGATATCCAATATTTACCTCCAATTTCATGAAAAGTCTAAAAATGCTCTAAAATATAACTTTACACTAGTACAACTTCTCTCTAACAAACAAATAGCTATTCTAAGTGGAACGTTCAGACCTTAGAATGGAATTTCATATCATGGTCAATTGGAATAAAAGGGGGATGGCATCAACATCATCAATTGGTTGATTTCTCATACAATAATTGTTTCTACTCAAAAATCCAAATAGCTCAATATTTATCCCTTAATGGGAATTTTCATATAACATCTAGATGATGGGATAAAGTAATTGAATTTATGGTTTTGGGAGATAAAATGGTTGACTAAATGGTAGAAAATGGGCTGACCATTCCAAATCATATCAAGGATGCCTAATGTTCAAAGTAGAGCCATGAATAAAATCAACAATGAGACATAAATTTTGTGGTTGGAGATAAATTATTCTTTCGAAAATCTCCACGAAAGAGAGTATTGAGTTTTTGGATGAAGTGATAGATATGTACCTAGTAAAAAAACCATTTTAGATACATGATCGTATCAGATCTATGGTATATCAACTACAAATTACACCAACAACATCTCAAGAAAATGATGTTATCTATGTATCCCTTTTATGGAAGTACACAACAGATCTCTATCACAGACTTCATTAATATGTGGTATAACTATAAAATTTTCTATCTTATGTATAGATGTCAGATATTTATCATGGATAGTAGAGATATGTTTCTAGGAAAAATACTACTCACCTACTTAATGTTGAAAACAATAACCATTAATACAAATATATGACATGGGAACCAGAGGAAGCATTGTAGAAGAAATATCCTCACCTCTTTCCACTATAGTATGAAAAATGAAATTTACCAAGAGACATTTCTTATGCCAGATGAATTTTACATCACATGCTTAAAAAGATGATGGAAATTTATTATGGCATACAAGATACGAAACATTGAGGTCAAATAAAATAATAAATTTAATTTTTTAAAATATGACCACTATAACTGAGATTTTAAATAGGTTGGATTTAATAGTATTATCAAAAGTATGTAATATATATTTGTAATTATAATTTATAAAATATTACTTAATTATTTTTAAATAGTCACTATATTTTTTTCTTAAAGTTATTTTATTTTTGATGAAATAAATTTTATTCAAAAAACGTATTTTCTTCTTTTTATGAGTGAATATTATACATAATATCATAATTGTTTAGAAATTTTATTTGAAAAAAATGATTTTCATTTTCATAATTCACCATGTACTATTAATGTTTGGATGAATATTTGAGAATTTTCAGAAAATATTGATTCTTCATTGAATAGTTAAAAAATGATGTTATTGAAAACTATATTTGTTTTAATTTATTTACATGGTCAAATTACGTTTTTTAATAGTTTTCATTTTAAATTAAAAAATTTCGTTTAATTTAATAATTTTTTTTTCTTTTAAATGAATTTTACACTTGAATTTAAATTTCCATTATTTTAAATTTTTAATGGTTCTTTTTCTGAAAAATGGGTTTTGGTTTCATTTTTTCAGATTAATTTTAAATTAATTTTTACTCTTATATTTTTTTCAAAAATGGATTCGTTATTTTAAATCATGAGGTAAAAGTTTTGAAAATATTTCCATTTTAATTTTTTTCCAATATGAATTGTAACATTAATAGTTTTGGTTACCATCATAAATGTTAAATTAAGTTGTTTGTTTAAAATATGATAATGAAATGATAATGACCACAAAATGACCAAAGAACATTCCAAAATTTTATTTGGTGAGTACTTGCTGACTATTAATATCCTTTTTTATAATTTAATACCTTTTTGAGATCCATGGATATTATAATGACCTTTATAATATTTTATTTAATGAAAATTCAATTATGTCACACTCTTGTTTTTAATAAGGGTAAAATTTTAATATGGTGTAATCCAGATGATATATTTTACTAAAAATATTTTTTTCAAATTTTAAATATTTATCAAAATAATGGTAACTTATTTTAATTTTTTTTGTGGAGAAATAAATAATATAATGTTTTAGAAAATGTTTTTTCAATAATTATTTTAAGGAATAATGATATAAATGATATTAAAAATATTAACCACAACATAATTTTTTATATTTAATGTGAATCATGAATTATAAATTTTACCATGAATCTTTTTGTATATAATGAAATTGTCGGTTAAAATTTACTTTTTGTATTGATAATTTTTAATGTCAATGTAAAGAATTGTATCTAAATTGACTATAATGATGTTTTATGGGATTAGTATTTTATTACAATTTCTAAATATCCAAAAAAATATTAAATAAACAAAAATAAGATAATATAGGCTCTAAAAATTTACCCAATATTCATTTATATGCCATTTTTAATAATATTTCTATAGAATAGTCTTATTATATGTTGATATTTTGATAAATTCAAAAAGTTTCCCTTGCCTCAATTATTAAGTGGACCCCATCCAACACTACCTTAGACCACATAGTTCCATAAATATATAAATGAATATTTCAATTTTACTTATAAAAATCAATATTTATGTTCATATATTTCTGGACCATTCAAAAAATCTAACCCATTCCCCTTAAGTAAAGTTATAAATGAGATCCTTCATAGAAGATGTAATCATCCTTATTGACTCTTTAAAAAATTATTTCAACCTCGTATTAAAATGTTATACCCATACTAAAATAATAACTCCAGTATAATATATTTACTAAGTCTCTATTATTATTATGAGGCAACTATATTCCACATTTTATCCATTCTATGAAAAATGAGAGTACATCGAATCTGTACGTACAACGTACCATCTCCACATAGCTGTTTAATTCATTTTTCACCACAAAGATTGTTTTTTGGTAATAATGATAGATATAAGTGATATATATTATACACATCATGTTATATTATTTTATAGAAAATTAAATATTCATCCATTTCTATATACATTCACCGTTAAGGTAGTGATATCATCGCTCGTGGATACGTATGACCTACCATCTCCATGAAGCGATGTGACCCATTTTACATATCCAATGATCAATAAGGGTAATGAAATTTTATTAAATATTTAAATATGATAATTATATCATTAATAAAATTTCTAATATGATTACTATATATTTGATGAACATGATCTGAAGCATACATTAAAAAACATCAATGGGGAAAATGAATGAATTAAAACCAAAAACAGTGGTAAAAATGAAATATTGAAAATGAAAAGGTGGTAAGAGGTTAAATAAGGTATATATACGATATAATAAATATGGTTTTGGTTTTGGAATAAATTAATAACATTTTTTAAACTATTATACATGTTGTTAAATGGTACTCAACTAAAGGGCATCATAATGTAAGGGATCTCTCTAACCATCCATATTTTCTTTGGGTTTAATTTCACTCTATTTTACTCAATTTAACTCTTCATTAAAAATATATACATCTCATATATTATATTAATATGTTCTAAAAATATATATTCAGCTTAATTCATTTTCCCTTATGTGTAATTATATGTTTAAAAATGTTCCCTTCTCAATTCTTCTCAATAAGCTGACCTGATTAAGGGATCTTCTCTATTTCATTCCCATTTTCTTGTAGAGTCCATAAAATATTTTAATAATAAAATATTTTTATATAACAATTACATTTATCATTAAAACAATTATATTTCATTTCATGTTTTCTGGAAATAATTATACCTTTATCATATTTTAAACCTATATTATTTTGCGTAAAACTATGATCTAGTGGTACATTGGAATAGTTACCCAAACACTCTATTAAT
Organism: Viscum album; assembly: GCA_963277665.1. Taxonomy (NCBI): domain Eukaryota; kingdom Viridiplantae; phylum Streptophyta; class Magnoliopsida; order Santalales; family Viscaceae; genus Viscum; species Viscum album. The sequence continues at coordinate 394,066,360 of OY728126.1, forward strand.
TGCTTTCAATTTAGTTCGATTTTATTATTCATTATCTATTTTATCATTATCAATGACAAATAATGTTTTAAACCACATATTTAATTGATTCCATTGTTATATTCGCCTTACTAGTTCCATATGACATGATTATGGTACCCAGTAATTTCTATGGGTAACACTTATGTTTATCCATTATACTTGATTAATTATGTGGAACAAATATTCATGATTATATTATGATGTGTTCACCATGATAGTCATCCAATTGAGTGGGTAATGTCTTAGTCTCATGAAACATTATGTATGGAATTAGGGAGTAATCCAAATGAACTGTGGGACTCTATCTACTATGTGATATAGTCATCACAGTTAGACTTGACTCATGTTTATGTCATGATATATATTTTTGTCACATTAATAATTATCTAGGATCATATTATTCTATTTTCGAAATAATAAGTCTCCATATGATTATTTTATATTAATGCCTTTTATTTTATCATATTTTTCCATTCTACTCATATTTTATTCTTCGTTTCCATGTTTATTCTGTTACTGGGATTTTTAAATCACCCCTTTTATCTATGTATTCCCTATGTTATAATATAATGTTCTATGACATGGGAGGGAGTTTTTATCTCTTTAGGAAGAAAAAAAAATTATATTTTTTAGTTTCATTATTTTAATTTATGTACCTAGTAATCCAAAGACACTATAGTTTATTATTATTGGTTTCTATTTAATTAATAAGTGTTCTTATAATCATGTGATAATAATTGTAAAATTCTTAGATAACTAAAAGGTATGGCTATGAAATATTTAGTTACCAATTCATTATTATTAATTAGGTAATTCAGTATCCTAGCTGTAGCTATGGATTATATCCCCTTAACATCTATTCCCATAAAAAACCAAGTGTTTTTGGAGTTATTTTAGTACAATATGGGCTTATAAATGTAGTCATATATTATATGAAATGAAATTAATTCCAAGTAAAATTCCACAAAACCATAAGTCAACATTGGAAAAATATATCTATGTCTTTATATTTTTTGGGAGTTCCTAATGCATGATTAATTTACATCGCAGGAGCCTCCATAACTATCCTGTGTGATGGGGTAATTTCACCTTTTCAAAATTTATCTAAATAAGAATCCATAATTATAAAATTTATATAGGACATTCTATTGAATTGGGATATCGTAATGGAATAAATATTAGTTTTTCATGTCATACATATTCATTTTTGTCATTATTCTATTAAAAAACCTTATTCTATAGAGTCTATTATAGGGAGAATACATCCCATAATTGTATTGTTTTTTAGGAAATTAGCTCATCATGCCCTGTAGATGTTTTGATTTCATCTATTCCCTATATCTCACTAAAAGTGACTGGGGAAATCATGCAGTGGAATGTGATTTAGAATACTATCTCTTCATGACCAGGATCAACCATGTCCATGTCTATTTTATCATGTGCCTAAGGATATAAATTCTTCATATGAGGGAGGTGATTAAAAATTATATTGTCAAATAATTATACCATGAGTGACCTTATTTAAATAACAAGGTTTTCTAACTCCCATATTATCATAGGATGTTCGCCAATAATTTGACTAACTATTAAACTTAATCCAACATTAACATTGTTGACGGTCCTTTCGTCATAGAATCTAAAGATTGGAAAAGGGGAATATCTGAGCTCAAAGTGATTCAACCTTTGAAGAACACATCAAAAATCGACCAAGGCATGAACAAAGGATCAAAAGCAACTGTACCATGCAAGTTATATCACTGTCGAGCAAGTGCACTTGAGCGACGCCCTTGGTCGCGCAAGTGCCTTGCGCGACCTAAGTGGTAACCGCCCGGTAACCACCCGGGGTCTTCTCCTGCCTATAATAGACCCTGTGGGCCCCACATTCGAGGAGATCATTTTCCAGAAACTCGGATTGAAGTTCCCGATGCCCAAGTCTCTTCTCAAAGCTTCCAGAACACTTCTAAGTTAATTTCTTACCTAGAATGGATGATCTAAAGAGAGGGAGGAAGGCCTAAGTGTTTAAATGCATAAACACTTGCGCGCCTAAGTGGCCACACTTGCGCGCCGCCTTTATTCCTTCGATAGAACTTGCACGTCCATTTTCTGGAAGAACCTCAAGAGGATTCTAAAGGGTTTAATAAAGAGTCGCTCAAGTATTTTAATGCTGGTTGAAAACCGCGCAAGTACCCCACATGTCGCGCAAGTATACATGCGCGACCAATACTTGCGCGCCGCCGCAATACTTGCACGCCTTTCAAGACTTGCGCGCCCCTAAATTTTTGGGTGCACATCTTGCCCATTTTACCCTTCTTAATCCATTACACCTTTCCTTTTCAAGATTCAGTCTTCAAGACACTCTTCAAAGCCATTTATGGCATGATTTCTTGATTTTACTTCCTTATCTGAAAGGAATTTGGTGAAATATCTCTCAAAACCTAGTGATTTACATATCTTTATGTCGCCAAAGATTGGGAGTTTGTTCATTCAACCTCATCCTTTAAGATGAGAGAATCCTTAACCTATGTCTTCTTTTCAGGAATAATCCCCAGTTATAAGTTCTTTAATCTGGGCATCTTCCTCAGGAGTAAGTCCCAAATTCTTAAAGTTCTCTAATTTTGGGCATCCTCCTCAGGAGTAAGCCCCAAACCTTAATCCTTAACCTGGGCTTCCTTTTCAGGAATAAGTCCCAGTCATAATCATGGGCATCCTCCTCAAGAGTAAGCCCCAAACCTTAATCCTTAACCTGGGCTTCCTTTTCAGGAATAAGTCCCAGTCATAATCATGGGATTCCTTCTTAGGAGTAAGCCCCAAACCGTAATTCCTTAATTTGGGCATCCTCCTCAGGAGTAAGCCCCAATCATAAATCCTTTAATATGGGAATCCTTCTTAGGAATAAGCCCCAAGTCCTCTAATTTAGGAATCCTTCTTAAGAATAAGCCCCAAGTCCTTTAATTTGGGCATCCTCCTTAGGAATAAGCCCCAATCTCAAATATGGGCATCCTCTTTAGGAGTAATCCCCAAGTCCATTAAATGTTTGGGCATCCTCCTCAGGAGTAAGCCCCAAAACTTAATCCTTAACCTGGGCTTCCTTTTCAGAAATAAGTCCCAGTCATAAATGTTTGGGCATCATCCTCAAGAGTAAGCCCCAAACCTTAATCCTTAACCTGGGCTTCCTTTTCAGGAATAAGTCCCAGTCATATATCTTGGGCATCCTCCTCAGGAGTAAGCCCCAATCATAATCCTTTAATTTGGGCATCCTTCTTAGGAGTAAGCCCCAAGTCCTTTAATTTGGGCATCCTTCTTAGGAGTAAGCCCCAAGTCCTTTAATTTGGGCATCCTCTTTAGGAGTAAGCCCCAAGTCCCTTAAATGTTGGGGCATCCTCCTCAGGAGTAAGCCCCGAGTCCCGTAATTTCTCTTTAACCAGTCCTAAATTTTCATTTGATCTGGGATTCCTTCTCAGGAGTAAAACCCAGTTATCAATCTTCTCCTAATTTGGGTGTCCTTTTCAGGAATAAGTCCCAAATTAGAGTATTCAAATCTCTATAAAGCACATATACCTTTATGGACCCTGTTTCTGGATTTTCTCCCTAAAATTAAATCCTAAACCTTCATCTATCTGGGCATTCATATATACATAAGCCCCAAACCGTTTCTTATGATTGCATCTTTCGTGGCACAATTGTGTAATTTTTACCAATACCTCTTGTTTCTCACACCGAGCATGACTCTCATGAGCTTAGAGTGTAAAAGTAATTATGACATCCTGCTTTGAGCCATCAATCATAAACATCATACCCTTATTCGAACTACGTGGGTTCTGATTCCTTTTTCAAAACAAAGGATACGTAGGTAGCCCATCTATGGGTTCGATCCCAACTCTGAAGTAATTCATTGTCCTTTTGAATGACGATAAACTTCAAGTGCCCCACTGAGTTGGTTTAAAACCAGCCTGGTCATCATAATGACCAAGAGACTTTTATATAAATGTTTTGAAGGATACCATTGACCAAGAATCTCTAAATAGATACAAGATGATTCTCTATTGATGAAGAACCTCAAATACATATAAAAGATTCTATAAATTTCTTACATATTTAATCATTGATTGTTAAACTGAAGGAAAGCTCATTTTATACTTGGTAATGTAATAAGGATTCACGAACATAACTTAAATCTATAAAGAGAGTCCCGGAGTAGACAATAATTCACCTAAAAAAGGTGTGATGAGTCCGACCTCCCAGCTTCTCGACCAATGCAAATTCATAAGCCTCATCATTCCACAAGCTAAGGAGCACCTACCTTTGGAAAGTAGGTCCAAACGGATGTGGAATCATTGGATGTTTCCGGTTCTACGAACAAACCTGGTAGAAACCGATCGGAACGTTTGAATCTCCCGTCCAGGAGGTCATCCCTGAATTCCGTGCGAAACAAAAATGGTGAACCCGACGTGAATCCTTAACCAAGTTAAAGTTATGTTCTTCTTATTTGTTAGGCCCCTTGGGCCAACAAAGCAATCATTGACATGTGCTCACCCAAAAGATGCAGTGGCCGGATTCATCTTGATTATGTCTGTTATATGGAACAGGCACTCTTTTCTCAAGATCTTCTGCAAAATGGATTTCCTTAAATTCACCCCTGTGAATACTGCTGCTGTAAACACCTCTACTGTGAGGTCTACTGCTGTGAAAACCAATGCTGCTACTCCTGCTAAAACGTCGTCCGCTCTAAGGATGACATCACCAACTCAGCATCTTCAACGCTGTGTTTCTAATGCACTGGTTAAGGAGTACCGCCACAACGGTACTATCCCAACTCTAGAGGCCGCTCGTCAAGCCCTCCAAGTTAACAACTCTACCTGGTCGTCTGGACAACGGCAGACAGCGATCAAGAAGCAGGCGGTGCTGACTACTGTCTCCAACCATTTAGGGTCGTTATCCCCGGAACGCAATTTCTATTCACTCCCTTACTCTGAGGAAGTGAATGAGTAGGTCCCTCGGGGCCTTAATTCAAAAAGACAGGAGTCCTTCCCGAGGGCTCCCATCAACAATCACCACCAGACTCGTGCGGTAGTGCGCCCTCAACATGATGAGGGTACCGACTCCAGGCATTCAGTTCAGGTTCCTCAAACCCGAGCAGGCAAGATGAACTGCCAGAGATGGAATCAGGTTAACAATGGGCAGGTTGTCATCCCTGCCATCTCCGGAGAAGTCCACCAACCTAACTTGGTGGCAAATAACGAGCAGGCACACACACCTGTCCGTTTTAATTCCGTTGTCCAGCAGACTCGTCTGGCAGCATCACGCCAATCCTTCCAGGAAATTCCGGCAGAGTACTATAGGCAGAAACATGCACCTACTTATGCATCATCAGTTAGTCAGCAGGCTCGCCTGACTACATATGATGGATTCCACCAACCTAACTTGGTGGAAAATAACGAGCAGGCACACACACCTGCCCGTTTTAATTCCGCTGTCCAGCAGACTCGTCTGGAAGCATCACGCCAATCCCGCCAGGCAATTCCGGTGGAGTACTATAGGCAGAAACATGCACCTTCTTATGCATCATCAGTTAGTCAGCAGGCTCGTCTGACTACATATGATGGATCTCGTCAACTACGTTTGGTGAAGTGTAATCAGTAGGCACATTCACCTGCTAATACTAATCAATCCTACCAACAGTCTCTCTTGGTAGCGCACGGAGAAGTCAGTCGGAAAGCCCCGACGACAAACAGGAGGCAGACTCAACTCTCTGCCTCCACACTTGAGTACTGTCAGGATTCACTGACAGGAAAAGGATGACAGGAGCAGGCACATACACCTACTCCAAACCTGTAATGGATGTATATCCCCGTTCCGGCGTCTGAAGTCACCAAACATATTTTGTCAATGGTGAAAGAGTAGAAGCAAATTCCTGCTCATATTCTGGATGCTTGCCAGGATATCATAACAACTTCAGCATTATCTCAGGAACAGACACATAAATCTATCCCTAGTAGTGGATTGACACATCAACGATTCACTCCGAAGCAGACACATACATCTGTTCCAGTCCAAGAGGGTTATGGGGCATACTCCCCCATATCATACGGACAACTAAGTCAGGCACATACACCTGATTTGAGTGGAGATCGTCAGCCTAACCTGACCATCTTTCCTGATCAGGCACATACACCTGCTCAGAGCAATCACTTTCGTCATCAATTGATTTCTAAAGCGAGTAAGAAGGCATCTAAGAAAAATATCCGCCCAGCACAGTCAGGAGATCAAAGGCCAATCTGTAACCAACCCTTGCTCGATGCTGGAGTTATTGAAGCTCTCAGACATTTATCTGTTGGAATTCAAGATTCTACTCCCCAGTTCCCAATAACGGGAACATTAATTCTGAAGGTCTTCAACAGACACTAACTCATAAAGGCTTGCTTCATGAAAATTCGGTCAATCTTGAAGTTTCTTCTTCAGATGAGAACCACAGGAACCCTCTGTGTGGTCAGAAGACCAAGGAGCAAGAGATCTCATCTTTTGTTGTAACCCATTATGGTGGTCCTCCCCATGATGATGAATTTCACTACGAAAGTCCTCTCCGTAGTAGTGATTCACATTGTCTGGAAAATACTCTAGTGAACAATGTAGTGCTGAGAAATCCCTCTTATCTTGAGGCACTTTCAAATGTGAAACCAGTCATGTCTGATGCTTTATCACTAGCAAGTGAAATACTTTCTCAATCAGAAGATAGCCCAGGGTGTAGGTCATTCTCCGAACCACCCCTAAGTCATGCATCTTCTAGTTTGATCAATGATCTCTCTACCAATCTTGTTGAATCCGATGAATCAACAAGGAAACACCAACTCTGGTCAAAACAGGTAAGAGAATCTTCATTTAATGATAAAGAGGAAATGATGAACATGAGGAAAAAAATGGCAACAAGTGAAGTACCAGTCATGTTTTGGCCTTTGGATGACTCCCAGTACGACATTCCAAAGATGTTAACGGATGATGGAATCCATGATATTCGTCTCAATATATGGAAAACTCTTTTTCAATTGAAGGAGAAGGTATTATCTTATGATGAATATGAACATCATCTTAAGATAATAGAAGGGATACAACGTCAGATTGATTTGGCATCTCTATCAGTCTCTCGGTATCCGAAGGCTGAAAAACAGCAGAGAACCCTTCAATGTTCATGCCTTGGCACACTATGAAAGTTGCGTCAGTTAATTACCAATGCTCCGCCTGATGTTCATATCAGAGGATGGGGTATTCACGGAGCACTACATTTCACAGTGCTTTCCAGTCAGCAAAGCCCGCTGAAAATGGTCTCATGCAATGTTATTGCCCATGGCCGGCCACAGTCAATGGGCTTTGTTCTTAATCAAAATCTTGCTCAAGAACAGGCTTCAACCAGTTCCTCTCAAAATCAAGCATATAGAGAACAAGTTGTTGAATTTCTCCTACATCAAGCAGGCGCGAATATTGCACAAGCCTCCCGTATGGAGCAAACACGTCATCAAATGATAGAAGTTTCGGAAATCATCCAACGGTCTATTGAACCAGGTGATAAAAGTGGATACAGGTTAATGCATCCAGCTAATTTCCGAACTAAGATTCACAAGATCAAGATATCGTTTAAGAAGATCTCATACGTAGCATGTCAAGATCCACCCCAGCTTGTCAGACCGGGGACTTCTCTAACCCAACCCTCAGAGTCAACAAATGGGATTCAAGGAGGTGAGCGGAAGCAGCAGGAACATCCCCAGTTCTCGAGACTGGGGACTCTTTCAAATCATCAAACCCCTCCTCAGATAATGTCGGTCTTTTCTCGATTAGGGAAGAAGCCCCAAGAGGAACGAAGAGCCAAATAATCAGGAGATTCCCTCCAATTTATAGCTCGTCAAGAAGTTCCTAAAGGATTGAATCAACAAAAGGCAATGTCTCATCAAAGACATGAAAGAAGACAATATCATAGAAATGTTGATAGAAGAGATGTGATGCATTATGCATCAATCAATGTCATCAATGCCGTTGTTTCTAATCCACCAGAGGAGACTCACTCAGGGGACTCAAATGAAGAAAATCCTGCTCAAGAAAATGTACGCACCGATACAAATGAAGAAGGTGTACGTACACGAAGTCAAAGGATTACTCAGAACCTAGGTAATCCACTTCCCTCCCTCCAAAAGGTATCCAACAAAGGGAAGGGAAAGAATCAGGTTACATATCCTTCCTCTGGAGAAGGTCAGTCGCTCTCATTAGAGCAAAGGTTTGCACAACAGGAGGAAGAAATGAATGAATTAAGAAGAATGAATGCAGAACTACTTCAGAGTAGTCTTCTTCTTAAGAATGCTGAAGTTCGACAGCCGAAGGAACTTGTTGCAGTTACTGAGATGGATCAAGAATATCCTACTTTATCAGTACACCCTCAGAGGTCTAATCCTACGGGTCAAGCGCAACAATGGTTGACAGTGCTACCATCAGTTGCAGCACCAACCACCACATTTTTTCAAGCTCCATTCATTGCACCCACCCAAAACCAAGTTCAACCTGATGTTTCTCAAAAGTTAATAACTACTATTGAGTCATTAACAGCTCGGTTAGAAACTATGGAAGGGAAACGGGCGCAAGTTCAACCAGAAAAGAAAGTTTACCCTGAATGGGTAGATTCAATTTCTCCTCCATCTAGTTTTGGAAACCCTGTTTTCCCTACTTTCAATGGATCAGGCGACCCTGAACAACATTTGACACATTACGTGTCTTGTTGTGATCCTATGATGGGAACTCCAGAATAGCAAGAAGCAGTGAAACTCAAATGCTTCGTGCGAACCTTGCAAGGACTAACTTTTGTCTGGTATACAAGCTTGCAATCCCGGTCAATCATCAGATGGGAGGATCTTCAGCAAAAATTCCTTCTTCAGTTTAGCTCAACTTTGCCAAAAATGACAGTTTTCGATCTTACAAACTGCAAGAAAAGGGAGAATGAAAGAGTCTCTGATTTCATTGCTCGCTGGAAGGGATTAACGTATTCCCTGAGTTTAGTACTCCCTCAGGAAGAGCTATTGCCAATCTGTGTGGAAAATTTTCGTGATGAATTACGCACGCCACTGATCCCTGTGAAATACACAGGAGGGTTTCGAGACCTTACTTCAATCGCTCAGCAGATTGAAGATTCCCTTATACAGGCTAAGGCTAAATCTCGTATAATTCCATCAGCTTCAGGAAGGAGAATGGGTAAAGCAGAAACTGATACAGTTATGCTTAAACAAGCACCTGTACCTATTTCTACTTCAAAACCTTCATCTTCTCGAAGGACTCCACCTCCTGAACACCAACAACAAAGGCCGTTTCGTCCAAATGATCAAAAATATCAACGACGAAAACAATTTGAGGATATGAAGAGTAAAACTTACTCTTTCCGAAATGAGCAAGTTCCTGGTTACTTCATTTCAGCTCTGGAAAATAATTTGGTTCAATTACCAGTGCCCAAGAGGCCAAACAAGGAAGGAGACGAAAACCGTCCCAATTATTGTCCCTTTCATCAAATTTTGGGGCATCCCATCCAGGAGTGTTTTGTCTTTAAAAACTTCTGCAAAAGATGGTCGACTTGGTACACGTCAAATTGAAGGGTTCTTCAGCTCATGTAGCGTGTGTTACCGCTACAGATCCAGAGTAAGGAGGCGAGTGGCAGGAAGTCAAAAGCAAAACTACGCAAAAATATGATGATTGGATTGTCACAAAGACAATTAATCGAACCCATGCCATTTTGCAGACACAATTGAAGAAGCCAATTGTGTCTCCTACAAAAGCTACAGTGAAGCCTCCATCAAAAGACAAATCCTCAAAAGGGCAGCGCAATTCAAAGAAGAAAGAGGAATCAGAAGAATATGAGTATGTATCGAGGCCTAAGTTGTCTTTGACTCTGGCAGATTTCATGCCATCTACTTCAAAGCCACGGGCACCGCCCCACCAAACGGCACAGCCTAAACAAGCTAACCAGGCAGAGTCTTTATCAGACGAAGAGTTAATCTTCAGTTCTGTTAATATGATTCAATTAACAGATCTATACTCCAGTCTTATTTTTGATAAGCCTGAATTCCCTGTATCAAATAAGGGAATCCGAGGAAGTTCCAGAGGTTCAGGATACAGAGGAAGACGTGGATCTTTCCGAAGCCACTACTCCAATTCTACCCCTGCTAGCACTGTGTATGCAGCAGAAACTCGTGGTAGAGCCCTTCAGCGAGCTCAAAAAGAACAAGCAGGTTCTTCTGCTAATGGTCAACTCAGTCTTGGCACAGTTATTTTGGAAGACCGATTGAAGGTTCCATCTTCTTTATCTCAGCAAGTAAATGGATCTAATTGGTCTAATCTTCCAAAACCAAGGATTTTGCCAACTTCTATGCCAATACAAGATGCATCAACTTCCAAAGCATCTGCTTCCAAGGTACCTGCTAAACCACATATTCCTGTTGGGAAACGTAGACCTTTAGATCAAAAGTATGATATATTGAAACACTTGGCTCAAGTACCAGCCAAGTTATCAATTTTGGATGCTTTGAATCTGTCAAAAGATCTTCGGGAAGCACTCATCGAAGCTTTGTCAAGTCCTCAGGAGTTTGAAGCTGATATTGTTGCAGCTGAAGTCTATCACATAGAGAATAATCCTACAGAATGCCATGCAGTGATATATTTTACTGATAAAGATGAAGATGATTTTGTGAATGGTCACATAAAACCTCTGTACTTATCTGGAAAAGTCAATTGTGTAGATATCCTAAGATCTGTCGTTGACAATGGTTCAGGAGTCAACCTCATGCCCATCTGTACACTTCGTCGATTGGGCCTCACAGAATCTGATTTATCTCCTTCTACCATGATGTTACAAGGATATGATAAAAATTAACAAGAACCACTGGGCGAAGTTACACTCAGAACCCAGTTTGGAGATCTTGTATCCAATTCGGATTTCATGATTGTTGATCAAGACTCAGCTTTCAACTTCTTGCTTGGAAGACCCTGGCTACATCAGCATGCGGTTATCCCTTCATCATACCATCAATGTCTCAAATACTGTTTCAATGGTCAAGTTGGAACATTGTATGGTGATAAGGCCCCGTTCAAGACATGTGAGTCTCAATACATTGAGGCGGAATTTTATCACATGAAGGGAAGAGAAAAATCTACAATGAAGGAAATTACCAAAGTTAATGCTCCATATGGTTTGGAGAAGATTCCAATAAATCCATTTACACAAGTGAGTACAGATTATGTGTTACCTACCAGTCAAATTGACAAAATAGGCCCAAATCAAAATACTCTTATGGAAAGATCCATAATGTCAATTACGGCAATCGAGCCAGACAACATGGGAGAAATTGGTAACCTACCAAACAGTGATGAAAGCCTAAGTGGTGACGTTTTCATTTCATCTGCTGAAGTCCAACAAGTATATACTTCACGAATCAGGCCAGAAGAAGTTATAGCAACACCAGAGGTGAATAATGATGTCGATTCTCAATCCATCATCTCCTCTTTATTTCCCAAAGAAGACCCTTTATTATTAATAGAGTCGGAAATGGAAGCTTCTTCTTCAAAATGTGAAAATTTTGACATCTCTTATGATCATGAGAATTTCGTTTTGTCATCTACTTTGCAAGTAGAAACGGAAGAAATAGTACGTGATGAAGAGGAAGAGGAAGATATTAGAGATGCTCCTCCAGCATTTGAGGAAGGTATCTCTACCACTGTGGATGAACTCAGAGAAGTAAATCTAGGTACAGAGAAAGATCCGCGCCCCAATTTAATTAGTGCGGCCATGACCCTTGAAGAGAAAGAGATGTATATTTCTTTTCTAAAGAAAAATAAAGATATTTTTGCTTGTAATTATACAGAAATGTCTGGGCGTGATCCTGATGTTGCTACTCATCATTTGGGTTTACCAAAAGAACATCGAGGATTTAATCAAGCCGCGAGAAGAACACACCCAACTTATGCTTCCAAAATTGAAGCTGAAGTGGATAATCTAATCAAAGCTAACTTCGTCAGAGAAGTTAAATATCCCAAGTGGTTGGCTAATATTGTCCCTGTAAAGAAGAAGAACGAACAAATTAGGGTTTGCATCGATTTCAGATATCTTAATCGGTATTGTCCTAAAGATGATTTCCTAGTTCCGATTACAGAACTCTAAATTGATGCGACGACTGGTTATGAAGTACTTTCCTTCATGGATGGATATTCCGGATATAATCAGATCCGAATGGCCCTAGAAGATGAGGAATCTACAGCCTTTAGATCCCCTCAAGGTGTGTTTTGTTACCGAGTGATGCCCTTTGGTTTAAAGAATGCAGGTGCAACATATCAACGCGCCATGCATCGTATCTTCAAACCTTTTTTAGGGAAGTTTGTTGAATGCTATGTAGACGATTTGGTGGTTAAATCCAAACAACGTTATAATCACTTGGCTGATTTGGAAGTCATATTCCACAATCTTCGACAACATAATTTGAAGATGAACCCCTTAAAATGTGCTTTTGGGGTAACCTCAGGAAAATTCCTCGGCTTTGTTGTACGCCATCATGGTATTGAAGTCGATCCCGAGAAAACCAAGTCAATCCTTGTTATGTCACCTCCTCAGAATTTGAAAGAATTAAGAGGACTTCAAGGACACTTAGGCTATATTCGGCATTTCATCGCCAATTTGGCAGGCAAAAGTGTACCCTTTACCAAATTATTGAAAAAAGGAGTCACTTACCAGTGGACTGAAGAATGTCAAGAAGCATTTGATATTCTCAAGAAATACCTCTTGAGTCCACCAGTACTTATGCCATCTATTGAAGGTAGACCACTTATCCTCTATGTGATAGCTCTAGAGTGATCATTGGGTGCCTTTCTCGCTCAAAAGAATGATGCCGGGAATGAAAATAGCATCTACTATCTCAGTAGAACTATGCTTGAAGCAGAAACCCGGTATTCAAGTATTGAGAAGTGTTGCCTGGCATTAATCTTTGCAGTTCAGAAACTGAGACACTACTTGCAACATCACGAGGTCCAATTGGTATCTCGCAATAATCCGCTCAAATTCATCCTTAGTCGTCCAATGCTTACAGGACGTCTAGCAAGGTGGGCAGTTATTTTTCAGCAGTTCGACATTCAGTATGTGTCTCAAAAGGAAATAAAGGGCCAAGCTCTGGATGATTTCCTTGCTGAACATCCTTCAATGGAAGACACGTCTTCAGATATTGAACTCCCTGATGAGGAAATTTTCTCTATTCAAGAGAGTCCTCAAAAATGGGAAATGTATTTTGATGGTGCTTCCAGAAGTCCAACAGGGAAGAAAATGGAAAATCCTAAATTCAACAAAGTTGGTTTAGGAATTGTACTCATTTCTCCAGATAAGGCATTATTACCTTATTCCTTTTTATTGTGGGAAGGTGGTACCAATAATGAAGTCGAATACCAAGCTCTTATCACAGGCTTGGAGTTATCGCTCCAAGCACAAGTGAATCACTTAAAGGTGAAAGGTGATTCAGAACTGGTAATAAAACAAGTCAATGGGGATTATTCCATCAGAAAAGAAGAATTAATCCCTTTGTATTATTACGTCAGAGAGTTAATGGCGGAATTCCCTTCAGAACCGACATTTTCTTATGTCCCAAGATCACAAAATTCTCAAGCTGATGCACTGGCTAATATAGCCACAGCTCTAGCAGATCCAAATCAGGACGAGACAACCATCAGTATTGCCCACCGTCGTGCAATTTCACCTTATGTTCAATCCAGAACAGAGGAAATTAATGAAATTAGTCCCATTCCTGAACCATATGGTCATACTACAGGATGGATGTCACCTATCAGGGAATACCTTCAAAATGGAACACTTCCACCTAATAGAGCCGAGAAAGAACAAATCCGGCGACGTGTGGTCAATTTTACTCTTTATGATGGCCCAAACCACCTAGAGAAAATTCTCTACAAACTTGGTTTTGATGGAGTTCTCTTAAGATGTATTGATGCTGAAGAGACAATGGCTATCATGAAAGAAGTGCATTCAGGAGTCTGTGGTGCCCACCAGTCTGGACATAGACTGTCTGATCAAATTCGAAGGCTTCGATACTTTTGGCCTTTAATTATACAAGATTGTGTTGATTTCACAAATAAGTGTCATTCCTGTCAAGTACATGCCAACATCATTCATCAACCTCCAGAGTTGCTTCATAAGGCTAAATACTCATGGCCATTTTCCACATGGGGAATGGATGTGGTGGGACCCTACCCTTCAGCTACGGCCAAGCAGTTTAAGTACATTCTTACTGCTACTGATTTCTTTTCCAAATGGGCAGAGGCAGTACCTCTCAAAGAAGTCAGTTCTAAATGCATTGTTAGCTTCATCAAGTCTAACATCATTACTAGATTTGGTGTCTCTCATACCATATTGACGGACAACGGCACCAACTTCTGTTCTTCTTAGGTGAAGAAATTGTATCAAGAATACAACATTAAAGCCAACCATTCATCTTGGTATCATGCGGCAGCCAATGGCCAAATAGAAGCCTTTAACAAGACTCTTTCAAATATACTGCAAAAGATGGTGGATAAAGATAAGAGTTCATGTCCTGATAAACTCTTTCATGCTTTATGGGCTTATCGGATTACCACCCGCAATGCAACACGGTCAACTCCATATTCATTAGTATATGGAACAGAAGCAGTCTTTCCAATTGAAGTTCAATTTCCCCCACTCAGAGTAGCCATTTGTGATCAGTCATCTACAGATGAGCAATCCCAAAAGCGATTGAACGAATTGGAACAGTTAGATGAAAAAAGATTGTGCACTTTGCACCACTTGGAAATCTATCAGAATCGAATAGCACGAGCTTTTAACAAAAAAGTCCGTCTTCGTTCATTCATTCAGGGAGAATTGGTATTAGTTCCCAGAACACCAATGATACCAGGAAAGAAACCTCCCAAGCTTGAACCAAAATGGGAAGGACCTTATTCAATACATAGGGTCTACTCCAATGGAGCTTATTCATTAATCTCAATGGATGGAGAACTCATTACTACTCCAACCAATGCCAGATTTCTGAAGAAATATTTTGTATAAACACAAAATATGGTCCCCAGAACTAAGATTATTACAAGTGGTTCATACAACCTTTAGTCCAGTAAGACTTTAAACTGCATCATCATCCATGGTCTATGCATATGACCTTAAACTATTTGCACTTTTGTCCAACATGACGTTAAACTGTAGAAAAGATCCTTATGTCCGGAAAGACGTTAAACTACATAAGCAGCAATGGTCCAGTATAACCTTAAACTGCAACTTCGTCCAACATGACGTTAAACTGTGTTTGTCCGAGATGACACTAAACTATATCAGTTCCCTTAATTGTCCAGCATGACACTAAACTGTAGTTCATCCTAGCTACATGACGCTAAACTGTACAGCACCCTAATTTGTCCAAGGTGACGTTAAACTATGCGGTCCATGCATATGACCTTAAACTATTCACATGTCTTCTTTCGTCCAACATGACGATAAACTGTGTCCTCTTATGTCCCCGCAACATGACACTAAGCTGTGCGGCACCATTTCGTCCTTGCTATATGACGTTAAACTATACAGTAATGGTCTAGTATGACCTTAAACTGAAACTTCGTCCTACATGACGTTAAATTGTGAAAACGTTCCCTCAACAGTCCATGCATATGACCCTAAACTATTTTTCAAGTCCCTTATGTCCGGCAAGACGTTAAACTGTGACGTTCTAACTACATGACGCTAAACTGTATAAAAGTCCCTTACGTCCGGAAAGACGTTAAACTATATAATCTTCAAAGGTCCAGCATGACATTAAACTGCACCATCCACGGTCCATGCATATGACCTTAAACTATTTTCACTTTCGTCCAACATGACATTAAACTGTGAAAAAAATCCCCAATGCGTTCAACAGGACATAAATGGTGTGTTATTTTGTCCTTGTTGTATGACATTAAACTGCACAGTCCCCCTTTCGTCCAATATGACGTTAAACTGTACTGTCCCCATCGTCCTAACTACATGACGCTAAACTGTACAGAAAGTCCTTGATATGTCCTACATGACATTAAACTATTATTTTGTCCCTACTACATGACACTAAACTGCGCAGCACCAAAAGTCCTAACTGCAAGACTTTAAACAGCATAGTCCATTTTTTATGTCCTACATGACATTAAAATATGCATTGTTAAGGTTGTTGTTACCTCTTGTTTCTCACACCGAGTATGACTCACGTGAGCTTAGAGAAAACCTCAACCGCAACACTCTCTTTGGGCCGCTAACCATGTATAAGTCCCAACAACATTTTATTTAGATCGTTTCCCCAAGAACAACTTGATCATTAATTCATTCTTTTATTGAACTACATGGACTTTGATCCTTTCCCTCCAGGCTGGGTATGTAGGCAACCTCCCAGGGTTCAAGCCCAAAAAAAACAATCTCTTCACATCGGTTCACCACCATCTCATATGATGTTGATTCGTGAAACCGCCCCTGGAATCAATATCTTTACATTGATGCACTTTCTTCCTTGTTATATGACATTAAACTATACAACACTTTTGTCCAGTACGACAATAAACTACAATATTCTTTGATTTCCTCATCTGAGAGAGAACTATTATTGAAATTGATTTTTTCAATCATGTTTTCATTTCAAAAGACTACGTGCATACATAGTAATGCCTAAACTTTTTTAGGTTAAACCATCATTGTACTAAAGTCCCCTTTCACCCTTTACATGTACGAACCAAATTTGTACAAAGGGTAGTTCTAGAACTACGTGGACTTGATTCCCATCCTTATGGGATACGTAGGAACATTCGAGTGTCCCTCGAATCCAGTCCCAAGTCTTTTGGGCCTAACCCCAAATCTCACTTTCAGTACCTTGGATGAAAAGTCCTCATGAAAACACACACTTTGTATTCATTATTATGGTCCGAATTCTATGACCCTAAACTAAGATCTCTCATACTTTCGTCCTACACGACGTTAAACTGCATTTCAAGAACTACGTATGGCTTGATTCTCATTCTTATGAGATACGTAGTGAAGTCCAAAATTTCAATTCAGGACCCAGCCACAACATGATTATGGTTATCATTGACCTATGTATCTCTATATTCATTGGACAATACCCATCTTTATGTGTTATAATCCTAACTTTGAATATTTGCAGATCTTCATAAACCTTTTCATGACTTCTAGCCACAAAAAATGTCAAACTTCTGAGAATTATTTTGCCTAACTTTGCAGCACGTGCCCATAGGTGGCCTTGCATAAACAGTCCACATATTAGACTTGTTAGCCAAAAGATACTATTTTATTTAACTATGCAGCCAATTCCCTTAGGTGGCCCAGCATAATTCAACCCCTTAACGGGTTTGTAAAATAATGGTAACTTCATTCTTGGGAAGAATGCCTCTTTTGTCCTTATTTGTCTTAAACGATAGTATATAGGGATCCGAAAAAAATAGTCATCCTTAACATATTTGTCCCATATCCTTTTTCATGATCTAAAAGTATTCAAGTATATGGTTTATTCTTCTTCCCTACGTTTGGATCAGACCTTCGTAGGAGTGATATTCATCCAGTTCTTCGATATTCTTGTTTGGAAATATCTTCTCCATATTCAAGTACCTCTTTCCATACAACAACTCTATAATTTATAAAATTTGAATCTCCATAAACTTTCACTGGCTTTTAGCACTAAGAAAGTAAATTTTTTGAGAGTTCTTTCGCCTGACTATGCAGCAACGTGCCCATTGGTGGCCTTGCATAAACAGTCCACATAACAGACTTGTCAGCCGATAGATACTATTTATTTGACCATGCAGCCAATGCCCATAGGTGGCCCTGCATATTTCAACCCCCTAATGGGTTTTGTTAAATAATAGTAACTTCATCCTTGGAAACTACTTCTTCTAATGCCTTTTAGCTCTTTTTCATATCATTCCTCAGATTCAAATATTCGTAAGCCATAGTTTACATATTTTCTCTCATACTTGAGTATGGTAATATGTTTTCAGATAAATTGTCAAGGAATTGAATCAATTTTAATCCATTTTGGTCAAAGCTATTTCGACCTTAAACATTAGCCCCTTTATGTCCGGCATGCATGACTTTAAACTGCCCACAAAAGACAAAGGAACTCTGAATAAAAGTCAAGTTCTAGCTCACTAAACATACATTCTGTATGATTTAGGTAATATTGAGCAATTAAAAGATTCAAAGTTTGTAGGATTATTTGTAATAAATCCTAGTAAAAAATAAAACTATGCTTATTAGGCCCATTGGCTTAAGTAAATTTGAAGCAGGTAGTGAAAGAATGCAGGTACAAATGATTGAAGATGAAAGTGTTTTTCATTGATGCACAAGAGTTAGAAGGACATCCACAGACTGGAGTCTCTTCTCTTTTTCAAGAATTACAAGAGGCTTTCAACATAACACTTCATTTGATTTACGGCATCCCGAACTTCATCATCAACCACATGAAATTCATTCATTTAACTGGATACAATAAGAGATGTAGTGATACTAGCTCTTCTTGGAACAATTGTAAAAGTATGTTCTTGAGTGCGGTTTGAGAATTTTTTTCTGCTGATCAAACAGTTACTCTGTTCTGTCCAAGAGACTTGGAAGATGGATACATGGATTTGAGAATGGAACATTGGAAGTAAAGAGCCATTTGGAGAGAGTACTTTTTTCAGATATTGCTCTAATACCATGTTTGTATTCTCTCCACCAACTGGCAGTGGAAAACATTTCAGCCCATGGGTTTGCCATTTTCGTATCTGCAAAGAAATGGCATGCAGGAAGAATTTGAAAGTTCACACCATTGTTGTTGCTCTTAATGCACAGCATAACTGAAATAGAGGAGTAGCAGTGCAGCTGCATCTCAGGTGTATAATTGTTTGCATTTGAAACATTGACTCCTTGTAGATGACCATGACCACACAAAGGCAGATGGATGCTCTGTGGAAAATTAGGATGATATTTCTTCAAGTACTTAGCCAAATCTGGGAGAGTGCTGTTGCAGATATCATAGTAATCATGGCCAATAATGTTCATCATGTCATCAATCCGCTTGCTAGCCAGTTCATCAGCCATTCCAATTTCATTGGGAACCACTGAATCTGCAGAAAAGATGAATAAACTAACTCTTAAATGGAAAAAATGGCTAAGGCATTAAGGCGCATAAGTCTAAAACATGGCGCGCAAGTATTCATGTGCCGCGCTAGTTTTTGACGCGCAAGTGTAAACCGCGCAAGTACAAATACCTTTACAATAGCGCGACATCAAGGAAAACATTGGAAAACAGATCACCTTGCGCGGCTAAGATAACCTGCGTGACGAGAGCTCAAGAAGGTATAAAGTCCGAAAATCCGGATGCTTGTACGGAAGTGAGACCCTCTATTTATAGAGGCGGCTGGGACCCTGCGCGCCGTACCCAGTGCGCTCAAGGCCTGCGTAGAGAAAACTTGCGCACCGACCACTATGCCCTGAAGACTTGCTCGCCCCCTTTTCCTTTGGATGGATTCGATTTCCTCATAGTCAAATCATCATTTCTTTCCGGATCCAACTCTGAGGGGGGACTTTTGTTGACGCTCCTTTCGTCACAGAATCTAAAGATCGGAAAAGGGGAATATCTGAGCTCAAAGTGATTCAACCTTTGAAGAAAACATCAGAAATCGACAAAGGCATGAACAAAGGATCAAAAGAAACTGCACCGCGCAAGTTATATCACTGTCGCGCAAGTGCACTTGCGCGATGCCCTTGGTCGCGCAAGTGACTTGCGCGACCTAAGTGGTAACCACCCGGTAACCGCCCGAGGTCTTCTCCTACCTATAAATAGACCCTTTGGGCCCCCCATTCGAGAGGATCTTTTTCCAGAAACTCGGATTGAAGCTCCCGACACCCAAGTCTCTTCTCAAAGCTTCCGGAACACTTCTAAGGTAATTTCTTACCTAGAACGGATGATCTAAAGAGATGGAGGAATGCCTAAGTGTTGAAATGCAAAAACACTTTCGCGCCTAAGTGGCCACACTTGGGCGCCGCCTTTATTCCTTCGATAGAACTTGCACGTCCCTTTTCTGGAAGAACCTCAAGAGGATTCTAAAGGGTTTAATAAAGAGTCTCTCAAGTATTTTAATGCTGGTTGAAAACCGCGCAAGTACCCCACATGTCGCGCACGTATACCTGCGCGACCAATACTTGCGCGCCGCCGCAATACTTGCGTGCCTATCAAGACTTGCGCGCCCCTACCTTTTTGGGTGCCCATCTTGCCCATTTTACCCCTCTTAAGCCATTACACCTTTCCTTTTCACGATTCAGTCTTCAAGACACTCTTCAAAGCCATTTATGGCATGATTTCTTGATTTGACTTCGTTATCTGAAAGGAATTCGGTGAAATATCTCTCAAAACCTAGTGATTTACATATCTTTATGTCACCAAAGATTGAGAGTTAATTCATTCAACCTCATCCTTTAAGATGAGAGAATCCTTAACCTGGGTCTCCTTTTCAGGAATAATCCCCAGTTATAAGTTCTTTAATCTGGGCATCTTCCTCAGGAGTAAGTCCCAAATTCTTAAAGTTCTCTAATTTTGGGCATTCTCCTCAGGAGTAAGCCCCAAACCTTAATCCTTAACCTGGGCTTCCTTTTCAGGAATAAGTCCCAGTCATAATCATGGGCATCCTCCTCAGGAGTAATCCCCAAACCTTAATCCTTAACCTGGGCTTCCTTTTCAGGAATAAGTCCCAGTCATAATCATGGGATTCCTTCTTAGGAGTAAGCCCCAAACCTTAATTCCTTAATTTGGGCATCCTCCTCAGGAGTAATCCCCAATCATAAATCCTTTAATATGGGCATCCTTCTTAGGAATAAGCCCCAAGTCCTCTAATTTGGGCATCCTTCTTAGGAATAAGCCCCAAGTCCTCTAATTTGGGCATCCTCCTTAGGAATAAGCCCCAATCTCAAATATGGGCATCCTCTTTAGGAGTAAGCCCCAAGTCCCTTAAATGTTTGGGCATCCTCCTCAGGAGTAAGCCCCAAACCTTAATCCTTAACCTGGGCTTCCTTTTCAGGAATAAGTCCCAGTCATAAATGTTTGGGCATCCTCCTCAGGAGTAAGCCCCAAACCTTAATCCTTAACCCGGGCTTCCTTTTCAGGAATAAGTCCCAGTCATAAATCTTGGGCATCCTCCTCAGGAGTAAGCCCCAATAATAATCCTTTAATTTGGGCATCCTTCTTAGGAGTAAGCCCCGGGTCCTTTAGTTTGGGCATCCTTCTTAGGATTAAGCCTCAAGTCCTTTAATTTGGGCATCCTCTTTAGGAGTAAGCCCCAAGTCCCTTAAATGTTTGGGCATCCTCCTCAGGAGTAAGCCCTGAGTCCCTTAATTTCTCTTTAACTAGTCCTAAATTTTCATTTGATCTGGGATTCCTTCTCAGGAGTAAAACCGAGTTATCAATCTTCTCCTAATTTGGGTTTCCTTTTCAGGAATAAGTCCCAAATTAGAGTATTCAAATCTCCATAAAGCACATATACCTTTATGGACCCTGTTTCTGGATTTTCTCCCTAAAAGTAAATCCTAAACCTTCATCTATCAGGGTAGTCATATATACATAAGCCGCAAACCATTTCTTATGATTGCATCTTTCATGGCACAATTGTCTAATTTTTACCAATACCTCTTGTTTCTCACACCAAGCATGACTCACGTGAGCTTAGAGTGTAAAAGTAATTATGACATCCTGCTTTGAGCCATCAATCATAAACATCATACCCTTATTCGAACTACGTGGGTTCTGATTCCTTTTTCAAAACAAAGGATATGTAGGTAGCCCATCTATGGGTTCGATCCCAACTCTGAAGTAATTCATTGTCCTTTTGAATGACGATAAACTTCAAGTGCCCCACTGAGTGGCTTTAAAACCAGCCTGGTCATCATAATGACCAAGAGACTTTTATATAAATGTTTTGAAGGATACCATTGACCAAGAATCTCTAAATAGATACAAGATGATTCTATATTGATGAAGAACCTCAAATACATATAAAAGATTCCTTAAATTTCTTACATATTTAATCATTGATTGTTAAACTGAAGGAAAGCTCATTTTATATTTGGTAATGTAATAAGGATTCACGAACATAACTTAAATCTATAAAGAGAGTCTCGTAGTAGACAATAATTCCCCTAAAAAAGGTGTGATGAGTCCGACCTCCCATCCTCTCGACCAATGCAAATTCCTAAGCCTCATCAGTCCACAAGATAATGAGCGCCTACCTTTGGAAAGTAGGTCCAAACTGATGTGGAATCATTGGATGTTTCCGATTCTACGAACAAACCTGGTAGAAACCGATCAGAACGTTTGAATCTCTCGTCCAGGAGGTCATCCCCGAATTCCGTGCGAAACAAGAATTCATGAAGGACATATTTTTTTATTCCAAAATAAATGATTATGACAAGAAAATAGATCTCTAATTCATTTTCAGTGAATCCCTTAGATTTAAGGAATGAATAGGGAAGAACCTTGTTGGTTGGAGATATGAAGAAAATACCAAAATTTACAATATCAAACTTTGGGTTATCATTTTTTTGCATGATATAATTCAAGAGGAATCCTCTGATTACATATATCACATCTACTGAGTGGAATGAAAATTGAAAACCTATTTTTTTATTAGCTTACAATTCGTTAATATGTGTTTTTAGGTAGGGTGTTCCTTGAGATAAGCGACTAGTTTCTTCTCTTCGGTAACATTTTTAATATATATTTCTTGTCAAAAAACCATTTTTATAATATTATATGGATCCAAATGGATTATTAACTTTTTAATAGCAAGTATTTAATATAATTTCATTTTTCTAAAGGGATAAATCAACCACATGGTGCAACATTAATAGCCTGATCATTATTAATATTAATATCCTAGACATACAGTTCTCATCGAGGTAAAAATATTAGTTCTTATTATAAAAATATTATTTTTAGGTAGTTTAAAATATTTACATTCCCTGTAACATTTTTATATGATATAATGGAAATAATAAATCACCCCATTATCTCCCTATATATGATGAGTCATCTTGCGTATTCTATGGTAATAAAGATTATTGAGTGCATCTAATGTCACTATAAATATTCAAAATATTCTTGACTATCTTAATCTCATATGTAATTGACTCCCATTATCATCAGCTTTTTGAAGGGGAGGAACATTCCATCTTGATTAATTTTGAAATTACAGATGTTAAAAAAGAATCCAATAATCCCACTAAATTCATTGAGGGTCAATGAGGCTTATTATCAAAGAACACATGTGTATTATTAAGGTATTCTCCATATACATGATGGTATACCATTAAAACATGGAATATTATTTGAATCACTATCAAAGTCACATCAAGGTGTTCATCTTCTTGATTCTTGTAAACTTTTTTGTTTTATACCTTATGAAGATAAATAATATTATCATAACATTTTCAATATTTGACCACCAGATCATCAACACAACATTAACTGATCATGGATATAATGGTATTGAATATGGAATTCATAGATCGTTTATTTCTAGAACTGACATTCTTAAAACCAATTGGAATTTCTTAATAGTTGATTACCCATTTGGATACTCTGAATATTGTGTAATTTTCATCCATATGTGAAATCCTAATGTTATTTTACTATTTGTACCCATGAAATATTTTCATTCTGGAATACCATGAAATAATAGAAAAATAAAAAATATATAATCTAGGATTTGAGTTTGATCCATAAGAGGTTATTTTAATTTCCCATTTCACACTATTGGATAGTAAACAACAAGGGAGAAAAATCAACCACTCTATAACCCAAGAATTCATAGTGTTTGTGTTTGCGTAATAATGATATAAGACCCATTTTGAACGAGATCCTGATGAATTTTTACATTTTCAATCATTCCTGAGGTATACATTGGTCTGAAATTTTCATCAATTGTGGCCCCGAAATCCCAAACTATGAGTGAGATAGATGCATGGAATTATGTTGGGGAAGTTTGTGCAAAAAAACCTCATCTATAATGGAATTAGTCATGATGAAATATGGCCTTTTAAATTCCTATAAAAGTTATTTAATAATCACTTTTGAGAGGTGTATAACATCTAAAATTTATTTTTTTGTTGGGAAAATAACCTAATATTTCATGATACAATACTTCATCACTAGATGTTAATTATTTCCAATAAAAGGCTTCTCTTTGAAATTCAGCACTAATGGTCCACTATTTGGAAGAAATGAACCCTGATAATAGAGAAATATTGAGTCAATATTTTCTACTGTTGGGTTGTGATGATTTTTTGTACCAGTGACTCTAGGTTGGTTAGAATGTTGTACACATACTAAATGATCATCCAAGAAAATTTGATTTGTATGACTTCTAGAGATTTTGGAAGTAACTATATTAATGTTTTGGTGACTCAGTCGTTATTTTCCTTTAGTATCAGCCACATTGAAAGATTTTTTGAGGGATATGGTGGATTATTGAACACATCCTCAAATGGTACATCTCATAAATATTTCCCCCTTATAACCTCCCACTCTCCACTACAATTTCTGATTACTTTTGGAGGTCTATATTCCAATAATTCATTAAAAAGGAACTACTAATAAGATTACATTTACTAAGAAATATTTGACTCCTTTTTTGATGAATTTTTCAATGTGGGGGTCACCCAAATTTCATAATTCTATTTATTATTCAACATCCACAACATAATTTTTATTCTCTATGATTAATATAAAGGATTGGATTTAGAATATAATGAGGGTATTATGACAAGACCTTTGTGATTGTGTGGTTCCCATAATACATAATGATATCAATATATTATCCCCGTTATCATCCAATTATATTTTTTCTCATCCTAATCAGACTTATATCTTATAGATTTATTCCCCTATCAAGGTAGTGTACATGTAGGCCACATGGGATATAATTTTTCTCAATGTATCATTCTCGTAAGTGACCATTATTTTGAGAATATCCATAATAATGATGTGGTGGTGGATAGTAGAGATGAATATCCCTTGAAGTGAAAAATACTATAGAAGGTATCTATGGAAAAAGTCATTGGATATATATTCATTATGATACATAATGAGATTATTTTCTATAGATGTGACAATTTACCTATGAACCTCCTCATTTTAAAAAGTGTAGGTCTTCTTCATTTGGATGTGTTTTCAGGGAAGCTATAATGTTTCATTCCACAATAATAAGGTGGATTTGAATTTTTATCACACTATAAGAGGTTCAATGATATATTAATATTTTCAAGGTTCTATAGAAGTCAAATATGTTACATTATTCAACATAGTGTAAGTATAACCTTTACCGATCATTTTCCCCAAAATAGAATGAACAAGTCATGATAATTCCATCTATCGCCAAATGGGATCCACTTGATATTTTTTCAGGACTATGAATTCCTTGAATATTCTGAGGACTTCTACTAGGATAAAAAATTTACATAACTCATCATATGGATTAATTTTGAAAATATTAATTATATTCTCTTTAGATTGTTTTATATTGAGCGAGTATGTTAGGACTTTCTATCTGGTGATGAAATTGGAAACTTTGTAAATTTTTTATTTCATGAGCTTCCAACGATCTATGATTACACTTTTATATAGTGTATAAATTATTTGGTAAATTTATTCTTGGTTAAGGTATTCATATATCATAATTGATCATGGTAGAAAACTATTTTAATTGGTAAATTCTTGTCAGACTAGATTCATTATGATGAATATACTTTTTTGTACCTCTTGATCATTGAGTGGAAAAATTCTGGTGTCACAAAAATATAATAAATGAAATAGGTTCTCCTCTTATTCTCTTATGATATCGAAGGATGGAATTTTCAAATTTTCACCATTTTGAAGAGGAGGAGTTACATAAACCAATTCTTGTTTTAAAATCTATTTATGATACACCGGATCATGAAACTATTATATTAGCCTCAATATGATGGTTAGGAGACTAGTTAGATCTATTGAGTTATTGAGGAAATAATTTTTTCATTAACCCTATAATGTCTGTTGTAGGAAAATCATTATATTTAATTCCTATTAAAATCAATAATTGAATCCCATATTGAGTTAGGACTGGGAAGCCTTCCTAAAATATGGGAAGCTTCTATCAATTTGTAGGATATTCTTTTTCATCCTCAATAATTGGGATCATGTACACTAGTTTCAAATACTCAAAGCCATCATATTGGTTAGAATCTTCTCACATAACCTATATATACCCTTCCTTGTTAGTGGGAAGAGAAATATTCATTTTTATTCATTATTTTACATATCATGAATTTTTCATCTGACTAAATCGAGATTAATCCATTTTAGATGGTTGTTCACAACATTATGTTATGATATTTTTCCATCAATAGGGATAACATCAGCCTCATCATATTGTGGGTAGGATATATCTCTAACATTCCCTTATTGAATATAGGTAGTTAGTTTAGGGGTTGTAAATGGAATAATTTGATATTAGAGGATATGGGAATGCATCAATTTCTTATATTGGCCCCAATAACGTACATTTTTTTGAATCACATATCTGTAAACTATTTCATTATTATATACCATTTTCTTAATTCCTCAGACTATATCCTCTACATTACTGATAGTAAAAAATTATTATTGATATATAAAGGTCAATGGTAAATTTAATTTATCATATGAGTAATAGTGTGTCTCCTCATTCATTGTATACCATTAAAAACACATTGAAGACCACCTATATGTGTTGATTCAATGTATTACACATTAGTTTGTGAACTCTATGGGGTTTATTAATCTATGTTATAATTTTTATGAAAAATAATTTGTTTATAATTATATTGTGGTTGTAACCAACATTCCTCAATGGGTAATCCCTCAAGGATGTTGTCACATTGTGATGTAATAGGAATGGTGGGGTTCTGGATATTAATAGTCACCACATGAAAAGGAAAATACATTCACATTAGGAGGATAGTGTCATATGTACCCCAAACATGAGGGTTTTTTATTTCATTATTCTTCCACTATAATATATTGATCTTACATAGGATATTTTTATACAAGGGTTAGTGGTGGTTTAAAAACCCACATATCCATGTTGTTTGTGGAATCTCTTGGATGTCTATAATAGTGGTTGTTAATGAAATATTTGAGATTTAGTGTACATTTACTCAAGGAAACCAGGGGTGAGATGAACAATCAATATGTTCTATTACAACTATTCTGGGATATCAATTGGTTATATGATTTTCTAATCCAAGATTACATGATTGTAAGACTAATTTAGTGTTATGATGTTTGAGCCTATATATGTAATACTAAATCATATCACATTATATTTTTATCCAAGAGGTTAGAGGTTCTTTTGTATGGGTCCACTAACATGTGTATTATTTATGGTAAATACCTCTATAAATTTAATTACATTTTAGGATGACTTAAATGGATGAATCTTCTCACTTCTAGGTAGATAGAAGTTTAGTACATCACACTCACCACATACCAAGATTCATATGTCAAAAGGGAAATTACAAATAATAATAAAATGTTCCCTTAAAAACTGGTGACAATAATATCTCATATTCTCAAAAAAGTTATATAATTACAAATTCTCAACTACATTGATGGAATAAACTTCAATATAATGGAAAATAGTTTTCACTTCCAAAATTTTGCCATCATTTTATTTATACGGGAGGTTCATAATGATTAGATAGTGAATGGTTTCTTAATAATTATAAATAATGTAATGAATTAATTACAAAGTAAAACCTCTAGAATGTCATATATAAATTATTTATGGGTCATATAAATGTATGGATGGTTTCATCATATTGTTATTTAAACATGACAATGTCATATTCATCATTGATTCTATAAAATTCACCAACATGGATTGACCATCATGGCTTCTTTCAATTTTCAATAAAAAATGGGTAGTATTTCCATTAATCCATAAAAATTATGAACAACAATGAATAACCATATTTTGGGAGTATGTATAATCTCAATATATCAAGTATTTCATAATAAGAAGTTGTTATCGAAGTGGAATTGACAATTATAGACCGTCTTATTATAGTGAAGAACAATTGTAGGGGGGAACCTCATAGTGACAAGCCATTGTTATTCTATGGGGAACACCATATTACATATATTTTTTTATTTGAAGGAAAATTTTTATTGTAGGTATCATGATATGAATTCTTATGACTGATCAACATGTTTTCATTGGGAGGATCTTTACAAAACATGTTTGGTGAGTTTCTCTAGAATTACTAAACATATATTATGAAGAATTCGATCACGGATAATGTTTCTCACAATATTTAGTTGTGAGACAGTAGAATCCTAGGACATCATATATATGAATTTTGGGGACTCGAATGTATTGGTTCTAATATATGAAAAACTATAGGCCTACTTTTGAGAAAATTCCACCCTTAAGAGAGCTGTTTACTTTCGAAAGTCTCTTCTTGTCTCGTTTGAGATCTTGGTTTATCTGACCCATCTTATGTGAAGCCCCTATTATTTATGGATCCAATATGTTATATCTACCACACTAAGTAGAAATATATTTTTATCATTTATGTTACACCATTATATTCTCAAGGGTATCTTGAGATGTGGAAGAAAAATATTCCCACCATTCAGTAGTTTTACTATTACTCTTTTTTAGGTAGAAGGGTATGAATGATATATGCATACATGTGGACCATTATTATAATTTTATGAAATTATTCTAAGATATATTATCTTATATGGGCCCACATTTTTGTTCCGTTAGGGTATACCTACAGTCTTCAGGAAGGGAGGAGTTATATGGGCCATCACTTCAGTAGCTATCAAGATATACCAAAGAGTGTAATAAAAATTACTAGGAGTATGGATATGGGTGAAAAATTGATGAAACATATATGTATGAAGGATAACATGTTATGTTTCATCTATCATATTGTGATGAAACATATATAATAAATGTGTATGGATATAAGCATTTATATCAATTCCCACAAAGAGAAGTGGATAAGCTTCTACTATAGGAAGGATAACATGGGAACAAATATTCATTAGAATATAAATATGTACCCACATAATTCATATATTATTTGTAACGATATTATGTTGTGGAAATATAAAGTGGGCGAAATATGTTCATACAACTCATTATTATTGGGATACACTTCATGACCTCCCTGGGTTCTACTATAATCTGATATCTGGATTGTGGAATAAAAATATGTATATGGTCCTACTCAATGATTTCTATCATGGTGTACTAGTGGTATTTTTCAATTTAATTTTTGATATAGGCATGGTCACTATGTTTCTAAACTCACAATACCCTGTGAGATCTCATAAATGTGTAGGTCTCAGTAACTGTGTGAGGGATCCAATGGGTGGAATCCTAATCATGATATTGAGGGGTGGTGAAAGAACTATACTAGTGATGATTATTATTGTTAGGATCCTTCAAAGAAGAAAAATTATATTATCATAGGTCATAGTGTAAATCATATTCTACCTCCGTATGATAATATTTTTATAGATTATCACTCTCCGTGGGAAGATTCCCAAAGAAAAAGGTTGTGGTGATTGGTGGATCTATCTTTACAAATGATCTAATACGGTAGGATAGGATATAAAAAATTAGTAATTAGATAATCTCATATGAAAAATGATTGCTTGTAATGGTGTCATGTTGGTGTTACTCCCTCACTATCACTTTCAACATTTAGTGTTAGAGGAACTAGAGACTTGACTTTATTCATTAATTTTTTGAGGCCATAGCTTTGGTAATAGAAAAAGTGTGAGAATGTATAGAATATAATTATTATATTACAGCTGATAAAATTGTGTGATAGAAATGGTACATAATGATTCCTAAACACCACTAAAATGAATATCAATAATTATAATATTGAATATATGCACATGCTTGAAAAATTATCTCTATGGTAAAGTATTTTCATATAGGTCACCATTTTATTGAATAAAACATGGTATCATTGATCAATAACGTCAGAAAATAATCTATTTTGGTTAATAAAAGATTCAAAATTGTTTCCACATTTTTATTTTCAAGAAACAAATGAAAGAAATGGAAATCTATAACATGAATGTTGTTATATTTGGTGAATGATGATTTTACAATCAAATATAGTTTAACAATTTTTGATTATGTGCAGCAAGAAAAATGATATCTCTGTACATCCTAGAAATGTCGTGAAATTTTATTATTAAACGATTTATAATTAATTATGGGTTCAAATAATTTATATTCTGGAAACATATGAAAAAATTAATCCCATGACATAGGACCACAGTTATATTTGGTTAATTAAGGATTCAAAATTAAATTATTTTCATCATTTTTAGTTTGATCAGTTTCCAACACAAATTTTATGAATAACTAGATTCATAAAATGGATCACATATCTATTACAAGGGATATCATTATATATTCTCTGTTAAAAGGTGTTTAGTTCAAGGGGTATTTTTAGTTACACATAATAAATCATTTTATAAATAGGATAGGATGTAGGGTTAATAAACCCCTTTATGGGGAATAGTTAACTACTCCAATATTCTCTTATATATTTAAATCATGTTCATGAATCCATATGAAATTCCTAGGATGGGATTGGGTAAAACCTTTTCATTGATTGGCCATCACCAAGAATGAACTAGTGTAAACATTTACTACACATCAAATCTATTACATCAATGTGAGAATCTATATGTATTATAGGTTATATACTAATATTTATAACTACATGTATTGAATGTTCTACACCATGATCCATTTCATAGTGATGCATTATTTTAAGCCTTAATGATGGGAACTTTAGAGTTTATCACCATATAGGGAGGTGGAATATATTTATTGTTTCAAGATTTCAAGCATGATATTGGATTCCTATATATCCTTTTAAATGGGATAAGAAACCTGGTAGTTAAATTCCACATAATAGGACACTTGATAACTATTTTTGATGCATTTAATATGGTCTCACCAAAATTCCAAAGGTGGTTGTCTTTCATTACTATCATCAGTGATGTATGCTACATGAGATAATTATCTTGATGGGATGTTGGATCCTCCTTTCATGAATTCATCCATGAATGATCGTTTCTTAGTTCAAGTCCCCCTCCTAGATTAATTCATTTTTTAAAAACTAATTACTAATTCCATCTCTAGTTGGGTGCCATTTAGTCACATAGCTTCAACATCAAAGGTCAAGAACATTCTATCAGGAGAGTAGTCACATTGGCTATCTCTGGGAATATCTGGACATTGGGTATTGTTTCTGATGCTTTTGTCATGGCGTGCTTCCATCTATGAGGTTGCACAGCTGTTGCCCTACATTCCCATTTACCAAAGGAGGGCAACATCCATCACTTATTCAGGGACGTTTTCTCCTTGATCGAAATGGGATGATGGGATGTTGGTTCATCCTTCCTTGGATTCCTACTTGTAACTCATCACCTAGTCTGGGTCTCCCGTATAGATTAAGTCGTGGTTCATGAATATCATTCCTGGTTCCATATCATTTTGGAATATGGTTCATTACACTACTTCCATTAGGACATTCCATGGGGTCTTGACTTGGTAGCAACCTTCAGTCAGGGTAGATGACAACATCAGGCATGTGTGGGCTTCTCTGTATATGTGGACATTGGGGAACCTATATTATTACTCATAATAGGGCAAGTCAATGGTGTAGAACCTGAGGTGTACCACATTGAATGCGATGAATCATATTCCATAGGCATGTATCTGAGGTTTTCCTCAACTTCCCAAGTTTAACACAGGGTATGCCTCTAGTTTAACGTCTTGTAGAGATAGTTATGCCAATGTGTCTTCTGAGGATTTACTCAGACATCTCATGTCTATCATGTGGTAGGCCATGAGTTTAACGTCTTACAGAGACGGTTATGCCAAAGGCGTGTCTTACGAGGTTTTCCTCAGGCTCTCATGTTTATAATGAGGTAGGCCACGAGTTTAATGCCTTTCTTAGACATAATGAAGGTGATTAGAATGTCCCATAGGGACGAATCATATTGGTACATCCCTAGGAGGGAACACCTTAAAGGATTACTGAGTGGATGGATCATAACACTCCATAAGAGCATACCCAAGATGGTGTGTCCCATAAATGGAAGATTCCACACCATGAAGGCAGATCTAGAAACCAATGAGGGTGGATCAGGCAGTGTGCACCCCAGAATGGGGGAACACCAAGGTTTACCATTGACTGGGATTGTACCTCCTGGAGGTTTCCTACATACCCTATGTAGACGAAAGGGATCAAAACCCACATAGTTCGAAGAGGTGGAGAATCGGGGTGTACACAAATGACAATGACTCGGTTACATGTTGGGGCTTACGTGTGGATTGCGGTCCGAGTACTGCTAGGAGCTGTGAGGGGGGTGGATGACATGATCCCACTGGGATGTGGCAGCCCAGGTGAGAATCAGGATGGATGATGGAGAGTTGAATGGAGTGGATAGGGAATTAAATGAGACCATCGTGATGGTGATGTTAGTGTCGTCCTTGAGCCTTAAAGAGACTTCCTACGTATCCCCATGGTAGGGAATCAAAGTATTCATAGTTCGGTGTGATGATGGGACACCTGAGGAGGCAGCCCATGAGAATGGATGCATTGATAGGAATCGAAGGAAGTAGAACCTCTGGGTTGAGGCATGATCTTACTGGAACACATGGAATCAAGGGATATATTAGGATGAGACGTGGGTGCTGGGCTTGAACATCATGGAGGCTTCCTGCGTATCCCCATGGTTGGGAATCAAAGCCCGTGTAGTTCATCATGGTGCAATGGCTTACCACCAGCTGGGAAAACAATGTCTTAACACTGATTGAGGTCCACAGTTTAACATAATGTAGGACGTGGGTGAACTAACGTGAAGGTTGTTGGAGCGACCAATTGGGGGTGGTATTGAACCTCTAGAAATCTTCCTATGTAACATGCCTTGGCAAGGATCAAAGACCACACAATTCATGGGGGGTTTTGGTGAACCGACGTGAAGGGGGTCTGAACGACCAATTAGTGGTGGTCTTGAACCATATGGAGGATTCCTACATACATCGCCTTGGAAAGGATCAAAGACCACGTAGTTCAAAATAGAGTTTGGTGAACCGACATGAGGGTGGTAGGAATGACAGGTTGTTTGGTTTGAACCTCAGGGAGGCTTCTTACGTACCATGCCTTGGTAAGGATCAAAGACCACGTAGTTCACAGTGGTGTGGGGGGATTACGTTATAGGCTTCCCAAGGTGTTGGTGAACTGACGTGAAGGGGTTTGGAGCATCCAATGGGTGGTGGTCTTGAACCTGGTGTAGGATTCCTATATACCTTGCCTTGGCAAGGATCAAATACCACATAGTTCAGGAATGGTGTGAACCGACGTGATGGTTTTCGGAACCAATGGGGGGTTGGGCTTGAACCTCAGGGAGGTTTCCTACGTAACCTTCGTTGGCAAGGATCAAAGTCTTCATAATTCAGGATGGTGTTTGCAGCTTACACTCTAGGCTACCCAAAGAGGATGTCATGGTCGATGCTTACTCTAAGCCCATGTGATCCGTACTCGGTGTGAGAAACAAAGGGCAGCAAGGATTGACGATCACATCGCAAAGGTGCATCTATGAAGTATGTTGAATGGGGATTATAGAAGGAACCTTCTCATCTACCACTATGGACTGGAAATGGTGCATGAGGCTTATCCAAGAAACCTTCCTGGGTGCCGCTATGGAGCAGTAGCGGTGAATGGGGCTTACGCAAGGAAGCTACCCGGGTGTTGCTATGGAGTGACAAAGATGAATGGGAATTACACTAGGAAGCTACCATGGTGTCGCTATGGAGCGGAAATGGTGAATGCGGATTACATAAAGATGATGCCCGGGTGCCATTGTGGAGCGGAAATGGTGGATGGGGATTATGCGAGGAATTTTCCAGTGTGCCGCTATATAGCGGCAATGGGGGATGGGGCTTACGCAAGGAAGTTGCACGTGTGCCACTATGGAGCAGTAATGCTGGATATGGCTTAGGCAAGGAAGTTGCTCGGTTACTGCTATGGAGCGGCAATGGTGGATGGGGATTATGCAAGGGATTTGTGTGTGTGACTCTGGGGAGTGGAAATGGTGCATGGGGCTTATGCAAGGAAGCTTACTGTGTGCTGTTATGGAGCTGTAACTATGGATGGGGCTTATGGGAAGAAGTTTCCAATATGTCTTCCTCATGTTTGGCCATGAGGGCATCCCAACCCACTAGTGGGTTTAGGCCTTCACCTATGCACTAGTTCACGAGAGGGATAATTCAAATGGCATTGGAATCAGTCTGAACAAAGGGAGATGAAAAGTGTCAATCATTTTCCTGTCATTTGGAACGCATTAAGGGGTGGAGTGGAGATGAAAGATAACTGTTGGCCATGTTTGAAACACATCATCCATATAACATTTCACTGAAATGGGAACATACAAATGAGGGTCGACTTTTGGAAATTTTCAAAACACAAGACCAGACTCAAAGTGTCATCTAAAGTCTTCTGAGGCGTTGGCCTAGGACGATAGGTGAGCCAATGCCGCATGAGACCAGGCCTTTAGGGGGTCCCTTCAGACATTGAAGCGGATGCAGATCTGAATGAAGGACATTAAATGCATTAGTTGGAGTGATGGAATATTTGAATAGATTCCAATGCTCTAGAAATCACACCACTATATTCATGGCATTAGGCATCTTATTCTTGGAGAATAAGGAACCTCTTGTTTGGAGCAAGTGGCGTCCTATGATTGGAACATAGGGTGTACTAATTTTTATAGTCATATAGATAAAACTATTGGAAACTCATTATTGGAGCATAAGGCATATCTTTTTTGGATTAAGAGGCATCCTATGTTTGGAACATTGGGTTCACTATAGTTTAAAGTCTTATATATAGGACTACTGGAATCTTATGTTGGGAGAACAAGGCATCTCTTATATTGAGTAAGAGGAATCCTATGTTTGTCATATAGGGATCACTATAGTTTAAGCCATGTAGATAGGACTATTGGAATCTTATGATTGGAGCATAAGTCTTCTCTCATTTAGAGAAAGAGGCATCCTATATTTCAAACTTAGGGAATACTACAGTTTATAGTCATAAAGAAAGGACAGTTGGTATCTTATGCTTGGCATAGAAGGCATCTCTTATGTTGAGTAAGAGGAATCCTATGGTTTTCATATAGGTATTACTATAGTTTAATGTTGTGTAGATAGAACTATTATGCATAAGATGCCTAGAAATGGTTGGTGTTGGGACTTACACAAGGGTGGCCCTTTTTTGTTTAACCTGGAATAGGAGTCATTTGATAGGGTTTGGATGAGTTTCTTGAGGAATATTTTGACTCGAGGTACTCGGGGAATTCATGAGAAGAATCTCAACTCAGGACATGGAAACGAACCAAGATAAATATGTCAACTTAAGGTTTTTAATGGCGTGCGAGGGAGTTTCAAAAAACATGGTATTCCATAGGTGGAAGTTGGGTGCGCATAAGGACACAGTGGAAAATGGTGATGTTGCAGCCCGAAACGTTTGCGGTGTGACACTCCATTCTTCATGGGGGTCGATGATGGTAGAGAAGAGGCTCGTGGATCATTGGGATCATGGAGCATGGGTTCTCGTGAAGCTTGGACTCATGGAGAATGGACTTGTGGAGCAGCATCACAAAGGAAGATACTCGCAGAGGATGGACTCACGGAGCATTGACGTGAAGGAATCCGCTCGCGGAACATGGACTCACGGAGCAGCAGCATGAAGGAAGCTGCTTGCAGAGCATGGGCTCAGGGAGCCGCTTCACGAAGGAAAACATTGCAACACAAACTGGTAGTTCGACTACCCAAGGGGTGGAGTGACCATCTGGTGAAGGGGGTGATATGGGTATTTATAGGGGAGATGCACCGCGAAGCGGAGCTCACTCGGTGTGAAGATGGAGCTTCCTCCGTAACTGATTGTGAACATCAAATGTGGTCATGGAGCGTTACTGACTCCTTGCTCTGTGGAAGCTCATGAATGTCAAAACGGCTCATGGTGAATTACATCCTCCTTTCTCTGTGGTGGATCACAAACATCAAATGGGTTCGCGGAGCATCTCGTCTCCTTGCCCCATGGCAGTGCTCTACGATCATAGAGGGAGCTTCGCGAACCAGTTTTCCTGCCCAACATCAAATGTCCAAAACTATTAATATGTAACTTCCTTTGGGCTCTAAAACCTTTCAAATCGAAGATTATGAAACGGGATACACTCTTGGATCATTTATGGGAGAATTTAGAAAATTTTGGGGACATGTTTTCCGGTTTCAAAAGGTATATTATAAACCTATAAATCATCCTCATTTCAGGGTATCTCATCTGACGCAATGTAGGCACATAAACCCTGGAATCCTCTTTCTATCACATTGTAATGAACTATAGGGGTGTATTTCTTCTGAGTATATTTACACCAATAATACAATTTTTATTACCCATGGTTGGTATTATTGGTCAAGTCATCTGTTTAATGTCTTTTGGGGATGGGCGTAGGGTTATGGTGTTGTGGGGACATGTTTGGTGCAGGTTTAATGTTTTTCAGGGAAAATATGGGTAATGATTTAAAATATTGAGGGGATATGACACAAATTGGTTTAATGTCTTACATGGATAGAATATGTGAAACTTAATGACTTTGGGAGATAGGTTGGGTGCAGATTTAATGTATTGAGGGAATGTTTGGGTGAAGGTTTATTGTCTTTCAGGTACAAGATGGGTGCCAGTTTAATGTCCTACAATGAAAGGTTAGGGGTATGTTTAATGTCTTTAGGGAAAGGATGGTAGATCCGGATGTACTATTGAGGTGGATTAGGTAGGTGTGTCTCTATGAGGGAATATGCCACACCATCATTTATAAATCATAAAACCCATAGAGGTGGATACAAGTTGTGCTTTCTTTGGAGGGATGATTTCACACATAGGTTGAACAGATCAGAACGTCATATGGAAGTAGATATGGAGGTGTTTCACTATGTGGGATGGTATAATAGCTAGGTTTAATTAATTATAATGCCCCATGGACGTGAGTCTATAAGGTGAACCCTATAAGAGATGACATCTCACATGGGTTGAATAAATAATAATTTTCTATTTTAGTAGATATAGAGGTGAATACCTATTATAGAAATATGTCACACTAATTGTCTGGATTAGAATTCCATATTGTTGTAGATATAGAGGTTCATCCCCTGGATGGAATAAGACAAACCAAGGTTATCCATTTTCATGTTTCATCCTAAGGGACGTCTCTTACGTATCATATTGAGAGACAAGGATCAAATCCCTCACAATATGATTTTTCAGTTTAAGGTCATGTAACAAGAAAAATCCATGAAGATTAAAATCAACAATTAAGTTTGTTCATGTCTTGGAAAGAGCATCATCGAGGGATAGAATGGGTCTTATGTGTCTAAGTTTCCCTTCACAAGTGGATCGTTCTTGGGTGAATGATATGGTGTTTACACATGGAATATTCTCAGGGATAATGTACATCCCATGATAAAGGAGGAGGTTTCATCACATGTGATTCTTACATAAGGAATCTTATGATTATTACAAAGTGTAAGACTATATATTAATATCGTGTAATGAGGATTTTCTCATTCAGTTTAACATTGTATGACTAAGATAAAGAGTTGGGAAGTTATACAACATGAAACTTAGATGTTGACGGTGTTCCCACATTGACCTGAAGCATGTCATGGATAGAAGATATTTATCATAAATAATTACCACCAAGATAGGTGTTTATATATAGCCAAAGATTCCAACAATAGGTCTTATGTGATAATAGTCCATGTTCCCTTAGGCGTGGAATGAAATTGGAAGTATCGTTGAGGTGTGGAAAATAAGGAGATTAAAATTGGTGTCCATATTAATAAATCAATTAGAATTATGGTACATATTTCTGCTAGTAACCTATTATGTAATGGTTTCTAAAGATTTATGAAGTACATCTGGTAGAGGAATATGATGTTTTTCATGCATCATTATCATGTTGTGTGAAAGAGTTGCATGAGCTAGGGGCTCAAACACTATGGAATCTATTAGAGTCAAGAAGAATTGTTTCATGATAAAATAATAGTTTTGTACAAATGGTGATTGTGCAAATCCAACTTCTATTTGTGAAAACCTGACTAGAATTATGAGCAGTTTTGGTATGATCACTCAACGACATGCCAAGTCATGTGTAGGTCCACATCAGATATTTATTTCAAGTTTTATACATTCGAGTGCCCATGATCACTAATGGTTCAAGTATTTGTAGAAGATAAGTAACTGTATGAAGAAAAGCATCATTTCATCTTTTGATGAGCCTCCTCATTCTTAGTAGAGTCTTCTATTTATATAAAATAACCATGAATGTTGGTGTAAGAGACCATGGGTATAGAACTTATTTTTCGGTATCTCTAACATTTTCTACAGGGCATGGCCATCAAACAATTATATTATGATGTAACCTTTTGTGGGGTATCCATATTATAGCATGCACTGATATATTATTTCATGGGCCATTATTCTCTTATGTTCATGGTGCATGGGAACTTTTATAGAATAAAGGTCCACCATGGAAATTGATGTCTAATTTTTGGTGGGTGTTTGTTGAGTAGGGAATGACATTGTTCCTTGAAATCATGGAAACTTGTTCGCAAACTACTCAGCATCCCCCGAATGGTCTTTTGGGGTGTTTCTGATCTTTTTTATCCAAAAATAGTAATTTGAGGATATTGATGATATTTAAACACACATGAATACCCCCCATAGAATCTATGATGATGGGGGACTGGGAGATATATTTCTAAGGGAAATATTGAAGACATCGGACCCTTTCTGTGTGGTCACGCAACTATTTCATCAAG
Source organism: Viscum album (assembly GCA_963277665.1). Lineage (NCBI taxonomy): Eukaryota > Viridiplantae > Streptophyta > Magnoliopsida > Santalales > Viscaceae > Viscum > Viscum album. The sequence continues at coordinate 394,105,429 of OY728126.1, forward strand.
TAGTGCGACCTTATTATGCATTGTGCACAACTCATCTATTAGTGGCTATAAATTATATGGTGGCCTACCTTGTATGGTACTTTAATTTTCATTCAACAATAAATTTATCTCATGTTAAAAACTCAACTTTTGTGTAAAAACATGATCTTCAACTGCATCATTCAATCAAATCCATCTTTTTTTCAAATTATATATTAACCAATGAGACATTTTTCATGATATCTACCAATTTTTGTTCAAATAATGTATTTTGAACCATAGTGAAAATATATGTGGGAATCATATAAAGTACATTAAAATATTTATGAAATGGCTAACTAATCGGACAAGGATGAAATCGATGCTTTATGTTGATTCCACCAAGATGGATGAAATAAAAGGACACCAATTGATCCAACAATAAATTATAGAAATTCGTAAAAACATAAATCAATTGTGAATTATCACAAAAAACAAAATAAACTATCTATTGAGAAACTATTTTTCATTGTATAGTTTCCGGCTGATGGATGTAGTGGGAATCCTTGGAATCGAGGTTAACACACCACACTATTTATTCACTCGTTCGTATGAGATCAGCCACTAGAATATCACTTTTCATGTTCAATATTCTTGGTAGAATGGGGGTATTATCATTTACACACTAAGTGGATAGAAAATAACAATTATTGGGGAGAAACGAAAGTCCGAATAATTGTCTTCCCTTTATGTCAACATCATCAAGAGTTGTATCTAGAACAATTTTAAGGGTTGGGGTACATACTAGGATTTGTATGATGTATGAAATTTTACCAATGATTATGCCTATGTGTATTAGGTATGATTCACCTACCAAGAACACGGGGTTGATCTGAATCATATTGTTTTGAAAAATGCATTGTGGAAATCTCAATTCTACATATATCATCAATGAGAATTATTTTCTGAGCTCTTTAGCCATTAGTATCAAGAAAACAACATAAAAACCAGAAATATAGGGATGTTGGCATCAACCTATGGTATGAGCACTGTGTCATTGGGATCCTACTAAATGTGTTCTAAAAAGACATGTTTCTTTTGGGGTCGAATTTTTAGTTAGATAGGTAACATAACCCTCTCCCAGTGCATCAACATCTATAGTAATTGAAGGTAAATCTAGATCAACAACCCACATCTATAAGGTATCTTAATTCATGAAATGGATATTCATTTTTTTTAAGGATATGGCTATGAAAATGTATCGGTATCAAAATCAGTGTCCAATAGTTTCACAAAGGAGAAGGTCGTGATCTTACAAGATGATTCTAGAGGAAGGGATATAAGAATAGTATTGTTACAACATGTTGGAATACTGGTATCCATTATTACACTACACCACATTCCTGGCTATATTCATTGGTGGATGGATGCATCTAGTTAGAGACACACACATGGTCTAGTATATGGGGACTATAGTGATGTTAGTAATCAGGGCAGCAACCAACATGATAAATCATAGAGTGTCTGTGATAGCTCAAATCAACATCATATTAAGAAATTTGGAAAGGGGATAATTCCCAAGTGTATTTTTGGTCCATTCTAATTCATGCATGGTTGTATTGTGGAACACATCTGATGCAATGAGTTTCTGAACACTATATACCCAGTGAATTCTTTTCTGTATCTGTCACTACTCAATATCATTGTGGTGTGTTTATGGATTCTATGCATGAATGGAGTTACATTTGGAATTGGAAACTATGAGGAAATCAATGTGTAACCATTATCAACCTTATTCAGTGTGACGGTGGAAACCCTACAATGGACATTAGAGAAGATTGAATACCTAAAGACTGTCTGTAAATGATTTGTGGTGACATAAATGAAGAAAACACCTATGGTGAGACATACACTCCATCTTATTTCTCTCAACAGTTCAAATGAATCAAAAAATAGACTATGAGAGTCTACGTGGGGGACCACGAAGAGTGGTACCACTGTCATTCTCTTGTTATGGTGTATGTTCATTACTGAGGGATGAGGGGAGCCAATCATGATGCCACTAATTGATATCAATGCATTCATATCCTAGTATTATGATGGAAACTAGGTAGTGTAATACCCAAGTGAAATCATACATAAATTCATAAGGATGATCATATCATTTAAGAAGGTGTCAGAGTAGAATGGAGGTATGCGGGGATTCTCTCATTGGTGTAAGCCAGGTGTCAAGGGTAGCTCAAGCTATAGGTCAACCAAGGGAGACTAACGGTGATTTTCACCCGACCTCCTAGAGGGGAGGGGTCCTTGAAGTAGTTGGGGGATAATTTAGGGGGATCCTTTTCTGGATGTAGAATATAACAACATGATCATTGAAGGAAACTATGTAACATTTAGGAGCCAAATTCTAATGTTTTATTCCCCTCCCTTTTGTAGAATTTTGGAATATTGAGGTTGAAAATGATAGAGGAGAAACTATGTAAAATACTAACAAATGAGGGGATTGAGTTTTCTGAGTTTGGACACACAATGATAATTTTCATGTTTCATTTCTATAAGAGGTTAAAATACCTCAGTGATATAGATTCCTTCTCACTCCAAAATGGGGAGCATGATCTTTACCTCTGTCTAAAGTAGGTAATGTTTTGTGGTGTGATAAAACATGAGGAGAAGCATCCTAAGGATTTGACTGATGACCATTAAAATAATGAATGTGTGATAGGATCTAGTGATGGAAAATCCATGGGTTCATCCATATAACAGGATAGTCATTTGGAGTGTGAAGAGCTCACTCATTCAGATGATTTTGACCCAGTCGACTTCCTTACTGAAATATTGTTATCTTACCTGTCTCTTATAGTTTTTTCAAACTTCATTAATAGAGAATATATCATAAATATTTTTCATGAAGGAGGTGAAAAAAAGACAAGATACCCCTATTGAATGGGATGAGGGTTATTCCTTAGGTGTTGGAGAGCACACTTCGGGGCCCATTCCTAAGGATGCCACAACAATAGGTCATACCAAGGAGGAAATATCGACGACCATAAAACTATTGGTCCTTCCAATCATCTATGGTAAACTATTGGTCCTTCAAATCATATATACATGGATCTTTTGAGTTGAACGCAACAATATTTCTATTTTGTCAAGAACCCCCTACTATTAAAACACTTGGGGTTCATTTTTAGATGTTGAGGTGATGACCGACATTGAGGGGCCTCCTATGGTTGAGCTCCCTGTCAATTTTCAGGGACCAATCCACTCGCAAATGCTTAGACACTATACCTATTTTACTCTTTCAAAATCCAAATTTATCAAACATTTCATCAATGGTCAAATTCACATATAATAACTTTTTCCAAGAATTTCATAGGATGGTATGTCCCTAGTATATTTATGTGGTTTTCGGATCTGGAACACTTTCCTTAATGACGACGAAGTCCATTTAAGATCTTATCATTCTAGAAGATATGTACTTGTCCCATAGTGAAAAAATTGTTATGGTTAGGGTAATTCAACTAGTGGGAGGAGATCTAGACTAGCATAGAATTGGTTTTTAGGAAGGGTTATATAAAAAAGACTAATGAAATGGATAACATCCCTTTCAAGATAATCCTGGATCAGTTACAACATGTTATTTTTCTTTTTTTCATTCCCAAAATTTAATCCTACACAACCAAAGGAGTTAGAATACATTGTATCTGATTTCAATATAGATAACATTATTTTCAAGTGCATGACATAGAGGATCATACAATGTTTGATAACATAGACCATAGAGTTGTAAATTTTGTCTATATGGGGTCATTTAACCATTGTCTAAGAAAGATGATGATTTGAAGGTTTTACAACTAGTTTCTTCATGTTATAGTCAAAAAATACAATGATAAGTATGTGCATGTAGAAATCCATCATCTGGTTGTCATTTGAAAAAATATAAATCACATTGCACATAGATCCTCCTAGAGGCCAATAATGTAATTCAATGTATAAAGGATTAGCTGAATGAGCATGTAACCTTTATAAATTTTCAAAAATATTTCATCTGACAGATGAAAGCGCAGCTAGTTCTAGCCAAGGATCAAGATATTGTGGTGGAATATCAAATGAACAAATATAGTTTGATTAGAACCTGGGATAGAACTGTCCTAATTAGAGTCATACTAATGCTGATACAGATGATGTATCAATTGGGAGGCTGTGGAAGACACTAAATTCAATGCCCAAAGGCTTTCTAGGTTAGAGGACTCAATTGATGTGGTGGAACCTTTTGATAACATTTTCCAGGACTTAATGGAGGATCGAATGAGTGGACAACTATTTCTAACTACTAACTTTTTGAACTATCTACTAGCATGGGAATATTGCTCTTGTCATGTAATATTTTCACACACTAATCGTATTCGTGAGTCAACCAATGACCAATAACTAAGCCCATTAGAGTCATTATTAGTGTCAGAAACAATGGAATACCATGTGATCACTAATTTTTATGAGTTTTTTATACAATATTCAAACACTTTAGGTATTTATTTTTAAACTAAATAACAGGAGTGTTCAAGCTGAAATTTTATATTTGTAGAGAAAGGGGATCTCCAAGTAGCTAAATTTATTTTTCAATATGTGCTAGTGCATGAATGAGTTAATTCCAAGGGAATTAAATTATACCTAATAAAATAGAATTTGGGAAAAAGAGACATGTTGACCAATATAGAGAACACAATTTGGAGCCCTAAAAATGGAGATTAACCATAAACCAAGTTTGAAACCTATAATTTATGATCATAATTTACTGAGGATGGGGAAAAATGAGGGTCAGCCACTGACCATGTCCTAAACATGAGATCTATCTCAAAATGTCATCAAATGTTTTTTGAGGAGGGTACCCAAGATGATATGTTATCCATTGTGGTTAGGATAAAAAAATTCAGGTTTCTTATTAGGATGATGATGAGGATGAGGATAAAAATAAAGGGACACTTTATGCATTGATATTATGTGATGGGATGTTGTAATGGTTTCCATGTCTATTAGAACTAAATAACCTTGGAATTTAAAATAGTAGTGTAGGAGTATTCATCAAAATAATTGCCAAACATATCTTCTAGGGGTAGTTTTATCTAGGATTGTGAGTGATGGTGAAATATCTGGGATGATACATTAGGTGACCAACAATAATGGATATGGGATTCTTAGGTAAGGGCATAAAATGTCCCATAATTACACATCGCTCAATTAGGATGATAAATAGGTAGTATAACATCATATGATGAGTATGATGGGAACATAGTTTATAATCATATGGTGATGATTTTGGAAGCATTGTTTACCATCAAATGGTGAGGGTAATTTCTCACATAGTTTAACATCATATGATTGGGATGTTGGAAATGACATGGGTGGTACCCACCCCAAAAATATTGTAGGTTCCATAGGAGAGCGGTACCATGTTGATACTCCCAAAAGGGTAAAACAAGGCAATAGGATCTTGGAATACCCTACTCAAAGATATGGAATCAAGGGTGTGTGATAGATAGATTATGCTTTGGATTCTTAGACCATCGGGTGAGTGTCCAAAAAGGACATGTGTACTATGATGGATTAATAACCTGATGTGAATGGGGGGCCTTGTAGCCCCGTACATCACACAACACTTTACTAGAGGGGCTTGTAAACATTTTAGTTTCATGATGGATGGACTATTTATCCTTGTTCATTGACATAGAATGTGTACCATGGAAAATAGTTTATAGCTGTAATGGTTTGAATAAAGGTTTGTGTCTTGATGGAATATGAATTAAATTTAAAGAAGATTACCCGACATGGATGGAGGGGTCCTATGAGGCCACATAATTCTACACCAAATGGATCTGAGACAACATTCACTCAAACGAATTTATTGATATCTGTACCATGACTATTGATTTCAAATGGATATGTGTACTATGAATGTGTGACCAAAATGATGTCAATTGATGGATAAAGAGGCTGAACATCACACTACACAATCCTAGGATTTATTTTACATAGTTTAATGCGGGATTTTGGGGAATGAATATCATATTTTATCATCATATAGTTATAACCAATGCCATTATTACACATAAAATAAATTGTATGGACACATTTACTGAAAACCCGACGTGAATTGAGGGATAAGATGGCCCAATGCCACACCACACATTCCTCCATGGATAACATCCATGAAGTTTTGGTTCAGGATTCTTTTACTAAAGCCCCTACTATAAGGTCATTGATTTTATATCATGGGAACATATATTTTATAACATTTCATGATGAAACCCACACCTAACTTCTAATTCATAGTGAGTCATGCTCGGTGCGAGAATCAAGGAGCGGTATTGAGTCCTTATTTCATGTAAGAAAGAACACAACAGGGGGAGATATAGACTAACAAATTCCATGATATTGATTGTAAATTTAAGGACCAAGATTGTGAGATCAGGAGACTAATCTATGGAGATGGAAGAACATTTTACCATGATTATAATAAATATTTCCTACCTACGAATGTTATAGATACGGAGAAAAAATGCAGCTCGACCATTTACCGAGTATGAAATATTTGATATACTATTTTTTTCAAATACCCATTTAGGTGTGAACCCATGATAGTTAGTGAGAGAGTGTGGAATGAGATAATTCCTTTAGGGATCATGTTTAGATTTAGTGTGGATGATGAGTATCCAATGTGTAGGAAGAAAAATGTTCCAAAGAGGAAGTATGGAATGTACCAAAAAAGACGATGGAAAGGATATACCTAAAATAAAATATTCCATCATCACTACATATGCCATGATAATTGGAATCAAGTGACATGTAGATCTGGGAGGCAGCGTGGTGGGAGGTTGAATCTGGTTTAGTTATATCCTCTCTGGTGATAGTGTATAGTCATATGATTTTAGAATATGAGGCATCCCATTTTATACGGGGTATTCAAAGTTATCCCTTTCTTATTACATCCTACATCCTGATTTCAAATGGGGTTATGGTAATTTATCTTCATCCCTTACATTCTATATTAGGCATTATACATTTTTCTTATAGGGTAAGGCTTTACTGTAAAATCATGTGCTGAGGATGATGGGATTGCCAGTTTAATGTTGTATAACTTATACTATGGTTACTATAAATTTAAATTCATAGTTCTCATACTATAGGTGAAATAATTATTTTATGTTCACATAGATTTGACCAAATTAGGGTGTGGGTTTCAAAAAAAATGATATAGTGGTGTAATAGAGTGATAAACTAATATGAATTTTGTGTCAAACGGGCACTTTTCTACACAAAAGTCAATTAATTGTACCCCGTGACAACCCAAAGATGGTTGGGAATATAATAATATATAATGAGTTGTGGAGAGGAATGGACCCCTGATGAAATACTTGAGCATCACTATGTATCCAATGATCATGGAAATCAATCCACATGTTGTTCTGGGGCATGACATGGTAGGAGATCAATTCTGGAAGGGGGATACCCTCTTGAATGAGGATGTTGAATCTTTTCATATTATGATCTTTTTCATCCTAAATTTACAATGGTTAAACATATAATATAAAGTCATGTGATAAGGATTTTGGGGTTTGGTCATCCCAAATTTTTAATATGGGGAATACCAATTTGAATCTTGGTAAATCATATTAAATTAAGAGGCATCATAAACTATATATGGGTTATGGATATAGTTTAAAAATATTATGATAATAATGTGGTGATATGGAATTATTCATTGATTTTACAATTCATGATTTACTCATTTCGGGCTATCAGGGTATCATGGTACACTGGTGGGTTATGTAAAGTGAGTGGGGGCTTATACCTAAAGTGGAGACCCATGGGAAATTTTGGCATGATATCACCAAAGGTAACTGATATTTTTATGGTGAATCTTTGGCCGGTCCCATAGAATAGAAGTAAAGGTTTAATTATGTATCCTATAAGTATGGTGATCGATCCACATGTTGTTCAGGATAGAGGGTGGAGTCCTAGGCTTTTAGAAACACTATTTATGAGGAAAACCATGTGAATGAGGGGCGAATGAAAATAGTTTAGGGTCATAATACATACATGAGGTCAACCCATCACTGAATATCCCATGAGAAAAAGAATAAAGACACTTGTAGTTATGTAATTTTGTGTTCTATGATACTAACACCGAAGGTGGAAACAGTCCTCTCTAGAAAGGGAATTGAGGCTTATATGGTTATCATGGTGCATCACATGCATAACATGCATGGGGAAAACCTATATTCTAACATGTTATGATGAATACACATGTGTTATTTCATATCTTATGATATGAGGCCTCACAATTACTTATGTGGTAATGTTTTCCCATCTCATACTTATCGCATGAGGCCCCCATATTTTTGATGGGGAACGATTATTCCGCATTAAGAGGAATCCTTGTTTTATACTGTGTAGGATCCTATATTTACATCATGGGTTGTGGATGTGAGAATTTTTAGTTTAATTTCATTCATTGTGGACTATAGTGGCTACAAATATTTAATGGTCATAATGCCAATGCTAGTTACAAATAGTTTAATGTTGTACTGCCTTGATGATAGGCCTTCTATTAGTTTATGGTATTAAATATCGAAAAAAGGTGACTCCTCTTGAAGTTTGATACATGAGAAACATGGAATTTTTGAGATCTGTGATGGTCTCTCTATATTAGGTGATCAAAGAGTATACTTTATTGGAATACATTTTAGGATTGATGTATGGTAATTATCACATGGGCTCCAACATTATCAGATTTTTTCTGGGTATCATTTCCATTATGAGAGACATTACTATATCAACTTTGATAGAGGACCATATGAAAACATATATGATTAACACTATCAGTATCTAGCTTTGGTCACTCTCTAGACTCTGTAAGTATTAGAGAATATTTTCTTCAATGGTTTCCAACTCATCTAGAAAGATGTCTGAGGTTATGTATGACATATGTGAGTCATATAAAGATTATCAGAGTGATGGAATTAGAACCTTGATAGGAAATATTGCCTCTATTCCATATACTATGGAATATATAGTCACCAAGGTGGAATTATGAGTTGTTTTCTGAGATGTTCATAGGGCATTAGGGATTATATTTTTTCTAGCACATTATCTTTTGACCCCCCTTATTTTGCAAGATGTTAGATAGGGCATTTTTTAAATTCTCAATCATTCCATTCACCTACACAATGTATTGGGATGTATGATTAGACCATATGTTTTACTTGTTGTACAATTTCATCATCTCAGTAGATCAGATGTTGGTGTAATTTTTGGTCAGAATAGTAAGGGGAATTTCAATTCATTGGATGATGTTGGATCTCCTGAACTCAATCATGGGTAGGTTTTTGAAAATAAATAGAGTAACTACTTGTTAGGACCAGGATAAGAAGTTTATTTCATTCAAAATAAACATTTATTGGGGAGATGTTTCTATTAGGTATGGTCACAAAAACTCGAGTCTCCATGCTATAGTGGGTCAAGAATAAATGGTTGTGTGGGGAATTTATGGTGGTAAATACAAAAAAATTAGTATGTATCTGACATTAATTAAACCTCTTATAAAATTTAATACAGCCATGGGTCATTGTGGTTATGAAATATCACTGCCTATAAATTAGGGTGAATATCTTCAAGCCCACATGATGGGAACCCTAGGACCCGACATGGATATCCATCAAAACATAGTGAACCTCATATCCTTGGATAAAATAAGGATAATTCCATCAAGCCCACTTCTATAGAGAGTCTTTTCATTGATGGTCCGACTTTGGAGTGTGAAGTACATTGAAGGTCAATGGATCCACACATGATTGGCTTGGTCTGGAGGGAGAATGTCTCACTGTAGATATCAAACAATATATTTTTTAAATTGGGAATTTCATCCACTATTTGGGGGGGGGTTGAGGGTCCTGGCATAGAATTTTGGAAATCCATTTGGTTTGCCTTTTTTCCTATCATCATTATATGAAATTCTTGGGGATATTACTCTCTGATTTGACAAATTAATGACCATGTCATCTTGTCCAGGTTTTTCTAGTGATTCTATAAGTATTTCCAAGGTGTTACATTTAACATTTTATGACCACAGAACATGTGTAACCTCTGGATGAGAAGATAACTTGGCCATCAACTGGGTAGTATTCTCTATCAAGGGCATGTATACTTTCTTTCTAACAATTTATTCACCATTAATCTATTTGATGACCAATTTGGAGTCTCCATTTATATGTAAATGGGTGAAATTAATATCAAAGTCCTTCTTGATACAAATATTTAGAGCGTTATTATATGCCTAATTTTTCAGGAATCCTTTTGACCATGAGAGTTAGTAATAAAATATTTATTATGTAATTGTTACGAAGACGATGTCTATGTATAATTTTTTGATTCTGTGAATTTTCAACCTTCCACCAGACTGGCTTCAGAAGGCACCAACTAAATGATTCTTATAAATTGAACAAACTATTCCAATTAAATAATAGACTCATCTGGGAAATCAACATCCATGGGTAGTTTTCCAAGGCCAGATGGTTGACTAGAAATTCAGCCAGTTTATGGCCATTGACGAACTTGTATAGAATGATCCTCAAGTTGAATTTCTATTGGATCACATCATTTCATGACAACCATCCTCTAAATATGGGGATATTGATAATATACATAGGATTGTCTACATGGGTGTTTTGTAGTTATTTGAAACGTGGGTTCTAGTTTTAAGAATCACGGTTTTCAGGCAGTTTCCAATGTATTTATTCATGGAACCAAAAACATCCAATTGTTCATTATCCAAAGAGGATCTACTTTCCAAAGGCATTAATTTGTTATGTTTGAACTTTATAATAGTTAAGAACATTCATTGGTCAAGAGGATGGGAGGTTTGACTCATCACACCCTTTTGGGTGGAATTATTGTCTACTCTGGGATTATCTTTGTAAATTTATGATATTTTCAATAATCCATATTAATTTTCCAAGTATGTCATAAGTACCCTTGAAATTCGCAATCACTTATTAACATGTGTAAAATTTAGAATCATCAGTTTGCATTCAAGGTTATTCATTAATGGAAATATCCATATGTATTTGAGGTTTTCCATCAATGGTATCCTCTCATATATTGTTTATAGATTCTATTACACATTGTTTGTGATGATCCTCATTTTTAAGCAACTATGTGGGGAACTCTGGAATTTTGTTGTCACCCATGGGGATGAAGGTTTGGTTTTGGTTTCGGGATCCTGCCTATATGATAGGGTACTTATGTATCCTTATGAATGGAATTGGAACCCTCATAGTCCAGTTCCACTAAATAGGACACAACATACCTTTTATGGTCATGTGATAAGGGCCTCTAAGTGGATGGTTCTTTGTTGAATCGTATTGTGGGACTTATGCTAAATTAGCCCGAGGAACATGGAATGGATATGGGTTTCCAAGTAAAGTTATACCTTATTGGAAATATGGCCCAAGGATAACAGGGTTGATTTTATGTGTTGGGTTTGAACCTCAAAGAGGCTTCATACGTATCACATATGGATGGGAATAAAAGCCCACGTAGTTTGACAAGTCTCATTTGAGATTATGGTCCTTTGAGATAGATTAATTTGGGATTACTTCTTAAAATGGATTCCTTGATGACTTTGTGGGTTTAATTTGGGGCTTATTCTTAAAGAGGATGCCCAAATTAATGGAATTAGTGTTGGATTCCTGAGTAGGATGTCCAATGAGCTTGGGCCCTAAGAAGGCTTCTTACATATCTTGATTATGATGGGAATCAGAGTTCTCATAGTTCATTTAATGGGTGTTTGTGCACATTTTCTAACCATCACGTATTTATAAGCCCATGTACGTCATGCTCGGAGTGAGAAAAAAGAGGATGTTAAAGATTAAACAATGACACTTCACACTTTTCCTCCACCGTTGATGGAAGAAGGTGATGTGACAATCCTTCCCACTATTATATTTACATTGTACAAGGATCAAATGTTTGGAGGATGGGATGAAGGTGAGAGGATTATTCCAGGATGGATGCCCAAGGTAACAAAGTGCAGCATGAGAGGGAATGGGTAACAAATGTACTTGTGTCCATCCCCCTTTGGTCTTTGGCACCGATGAAGAGAGGAGGTGCAATGATGCCACCACCTTCAAGAAACGATATGGTCTTATGCCAAACTAGTTTCCCTAAATTTGATCATTGTAGGGGATGAAAGACTTATAATTTATTCTTTAAAAGAAAAATTATTCATTAACTATACCTTCCCTACCAGATACATGAGGTTCCAGGTCACCACTTTGGGAAGGGTGAGGCCATGACCCAACCCTCCTCCAACCTGGGAACTTCCCAAAACTGTTTTTTGGAGAATGTTCCATGTGACCATGGATATAAAAACCCATAGACACTCCATGAATCCTAACACCATTGTGAATCAAATGTGGGAAACCTACGACTGTGGAAATACAAACCCAAATAAGAGACACACTGACATGCCTTTCCCAATGATTTGATAAGTCAGGAGGTTTTGGTGGAGGTCTCAATAGAATCCATTTCAGACAAGGGATCCAATGAAGAATATGCATCTCCATGAATGGATGAGGAAGGCTTGATGTCTTATAGATTGTAGATAGTTAAGAGAATAAGTAAATCAAAGAGGGGTTCCCAAGTACAGTAGGGCATACAAGTATGGTCACACAAGTACACTTGGGAGACCTGATGTTCACTTATGTGATGAACAACCTATGTGGTAATACATAGGAGAGACCTTCCTCAAGCATTCAAGAGTATTGATAGGTGATACAAGAAGTGGGGCGCTAAATTTCATGTGAGATGAATGGGAGGCATGCAATTATTTTTGAGTTAGGGAGGTTGGGTGCTTTAGGCGTTCTAGTGTTATGGTTTTTGAACACTAAAAGTACTTAATTCCAATGATCCTCCCTTAAATCCTCCGCTCATAGTGTTGAAGAACTGCCTTGAAATTTTCGGAAGACTGGGGTGAAGTACTAGGGTGACCAGAGCAGCAATTGGGCTTCAAGGAAATTCATTCTTACAAATGGGGGGCCAAAGGGTCTATTAATAGGAAAATAAGCGACCTTGGGTGATATAATTTGGGCGTGTAAGTGACTTGTGTTCCATATAGGTGCGTGCAAGTTGGCTGCGTGATATATGGGGGCACGTATGTAGGTTGTGCACCATTGGTATTTTGGCATGAATAAGGAGATTCAAAATTCTTACCTTTTCAAATCATGATTTTTTTATGTATTTTCCCATTTTCATTCCATGGGTATTCCCTTTTTCATTTTTAGAGTTTTTTACGGAATGGAGTGTAAACAAAAGCCGCCCCTTAAAATTGGATATGAAATCAAAAAAGGATCTTATACTGAGGTAAAATAATGAAGATGAAAGACAAGGGCAATAGAGAATGCAACTATTTGGTGCTCAAGTTGACTTGGGCACACAAGTGGGAAATGCGTAAGATTTCTGGCATGCTGGGATATATCTATCACTTATATATAACAAACTCACATCCGCCAAAAGTTACACAACATCTGCATTCTTAGAACTTTTCACACAAGTCTTTTATTTAGATTCTTCTGTTTCGTCGTGCTTCATCTGTACATTTTTTAGTTGTGCACCATAATTAGGGCACCATACTTGTGTGTCGTCTTATATTTGTGTGACACGTTTAAAAAATGTGCGCCATAATGTCTTTTTCATTTTTTTGTAAAACACAAAAACAATGAACTTACTTTCAAAAGATGGTCTCTATCATTTTTACAGGTTCAATGGCTCCCAAAATAATTATAAAGGCTGAAGACCTCACCAACATAAGGATTTATGACATGATGAATTTTTTTTGTCATGATTACTTAGATGTTTGCAAAACCACTCTCCCATACATAGAAAGATATTTGAATATGTATCATTTAAACTTTCCTTGGAGCATCTATCCACCTTTCAATAGTTATGGCCATTTGCAGGATACTAACATTCTAGATCCAAAGAACTATGTCCCATATTCTTGGATTCAAGATTATACAAAATTCTCATTGGACAATGTTTCTATTGGGGGCTAATTTTCTAGTGCTGAGACAGTAGAGAAAGCTCATATTATGCATCATAGCCCATGTGCTCCATATTTGAGGGCACACACACTTGAGCTATATCCACACTATATTTCATCCATATTTCAAGATTCTCAGATAGATCAGTCCAAGGGGTGCAAGAAAAGATGGGATTTCCGCCCAGGAGGAGGTGTAAAACCTACATGGATGTGGGCATACTGGGTGCCAACGACATGTGCAAAATTTGCAGATGAATTCAAAATTGTCTGGATTTATAAAGCTGTCTAGGATGGGAAAACCTCTATCTATAGGAATGATGATTTCATGCAATAGTTATTATGTCGATGGAGCCCAGAGACTAATTCCATTTATATGACACAAGGATAGGTAGGTATCACTGTTTGGGTCGTTTACAAAATTTCCGGATCTCCAATCCTTGGAGACAAGTTTGACGAGTTTATTACTCCCAATGTGGCTTGGAATGACTCAAAGGAGATGTTGTAGGATCCCGAGACACCTTGGGAGGGGAGGGGTGAATCAGGGTGACAAAAGTTTCTTTTAATGTTATGGATCAAATTTCCACATTGGTAGGAACCTGTTAAACCTGTAATATGGATATGATCAGAAAGCAAACATTCACATGCAGAGAGATGAAAAAACACATTTTACTTGGTTCACCACTAAGGGATACGTCCAAGGAGAATACACCGACATGTTATTGGTCATACCAAATTCCACTAAACTTTACTAGATGTGGATTACAAAGGTTCGGGCATAGTCAATGTGTCCCAGGCTCACTACCTTTACAAAAGTTCAGGGATAGCTCACTGTATCCCTAGGGTCACACCCGTTGACTCCCCCTGACTCACTAACATTGGTGAAGTCTCACACAGTTTATTGACATGAAGGTACCTTCATTATCGCTAATGAATATATCCTCTGTTGTATGTAGATGCTCGGTTGAAGTCAAACATCCACCTGTAGACTAATCTCACTTTGCAACAATGGTATTGGGAAAAATTTCAACTTTCGCGCAACCCTAGAAAGACTGGTGTACTTCAACCACACCAGGTGTGCTTCTACAAGCCCGGAAAGCAATTTTCATGATGGCGCACAAGTTCACCTCTCTAACATGCATGAAAATTACTTCTTCAACTTCAAACTTTCACTACTCATATCCTTTTACGCCAAAACCAATTTTGGTGCACAACTATGAACTGTCACACTTCTTCAAATCCTAGCACGCAAGTGTCACAAAAACACATGTGTGACACCTCCGTTACCAACTCCAATCTTGGGCCACTCAACCCCTTTCTCACCCAAAACACCTTGGATGCGCAGTAAACAACTGTCACGTAACTTCAACTTTCGTGACCCACCACCACTTGCGCGACAACAAAACATGTGCTATGCGAGCTCTGATTTTCTCTATGTCTGAACTTCTTATCAAATGAGTAGGGGACGACCTATTTTTATAGGAATTTGGATACCCTGAGTGACGGCGTGAAAGCCTTCCCTTGGCGCACTTGTTTCGGCGTGCATGTCTCTGCCGTGAAAGTCACTTGCACGACCAAACATAAAACATTGGTGCCCTTCTCCCTTTTCCATATTTTCATTTTCTGATTTTGAAAAATCAAAGGTGTGAAAGTTTCTTCTCGTTCAAGAAAATGGGGCGCAATACTCTTTTCCAAAACCACTTTTATATATTTGTCGATTTTCAAGCCCAAAAATTTGGCAAACACGTGAAAATGGTGCCGCCTTCATTACTATTATCTTTTTGTTCTGTATGATCACTTTGTTGGAACACATTCTGAAAATCCGCTAAGGATTGAAAACAAACACAAAACATACTCCAATTCAGGGAATGAAAAACCATGGTTCTAACAGTATCCCCCATTGGGTTTGTCAGAAATCCGTAAATAAATTCAATAGAGCACCAGCCATAGGCAAACCACAAATTTAAGAATCAACTCAGCCAACAATCCAAGTCTACATGAGCAATTCTCGGTGTAGAAAACAAGATAGGAAGCTTGAATTGGGTTCTCATCCAATGTATTCCTTCCCATCCAATCACCGACATTGAATTCTAAATGTGTCACAAAATCATTACATGCCTGAATTTATTCCTTTCTCCCCCATTAAAAATAAACCCAAAGACTGGTAATTGTTTTTTGTTTAGCTCAAACCACACTAACCCTAGATAGTATCTCCTCCACAAACGTGCATCACATCCATAAACAGATTAAAAACAATTAACATATCTTGGGATAGGGATATTACGTAACCTCCTTATGCACTCAGAGGTGGATGAACACTGAGGTTCAACTGATGCTTCTCAAACACAGCCATTGACAGTGGCATGGTAATGATATAAGCCAATAGCTCATCAGTACCCACATGATCCATTCTAATCATGACTTGTTCAACTTTATCTTTGATAAAGTGATACCTCATTTCAATATGTTTTGTATGAGAATGCTGAACCGGATTCTTCGTAAGATCAATTGTGCTCTTATTATCACAGTAAATCACACTTGGTTGTTTCACCACATCACCAATATCTGTTATTTTTTACTTCATCCATAATAGTTGAGTGCATTCCTTTTTGGCGAATATATACTCAGCTTTAGCAGTACTAAGATAAGTACTTTCTTGTTTCTTTCTTAACCAGACAACACATTTTATCCTAATATAGAATGCTCCACTACTCGTGGAATTTCTTGTCCACTACATCGACAGCCCAATCAGTATCAGAAAATGCTGATAATTTATTGTCCCTTCTTGCAGTAATTTATAAGCCACAATTTTGAGAACCTTGAATATACCTCATGATTCTTTTTATTGCTGACATATATTCATCCTTAGGATTACCTTGAAAGTGGGCTGCTAGAAATGATGCAAATACAATATCTGTCCATGTCGCTGTTAGGTACAGTAGGCTCCCAATTATCCTCCTGTACATGGGGGGGTCTAAAGATGTCCCATCCTCACGCTTTCCAAGTTTGGTTCCAACTGCAATCAGAGTTGACATTGGTTTGGAGTCTTGCATGTTAAACGTCTTCAGTAGATCTTTTACATACTTTTCCTAAGAAATGAAAGAGTAATACTTCCTTTGAATCACCTGTATCCCCATGAAATATGTGAGCTCCCCAATCATAGACATTTCAAATTCTGATTTCAAGTGATTAGAAAACTCATCCACTGATTTCTGCCTAATTCCACCAAATATAATGCCATCAAGGTAGAATAGAACCATGAACTAATATTTTGGGGAATTCTTCACATATAGATTGTGATCAACTCCTCTTTTGAATTCATGCTTCTTGAGGTAAGAATCTTGCTGGGAATACCAAGCTCGTGGTGCCTATTTCATGCCATAAAGAGCATTATTTAGTTTGTAGACCATTGTTTCATCAGTACCAAGTAGAAAATCCACTGGTTGTTCAATGTAGACTTCTTCTTCGAATAAACCTTTCACGAATGATGTCTTCACATCCATCTGATATACTTTATATCCTCTTTGGAGAGCCATGGCAGGAAAAATATTGATTGAATCCAGTATGGCCACTGATGAAAATTTTTCTTCAATATCAATACCTTCATTCTAGGAATATCCTTTACATACCAGTCGTGCCTTTTTTCTAACAACACTTCCATTCTTATAAAACTTGTTCTTGAAGATCCATTTTGTACCAATCACATTGTAACCTTCGGGTCTCTGGAAAAGATCCCATGTCTGATTCTTGTCAATCTGATCTAACCCTTCAATCAGAGCATTCACCCAAGATTCATCCTTTGCAGCTTCTTCAAATGAGGATGGCTCCATGCTTGACAGAAATGCAGATTGTGTGATATTCCTCATCCTCCTTATTTGTGTGGGTGCACTCGTGTCCCCAATTATGTTAGATGGATCAATCTCAACTCTTCGATTTCTCCTTTGATGTTCAGTCGCATTCTCTCCACCCAAAATTTCCTCTTTAGATTCTTTTTATGATTCTACATCATGATGTGAGCCATGAGTGTTTTGTACACCTTCCTCTATTTTGGAATTTTTATTTACTCCATGTTCACATTCATCCTCATCTTCTATCTCCTTAGCATAGGAATTATTTGAATCATTTGGGGGTTTTCCTTCAATAATCTTAACATCATTTCCTTCCACAATTCTCCCCAATCATTTATTGAAACCCATGTATGATTTTGTATTCACTGGATACCCAATAAAAATTCCTTCAACAACATTACCACCAAACTTCCCTTTATTTTCTTCTTTATTCTGGATGAAACATTTTCTTCCGAAAACATGAAAATACTTCAACAAAGGCTTCTTTCCAAGCCACAATTCATATGGTGTCTTCGTTTCTCCCATATAAAGCCCTATTCGATTCTGAATGTGCACTACAACTTTAAAAACCTCTTTATAGTAGTGGTGAGAGATACAACTCTCAATCGGCAAACTCTTGGCCATATTGTTGACCTATCAATTCCGGTGCTCAACAACTCCATTTTTTTGTGGAGTTGTCACAATAGCTACCTCATGCTGTATTACATGTTTTTCTAAGTAATCCTCAAACTCAATGGATGCATATTCCCTTCCATTGTCAGATCGCATGACTTTTATTGTTCGTCTAGTATCATTCTTGGCAATCCGGTGATATGTTTTCATGCAATCAAGTACTTGTCGCTTCCTTTGAATCACCATTAAAAATTCCATTCTACTATAATCATCAATGGAAAGGAAGAAGTACCTATCTCCATGAGTTCTGGAAACATTTATCAGGACACATACGTTTGTATGGAAGAGATCAAGAAGGTGTGATGCCCTTTTATTCTTTGGTCGATATGAATTACAGACTAGCATCCCTCATATGCAAGCATCGCAAGTCTTTTCCCATTCACATTTCATAATGGGGATATCCCTGACAATCTTTAGCTTAGATATCTTTTCCATGTCTTGCTGGTTAATGTGCCCCATCCTTCGATGCCAGAGGTTGTTTTCTTCTTCAACAGACAAATAACAAGAGTTTACTTTTCTGTCAACTTGATATAATTTTCCATCTATTATACAGAATTTCATAAGGTAATTCCTTGTTTTTTCCTTTATAGTGCAGCCTATTTGATTAAATGTTACTATGATCCCTGAGTCACAATGGTGACTTAAACTAAGGAGATTGTGGCGTAGACAATCCACATAAAGAACTTCAGTATTTTTCATCTCTCCATTGGTGAGAGCAGTATTCCCACTACCTTTAATCTTCAAAGCACCATCATTACCAAACCTTACTATTCTGTCAGCCTTCCTTTCAATGTTCTTCAAAAGCTTAGCATTACCTGTCATATGTGAAGATCATCCACTATCAAGAATCCAGGTGTATATGCTCTTTGTAGCTTTAAAGGCTACTTCTGTGAGATTGAATTTCCCAATCTTTATCTTTTCTTTCCATGAGGCATTGGATTGAGTATAAGATTTTTATGGCCTTATAATTATTTCTTCCACATAATCAGATTCTTCATACCCATAATATTATTCCAGTGGAGAAAACCTGTTTGTGAGACCAATACCATCAGGAGGATGAATATTGAACCTTTTCTGAGAGTTGTATGCATCTCTTCTATCCAATCTAAGCCTACAATTCATAGCTTTATGGCCAAAGTTATAATAATGAAAACAGTATCCATAGAAACTATATCTTCTATAATATGGAGGATATGAATTCAGTCTCCTTTGTTGACATCCCAGATCTTCCCCTTTCAAGTAGCTCCTTGCTTTTTCGCAATATGACATGTTATGGCCCAAGTAGCCATAGAACTGACACTTCCTGAGAGGAAATGTCTTCTCACCTGAATTTCTCCTCATACCTTCTTCCGTGGGAGAATAGTTAGACTACCTATCATTTCTTAATGTTTGAGGATAATTTTCTGTTCTCCTTTTAGATTGGATTGAGGGTTCCTTTTTCGGTACTTTAGGCAATGTTTCAACATGTCCAACTTTAATATTGTCTTTATTTTGGCTCTTTTCACTTCCAGTATTTGATGTCTCAGCTTCATAGCCAATTCCACTCCTCCTCATGCAAGTGGGTCTTTGATCAATAAAGATTTTTCTAACCCCATTTGATCCACACATGGCTCTTGCCAGTAATTTTTCATCTAAGAATCATCTAAAATGAATATTCTTCTTACAATCATTTGTGGTTGATTGACATCCAATTTAACTCTTAAGTGTAATAACTTCTTCCTCAAGACCCTGAACATTCTTGTACATTTCATCCAGTCTACATGAAAGTTCATTTATGAACTTTTCTTGTTCTTCAATTCTAAGCTTTAGTTCCACAACATCATCTGTGATTTCAAGGATTGAAGACTAAACTTTCACTAGTTCTTCTAGTCGTTCAATTTCTGCTTCAAGCTCATCGACATATTCTTCTGATTCTTCAACCATTTCCTTCCACATATTTCATATCTTCAATTTATTCCCATGATTTGAATGGGAATCCTTAATTTGAATCATAAGATCACCATTAGTAGTAATCTGATTATCTCTGCCTTTGTTGATCGGGTGTTCTGACTTTTCAATGGTAGTCATCATGGAAGAATGGTTTCTTGTTTTAAATTCTAGTTCTTCTTCTTCACAAAATTCAATATCAACATCTACGTCTTCATAGACAAAACTCTTCCACTATATTTTCTTTCCAGATTTGAGGTCTCCCTTTTCAAAAAACCTTTTCTAAGGCTTCTTGATTTCTTCTGCTTCTCTTTCATCATCATCAAACATTCTTTGGCACTCAGAGGCAATGTGCTCGACTCTTCCACAAAAAAAACATTACTGAGGTAGCATATTGTTGAATTTACCTTTTCCCTTCTTCAGCTTTTTTGTGATGAGAGAAATAATTTCCTTTTCCACTTCATCTTCACCACCACTATCTTTTGAAATTGTTATTTTGTCCCAGGCTTTGAATGCCATTTCATTTCTTACAAGAGTCGGGGCATCATTGGGTTTTACTCTCATCTCATATTCCACTAGAGTTCTTAAAATATCATCCATAGAACGTTTAGATAGATCTATTTCTTCAGGATCTGACACATTTGCATTGTACATGGGAGGACGTCTTCTCAATATTTTCTTTACTATATCAATGTCTTTGATTTCTTCTCCAAGACCTCTAATTTCTCCCACAACATCAGTAATTCGATTGAAGAATGAATCTTAATTCTTATTAGGATGCATATTTAGATCATCAAAATTGTTGTTTATGACTTTAAGTTTCCTTCACTTTGTTTTCCCCTTCATAAATGTTTTCACGTTTTTCCCACATAGACTTTGCTAAGATGAAAATCATCACCTTTAGATAGATCTGATCTGAGAGAGTCATAGTGACAGCATTCTGAGCTGTAGCATTTGCATCAAGAACTTTCTTGTCAGTATCAGTCATAGCAAGCCCTATTGTATCAGTATCTTGTATTCCGTGCACAGTAGCAAAGAGGACTTCCATTCCAAGGGATATTAAATGAGATTTCTTTCTGTTCTTCAGAATCTGAAAATTACTTCCATTAAAAGAGGTATTCCCCCAGCGTTGACTGCATTCTCCATAATGACAAAAGACAGATCTAACACCAGAAACCTCCCTCTGATACCACTTCTAGGACCCCAGGACACTCTAAGAGGGGAGGGGTGAATTAGGGTGACATCATTTTCTTTTAGTGATGGATCGTGTTCCCACTTTGGTAGGAACTTGTTAAACCTATGAGATGGATATGATCAGAAAGAAAACATTAACATGCAGTGATATGACACATCACATTTTACAGTGTTCAGCACTAAAGGCTACGTCCAAGGAGAATAAGCCAACAGGTTGTTGGTCGTACCAAACACCACTAAACTTTACTATATGTGGATTACAAAGGTTTGGGCACAGTCACTCTATCTCAGACTTGCTGCCTTTAAAAATGATCAGGGATAGCTCAATGTGTCCCTCTGGTCACTCCTGTTGACTCCCCCTATCTCGCTTCTTTTGGTGAAGTCCCACTCATTTTATAGATATTAAGGTCTCTTCATCATCACAAATGAATACATCCTCTATTGTATATTGATGCTTTGTTAAAGTCCAACTTCCACCCATAGAGTAATTTCACTTTTCACCAACGGTATCGGGAAAACATTCAGCTTTTTCACAACCCCAGAAAGACTGGCGTACTTTAACCACACCTATAACACTTCTTAATTACCGGCACACAATATTCAAGATGGCGTGATAGTTCACCTCTCTCACATGTGCGACACTCACTTCTTCAACTTCAAACTTGCGCGACCCACATCCTCTTATGCCCAAACTAACCTTGGCGCACAACTATGAACTGTCACGCTTCTTCAAATCCTGGCATGCAAGTTTCAAAAAACCACCTATGTGACACCTCGTTCACCAACTCCAAACATGGGTGGCTCAGCCCCTTTCTCACCCAAAACACCTTAGACGCACATCAAACAACTATCGTGCAAATTCAACATGTGTGACCCACAACCACTTGCGCGACCACAAAACATGCGCGACAGGAGCTCTAGTTTTTCATATGTTTGAAATTCATACCAAATGAGGAGGGTTATACCTCTATTTATAGGAATTTGGATACCTTGCGCAATGGCATGCAAGTATTCCCTCGGTGCACATGTTTCAGTGCGCATGTCTCTGTTATGAAAGTCACTTTCACGACCAAACATAAAACTTGGGTGCCCTTCTCCCTTTACCATATTTTCATGTTATGATCTTGAAAAAAGGCACCCATGTTTCTTCTACTTCAATACAACAACGCACAAGTCTCTTTGCCAAAACCACTTTTATCCATTTGTCGATTTTCAGGCCCAAAAATTTGGCAAACACTGGAAGACGGTGCCACCTTCAATACTGTTATTTGTTTGTTCTGTATGATCACATTGCTGGAACATATTCTGAACTTCCACTGAGTATTGTCAACAAACAAAAACCATACTCCAATTCATGCAATGAATGACCATTGTTCCAATAGATGCCATATTTGTCCCTTGAGTTGATGAAAATATTTTACCAACTCATGAATTCAATCACCACGAAAACTCTCACCAGGAGGGAAATTAATCTGGAGGAATGAATTGAAATATTTCGGATAAAGATGAAATAAAAGGGGCCCACTTACACCCATATAACTAGCTATCCAAGGGTGAAAAATAGAGGAACTCCTGACACCTTTTGGACAACATTTGATAAGAGAGAATTTGTTAAATGTGTATATGATATCAACCCAATGATTCCTACAAAGACACATCTGGATGGTTTCATAACCATGTCGCTCAATGTATATTTATTACCATTCTGAGACTCTAAAGAAGCTGTGATCCGGGAACCTTTGTTATTACAATGATGCAGATAGAGAAAAGGATGGTAGGGTTGGATACTCTTGTTTTATCCAAGATTCATAAAATTTTTCTACATATTCAAAATGGAAAATACCCCTTCAGAATACCAGGGCCATTCCAAGTGTTGTGTGGATGGTTTGCTACTCACATTAGAACTTATGTTGTACAAAGTGGAGTACAGGTTTTTGGAAGTTCTTTCTGACCTTCTGTTCATTTCTTTTCTAGTATTTCACCCTTCTATATGAATTCTTATGAAAAAAGGCTAGATTGAGCATGAATAAAAAATTTCATTTCTTTCCTAATGTGAATCCTCTTATAAAGTGATTCATTAATGATGGATCTTCTAGTTTGGAACTGAGGACATATATACTAGCTTGCAGAGATGGCGTGTTGGCCACCAGAATTGGCGAAGAAATCATATGTGAGGCCTATTCTCCTTATAGATTCAAACGTCAATTAAAATGTCTACAACATAATATTGTATCCCCTCCCATGCATGTCAGATTAGAGAACCACCCAATGGTTTCCTGACAACTATGGTTGTTGACATCTATAGAGAAGACTGGGGAAGTTTTTAATTTACCTGTTGTGGATGCAGTAAGCAGATTAATCATCTGGTATGATGAAAACTGGGTTTCATCATACCCTGAAGGGGTATTAAATCATTTCATTCCCTGAGTGGGGATAAAGATATGTTGCAGGAAAGAACCATGTCGCTTGGAAGATAATTCTTCAACATCAGGGGCCAACAGGAATGAATCAGATAGTGGAGGTGATGATGCACCAAATCCACCAATGAGACCTTCCTTTATATATATATCTCCTACTAGAATAATAAGAGCCACTCCCTGAATCCCTTTTGCAGTTGTATCAAGGAGATATAGTCACCATCATTCTGATGAGCAGTGAGTTCCATTTTCCAATCCTTCATCTGTGACTATGGGTGCAGGGAAGAAACTCAAGTTCATGGTTGTAAGATCCACGTCACAACCATCAGACAACAATATATAGAAATTCAGTAGCATAACAACTATATATATAAATTCATAAAATGAGATATCAAGATAGAAATAGGTCTTTCATCATTTTTTAATCAAAATGGGTAGTAATAGGGTATTGTAATGGCATTCCATAGGATAATTAATTATAAATAGAAGATTTGAAATAATAAATAATCTTTAATAAAGAGGAGGAAGAAAAAAACTTTTACAAAATTCCAACATTTAAACTGGTGTATGCAAAGGTTCATAGCCTAGTTAAATGAGAGTGAAATGGGATCAAATAATTTATACATAAGGTTTAATGTAATTGGTGTAGGTAAGAATGTCTCCCAACACATTCAAAGGGAAATTACAAACGAATTTCATAAATGAAGTGCTTGAAAAAAAGAGGAGAGAGAGAATCCATTAAGAAATTTTAGCAAAGTAACAGGCTTAGGTAAGGGTCCAAATGAGGGGGATAAATGACCCCACATACAAATAAAATTTAATATACTATATTTTAATGATTAAAAATGAATATTAATACAAGTAATTCTTATTAAAATAACTAATCTCAAAGAAGTTTCTAGCATTCAAATTGAGGAGAGAAATCCTTTATGGAATTTCGTCATAGTAATGACTTAGTTAAAGGTCTAAATAAGGGAGGATAAATGATCCCTCATTGAAATAAAATCAAATTTATAGTAGGAAGAATATTATAAAATATTTAAAATATAATCAACTGAAATTAAAAATACTAATTGAAATCAATGTTCTTGAATTTAAAAGGTAAGAGGAAGGTGATGATCCCTTATGAAATTTTGTCATTGTAAAGGTTGTATATAAAGGATCATGGATGGATTTATGAGAGTGAAAGAAAGCTATAATTATTTATAAATCAAATATATAGTATGATAAGTATGTAAAATCATATCTCAACATATGTAAATTTAAATTAAAAGACATATTATAAAATGAGTGCTTGATAAATGAGGAGAGTGGAAGATCCCTTACTAAGATATATGACTCCAAATACTTGGGAGAGGATTCTTGGGAGCTTGGGGAAACCTTGGGAGGACTATAGGGAGTAAGGGTCATATTTTGGTTGATCATTAAAATTTTTTAGTCAAGTGAAATGGGAGTTTGGGTGATTTTATATATGAAAGGATGGGGATTTCATTATTATTTATGTTTTGGACACTACATAATAAAATATTAAAAACCAAAAATCATACCATGGTTGTCTACCATTGATTATGTAAAGGGAAATGTTCTACATTATTTTATAAGGTAAATGGATGAAAATATTAAATTATTTATCTTTTTATTGTTGGATCGGTTTATTCCAAATATGTACAAGAGGGTGGTGAATTGTGTCTTTTATAAATTCATTGATAATCGTGATGATTTCCAAATCTATTCTTTAACATTATTAGAAAGATTTTTGTAGAGACCCAAAGCTTGAAATACATGGACATTACATTACTTTTGTGGATTACTTAATATATAACAAAAACAAACACCAATGGACTGTAATAGTTTAGTGTCTTTGGAAACATGGAACATAATCTTCTAATCTTGGTGAAAGATCTTCAACATCTGCCATAAAGATTATACCCGTTTTGTTCTTACCTAAAAACTTTCTTTATATCCTGTGGAAAAGAAAAAATATAAATGGTGAGCACAAATTCTCAGAAAGGGTAATAATGGAAAAAATATATATATCAAACCATATACATTTGAACTTCAATACATTAACATGATGTTTAAACATCAAAATCCTGAGTTGTGAAATAAATCTTGGCAGTACATAACACATAGATCATAAAGGAACATCATTCATGATAAAATAACATGGTAATAAAAAACATAATTTTGGGAAAACATTAAGCACATGATATGGTTTCCATAGTAGCGAAGGCATTGCTTCCATGACCATCTTAGTGGACAAAGTCCCTTTCTAAATCGAGCTCAGTACTCGTTCCAGTCCTGTATCACTGAACCGGATTAACATACCATTTCATCCATGTCTATATCATGAGATATAAATCTTTACCCAATGAATTGGAGGGAGAAATTGGTCCCACCCATCTCATAATGAAATCATTATTTCTTGTGCCACAAAATAAACTTAAAATATTCATCATAAACCAAAGAATAAAATGAGTTTCATAAACATCATCCCATCATAACATAATCCATATAAAACAAATGAATATCATTTCATCATAAGAAAAGTGAAATCAATTAAATCATAGAGACATTATACTTGAAACATACACATACGAAAAAATGTCATCTTAGATGGAGAATGGTTATGATAAAACACTTGATATGAATTCTTGAGGAAAATATCCTTTCTTCTTGAAAATCGTTTTCTTTTCACAAAATGCCATGCAATTTTAAAAGAAAAGGATTTTTGTTGAAAAATAATAATGAAATCTTGTAGAGTAATCTTCATGAAAATAAGGCTTTATGAAACCATAATAATCCATTCATGTCGTATAAGTTAAAAAAACACTATCCTCACACTTTTGTCGGAAAAGTCAAAAAGTACCTCGTATGGTAAAAAAATAAATTCCATACATATTTAGTAAAAGTAAAAAATGGGTAAAAAGGACTTTAAACATACATGAAACCATTTTTATAAAATAGAGATATGAATGATAAATATAACCCCAGTAAATACTTATGAGTAAAAAATCATGGATAAAACGAGATTGGAATAATTATCCCTTACCTTAGGTCTGATATGCTTTGTACATATCCGAACCTCCTGTATAATGATTTAAATAATGACATTGACTTATTTCTGAATCATATTCATTGTTATTATATCATATATGGTTCACTTATGACTTTATATGACCCATTCTTTTGTAATTCCCCTGTTAAAGCAGCGTTTTGGGTAAAATCGTTTTATTTATCGTACGTGTTTGGACTTGTTTTTATTGACATTATTATTAATTATATCTATATTTTCATACTTCCAGAATGTAAAAAATGTTTTATCTATCATATATATATTCATTATATATATATATATAACAGATATATAAATGAAATGAAATACACCGTTCATGGAGACGCTAGGCCGTACGTACGCATGAACGTTGTTTTCGTTTCCTTCTTGAATTAAATGGAATTAAAAAAATGCAACATATATGTACATAAATATAGTTTCATTATTATTTAATATCTTTCATTATTATTTATTATATATACTTTATAATCATACTTCAATGGTTAATCATGGAAAATGAATCTCAACCCGTTCTTGGAGACGGTAGTCTGTACGTACGCACAAGCGATGTTATCATTCCCATGATCATGGAATTTTATTGAAGTGTATGTATAATATTTCAGAATAAATATCACTTTACAATAATAATATATAGATATATATTTACACTATTATATCGATCCATGTAAGGTGATGGTGGAAAACAGATTACACCACGACGTGGAGGTCGTATTCTGTACATACGCATGCGTGGTGATTTCGTTTCCGTAGGAAGGATAGAAGATGAAAGTGGGTTATTTCATATTTATAAAAACATATCAGTATATGAGTGATACTGATGTTATTAATGTATGACGAAACAAATAAAGAAGAAGATGTTGAAGAAGAATGAAACTTGAAAGAATTGGTAGAATAGATTACCTCTTCTTCGACGCACCTCTTTTAAGATTCCTTTTAAGGCACTAGTGTTGGTCTTATGAGGAGACCAGAACCTCTATAATTTTTATAGGGAAGTTTATAAGGGAAATGGGCAGGGATTTGCCGAGCTTCATGGGTTAAAAGGGTGTGAAGTGAAGAGAGAAGGGGTACCCTTTTTATAAGGGAGGAGAGGGGCACAATTGGAATCCTCACAAAAAATTATTTAATATAAATTCAAACCCCACATAAAAAATTACAAAGTGACTCAAATTTGGATATTAGATAATATAGGGTTGTAATCTAATCAACCAATTAAATTTATACATGTTTTGATTTTATTTTAAACCTTATCATTTTGATTTATCCTTATTTAAATTATTTAATTTTATTTGTGGTAATATGATTATAATTTTTAAATTGTTATAAATAATTACTTATGTGTTGTGAATTGTCCATAATTGGATAATTTATGACATTTTAGACCATATAAATTTCAATATATAATTTTTAAATGTTTTTTGATTTTTAAACTCTTTAATAATATGTTATTTTTATAAAAATAACAATAGTGTCAATTTTGACACTATTAATTTATTTTAAAACCATTTATTTGGTATATCTCTTAATAAAATAATAAGTACATCATTTTTGTATAATTATATAATATACTTATTTGTTGCATAAAAATTAAAAATGAACTCCTATGATGAAGATAAATATCATAGATTTCATAATAATACTTTCACTATAATTTATCATCATAAAATCACAACCTTTCAATTGTTATATTAATTAAATTATGAAGGTGACAACATTGGAATCATTTATAATAAAATATAATAAGTGTCATAATCACCTTTATAAAGATCCAAATGGTCAAAAATTCTGCCAGTGCATGATTAGGGTTTATATATACACTACCAATAAGTTTTTTTCATATTTTTGGGCCTTTTTATATGCATTACTATTTCAATAAAAACTATATTATTGATTTTTCACTAAATAAATAATTTATGCATCAATAATGTATAAGATAATAAGGTAATTAAATAACACTTAAAAATTACAAATAAATTATCATAACAAAGAAAAACATTTTAGCTTTCAAATGAGTATTTATAACCGAATTTACATTCCATATAACCTTATATTAAAAATACTTTAATTATTAAAGTTTGAGTGAGACATATATCACCATCCATTAAATAAAATAAACTAAATGTCATAATAAAATACAAGTGTGTTCCATTAGACTCAATTTCAACCCAAGTATGATTTAGGGAAAAATAAAATCATCCAATTATATTAATACACATGTTAAGGTAATTTTATAATATTATATTTACCCTAAATTACCTGATTTACCTTTAACTATGGTAAATAAAATTTACCGTAGTTACTATTCATAATACCTAAAAATAAAAAGTAGCTTATTAACATAATTTGAACCTACTGATTCAAAATATGGAATCCATTTTTCCAAATTCAAATCACAGAAGTTGAAGAAATTAATTTAAAATTAATCCTGCTGTTAATAAAATGAGTTTTAAAAGTTAAAAAATTGCCAAACGTTGAAATGATTTTACCTATGAATTCAATGTAAAATCAATGATAATGGCATACATTATATTAAATTGGAAAAATATATTCTATTTATACATTAAAACCATTCAATATTATAATTTAACCATATAAATATTTATGATGAGAAAGGTTGTTTTTAATTAAAATATAGCATGTTTTTACTATTCATTAAAATATGAAAGTTATCAGAAAAATATGAAGATTTTATCCAAATTAAATTTGTATATCCTGATCACAAATAAGAATTTTATTTATTCAAATTGAACTTATAAAAATGTCAAAAACATGATTTAAAGTGGGTGTGCAATGAAAAGGCGGCAAAACTGCATTTTTTTAAAAATACTTATTTTACCCGAAAATTTTATTTTGATCACATAACATGTTTTAGAAAATGTGTAAGATTAATAATAATGTTATAAAATTTGAAATTTAGTTAATACTATTCATAACATCATGTCCATAATTATATTATAACAATATATCGTTGTTTAGTGAAGCTCGGTATTGCGTACTACATACGCTATCGGGGAAGGTCGCCATTACGTGTAATGCAAGCCACGTCAGGGATGCGTGTAGTGAAAGACTCCTTTGTTGTTTCTTATAATAGAATCCAACCATATTTCATTTATTCATTGAATATATATATATATATATACACTCAATGTTGTGTAGAATAACTACTATCAAACGAACTTGAAATTGTGTGTAACAGAATCCAAGAATAGTATTGCGTATACTGCAAGCTAATATGGTGTTGTGAATAGTGCAAGATAATAATAGTGTAGCGTACAGTAGAAGATATCAAACAAATTAAAGAGAATACTTCTCATAAAATCTTAGTGTGTTACATTCTACCCCCCTTAAAATGAATTTTTCCCTCGAAATTCGTCATGGTTATAAATGGTTTACTACATGTAAGTTTCTTTAATAGAAACCCACATCAAAAAAATGAATACAAAAAATTATCTTTAAAAACTAATGTATGAAACATAACGGTTACCCAAATTAACTAGTCACTGGGTTTCCACATAGGAGAACATAGGTGAAAATATGGATATGGAAGAGAAATCTAACCATCAAGTTCTGATGAAGAATGGTAGAGAACATGGCTATGAAAAAGACAAAAATCACAAAGCCATAAATTTGTAATGATCTAAGGTACCATCTGATTCATCGGATATGAGGGCCCTAGGACAACATTTTTTGTTTTCACGATTATTTCCTAAATGTAGAATAATTTTATAATTAAATTAAATACTTACTTGATTTTGGTACAATCTTACCGTTGCTCGTGCCTCGAACAAGTTCCACTTCATCTCTTAAAAAATAAAGTTGAATTTGTCATTCGTGAAGATTTATAAGATCATGTGATAGAACAGTGGGTCATTCTATCTATCTCAAATAAAAGGTTAGAAAAATATATTAAATATACATAAGTTCATATATAGTGAGATTAATCATATATGGTTCCTAAAATGGATGTATACTTTTTATATCATACCACATAATAAATTGAAAGTCATTTATACTAACCAGGGACTTCCTTTAGGATAGTGGTATGTGATAAAGGCATGTCGCACTTCAGTTGTGGGTACGATTCCCGCAACCTTCTCCAATGTGACGGGTTTTCGCCCGTCCTACAATATATCTTTTTTCTAAAACTACACTATTATATCTTTAATGAAATAATATCGAAAAAAAGTTCTTGCCATAAACAATACTATCGGATGTCCAACATAATCCATTCCAATCTTTAGACTTATCCAAAATACATATGTCCAATCTCATAGTATCAAGAAAATTATTACTAGAAATGTCATCTACTGAGCATGTGAATACCATCATTAATCATACAATATATATTGTTGGTCACATTCCAAACATGTGAATACCTTAATCACGAATTCTCATGAAAAATGAATACCCATTACACTATTGTGAAAACATGAATGCTGCTAAAAGTTAACTCTTTCCACATACCAAAATCCCAAAATTTCTATATTCTCAAACCATGATATCAAATTGTCCTTATATGAGTCATGAGCTTGTGAATTGTATCAAATATTTCATTTTCTCTTTATTATGCATATCATCTGCTTTCCAAAAATATTTCAATCACTTTTCATGGTTACCGATGCCATATTCTTATGGAAAATCACAATGGACCAATACATATATATTCCAATATACCATAAAAGTACCTTAACAACAATCTTCTTGAATACCAATACAAAAACACTTCAATCCATAATCTTTAATAATTTTCATGGAATAAGTGTTTCCTTGATTTATAAGTAACTTCTTAGGTCAGGGCATTGAGTTGGGTAGTGCCCATGTTTTCCGCAGATAAGACAATGGACTCCCTAACAGTCTGTCACTCTATGACCCTTTTCTCCACATAAAGAACATATTCCCCTCCATTTGAGGTATTCATCAAGGTTCTTCTTCACTTATTTAGAAATCTCAATATTCTTTTTTCTATTCTCCTCACCATGCGAACAAGCATAAAATTCCATCTTCCACTTATTTGATGACTTAGGAATACAAATAAAGTTCACCTTGTTAATCATATATCGAGATGACTGATTTGGCATAATCATGATATCCTTCCCTCCAGGCGTTACATAATTTCATTGATCATAGTCACCAATTTGTCAATTAGAATCAATGTTAATTGAATTCCTTCTCGTTCCCTCCATTGACTAAGACCAGAAACCATAGTGTAAGAAACAGTTAAAATAATGAGGAACCACATAATCATAAAAAGTCACTTATGGGATGTCTATCTTATCAAAACATATTTAATCCATGACACCTTAGGTTCACCCTTGGTTATTCATGATCATAAACATAATTCTAGGACTCTAACCTATACATATACTTAACCTTAGGGATATCCCTATACATACCTTAGAAATATCTCTAGGGATTTCACTAAAGATTCTGCATCCTAGTTTCCAAAGGATAACGAAACCTGTCCTCTGATACCGACTGTAGAGACCTGAATCTTGACATACATGGACATTACATTACTTTTGAGGATTACTGAATACATAACAAAAACAGACACCAAAGGACCGTAATAGTTTAGTGTCTTTTGAAACGTCGAACATAATCTTCTAATCATAGTGAAAGATCTTCAACATCTCCCATAAAGATATTTCACTTTTTTTCTTACCTAAAACCTTTCTTTATATCCTGGGGAAAAGAAAACATATAAAGGGTGAGCTCAAATTCTCAATAAGGGTATGTATGGAAAAAAATAAAACAAACCATATACATTTGAACTTTAAAACATTAACATAAAGTTTATACAACAAAATCTTGAGTTATGAAAGAAATATTGGTAATATGTAAGGCATAGATCATAAAAGAACATCAATCATGATAAAATAACATGGGAATAAAACATTTAATTGTGGAAAAACATTAAGCCCATGATATAATTTCCATAGTAGCCAAGGCATGGTTGTCATGACCTTCTTAGTGGACAAAGTCTCTTTCTGAATCGAGTTCACTCCTCGTTCTAGTCCTGTATCACTGAACCGGATTAACATACCATTTCAGCCATGTCTATCTCATGAGATATAAATAGTTACCCAATGCATTTGAGGGAGATATTGTAACAGCCCGAGATTTTATGAAAAATATTCTTTTTTATTTCACTAATGTCTTGTGTTGTACGCTACACCAAAAGGAGCTTGCACAACACGCATCCTTGACTTGCTTTGCATTACACGCAATCGCAACCTTCCTCGATAGCGTGTGTGGTACGTAATACTGAGTTTCATGAAACAATGATATGCTATTAAAATATTATTAAAACTAGCCATTATGAATAGTAATAACCACTTTTTAAAATTCTGTAAATCTTATTTTTCAAAATGAACTTCATTTTTGGATTCGGAGTATCGAATTTAGCCTAAGGTGAAATTTTGGTACTTTTCGGATAACTTTCACATTCTAATGAATAGTGAAAATTACTAAATTATAATTAAAAACAACTTTTTTAATCGAAATAATTAATAGTGATAAATTATTAATTTGAGTGGTTTTAAAGTATATTTAGAATATATTTTTACAATTTAATACAATGTTGGTCATTGGTTGTAATTTCACATTTAAACCAGACATAATCAAGTGTCAATCTTTTGATATATATTGTTCCCTAAAAACACGCTATTTATTTTAACAGCGGGATTTAATTATAAAATTAATTAATACAACGTCTATGTTATGAATTTGGTAAAATAGATTTCATTTTTGAATTCGGAATATGAAATATAGCTTAGGATGAAATTTTGGCATTGTTCTGAGAAACATCAATTTTTGATGAATAGTGAAACTACTAAGTGGTAGGTTAAAAAAATGAATTTTGCATAAAACTTAATTTTACCGCTTCTGTGAATAGAATTTTGAAAATCCGACAGACACGGTTAATATCAAGGACTAAAATTTGGTTCAATGAGATGAAAATAATTTTTGGTGAATAGTAACTTTTTACTTTTTTTTACCGCGGTTAATAGTAAATAGGGTAACTAATGGTAAATATGATATTACTATTACCCTAACACATGTCCTAATTCTATTGGACAAGTGTAATTCGACCAAAAACAAACTTAGGAATAAAATATGACCATTTAGGCCCACTTGGATTAGATTAGGACATTTATTATTAATTTATTTAAAGAAAGATTAAAATAGTTAAAATCAAAGTTTAAT
This sequence comes from Viscum album, assembly GCA_963277665.1. Taxonomy (NCBI): domain Eukaryota; kingdom Viridiplantae; phylum Streptophyta; class Magnoliopsida; order Santalales; family Viscaceae; genus Viscum; species Viscum album. Next base: position 394,139,818 of record OY728126.1, read on the forward strand.
AAGTAAATAATTTTTAATATGGGGTTATACATAAGATAAATTTGATTGTAAATATTCATTAGAAAGCTAAAAAGATTTACTACATGATGGTATTTTATTTGTAATTTTTAGACATCAAATAATGTTATTTATTTATGACACAACGATGATGCAGTAATTATCTTATTAATAAATTATTGACATAATTGATGTTATAAACACCAAAATAAATGTAATTTGAGATTTTTTATGAATTCCACTAATTTTCTAGGTTACTATGATATATTAATGTCGATTTAATCAACTTGGTTCGAACATTTAATTCTGTTATGACTTTCAAAAAAATCATATATCAAATAGTGTCAAAATTGACACAAAATAGTTTTTAAATCAAATATTATATTATTAATTGTTATTTTATTCCTAAAAATCTAAGGTTCGGCCAAATGACTTAGTTAAGGATATATATATTAATAATAAATAATTTGGGGTTAGTTTGGCATGTTATAGTAAGTGTATTAACCATATAGTGAAAGAACACAAAAAGACACGGTAAAAGTTAAATTATTTAACTTGGAGTTAAATCTAATTGATAAAGTTAAAATAATATCCTAAACTTGTCTAAATTCTATTGGTTGATAGGATTTCGACCCATCCCCACTTTAGATTCGAAATAAGACCCTTTGGAACCATTATAAACCGATTTTGACTTTAATATAAAATAATATTTTGAGATATTCCTAAGGTGCCCCTCTCCTCCCCTATAAAAGGACACCTCCTCCCCCTCCTCCTCACACCAATTTGAGCACTCAAGCTCGGCCAACCCCTGCCAAAATCTCTTCTCCACTTCCCTAGCAACATCCTAGAGGTTCTGGTCTTCCTCAAAGACCAATTCTACTGCCCTAAGAGGAGGTCTCAAAGAGGCGCTTCAAAGAAGAGGAGGTTCGGACACATACAAAGCAAATTGGACCTAAGGTAAGGGAAATATGACAATCTCATTTTTATCCGAGTTTGTTTATTCTTAAGTATTTACTGGGGTGTATTTTATCATCCACATCCATGTTTCCTCAATATGTTATATTATTTCCATCCACCTACAATTTTTTTAAATCCAATTTTACCCTTCAGTGAGTTTTTAGTAAAGGATATGAAAGGAATCTTTTGTCGTTTTTCGTACGAGGTACTTTTTGACTTTTCCGACAAAAGTACGAAGAATGTTTTTTTTAACTTATACGGCATGAATGGATTTTTAAAACATTATTCCAAAGAAGCTTCCTTTACAAGTTTTTCAAGTTTATTTTTAATCAACTTCTTTTAGTTTATAATTGTATGACATGTTAAGAAAAGAAAAGTGTTTTTGAAGAAGAAAGGATATTTTCCTCAAGAATGAAGTTCAAGTATTTTATCAAAATTATTTTCCATCTAAGATAATAAAAGGGTTCTGTTTTTATCCCTATTATTACATGGATTTGATTATGTTTTGATGGAAACATTTTTATGAATTCCTTTATCTTATATGAATTGTTTTATGATGTCATGTTGTTTAAGAATCCCATTTTTATTACATGGGTTATGCGATGATGTATGATTTATGATTATGTGGCACACATAAGAAAGGATTCATTATAAGATGGGTGGGACCTATATCTCCCTCCAATGCATTGGGTAAAGATTTTATATCTCATGAGATAGACATGGCTGAAATGGTAGGTTATACCGGTTCAGTGAAACAGGACTGAAACGAGGGTTACTCGATTCAGAAAGGGACTTTGTCCACTAAGATAGTCTTGGCATTGTGTCTTGACTAACAAGAAATGATTCTCTATGATTATGTGTGTATGCCACAAAGTTTCATGTTTTAAGTTATGATTATTGGGATTACATTTCACTTCTATGATTTATCCCATGTTATGATATTATGAGTTTTTTTGCCGGTTAAGATTTCCAAAAGCTATGTTCTTATATATATGATGTGATTGATATTTCTTTTGTTTACCCTTACTGAGCATTTGAGCTCACCCTTTTATGTTTTCTTTTCCCCAGGATATAAAGAAAGGTTTTAGGTAAAAAAAAAGGGATGACCTTTATGGGAGATATTGAAGAACTTTCACCACGATTAGAAGATTACGTTCCGAGTTTCCAAAGACACTAAACTATTATGATCCTTTAGTGTGTGTTTTTGTTATGTACTAAGTATTCCGCAAATGTAATGTAATGTCCATGTACGTCAAGATACGGGTCTCTACAGTTGGTATCAGAGGAAAGGTTTAGTCAACCTTTGGAAACTAGGATGCGAAAACGTTAGTGAGATTCCTAGAGATATTTCTAAGGTATGTCTAGGGATGTCCCTAAGGATAAGTATACGTATAGGATATATTCCTAGAACTATGGTAATGATATTAGATTAAACCTAAAAAGTTAGGTATTGAGGATACTTTCCCTTTACTATGTTGTTTCTCTAGCATGATTTTTGACTCTCACACTATTCTTTTTGGGTTTTAGAAAACGGCTGGAATCAAGATGATTCACGATAATGGAGGATATGATGGACAATGGAATGATATTCTTCATAATGAAATGGGATTTGGAAGTCCAAACATCATTATTATGCCGAATCAGCAATCTCATAATATGATCAATAAAGTAAAATTTGGTATGTTTCATGACTCGGCTAATAAGAGAAAGATGGAGTTTCATGATGATCATAGAGGAAAGAAAGTTCAATTCCCCCTATGTAAATCATGTGGGAAGAGGCATCAAGGAGAATGTTTCAAAGGAACTGGAAGATGCTTTGGGTGTGGAAAATAAGGACACAAAGCAAGTAAGTGCAAAGGAAAAGGTTCAGTTAACACCATGGATGAGGATAATGGTATTGCTACGACATCAACAATGGTTAAATGTTTTAAATGTGGAATGTACGGGCATTATGCAAACCAATGCCCTAAGGGAAAGTCTCATGAAGAGAATCAGTATGGTCGTATGGGAAGTATTTATGTTGATGATGATGAAGAAACTACAAATGATATGTGAGATGAAAGAAATGTTGAAGCTCGGTCAATGGTCTAAGAATGTAGTGGAATGATTACATGTTTATCATGTGTAATGTTGTATAAGTTATCTCATGGAATAAGGATACATCTAAGTATTGTTACACTGTTGTCTTTCCTTATGTTTTGAAAGTGTATGATGAATGGTACCAGTAACCATGAAAGGTTATTCAGATACTTTTGGAAATTAGATGATAAGTGCATAATGAAAGGATAAGAAGATAATGAGATGTTTGACTGTATTCATGAGCTCATGATTGATATAAGGACTAAGTGATATCATGGTTTTAGTATATAGAATTTTGAGGATTTTGGTATGTGGAAAGTGTTAACTTTTAACTGCACTCATGTTTTCACTAAGGTATTCAAGAGAATACGCGATTAAGGACTTTGAATGTTTGGAATGTGACCAACAAGACATATCTTATGATATGTGGGGATCAACGACAGTGTTAAATCTCTGGTAATCGTTTTCACTATGTTATGAGAATGGACTGCAGTATTATGGATAAGCCTAAAGATTGGAATGGATTATGTTGGACATAAGTTAGTATTGTTTAAGGATAGAAGTTTTTTTTTGATATTATTGATGGGATGTTATAGTAATATAGTTTTATAAAAAGGACAACCTGCAGGACGGGCGACAGCCCATCGCTTCGGACAAGGCTGTAGGAATCGAACCCACAACCGAAGTGCGACTGGCCTTTATCGCCTACCACTGGCCTACAGGAAGTCCCTGTTTAGTAGAAACTAGTTTTATTATATTAAGCAGTATGATATATGAAGTATAAGTCCATTTTAGGAACCATATATGATTAATCTCACTATAGATCGATTTATGCATATAATTTTTGCTAACCTTTTGTTTGAGACAGATGGAATGACCCGTCATTCTATCACATGATCTGCTAACACTTCACGAATAACAAATTCAACTTCATTTATTTAAGAGATGAAGTGTAAATTGTTCAAGGCACGAACAAAAGTGAGATTGTACCAAAATAAAGTATTTATTCTAATTCAAATTTTCAACTTTAGGGGAAATGATCTTGAAAACCAAAAATGTTGTCCTAGTTCTCTTATACCTGATGAATCAGATGGTACCTTAGATCGTCACAAATTTATGGATTTGTGATTAGTGGCTTTTCCATAGCCATGTTCTCTACCACTCTCCATCAGAACATGATGGTTAGATTTCTCTTCCATATCCATATTTTCACCTATGTGGAAACCTAGTGATTAGTTTATTTGGGTAATCGTTACATTTCATACTTTAGTTATTAAAGCCAAGTTTTGGTATTCCCTTTTTACGATGTGGGTTTCTATTAAAGAAACTTTCGAATAGTAAACCATTTATAACCCCGACGAATTTCGAGGGCGAAATTCATTTTAAGGGGGGTAGAATGTAACAGCCCGAGATTTTATGAAAAATATTCTTTTTTATTTCACTAATGTCTTGTGTTGTACGCTACACCAAAAGGAGCTTGCACAACACGCATCCTTGACTTGCCTTGCATTACACGCAATCGCAACCTTCCTCGATAGCGTGTGTGGTACGTAATACTGAGTTTCATGAAACAATGATATGCTATTAAAATATTATTAAAACTAGCCGTTATGAATAGTAATAACCACTTTTTAAAATTCTGTAAATCTTATTTTTCAAAATGAACTTCATTCTTGGATTCGGAGTATCGAATTTAGCCTAAGGTGAAATTTTGGTACTTTTCGGATAACTTTCACATTCTAATGAATAGTGAAAATTACTAAATTATAATTAAAAACAACTTTTTTAATCGAAATAATTAATAGTGATAAATTATTAATTTGAGTGGTTTTAAAGTATATTTAGAATATATTTTTACAATTTAATACAATGTTGGTCATTGGTTGTAATTTCACATTTAAACCAGACATAATCAAGTGTCAATCTTTTGATATATATTGTTCCCTAAAAACACGCTATTTATTTTAACAGCGGGATTTAATTATAAAATTAATTAATACAACTTCTATGTTATGAATATGGTAAAATAGATTTCATTTTTGAATTCGGAATATGAAATATAGCTTAGGATGAAATTTTGGCATTGTTCTGAGAAACATCAATTTTTGATGAATAGTGAAACTACTAAGTGGTAGGTTAAAAAAATGAATTTTGCATAAAAATTAATTTTACCGCTTCTGTGAATAGAATTTTGAAAATCCGACAGACACGGTTAATATCAAGGACTAAAATGTGGTTCAATGAGATGAAAATAATTTTTGGTGAATAGTAACTTTTTACTTTTTTTTACCGCGGTTAATAGTAAATAGGGCAACTAAGGGTAAATATGATATTACTATTACCCTAACACATGTCCTAATTCTATTGGACAAGTGTAATTCGACCAAAAACAAACTTAGGAATAAAATATGACCATTTAGGCCCACTTGAATTAGATTAGGACATTTATTATTAATTTATTTAAAGAAAGATTAAAATAGTTAAAATCAAAGTTTAATAAGTAAATCATTTTTAATATGGGGTTATACATAAGATAAATTCGATTGTAAATATTCATTAGAAAGCTAAAAAGATTTACTACATTATGGTATTTTATTTGTAATTTTTAGACATCAAATAATGTTATTTATTTATGACACAACGATGATGCAGTAATTATCTTATTAATAAATTATTGACATAATTGATGTTATAAACACCAAAATAAATGTAATTTGAGATTTTTTATGAATTCCACTAATTTTCTAGGTTACTATGATATATTAATGTTGATTTAATCAACTTGGTTCGAACATTTAATTCTGTTATGACTTTCAAAAAAATCATATATCAAATAGTGTCAAAATTGACACAAAATAGTTTTTAAATCAAATATTATATTATTAATTGTTATTTTATTCCTAAATATCTAAGGTTCGTCCAAATGACTTATATAAGGATATATATATTAATAATAAATAATTTGGGGTTAGTTTGGCATGTTATAGTAAGTGTATTAACCATATAGTGAAAGAAAACAAAAAGACACGGTAAAAGTTAAATTATTTAACTTGGAGTTAAATCTAATTGATAAAGTTAAAATAATATCCTAAACTTGTCTAAATTCTATTGGTTGATAGGATTTCGACCCATCCCCACTTTAGATTCGAAATAAGACCCTTTGGAACCATTATAAACCGATTTTGACTTTAATATAAAATAATATTTTGAGATATTCCTAAGGTGCCCCTCTCCTCCCCTATAAAAGGACACCTCCTCCCCCTCCTCCTCACACCAATTTGAGCACTCAAGCTCGGCCAACCCCTGCCAAAATCTCTTCTCCACTTCCCTAGCAACATCCTAGAGGTTCTGGTCTTCCTCTAAGACCAATTCTAGTGCCTTAAGAGGGGGTCTCAAAGAGGCGCTTCAAAGAAGAGGAGGTTCGGACACATACAAAGCAAATTGGACCTAAGGTAAGGGAAATATGACAATCTCATTTTTATCCGAGTTTGTTTATTCATAAGTATTTACTGGGGTGTATTTTATCATCCACATCCATGTTTCCTCAATATGTTTTATTATTTCCATCCACCTACAATTTTTTTAAATCCAATTTTACCCTTCAGTGAGTTTTTAGTAAAGGATATGAAAGGAATCTTTTGTCGTTTTTCGTACAAGGTACTTTTTGACTTTTCCGACAAAAGTACGAAGAATGTTTTTTTTTAACTTATACGGCATGAATGGATTTTTAAAACATTATTCCAAAGAAGCTTCCTTTACAAGTTTTTAAAGTTTATTTTTAATCAACTTCTTTTAGTTTATAATTGTATGACATGTTAAGAAAAGAAAAGTGTTTTTGAAGAAGAAAGGATATTTTCCTCAAGAATGAAGTTCAAGTATTTTATCAAAATTATTTTCCATCTAAGATAATAAAAGGGTTCTGTTTTTATCCCTATTATTACATGGATTTGATTATGTTTTGATGGAAACATTTTTATGAATTCTTTTATCTTATATGAATTGTTTTATGATGTCATGTTGTTTAAGAATCCCATTTTTATTACATGGGTTATGCGATGATGTATGATTTATGATTATGTGGCACACATAAGAAAGGATTCATTATAAGATGGGTGGGACCTATATCTCCCTCCAATGCATTGGGTAAAGATTTTATATCTCATGAGATAGACATGGCTGAAATGGTAGGTTATACCGGTTCAGTGAAACAGGACTGAAACGAGGGTTACTCGATTCAGAAAGGGACTTTGTCCACTAAGATAGTCTTGGCATTGAGTCTTGACTAACAAGAAATGATTTTCTATGATTATGTGTGTATGCCACAAAGTTTCATGTTTTAAGTTATGATTATTGGGATTACATTTCACTTCTATGATTTATCCCATGTTATGATATTATGAGTTTTTTTGCAGGTTAAGATTTCCAAAAGCTATGTTCTTATATATATGATGTGATTGATATTTCTTTTGTTTACCCTTACTGAGAATTTGAGCTCACCCTTTTATGTTTTCTTTTCCCCAGGATATAAAGAAAGGTTTTAGGTAAAAAAAAAGGGATGACCTTTATGGGAGATATTGAAGAACTTTCACCACGATTAGAAGATTACGTTCCGAGTTTCCAAAGACACTAAACTATTACGATCCTTTAGTGTGTGTTTTTGTTATGTACTAAGTATTCTGCAAATGTAATGTAATGTCCATGTACGTCAAGATACGGGTCTCTACAGATATAGGTCCCACCCATCTCATAATGAAATCATTCATTCTTGTGCCACAAAATAAACTTAATACATTCATCCTAACCCAAAAAATTAAATGGTTTTCATAAACATCATCCAATCATAACATAATCTATATAAAACAAATGGATATCATTTCATCATAAGAAAAGTGAAACCATGTAAAACATATAGACATTATACTTGAAATATACACAAATGAAATAATGTCATCTTAGATGGAAAATGGTTTTGATAAAACAGTTGAAAAGAATTCTTGAGGAAAATATCCTTTATTATTCAAAATAATTTTCTTTTTCACAAAATGCCATGAAATTTTAAAAGAAAAGGATTTTTTTAAAAATAATCATGAAATATTGTAGAGTAAAGTTCAGGAAAACAATGCGTTATGAAACCATAATAATCCATTCACGCTGTATAAGTTAAAAAAACATTCTCCTCGCACTTTTGTCGGAAAAGTCAAAAAGTGCCTCGTATGGTAAAAAAAGATTCCTTACATATGTAGTAATGATAAAAATGGGTAAAAACGACTTTAAACATACATGTAACCATTTTTAGAAAATAGAGACATGGATGATAAATATAGCCCCAGTAAATACTTATGAATATAAAATATTGGATAAAACTTGATTGGAATAATTATCCCTTACCATAGATCTGATATGCTTCCTACGTATCCGAACCTCCTGTATAATGATTTAAATAATTACATTGACTTATTGAAGAATCATATTCATGGTTATTATATCATATATGGTTCACTTATGACTTTATATTACCCGTTCTTTTGTAAGTTCCCTGTTAAAGCAGCGTTTTGGGTAAAATCGTTTTATTTATCGTACGTGTTTGGACTTGTTTTTCTAGATTTATTATTAATTATATCATGATTTACATACTTCCATAATTTAAATAATTATTTATATATCATATATATATTCAGAATATATATATATAACCGATATATAAATGAAATGAAATACACCGTTCAAGGATACGATAGGCCGTACGTATGCATGAACGATGTTTTCATTTCCTTATTGAATTAAATGGAATTAAATAAATGAAACATATATGTACATAAATCCAATGTCATTATTAGGTAATATATTTTATTATTATTTATTATATATACTTTACCATCATACTTGAATGGTTAATCATGTAAAATGAATCTAATCGCGTTCGTGGAGATGGTAGTCTGTACGTACGTACGAGCGATGATATCATTCCCATGATCATGGAATTGTATTGAAGTGTATCTATAATATTTACAAATAAATATCACGTTACAATAATCATATATAGTTATTTATTTACACCATTATACCCATCCAAGTAAGGTGGTGGCAGAAAACAGATTACACCACGACGTGGAGACGATTTTCAGTATGTATGCACGCGCGGTGATTTCGTTTCCATTGAATGGATAGATGATGAAATTGGGTTGTTTCATATTTATAAAAACATATCAGTATATGATCAATACTGATCTTATTAATTTATGATGAAACAAATAAAGAAGCAGAAGGTGAAGATGAAATAAACTTGAAAGGCTTCGTAGAAGAGATTAACTCTTCTTCGACGCACCTCTTTTAAACTTCCTATCAAGGCACTAGAGTTGGTCTATCAAGAAGACCAGAACCTCTATAATGTTTCTAGGGAAGTTTAGAATGGATATGGTCGGGGTTTGATCAATCTTCAAGTGTCAAAAGGGTCTGAAGAGAAGAGGTAAGGGGTTCCCTTTTGCTAAGGGAGGAGAGGGGCACCTTTGGAATCCTCAAAAATATTAATATAATATAAATTCAAACCGCACATAAAAACATCCAAAGTGACTAGAATTTGGATATTCGATAAGATAGGGTTATAATATCATCAACCAATTAAATTTATACATGTTTTGATTTTATTTTAAAGCTTATCTTTTTTATTTATCTTTATTTAAACTATTTAATTTTATTTATGGTAATAATATTATAATTTTGAAATTGTTATAAATAATTACTTATGTTTTGTGAATTTTACATAATTGGATAATTTATGACATTTTAGACCATATATATTTCAATTAATAATTTGTCAATTTATTTGTGATTTTTATACTATTTAATAATATGTTATTTTTATAAAATAACAATACTGTCAATTTTGACACTATTCAGTTATTTTAATTTAAATAAAATCCAAACAGATGATATATTCTAAAAAAATATTTAATAGATTCCTAACATGTCATATGTTTCATGAAAATTCGTGGAGAACATTAAATAGTTCATATAATATTTCTTTTAATATTTTTAAAACCATTAATTTGGTATATCTTCTAATAAAATAATTAGTAAATCATTTTTGTATAATTATTTAATATATTTATTTGTTGCATAAAAATTAAAAATAAAATCCTATGATGAACATAAATCTCATTGTTTTCATAATAATACTTTTACTCGAATTTATCAGCTTAAAATCACATCATGTAAATTGTTATATTTATTAAATTATGAAGGTGACAACTTTGGAATCATTTATAATAAAATAATATTAGTGTCATAATCGCCTTTATAAAGAACCAAATGGAAAACAATTCGGCCAGTGAATGTTTAGGGTTTATATATACACTACCAATAAGTTTTTTTCAGATTTTTGGGTCCTTTGATATGCATACTATTTCAATAAAAACAATATTATTGATTTTTTACTCAATAAATAATTTATGCATCATTAATGTATAAGATAATATGGTAATTAAATAACACTTAAAAATTACAAATAAATTAGTATGATAAAGAAAAACATCTTATCTTTCAAATTAGTATTTATATCCGAATTTATATTCTATATAAGCTTATATTAAAAAACATTAATTGTTAATGTTTAAGTGAGACATATTTCACTTTCCTTTAAATAAAATAAACTAAAGGTCATAATAAAATACAAGTGGGTTCCATTAGATTAAATTTCAACCCATGTATGATTTAGGGAAAAATATAACTATCCAATTATATTAATACAAGTGTTAGGGTAATTTTATAATATTATATTTACCCTTAATTACCTGATTTACCTTTAACTATGGTAAATAAAATTTACCGTAGTTACTTTTCCTAATGACTAAAAATATAAAGTAGCTTATTAAAATAATTTGAACTTAATGAATCTAAATATGGAATCCATTATCAAAATTCAAATCACAGAAGTTGCAGAAATTAATTTAAAATTAATCCCGCTGTTAAGAAAATAGGTTTTAAAAGTTAAAACATTGACAAAGATTGAAATGATTTTCCCTATGAATTCAATGTAAAATCAATGATATTGACAAACATTATTTCAAATGGTAAAAAAATATTCTATTTATACTTTAAAACCAATCAATATTATAATTTAACCATATAAATTATTACAATGAAAAAAGTTTTTTTAAATTAAAATATAGCGTGTTTTTACTATTCATTAAAATATGAACGTTATTAGAATAATATGAAAATTTTATCCAAAGTAAATTTTTATATCCTTATCACAAAGAAGAATTTTATTTAGTCAAATTTAACTAATAGAGTTCTCAAAAACTAGATTTAAATTGGGTGCACCATCAAAAGGTGGAAAAACTGCATTTTTTGAAAAATACTTATTTTACTTGAAAATTTTATTTTGTTCATATAAAATGTTTTAGAAAATGTGTAAGATGAATAATAATGTTATATAATTAAAAATGTAGTTAATACTATTCATAACAGCTAGTCCATAATAATTTTATAATAATATATTGTTGTTTAGTGAAACTCGGTATTGCGTACTACATACGCTATCGAGGAAGGTCGCGATTGCGTGTAATGCAAGCCAAGTCTGGGATGAGTGTAGTGCAAGACTTCATTTTTGTTGCGTATAATAGAATCCAACCATATTTCATTTATACATTGAATATATAAATATATATATACACTCGATGTTGTGTAGAATAACTACTATCTAATGAACTTGAAATTGTGTGTAACACAATCCTAGAATAGTGTTGCGTATACTGCATGCTAATACGGTGTTGCATATAGCGCAAGTTAATCTTGGTGTAGCGTACAACAGAATATATCAAATAAATTAAAATGAATACTTCTCATAAAATCTCGGTGTGTTATAATTATGCAGTGGAAAATAAAAAGATTGAAAGATGCACAGATGTACAGTGAATCGGGGAATAGATGGCCCCTAGTCCACTCCACCCACACTCAACTCCATGAGGTTGGTGATTTTCACTATTGAGTCCACTTATCAAAAGATTGTCTGCAACTAAGTGCAAGAATTAGACACCATTACAAGTTAAGGTTAAAACAAAGCATTTGGGTTGATACACAAAAACGAATACACAGCTTAGTATGAGAATCTGATTACTCAAAATAAAAAGAGTATTTGTTTAAAATTACTTTCCAGATATTCTTTAGAGTTTTAGCAATACACAACTGACAGTAGATGAATCATTGTCTTCAGAAAAGTTTTTCTTCAAGTAAGTGCGGTTATGACATGATCTAGTTGTAATAGATAATGAAATAAATCCAGAAACTCCAACAATAATGTATTCACAATAGATATTCAATGTATAATAATAATCCTTAACTGTTTTCAACTACTTCAGAAAAATAGAGTATGATATATCTTGGTATCCATAGATCTGTGTGAATCATATATCTTTATAAAAATTTTAGTTGTGAAAATTATGAGAGCTAATACTTATGGTCCTTTTTATGATGATTCTTCTCTACTATGTAATAAAAAATATCACAGATATGTATAATAAAAAATGATTTTTTCCTTTTCAAATTTAGATAAAAAAATGTCGCCTTTAGAATCACAATATTCAAATGTTTGAATAACAGAGAATTCGTAACTCCCCATAAAATTAGGCATCAACAGATCCTCTTTAATCAATACTTTGAATCATAAATAAAAGGATTTGAATTAGTCAAAGGCATGCTTTAAAATTAGGCTTTTAATTTGGATTGAAATCAGCCTGATAATCTATATAAAGACATTTACTCGATAAATAAAAAATTTAAATTCATAACGCCAAACATAGGGTTGAACTACACAACATTATTTTCTTATAATATAATGTTGACAATGTAAGGTTGATCTCAAACGTAAGATTGAAAATGCATGGTTGATCTCAAATGTAAGGTTGATCATCCATTCTTTTCTATTCTTCTCTAAAATGTAAGATACATGATCCATACTTTTTGATAAAAACGTATGATTGTTCATAAAAGTAGTATTGATGAAAATTTTAGTTTTTTCACAAACGTAAGGATGATGAACCATACTTTTGAGAAAAAAATGTAACGTTTTATACTTATATAGGGTTATTCATCAAAAAATTTCATATAACATAAATGTAAGGTTCCTTCCAAACTTAGGGTTGCTTTATCATAATATGTATATAATGTATGGTTTCATTACCATAATTTTCCAATAATGTAAACATAGATTTTTATCCTTACATTATGCTCTTCTACATTGGGTATTAACAATGTTCTCTGAACACACTAATATGCTAAAATGATTTCCAAACATGTAGAGTATGAACAGTGTTTCGAGAACGCGCTAAAAATATTTAAGAAAACATTATCAAATATTTCATGTGGATTAAACTCTTTAATATTATTCCAAAATAGAGAAATAAAGAATATTAAATTCCTAAAATATAGTCAAGCTAATATCATTAGAATAAAAACCAAAGCATTTTTTATCATCAAAATCATCTTAAAAATATTTAGTATTGTTCTCAACAATCTAACCCTAATTAAAATAAAATAGATTGTTGATGAAAATTGAAAATGCTCAACAATCTCCCCCATTTTGATGATCACAAAACCCATGAAATTAACCTGTAAAATTAATTTCATATAATTAAATATTTTGCAAGGATAGAAAGAATATTTAATTTTAACAAAATTATTTTAACAAGAAATAAAATGTTGTGTAATCCAAATAGAAAACATTCAATTTTTAAAATTTCACATTATTATTGAATTAAAATAAATGAATATTTTATGTTTGTCCAAATTTTTCCCACTTGGTATTTACCCGTGTTTCATCCCTTTAAGAAAATAAATTAAAAAACAAAAAAAATTATATATTTATCCCCTTTAAAAGAAGTTTCATATAAGTAAATAATTTATATAAAAATCATAAATTAAAATGTTGTGTTTATCCATATTTCTCCACCTTTTGTGACATCAAAAATAATAATAGAATAATGAAAAAAGCATATTTTAATGTAGCACAAAACTTATGTAAATGCTTTGATAAACTATTTATCAATATTTGAATCTGTATTACAGAAATTTAAAAATAGATAGTACAATAAAAAAATAAAATAAATAAAAATAAAATGGAAATATATTTTATTGAGAAAAAATATATACATTTATATAAATGTAAATATGAATCAAGGTTTTGATAAAAAGGTTAGTGAAATAAGTTTCAGCGCCCTTGAATTACTTCCCTGAGTTTTATCATCAGCATTATCAACATTTTCAAAAGTCAGTCTCCTAACTGGACAATGAGATCTCTCTCTTCCTGATTCAGATGGATATTTTCAATGAGATTGACTGTTAAACACTCATGTAATATTTCTTCCTTCTCTATAAACTCATTTTTCATTTCATTGAACCAATTTAGTAACTCTCTTACTACCAGTTCACCAGATGTATGATGGTCAACAAGATACTTTTGATTGTATAAAAAACATATAATGGAGCATTGTTACATTGTATATCTGGAAGTTTGTCAATCATATTCCTCATCACAGTTGTAATTCCCTGAAATATTTTTATCAGATCAGGAGAAGTACCTTATGTACTTGATTGATTGATCCTGATAGTTGCAAACTTTCACACCATGAAAATTTTAAAATCGGCCAAATATGACATCAGTACAATTTCAGATTTTAATTTCCTTTCTTTGATTAATATCTCCTTAAAATATTCCGCTTCTCTTTTTAAAACTGAACTTTCTCTCATGTTCTAAAAAATCTGTCTCTCCTTTTCTAATGCTCGTCACAGAGAATAATTTTCAGCATGAAATATATTAAATTTTCTGATTAAATATTCCACTTGATCATTCTCATAATTAGAGGCACCTTGTGCTTGATTTCAAGTCTGAGCTTCAACTTGATTTATCATAACTAAAGGTAGTGATTGAGCCTCGGATCTCTGATCTGCAACCTTTTTCTATGGTTGCTCTAATGATTTTTCCTCAGAGTCATTAACTATTTTTCCACCTTAAAATTTTCATTTGAAACCTTAATATGAGTTTCATAGGGATAAACTCTTTGGTTCAAGTTTTCATTATGTTGTTTCTCCTCATGAGCATATTAATTTATTTCCTCTAAAACAGGTTCATTGTAAAATGTTTCCTCTTGAATAACTTTAGTTAGTTATGCAGATTGTTCTTGAGTAGATTTAGTTCGAGCTACTTCAACTTCTCTAGGATTTACTTCTATCTGATGTATATCATCCTCTTCAAGTTGAGGTACCACTTCAATATTAGAAACATATTCTCTTACAAATATATAGCTTAAATGTGATTCAGTTGGAATAGTATTTGCTTGATTAGGCTCCTTAGAAGCATGACCCACTCTATGCCTTTTCCAGTGAAGTTTCTCTTGACTTACATCATTAGTAGGAACATCAACTTCTTGAAATCTCAATATTATTGATGTTTTTGAAACATCACATACTCTTAATTCAGACATGCATTCTTTAGACTTTCTAGGTTTCTCCCCCTGAGCTGATTCATAGTCTTCCTCAGCTCCAACTAGAATAATATTTTCTTTAATATTAAACCAGAATAATCTAATCTTCCATAGAGATCCAGCATTGAAAACATTTATGTGGCGACATCTCACTCTGGCATCCACCAATTGTATCATATCCTCCTTAAATAACAATTTAGAAATGAATCTTCCAAATGTGTAGAAGTTCATTATTACTTCCGGTTAAAAACAATAATTTAGATATATTACCATATATCTTGGGAAATTTAGCTTGATTTCACTTAGAAGTAAAAAAATCAAATACATATCTAAAAATAAAATCTTTTCCATTTTAGACATTCTTTGTGCAAATCCCTATTTGAAAAAACTTCAAAATAATATTATAATTAGGTTCTAAATCTTTGAAAAACATTTTTTCTACATTTATTGAACCAAAAATAAATAAAATTATTTCCTTGGACTTATGTACAGTATCACTAATATTCATTAGATTAAAATGATAAACTCCATCATTAGGGAATTTTTATATCTTAGCGATTTCCATAGTATATATTGAAAAATATTGATATTCAATTTTTGAATTTATTATATCTTCTTCTACTCCCAGACTAAATTGATCCAATTTGAATAAATGACATAGTTCTTCCTCATATAAATTTTTTTTGTTTTCATCACTGAATGTCTGTTCGGGATTCTGAATTGAGAGAGCTTACCTCAGCATCAGATCAGTTTGGTACAGCCATTACAATTCAATCACTTTACCTTGTAGGATTCCTCTCTACTAAGCATTGAGATTTGGTGTTAATGGATTCTCTTTCCTTTATTCTCTTTATCTTGGCCATTTCTGTCTCAGATTTATGAATTTTCGAAGAGTTAGGGTTTAAAAGGTTAAGGTTTGGATAGGAAAAAGCGGTAAAGATTTTTTGGTTTCAAAAGGTATTGATGGAAACAAATGGGTTTAGAATTTGAAATGGATATGACAGCCATGATTCTCGTGTCATTTACATACATAATAATCTTTACATTATTTAACATAAAATAAAACATACGCAGCAAATAAATCACAAATAATTAAATTAATTAAAACAGAGATGATTAATATAAAATAAGAATGAATATAATTAGGTAAAAAATAAAATTATAATTTCATTTAAAGTTAAATAAACCTAGATCCCCCATTATAAAATCAAACCTTATAGTGGGAAGTGGTTTAGTAAAAATATCAGTGAATTAAATTTCAGTACTTACAAATTCAAAGAATATATCTCTTTTAAGAACATGATCTCTTATAAAATGATGTATGATATCAATATGATTAGTCCTAGATTGATTAATATGATTTTTGGAATTATTTATTATTCATGTATTATCATATAAAATATGTTTATTATTAAAATATAGTCTAAATTCCATAAAATTGTTTTTCATCCGCAAAACTTGTGCACAACAACTAACTGCTGACACATATTCTACCTCGGTTGTTGAATAGGTAATAAAGTGTTGTTTCTTAGTAGAGCATGACACTAAATATTTTCCTAAAAAGTTACATGTCCTTAAGGTGCTTTTTCTATATAATATATTGCTTCCAAAGTCAGCATCGAAATATGAAATTAAATTAAAACCATATGTTTTTGGATAGTGAAGAGATTAAAAATAGTTCCTTTTAAATATATAAAAATTATTTTGACAACACATAAATGAGATTATTTAGGATTTGGTTGAAATATTTCACAAAGACATACTGAGTACATTTTATCTGGCCTGCTAGTAGTAAGATGTAATAACATTCCAATCATACATCTATATAACTTGTTTTCAACTGATTTTTCAGTTTCATCCAAATCATATTTTATATTAGTGCACATAGGAGTTGTATATGTAATGATGTCTTCAAGTCCAAATTTCATCAGTAAATCAGTAACACATTTTCATTGATTAAAAAAATTTCCAAAAACATTTTGATAGATTTTAATTCCTATAATGAAATTTAATTCTCCCATCATACTCAGTTGAAATTTTTTTTCTTTAAATTTTAAAATTCATGACAATATTTTTTTGTTGAACCAAGAATTACACATCAACATAAATATGAACCAATAAAATATTATAGTTCATATTTTTCTTAAATAATGTTGGATATTCCATTCCAATAGTAAAATAATTTTTCAAAATAAATGAACTTAATCTTTCATACAAAGGTCTAGGTGCTTGTTAAAGGCCATAAAGACCTTTAGTATGTTTAAAAACAGAATCTGGTTTTTATGAATTTTCAAAACCAGGAGGTTTCTCAACATAAACATCCTCCTTCAAATAACCATTTAAAAAGGTATACCTAACATCCATCTGAAACAATTTAAAGTTCATATGAGATGCATAGGCCAATAGGATTCTAATGGATTCTAATCTTGCTACAGTTGAAAAGGTCTCATCATAATCTATACATTTTTCATGATTATATCCATTCTCTACTAGTCTAGATTTATTTCTAGTTATTATTCATTGTTCATATTTTCTATTTATAAAGACCCATTTCTTTTATATAACTGGATAGTTTTGTTTCCTTTCAACTAATTTCCAAACTTCATTTCTCTTTAACTGGTTTACTTGTTTTGCATTGTTATAATCCAACATTCATTAAATAATACATCTTCTAATGTATTATGTTTTAATTGGGATATAAAATTAGAAAACTCAATAATATTTCCTATGTTCCTTCTAGATTTTATTCCTATGTATAGGTCTTCAATTACCCTTTATAAAGGGTGATTCTTTGGGGTTCTAGACTATCTAGGTAAAACACTCTTCGGTTCATCAGTTTCATGTTCTTCTAAACTAGACTGAATTTTATTTATATCTTTTCCAAAATATTCATTCATTTTATCAAGTATTATGTTATCATTAGAGTCAGATTCCTCAATTTGGTCTTTCCTTTTCTCAAAGGGACCAGATTCATCAAATTTCACATGAACTAATTCCTCAATAATCCATGAAATTTTATTAAAAATTCTATAAGCTTTGGAAGATTCAAAATATCCTAAGAAAATTCTTTCATCATATTTTGGATTGAATTTACCAAGAATTCCCTGGGTGTTCAAGATATAAACCTAGAATCCAAAAACATTAAAGTACTTTACTTTTGGTTTTCTGTTATTCCAGAGTTCATAGGGTTTCCTTTTGAAAATTGACCTAATTAAAACCCTATTCATTATAGAACAGGATATGGTTATAGATTCCGCCCAGAAATATGTAAGAAGACTGTTTTCATTTAGCATAATCCTAGCCATTTCCAAAATAGTTCAATTTATTCTTTCAAAAATTCCATTTTGTTGAGGTGTTCTTACTGCAGAGAAGTTGTTTTTAATAACCATCTATGAGCAAAAGGAATTGAATTCCAGATTCTCAAATTCTCCACCATGATCACTTCTTAATGAAATTATTTTAAAAACATTTTCATTTTGAGCAGCTATGCAAAAACATTCAAATATTTTAAAAGATTCATTTCTATGTTTCATAAAGAAAATCCAAGTAAATATAGAATATTCATCCAATAATATATATACATATAATGTTCTAGCCAATAATTCTATTCTTGAAGGTCCAAAAAATCCATATGGACAAGTTCTAGAGGTTTAGATGTAGTAAATTTGTTAATGTATTTGAAGGATGATTTGTGCTTCTTGACAAGTTGACATGAATAACAGAATATATCACTTTCAAATTTGAGACTAGGAAAATCAGAAAGTAATTTTTTTAGACAACTTATGTAAATCATATATATTGCAAGGTCCAAGTCTTCTATTCTAGATCCATGATTCATTTATCTTAGCAGTTAAGTTGTTTACTTTTTATTTACACAAGGAATTTTAGTCCAAGGAATAAACATTATCAGTTCCAGGTGCTCTAAATTTAAGAAATTTATCTTTAAAAATTGAACAAATGTTGTTAGAAAATTCAACAAAATAACCATCATCTTACATTTGAGAGATAAAAAATAAGGTTTTGTTTTAATCCCTCTATGAAAAGTACATTATTGATTGAGACAGCCTCTAGAACTCTAACAGTTCCAATGCCAATAATTTTACTTTTGGAATAATCACCAATTGTGACTAATCTACCATCCTTTTGATTTAGGGTTCTAATGTTTGATGATATTCCACTCATATTTCTAGAGCTACCATTTCCCATATACCGTATTTCTTTTCGGCTTCTGTGGCCTACTTCCTAAAAAGGAATTCAAAAAAAGTTTTTTTTCAACCCATATTCTGTTGGGTTCAGTAGTGTTAGCTAAAAAAGACTTTTGAATCTAGACTTGCTTTGTTTTTATATAATCAATAGAATTATATAAACATTATGCAATAATGGATTTCTTAATCTCACTTATTTGAGGTTTCCTTAAATAATAGTTTTTAGACTTCTGACATTTTTTTCCAAAGTAGTTGAAAATTATACCTTTTGTACTTGGAATAAAATAGTTCTTATACATTTTTGGTTTCTCACCATTTCTATCGATTATATATCTTTCCTTTTTAATCAATTTCTTTCAATGAATTTAATTTAGTGAATTTTCTTCTTTTGTAAAAACTAGAGATGCAATTTTGTATGTTTCTAATTCTATTTGTAGGGTTATTATTTCAGTTTCATTATCTGTACAGTTTGTGTTTGATGAGTTATATTTTTCAATTAACTCTTGATGTTGTTTTAGCATAGTTTCTTTTTGTCTTAAAACAGTAGTGTGGGTATTTTTTAGTGATTAATGTTTCTTAAATAAGGAATCATATTTCTCTTACAACATATTGTATTTGGATGCATGTTTATTATTTGAACAACTAGAACTAGAATCAGAATCATATGAGTAATAAGATTTTACCCCATAAGCTTTTTCCATAAATCACATATTTTCTTTTATATATGATTCCTCATTTTATAAGTCAGAATTTGATGAGCTACTGGCGGCTTCAAAAACACTCCATGTAGATTTCATTGCTCTTTTTTAGTTTTTATTATAATAATTTTTTGTAAAAAATACTTTTTATTTTCTCCAATTAATTGAGGACAGTCAGGTCTTTGGTGACCCATCTTTTTTCATTCATACCATCTGAAGTCCTTTGGTTCTTTTTCATTATTTTTGAAGGATTATCTGAATCCATTCTTATTTATGTATTATTTAGTAACTTTTCTAGATAGCATAGCAAGTTCCACATCTGAATTATATGAATCATAACTCTATAATTTTACGTTGATTTCATTCTTCATCTTTCTACTCTTCTTTTGGGATGTTACTTTCAAAGTAATATTTTCTCTTTTGATAAAGACTTTATGCTCATTTTCTTAATCTTCCATCACAGCTTCATACATCATCAGGGTTCCAATTAATTCTATCATAATATGTTCTTTGATTGGTGATGATTTCCTAATAGCTACTAAAATTTCATTCCATCTAGGTGGTAATAATCTTAGTACTTTCTGAGCTTAATCTTCTTATTTAATATGATCTCCCAAGGAAGATATATTGCTAAAAATTTCATAATCCTTCCATTCATCTAGGTGGTGATTTCTCTTTCAAGCATTCTGAATGTGTCGAATTTCAATTTAGCTATGGCATACCTCATTTTTCAGACAACGTCACTTCCTTCAGAAGAAACTGCAATTGTTTTCCACATTTCATAAGACGTCGGGCTTTGAGATACTCTGTTGAATTTATCTGGTCCAAGACCAGAGATGATATCATTCATAGCATTCAAGTTTCTTTCATAATCTTATTTTGTATCAATGCACCATGTTTCAGGTTTCTCTAGAATCAAATAGGGAGTTAGAATTTTCGAGTAGACTCTGTATCCAAGGTTCTATAATTAAATCATCATCCTTGATTTCCAACATCCATCATTTTCACCGTTGAATTAGGGAGATCGAACCATTTAGATACCCTCTGTTGTATCAGCCATTATGCTCTGAGTAGAATTCTAAAAAAAATTCATCTTTTTATAGCTTTGACAAAAGAACCAACCTTTGATGCCAATTGTTGGATAGGTTTATACCAAATATGAACAAGATGGGGGGTGAATTTTTCCTTTTATAAATTCTTCAAAAAACGTGATGATTGAAATATTTGTCCATTAACTTTATTAGAAATGTTCATATAGAATAAAATAAATTGATTGAAAGATGCAAAAATGTATAGTGATTTAAGGAATAGAAGTCCCCTAGTCCACTCCACCAACACTCTACTCCATGATTATGGTGATTTTCATTATCTGTTCCAATTACGAATAGATTATCCACAACTAACTGTAGGAAGTTGACAAATTTACAAGTTACTGCTAAAACAGAGCCTTCTAGTTCATACATAGAACTGAATACATAGCTTACTATGAGAAGCCAGTTACAAAAAATAAAAATAGTATTTGTTTAAAATTAATTTCTAGATGTTCTTCACAATTGCAGTAGCACGCAATTGACACTAGATGAATCATTGCCTTCAGAAAAGATGTTCTTCATGTAAGTGAAATTCTAAGTCGATCCAGTTCTAATAGATATATAAATTAATCCATTAACTCCAAAAAAAATGATTCAAGATAGATCATCGATGTAGAATATTAATCTTTAACACATTTCACATTCATCCTAAAAACAGAGACTGGAAGATCTTGGTAGAAGTAGTTCTATGTGACTTGTATATCTCTATAAAAATTATAGTCCTGATAAATTCGAATACATATACATCAGATCCTTTTTCTGATGATTCGTATCTACTATGTAATAAAAAATATCCCAGATATATAGAATGAAAAATGAATATTTTCATTTCAAATTTAGATTCACAAATGATTCCTTTAGAATAACAATATTCAAATGTTTGAATAACAGAGAAGCTGTAACTCCCATTAATATTCGGTATGAAAATCTCCTATTAAATTGAACTTTTGAATCATAAATAAATGACTTGAATCAGTAAAAGACGTGCTTTAAAATCTTACTTTTAATCTGTCTTGAAATCAACATGATAATTCACATAAAACTATTGCTCAATAATGTTAAAATTTAAATTCCTGATGCCAAACTTAGGGTTGAACTACACATAATTTTTTTCTCAGAACGTATGGTTGACAATGTAAGGTTGATCTCAAATGTAAGGTTCCCAATGTATGGTTGATCTCAAACGTATGGTTGATCATCCATATTATTCTCTTCTTCTTTCAAATGTAAGATACATGGTCCATACTTTTTAATAAAAACATATGGTTGTTCATAATGGATTGATAGATTAAAATGTAAGATTATTCACAAAAGTACGGTTTATGAACCATATTTTTCAGAAATCAATGTAACGTTTCATACTTATGTAGGGTTCTTCTTCCATACATTTCTGATAACATAAATGTATGGATCCTTCCAATCATAAGGTTCTTTTATCATACATTTCATATAATGTATGTTTTCTTAAAAATACTTTTCTAATAAAGTAAACATTTATTTTTATCCATACGCTACGCTCTTCAATGTAGAGTATGAATAGTGTTTTTAGAACATGCTAATATGCTAAATTGATTTCCGAACACGTAGAGCATGAGCAGTGTTTCCAGAACATTCTAAAAATATTTCCAAACACTTTTCCAAATATTTCGCATGGATTAAACTCTTTAATATTAATCCAAAATAATGAAATAAAGAGTATTAATTTCATGAAATATACAGAAGGTAAAATCATTAGAATGACAAACAAGAATATTTGTGTGCATCAAAATCATCATAAAATGAGAGAGTATTATTCTCAATAATCTCCCCTTAAAAAGTATAAATTAGATTGTTTTTTAAACCAATACTTACACAACACTTCTGTAGAAGTGAGTCACACTCTTAAAGAAATGAATTTAAATTCTTAAAATATATTATATGTTTTAGAGGATTCACTACGTATTGATAAAATAATTATTATAAATTTGAAATATAAAATTTTTAAGGAAAAAATATATTTTCCCGAATATACTTTTTATAGTATTTATTACATCATTATTGGGTCATTTTGATGTCATAAAAAATATTGTATAATTATACAGTATTTAATTTTTTCACAAAAATTCAATTATCTCAGAAAATAATGAAAAATTCACTATTGAATTGTATCGGCATCCTGATTTAGAAAATATTATTCATTTTATCTATGTAAATTTATATATATGTGAATTTTATTTTTAAAATGAAAATGACATTTATTGAAAATTGATAGGTTTTGAAAAAAATAGTTTTTCAAATATTTGTAAAAAGTTACATTTGACTTCATAAAAATTATATAATCATTTATATTTAATAAAAATAATTTAATAATAATATTCTCCTAAAATATTATTTATTTCAAAAAATTAATTAATTTTTCATAATATATTTCTTAATTAACCATAAAATCTATATGTACGTTAAAAATTATTTATAAAGTAATAATAATAGGAAGAAAATATATTTATTATTCTATAAACTAAATAATTTACATATTATTATTTCTAGGGATTTGATAAATATCCCTTTATCACACCATCATATTCCCTAGGAGTAAGGTTCATGATGGTGGGGCTTTCATGGGGTCGTTCTGTGAACATGGTTTGGGTTATGATCTCGATGAGCTTGAAATTCTCCCATTAATGGTTTCTATCATGTTCATGTTATTGGATATTAGCTTTGGATTGGTCTAGAAAATCGACCATAAATAATATCTCCCTCAAAATCTCCAATAAATGGGTTTTATAGTGTACAATTCTACTGGTTAAGGCCATCACTTCCTTTATCAGTTCCAAATAGATTTAATAAAATTCCATATTTATACATTTCATGTGATCATTATTCAAAATCTATATTATCAATGTTAAAGATAATTAATTTCCATTTAAAATCAAATTAGATATAATAAAAGATGTTTATGTGTTTTCTATAACCATGAGACATTTCATTAACTCAAAAAGTATATTTTTATTCATAATAGTTTGGGTTGTTCAAACCATTCCCCCTTAAAAAAATTTCCCTCAAAATGACTATTTCCAACACTAAAATAGATGAGGGTAACTCTACTTCATTACCTCTAATAGTTCCCATGTTTCTTCATCAAACATAGGGTTTCTCCACAGCACTTTGACGAGGGGAATTGTTTTATTTCGTAGATCTTTTTCTCTATAATATATGATCTTCAGTATCCTCTCTTCATATGAAAGGTCATTCTCTAATGGTACAACCAATTGATTGAGTACAAGTTATGGGTCTGGTGTGTACTTTTTTAAGAGGGATACATGGAATAAATCACGTAATTGTAATAGGTTTGGTGGAAGTGCTAGTTGATATGTCACTACATTGATGAGATCAAGGGTCTAAAAAAGGCCAATGTACCTTGGACTAATCTTTCACTTATCCCCAAATATCATGAGTCTCTTCCAGGGAGATATTTGTTGGAAAAACATGTCTCCAACATTGAAATCTAGGTCCATCAATGATGTTCAACATAGCTATTTTATCGACTCAGAGCATCTTTTATGTGTTGCTATATGGTTTTAACCTTAACCGCCATTACATAGACCATTTTAGGACTTATAATTTTTCATTCCACAAATTCATCCCAAAATTCTATAATTATTCACCTCTTCCCAAAAAGGGCTTCATAAGGGGCCATTTGGATGCTCGAATGGAAACTATTGTTGTAAGAGAACTCCACCTAAGGAAGAAGTTGGTCCCATCTGCCACTTTATTTCATTGAGAAAGCTCTCAAAATGTCCTCAGTTGTGTGGATAGTCCACTATGAGTGGACATCATTTTGAGGGTGATAATCCGTATTAAGATTTTTCTCAACGTTGTGATCATATGAAGAGTTTTCCAAAACATAGAGGTGAATCTTGGATCTTGATCGGACACAATTGATAGTGGTACTATATATAGCCTTACATCTTGTATAGTGTATATTCATTCCAGTTAATCTAGTGTAAAATACACTATAATTTAAATAAAGTGTGTTGTATTTACAAGATGATCCACAACAGCCCAGTTAGAATTGAATCCATTGGATGTCTTTTGAAGTAAACTGATAATTTCCATGGTGATGTTTTCCCATTTCCATGTTGATATGTGTAATGTTTTCATCATCCTCTTAGACATATGAATTTCATCCTTTACTTGCAGACATATCAAAACAAATTATGTATATTCTGTGATATCCTTCTTCATGTTATCCCACAAATTGTTCTCTTAGAGATTTTAATACATCTTTGTGTTTCCTGGATAAATGGAGAAATTCGATTTCTGAAAATCATCCCAAATTCCCTTCGTTAACCCATGATTTGATGGAACACATTTTCTTGACCCAAATATCACAATTCCATCATCATTAACATTGAACTCTTAGGATTTCCCATTTCTTAGATTTTCCACATTCTTTTGAATTTCAACATCATCTTTTTGATAATCCTTTTACCTTTCCAAAATATGTGTTTGAGAAATCATTTTTGAAAGGATTGATGATGTTCCCTTCTTTATGATTTCCATGTCCATCCTCTTAAAATGTCAGAAGATCAAATCATTATCAATTAACATCAATGATATAATTGATGGTTCCTTTCTACTTAGAGCATATGCTAGCTTTTTTACTTTCCTATGATGGTAGTGGATTGAGAAATTATAATGGTTGATGATCTCTAACCATCTTTATTGGCGCATTGTCATCTCTTTCTATGGGAATATATATTTGAGACTTTTTTGATCCCTATATATTTAAAAATTCTCCCCATGATATAATTTCACCATATTTTCATTGTAAAGATCACAAATTCTAAATCCAAATCATGTGTGGGATATTTTTTCTCATGAATTTTAAACTTTGTTGAGGTTTAGGTGAAGAATTTGTCATTTTTCATCATCACATATCTCAATCCCTTCTTTGAAGAATCGCTGAAAATTATGAAAAGTTCCCAACTTATAGATAATGTGAGCATAGTGTTAGTGATAATACTCTTTTTTAGATCCCTAGAACTTTCTTCACATTCATCGTTCTATGAAAACTTGACTCCTTTCTGAGTTAGCTTGTTAAGTGGGTTTGATAATTGTGAGGAAATTCTCACAAATCGGTGATAAAATCTTGCAAACCAATGGAAACTATAGATATGTATCTAAAATTTGGGCCTCAACCATCCCTTGATTTCCATTATCTTTAAAGGATCCATAGATATCCCATTTATTATTATGATATTCCACAAGACTGAGATTTATTCCAACCATAACTCGCACTTTTTGTACTTTTCAAAGAGTTTCTCCTTTCATAAGGTCTTAAGCACCATTCATAGATGTTACTCATGATCCTCCATGGTTTTGGAGTATATATGAATATCATCTATAAATAATACCAAAAAACTATCAATTATAAGTTTAAAGACACCATCAAGTCCATGAAGTTTTTTGGATCATTTGTGAATAGAAATGGCATCACTATGAACTCATAATGCTTGTACCTTGTACTAAAATGAGTCTTGGTGATATCCTCCTTCTTCACCCTTGCTTGGTAATATTCTGACAGCAGATCCATCTCGGAGAATTATTGTACTCCTTGTAGCTGATCAAACAAGTCATACATTCATGGAAAAGGATACTTGTTATTTATCGTGATTTTTTTATGCTCATGGTAATCTATGAAAAGGTGCACTGACCCATCCTTCTTCATGACAAAGAGGACCAGTGAATCCTATGGTGAAGAACTTGGGGTGCCTAAAACCTTTATCCGTATTATCATGTAGTTGTTTCTTTAGCTTCTCATGTTCTACAAAAACAATCCTATATGGAGTCTAGGATATTGTCAATGACCCTGGTATAAGATCGATCAAAATCATAACCACTCTACTAGTAGTAAGACATTTTAATTCCTTGTAAAACACATCAGTGAATTCTTTCACAATAGGCATTCCTTCACAAATGGTTCTTCCCATATATCAAATAGTATGGTCAAGATACCCATTCTCATAGGAAATTAATATCCATTTTCTGGGTGATGGTGCTGAGGAAGACTCGTTATCCAACATTCACTTATATAGAATCTTAGGTTGATTTTCCATATTAAGATTGGTTTCCTTCTTATGGAAATTTATGTTGGATATATATAGGGAAATCCAATCCATTCCCAAAATTTTATTTAATTCCATCATGGGATGTATGATAATGTTTTCCAGGAAATGTTATCCATAAATTGAGACAGGGGAGGAGTTATATACATGGGATGCTATAATTTACCATTTATACATTTTCACCGAAATCTGTACTTTCATGCTTTGTGGTGGTGTTTTTATTGTTCAACTAAACTTTTATGATATTAAAAAATGTGTAGAACTATGGATGATAACCATAACATTCACTTATTTAATATGGTTATACATTATCCAATATAGTCATGGTGAATCCAAATTTTGAACAATTTATCAAATAATGGAGAATCCAATGATGATAAAGGGGTGACATTTGAATTACATTTATCTTTTTAACTTACGAGTTTCTAGGATTAAATCTATGCTATCCATGATCTACTCAGTATCATATATTTTTATGGGAATTTTTTTATTTGTTACCTTAATATTTGTTTGTAATTAGTTTATGAATTTTCCAAATAATATCCCCTAGGTGTGTCAAATATGTTGTGTAGTAAGGCCCCAATGTTGTCTACTAGGTTACCCCAAGTCAATCTTGGAACCCCTTGTCAGTGTTGTTACTCCTATGTACATTTCTGCCAGAACCAAGTCTAATTTTAGTATCCAAAAATGGATTTATTTTCTTTATAATCCACTTGATCGAAACTCATTAAAATTTAGGGATGTTCTCTTAGACCTAATTCTATCCTTAAGAGTTTTCACTAGGGTTTTATAATCCTAATCTCAAAAATAACTAAACCTATCCTCTGAAACCAACTATAAAATTCATAATCCTTATTTCATATTTAAACATGATTTATTACATATATTTTCACTTAATATAACATCGAAGATTGGGAGGTATAGTTATTTCAGAAATTAGGAAATATATATTACAACTTAAATCATGAAATGTAATGTCTTTTTTGAAAACATATTTAACATTACAACAGCATTCTTTCATACTTAACACAACATGGGATAACCCGAGGACATATATAAGAAAGGGGTGACCTATAAAGCCCTTTAAGGGAATAAATATGGAAAGCATGAGGATAATTATACATGCTATACAGGGCATATCCAATATTCATAAAGGAACTTGAATATAAATTACTGATATAGCATGATAATCAGAACATGGAAATGTGGAAACAACTCAAAACACTACATCCTAAACATAAGTCAAAGCTAAACTAAAAAGCCATAATGGTGCAAAAATGACCCAAAACATAATCGGGTAAACCCCTATCCCAACGTAATGTATCATGACACATAAAAATACCCAATACATTGGAGAATTATCAGGTTTTACCTTTCATAATCATTTCAATCTCATGCTTAAGTGTTCCACATGTATCATATAACATGAATTCATTCAACATCCTAATTTTATTCCATGATCTAGAAATTTAGAATACATACATGTATGTCCCAAATAAATAAGATTATTTTAATTAATTTGAATACCCTTGATATTGAAATGTATATGGTATTCACTATATAATTATTTTAGCATTGTAAATCATTGTCTGATTTCTGTAGCATAACAACAACATATAAAACATTACAAAATGGATTTATTGGAGAGAAATAGGAATTTAATAATTTATAAATGAAATTTATCTTAATAGGGACTTGTAAATTTATGAATAAAAATATATAATTGGAAATATAAGACATAAAATAATATTTGATCTTGAAGAAAGAGGAGGAAGAAAAATAACTCTTACAAAATTTCAGCATTGTAACGGGTGTATGTAATGGTTCTTAGGAGGTTCGATGAGATTGAAAGGGGGTATAATAATTTATAGACCATGTATAAAGTTATAGGGATAGCTAAAAATGTATCTCAAAATATGAAAATTGAAATTAAAAAGTCTTGTCATAAATGAAGTGCTTGATAAAAAGAGGAGAGAGAGGATTCCTCTTAGAATTTTGACACAGTAATATGATTAGGTAAGGGTTAAAATGAGGGTGATAAATGATAAATCATACAAATAAAATAAAATGGAATATAAAATAGAGATTATTAATGAATATAAATAAGTGAAATTGAAATTTAAAGAACTAATCTCAATGATGGTGCTTGAATTCAAAAGAGAGGGGGAAAATCCCTTATGAGTTTTCGATATAGTAACAACTTATGTGACGGTCCAAATGGGGGAGGATAAATGATGCCTCATTGAAATAATAAAAAAATGAATGCATTGTAATGATTATAAAATATTGAAAATATATCCAATATTAATTAAAAATATTAATTTCAAACAAGGTTATTAAATTAAAAAGGTAAGAGGATTGTAAAGATCCATTATAAAATTTTAGCATGGAAACAGGTATATATAAAAGATCATGGATGGATTAATGATAATAAAAGGAATATTTAATTATTTATAAATGAAATGGATATATCAGTAGTATGTATTAACATATACCAACATACATAAATTGAAATTAAATGTTATATTATAAAAGGAGTTCTTGATAAAAGAGGATAGTGGAAGATACCTTAATTGGATGTGTGACTCCAAAGGCTTGGGAAAGGATTCTTGGGAGATTTTTGGAATATTGGGAGGAATGTAGTGACTAATAGTAATTGGGTTGTTGAGCTTAATATAGTTTTTGTGAAGTTAAATGGGGCCTTTGGAAAGTTTATTTTGTAATGGAGGTGGATTTATTTATTGTTTTGGTTTTGGACACTACATAATACAAAATTTAAAACCGCAAACCTTACCATGGGTTTTTCACATGGATTATATCAAATTAAATTGTTTAAAAATTTTTTATAAGTTAAATATATGAACTTATTAAAATATTTCCCTTTCTTATGTGGATGAGAGTCACACTCTTAATGAAATGAATTTGAAATCATAAAATATACTATATGTTTTGTAGGATTCAATACGGCTTTATAAAATAAATAAAATAGACATAAAATTACAATATTTTAATGGAAAAACATATATTTTGACTAATATACCATTTATTGTATTTATTACATCATTATTAGTCCATTATTATGTCATAAAATGCATCATTTATTTATATGGTATTTAATGTCTACCCAAAAATTTGATTGTCTCAGAAAATTAAGAAAAATTCACAATTGGATAGTTTCAACATCATAATTGAAAAAATAATATTCATTCTAGCTACATAATTTCCTATCTATGTGAATTCTCACATTGAAAATAAAAACCAACTATTATTGAAAATTGAAGGGTTAAGATAAAAACAGTTTTTCAAAGGTTAATAAAAAATTACATTTGACTTCATAAAAATTATATAATCATTTATTTTTAATAAAATTAATTTAAAAATAAAATTTAATAAAAATATTATTTATTTCAAAAAATTAATTAGTTCCTCAAAATATATTTCTTAATTAACCAAAAATACTCTTTGTTCTTGAAAATTTACTTACAATGTTATAATTATTAGAAGAAAATATATTCATTTTTCTATACAAAAAATAATGTACATGTTATTATTACTATGGTATTGATTCATATCCCTTTATCACACCATCATATTCCATATGAGTAAGTTGAAAAATTGGGGGGCTTTGATGGGGTTGTTCGGTGAACATGGTTTGGGTCATTATCTCGATGAGCTTAAACTTCTCCCATAAACATTCTCAGTCATGATTAATTAGTTTGATCTCAACTTGGACTTGGTATTTGTAAAATTAAATAAATTATATCTCCCTCTTAATCACTAATAAATTGGATTCATTGAGTATAAACCTAATGGTTGATTCCATTACTTACTTTTTCTATTCCAAATAGATTTTCTGAAATCCCATATTTATACCTATCTTGTGATCACTGTTAAATGACTATATTATCAAAGGTAAAGATACATAACAATCATTTAAAATTTAATAGGATATAATATAATTGGGTATGTGTTTTCTATAACTATAATACCTTTAATTAAATCAAAAAGGGATATTTTATTCATAAGAGTTTGGGTCATTACAATAACAATTGATTGATAATTTTTTTTCTTAAGCTCAAGGAATTCCTTCTCTGTATTTGAAAATAAAATATAAGGTAATTAATTACATAAAAATATATTCTTAAAATTATCTCATTCCATATCATAAATTTCTTCGTCTAGACTCATTATCTTAAAAATATTACACCATTGATTGGCTTTTCCTTCCAAACAATAGACATCCAAAATTATTTTTTCATGTACTGAATACTGGATAGTGGAAAATATATATTTAGTGGTGTTGATCCATTGATCAGTGACTAGAGGATCAGTGGAACCACTAAAATAATGTGTAATTTTACTCATGGTGGACTCAATAGTACATTTTTCCCACCATTGTTTGTTTTATATCTCACCATGATTAATAGCATGGAAAGTTGTGTTATCAAATAAATTATATTTTAAATTCCAAATCCCATAATAGTGGGTTAATCAAAAGTAAAATCATTGCATTTTCTACCTCATTCTTTATCAATAAGATTCCTTCGGGTTCTACCCACTGAATGAAACCAAAAATATATAGTGTCAGTAACAATAATCTTAGTGGAAAACCATAAAATCATAAAACAAAATTTTATAAGACATCCAAATAAAAACAATAAATTTAATCTATTAAACATTAGGTTTAACCTACGTTATTCATAAGTATTTGCTAATCATTAGTATGTTGTCCTTGATATATACCTATTTCCATGGTTCTCACTAAATGTTTCCCATCATTATTTTCAAATGATAACTAAACCATGGTCTGATACTAATTATAACAGCGTTATATTTTTATAAATAAATATTACTTATTAATATATTAATATTAAAAACATTTCACAAATAAACACACAAGGAAAACAATGCTTTTGTTTCTCAATAAAATATATACAAAATATTCTTATTTTATGAATACACATTGACTTATGCAACAATTATATTCCCATTTAATACACATCATAGACATCCCATGCTAAATCCTTTCTTTTTATAATTTAATGATCATATGAAATTATAACATAATTATAATGGTATGAGGTTATTAATAAAACATACATCGCTGATACTCAATATATCATGGATCTTAGATATGATTCATGGCATAAAACATTTTCATTTTAAAATACATGAATCATAAGAGTGATAAATCATTATTAATCAGTAATGTACCATAATTTCATGTTATATAAATGTCGAACAATCATAATTATTTAATAAATTTTATATATCATGTTTAAATATCATTAACATAAAATCTTAATGGATTAGGTATCATCACATTTTTATCATTTAGGATCAAATACATCGACTCTTAATCATAAAGGAAATATCACATTGGATTATTTCCTATATCATATCAACCGCATCTACTTGTTTCTATAATATTCTCATGAGAAATAATAAATTCACTAATGAATTATAGGGTTTTATGATTTTTGGATCACCCATAACATAATTAAATTCATAAATATTTGTTCCAAAATATCAAAAAAACATTCCTCATATCATCTTATGTTAACCCATTCAAGTAAAACATGTTTTATAATCATTATATAATTTCATCATAGAATTAACCATGGGAAATAAATGGGTTTATTAAACATGTCCTCATCATAACAACAAACCATCAAGAGAAAGAATAAGTACTCTTTAATTTGATCATAACCACATTAAAACATAATTAACATCTGACGATGAACATTCCATTAAAATAATCACCAAAATAATATATGTAAAAAATATACTTTTTGATTTTAAATCACTAATTTAAAATCTATAAATTTAAAAAATATAATAGAAATAATTTATATCTAAAATAAACTTGAATTGTTTTAAACAATTATTTAAATAATTGAGTAGTCAGGATGAATGTAAATTTTACTAATGTTATTAAAGTACAAAAATGCTTTCCTTTTACACTGTTATAAAAAGTGAAATAAATTCCACATTGGAAAAATAAATATAAGAATAATTTGTATAAATATTACAAAAACTAATAATTGGTTAAAAATTATATTTAATAAACTGATGATAATAGTAAATAATTATATAAATTGTTTTAGAAAATACGGATATGGAAGAAAACATATTTTCAACAAAAGATAAAAATAAAGAAGGTTTTCAATAAAAACACTATTTAAATCTCATGAATAATTAAAGTGAGGAAAATGAAGGAAAAAATATATTCTAAAGAAATAAATTTGTGATTATAAAATGAAATGATATTTATAAGTTAAAAACATATAATTTTCTCAATAGAAATCCAACCATAAATAATTCCAATTATAATAGGACTGGAACATAAATCCCTTACCTAAAGCCTCAAGAATATTTATACAAATTTTAATATATTTTATAAAAAATTGATATTTTTAATAATTTATTCCATAACCAAAATAATATCTACAATACCAAATATGATTTACTTATTTTATCATATCACCCATTTATTGACATTTTTTAAATCACAGTTTTGAGAGATATTTGCATCATTCTTTCTTGCATGTTTTAATATATCTTTATTGATAATTTTAATTTTACCATGGTTCTATCGTATCAATAATTCTAATAAATATTAAAATATCATATATATTAATTATAGATATGTTTAGAGTTATTCATGGATGATCGTGATAGAAAATTCAATTTCACTATTCATGAAGATTGTTGTGATAAGTATACATTAATGTTGTTTTCACTTCTTTAAGGATGGATAGAAAGAATGGAAAAGAATAATTTAAAATTTAATATTAATCATTATATCATATATACATTCATGAAATATATCTTTATTACCATCCAAAAAATAGAAAGGAAAATATCACATCAATGTGTGGTGGTGATCGTCCACACGTGTGCACGAGCAACATCATCACTTTTTAACAGATTTGATGGTTAGAAGGTAGATCTAAAATTAAAATTATAAAATCACAATAACTTATTAAATATTATTTATAGACATTAATCCCATATTAATATGAATCCATAAAAATGATGATGAAAAATTAATTGTATCACTTCATGGAGATGGTAATTCATACATACGCACAAGAGATACCTTCAAATCCAATTTTATGGAAAATATGGTGAATAAATATGTTTTATTTATCATAATAACATTTAATTATGTTGAGGATATTTAAATTATTATTTTATAAAAAATATTACAGATATCGGGAAAGAATAAGAAAAAACAATTTGAAAGTGGTTGGGCTAGATGATTACCTCTCCTTTGGTAGGCCTGCACTAGATCCCATCTTATGGACCCTAATATTGACTTTTAGGATAATAAGAACCTAAAATATTTTTCTAAGGAAGTTTATAAGAATAATTTGTTTGGTTTCTTCAATCTAGAAGTCTTAGAATAATGAAAGTAAGATAATGGATGTTTTCCCTTTTATATAGGAGGGATGGGACACATCTGTAATTTATGAAAATATAATAAAATTATAAATTAATTATCAAACAAAATGCATCCAAATATCCATTTATTCAAATAAAAATATTATAGGTTCAAAATAACATAATATATAAATATTTAGATATATTTTTGTTCCATTTATATGCTTAATATTTTGATTAATCCATTCATTACCCATTATTGACCCTATATATGACCAGAACTATTTCAATATTAAATGGTTATGAATGTTAACATAAATAAAAAATTTGATCATTAATAGAAATTATTTTATGTTTCAAATCATATTATACTTACTTAAAAAAGTTAATATTTTTATGATTTTTATATCACTTGATATATCATTATTTACTATAAAATACCAATAATGACAATTTTTGAACTATTCATTTAGTATGACTTTAAATTCTCCAAGAACAATATGTAATTCCTATTTAACCCTATCACACTATCATAATGTTTTAAATTTTTTTAAACTTAATTTTACACAATAAGTAACTTAAATTATGTTACATTATCAATTTTTAAAATAATTTATTTTATTTTTATTTTTATTTAATAAATATTGTATTTTCATTGCATACACATTTAAGGTAGATATCCAATAAATAATAATTATAAATAAATTACACTAATAAAAAATTTTATTTTTCTTTATAATTATTATTTAAAACCATACAGAGCCTCGGTTTATACTTATGTCAAAAATGTTGTCATAATTAAACAAAGATAATGTCACTTTTTACTTTTCTTTTCATAAATATTATAAAGGTCAAAATCTTGGAAAAATTGAAAAAAATGTCATATATTAAATGTTTGTATGAATATTGACAATTTATACTCATCTAATTAAATTAAGGAATATGTTAGGGTCATTTTTTATGCATTATCATATTATCTTAAACCTTAATTATACAATTAACCCGTCACTATGGTAAAGAAGATTAGTACGGTTATTATTC
The DNA here is from genome assembly GCA_963277665.1 of Viscum album. Classification (NCBI taxonomy): domain Eukaryota; kingdom Viridiplantae; phylum Streptophyta; class Magnoliopsida; order Santalales; family Viscaceae; genus Viscum; species Viscum album. Next base: position 394,175,858 of record OY728126.1, read on the forward strand.
ATAGTAACAAAATATGGAAGGGATTGTTTTAAAAAGTATGAACCTCTTATATATAAGGAATAAATTTTATCAAATTAAATTCATATAAGTGGCATAAACTTGTTTTAAAATAGGTGTGAAAATGCGATAAAAACCATTTCTTATAAAAATAAATTTTAAACAATAACAGTGCATTAATTCTTATCTCATGCATAAAAAATAAATGAATTCGAAAATATTTTATTTAATATATATCGTATATATTTCATGTATGTAATTATACAATTGTGATTAATATAATTTATTAAGATAAAAATATTTTTTATGGATAAAACCAGTTGTTAAAAACCCCTTCTTTTATATTCAAATGTTTTTTATTTACATTTATAATAAATATAGTAATTTTTAAATATATAATTTTTTTATAATATACTTATTCCCATCAATACCCACAAATTTATTTGCAATATTATAATATTATAATATATTATAGTTCATTTAGGGTTATGGTTATGTGTATCACAACATATCAAAAAAATGTTTTAATAGAAATATATATTAAAATATCTAGGTGTTACAATTATTAATCATTGATATGTTTTCCCTATACAAGAATTTTACATAAATAGTTCTTTTATTTTCCTTTTTCCCTAAAGAAATATAAAAATTTAGACATAGTAGAATTATATATGAATTTTTTGGTTATGTTTAAGAAGTTTTTTACAATAAAATATTTACTTATCTTATTTCAAAAGACACAAAAAAATTTTGTTATATGATTGTGATATTGTTTATAAGATGTAATGTCAAATTTTTTATAAGAATTTAATATATATATATATATATAATTATTTAGTTTTGTTGTCAATATTTCAATAGATTTTAGGTACGTGTCTTCATACCCTTACTGTTATTTTAGAGCTACATGGGTGTTTTTAGCTTTAAAACATTTTTTATTGACTGATTAAATAAAATATATGATATATACTTTTTACTTATTAAATATATTCAATGTTCTAATTTTATTTTGTTTTTATATAAATGGATAATATTTTAATTATAGTTTACTTTCAATCAAATTACAATTGGATTCACACAACATATTTAACAAAATTCCAGAAAGGGTCTTCTATAAAATAAAAAACACACACACACACATATATATATATGATGATTGGAACTAATGATTTCTATTAATGATGGTGTTTAATGTTTTAGGATTTTTATTTATTTATAAAGGGTGATCCGTGCTAATGAAAAAGTGTTGATGACATCATTTATCAATTTATAATATGTATTTTTTTTTGTGTTTAATGAATTTTATATATTTTATTAGATAAGGTGAAATGATGTCACTCTTCTTCATATTTCTTAAAATGTTTTTTTATTAATTCTACATCTTTAATAACACAAAATTCCTCTTTTTAAAGTAAATATAAAGTTTTATTTTTTTTAAAGTGACAACATTGGTGTGGTTTTCCCATTGGTTATAACATATTTACTTATAGAGATCATGTTCTTTAAAGAAGTTATTATTGAATATCTTAGATGGAATGAGCTATTTTATAATGAGTGAATGAATGTGAGATGCATTATTTATACGGTGTAATTATTTGACACTATAATTTTATATTATAATATGATTTCTGACGTCCTTTATAAAAAAATCATATGAATCACTAGGTAACTACATAGTAAAATGAGAGATGAAATTTATAATAGTTGATAGTAAGAAAAAACTAGTTTCACCTAGTTACGATTATTCTATGGTTATGAAGATTTCTCTTAATGAGGATAGTTGAGAGAAATTCATAAGGGAATTATTTTGACGAAATTGAATGTTAACTCAAGGATGATTATAATGTGGCTTGTTAATGTTGTAACATTCGTTCTTAAGGTATTGTCCCAAAATGAGTGATATGTTTTTTGATTACATTGTGACAATTTTTTTAAGAGAACTAAATTATTTCTCATTTAATTCATATTGTTTATGTAGTGGATAATATATAGTTGGGTTTTCAGGATATATAGTAATGTTTTTATTACTTGTGAGTATTTCTTTCTCGATTGTTCTTGAAATGTTTTTTTTTTTAAATGACCATTATTCACATTGGTTATATTTTTAGAATTATTTATTGATTTGAAAAATATATGATTTGTTTTAAATGTATATAATTTCAATATGAACCCTTTTTAGACTCATCTTTGACCTCTTTGAGTAGTATTGTTTTCTAATGCAGTTTTATAAAAGAAGAATAAGTATGAATTTAGTGTTTTATAAAGGCAATGTGATTTGATAAAGTATCCAATGAAGTGATGTTTTTTAAAATAAAAGTATAATTGGGATTTATTTTTCTATACATACCTTCAACATTAGCTTATGATATTTATCTTATGAAAGCAATAGTATAGATTCTTTGTTGTATCTTAATGGGTTTTAGAGAACACATTATGTACTAACTTTTCTTGGGTATATAGTCTTATTTAATTATATAGTTATATAAGATTTAACCTCCCCATTGGGTTGGGACCACTCTCCTTTGGTAAGCTGGTATATATTTAATCATGGTGGGGATTTCAAGTCACATGGTGATATATTACTCAGTACATTTGGGAACTCTAAATAAGATGAGACATGTGGTGTATGAGCCTCTTCCACATTTATTTATAATTTTAATTTATTTCTATGGATTATAATTCTTTAATAAAGCCGTTATATTTTAATATATACTTCATTATAATGTGTTTTAGGTATTTTATTATAGTTATACATTTTATTGTTTTCCTTACAATTAAAAATGATTTATTAATTTTTATTAATTTCTTAATATTAGGATATATCATGCTAGTTTTTAGAAATTTTTCCATTATTTTCTTATTTAATTAAGCGGTGGAACTATTCCAATTTGTTATGATTTATTCCCTCAAATATTATCACTAACCTCTATTGATTAGGAACATGATTTTAGTCTACTGGTGAGACAACTCTGGTGATATTAAAGGTTAATCCATGTCTAATCATTAAAAATGGGGTATTTCATATTAATATTAAGTGATCCTATAATTATTCTAAATTGATTGATATTGTTGTTTGGTTATATATGTTATTACAAAAAGTCTTAGGTTGTTTATTTTATTAGTTCTATTTATCTGAGGACTCATGTGTTGTTGTGCTTACTATAAAACCCTAGTGTGTTCTAGGATTCGTTCGGTTCAAGTTGATAATGTAGGGGTTTTCATCATGATTATCTTGGGATCTAATATTATAATGTGTTCCCTTATATTTCATTATGGTATTGTTTAATTATATAGAGTTAAAAGGGTTTTAATTATGTGGTTTAGTGGGAGATAATGGGAGATCATGGAATAATTTTTGAATGTGTTTTCAATTTAGCCTCATTGTAGTATGATATCTCCCAATCAAACCATGATTATTAGTTTCTATAGATGATTATAAATTATGTCCTTTTATGGTTCTTTGTAATTTTCATGTCATCCCTCAAGACCTAGGCATCCAGATTCATATATTTGGATATCTGTAGTCAAATTTCAACTGGTTTTGATCCTCATTTTTAATAGAATAACTCTTAATGATCCTAGGTGTGTATTATCCTACTCTCCTCGATTCCAATCATATAAATTATTCATGGGAATTTTTTGATCAAAGAGTATATTTTATTTATTGTCTTTCATCTTTATTTAGGTGGGGAATAGTCTTGAATATTCCTAATGATTGATCCTTATGAGATGTATTGTGTCTGATTGGAGTTATCTTTGTCACCTCATGTCGTGGTTGTTAGATAATTAGTTTTGGTTGTAGATTTAAGGCTTCTACTTCTATTTTTTTTGGGTAATTTGTTTAATAATCTAGATTTTTTTCTTGGTATGATGATATTCATTAATACAAAAAGGTAATATAATAGTCTAGAGGAAACTTATGCGGTGATAGTGACTTCAATGTTCTTTATATTGATGGTGATGCTTGTGATTTATATTTTATACATTGACAAAAAAATTATTTTTATTTATCATGTAGGAATCATCATTCATTATAAGTTAATCAATTGATGTGGGTAATTAATTGGTTTTGTGAAAATTAGTTATTATGATGTTTAGATTCATATAATAAATCCTTATTTTATATTTATAAATAAGGAAGGGTAATTTATTTGATGTTAATTGATTTTTTGGGTCACTTGTTTGATGATATATTTAGGGTTTTTGTTTATGTGTTAAGATTTGTTGTCATGGTTGTTGTGATATTATGTAGGTTTATTATAGTGGTTATGGATCGGTTGTTAGAAGATTATGGTTGTAGCTGTATAGATTATTATATTGAAATGAAATGGGTTTGTGACTATTATGGTGGATGTTGACACATGTTCTTGAATTTTTATGTGCTGATAGGTTAATTTTGTATGGAGTTGTGTTATGTTTTCTCAATGTAATTGAAGGTAGTTGGAACTAATGAAATAAGAAAAGGGTATTGGAATGAAATTTATAAATGATCTATTTTAAAATAATTAATTTTAATTTTTTAGATTTCTATAATTGGTAAATATTTAAGGCTATAATAATTAGTGAAACTTAATATTCATCTATTAACACTAGAAGTGGTTTAGTGAATGATTTAGAAGTAAATATGAATGAATAAATTCCATAAATAATGTAATGATATTAATAAATGTTAATGATAGAATCTAATGAATGATTTTATAAAATTATAAAATGTTAATATTATAATAGTTTTTTGGTGTAGATATAATGGTATTTATTTATTTTAGTTGTGGTAGTAGTTTATGGCCTTATATTATGATACTACGGTGTTTTGTGTGGGTTGTTGTTTTTCTATTTTTAATATGATCCCATACATTCGTAATGTGTTTAAAACTATATTAATTTTTATATTGTTTTGATTTAGAACACATCATCACTCAAGTTTTTTATCTAATTAAAACACCATATAGGATTGGCTATTTGTGTTTCCCAAACATCCAAGTCGAAGATCGAAGGAATGTTTAGTTACTCCCTCTTCTACACTATCGTATCTATGAGTATTTTGGTAAGTGATGGTTCATGATATAAATATTTATATAGGATCTAATGGAATATGTTTTTTATATGTAATATAGTGGATAACTTTTTCATGTTGTTTCGATGATGAAATTTTGTTTGGAATGTTCATGGTTGGAAGAATACATGAGGATGTTGTTCTTTATGTTTTTGTTATTTTATTTCTATAATGTTTTGTTTTGTAGATGATTTGGTTTTAATGGTGATTATGTGATTCTAGATGTTCTATGATATGTGGGGTTGGTTATTTGATAATAATGAGATTATATGGTTGGTATACATGGTATTTTTTTATAATATTAGATATAATGTTCCATGACATGGTTGTAGAAGGGTTAAAAGAGCCATAATATTTTCTATTGATTCATGTAAGTGAAAATATTTTGTGAAAGGCGATGTTGGGTACCTTCCTAGATAAATCTATTATAATAACATTATATAATACATGAATTCTATAGAGGTTGAGTAAGGATTTGTAATGATATATTCTATAAATCCGTATATAGCTTTGAGTTGGATCTATATATTTGTGGAGGCATTAGTATTCATCCTCCACATATTCCCAAGAGGTTTTGGGGAGGATCCTACTTTGTGTAATTGTATGTTCATCCTTATATAAATAAAATATATCTATAATGTTTTTAGGAGTTATTATGCAGCTGAGATGGGAATTATAAAATTTATTCATAGAGTTGTTACTGGATTTCATACCATATGTGTTTTCTTTCGGTATTTCTTTTCTTAACTAATTTATATATGATATTTAAATTCATTATCAATTAGGAGTTATTTTATATTTAATGATTTCATGATTAATTCATTAATGTTTACTATAATTTTTTATTAGAACACCTACCATTTGTGTGTTTTATATTATCAATTCTCATTTTCAACCTCGGTCCTATATGAGGCAGGATTCGGGAGTCACAATCAATTTCATGGTCGTTTAAGTGGTAGTTCTCAGCGGGGTGGTTCTGAATGTTTCACTGAATTGATTATGTTATTCCACCAAAATTATAGTGTATATGAGAATATAATTTATTAATACCCCCACAAAATTGTATATGAAATCTCTAAAGACTCTATTCATCACATCCATGAAAATTATTTGAGCATTAATGATTTCAAGTGGAATTACTATAAACTCGTATTGTCCAAACATATAAACATTGAAATAATTTTACTGTAATAATTATTCACATTCAATTTATGAAATCAAAATAAAAATTCTACTTTAAAAAATTATAATCACTAGTTAGTAAATTTAACAAGTTAGGTAACTATGGTAATTTATACTATTCTTTATTGTGATTTTGTTGCGCTTGTGATAATCACTTAAGAGATGAATTAAACCATCTTTATTATAAAAAAAATAATGATGGATTTCTATGGTGAAGAACTAGGAAGTGTAAAACTCTTTTTTATGTCTAAATGTAGTCACTTATTCAAATATGTATGTTTAATGGGGACCATTTATAGAATCCTAGATATTTATTACATAACTTTACATAGAATTTTACAAATAAATGATATTTTAAAGTTTAGTGTCTTAAAAAAGGTATATAATACTTGAAGACATAAAATTTTATTATATTACTATTTAAATTTTTATTCAAGTTTCATGCTATGTACATTTATTACATCTCATAAACTAGGGGCATACATCAATGGAAGGGGTAAGCATAAGGCCTAGTAATAGAAAATAAGGGAAACAATTTACTTGTGATCTTGATGAATATCAATAAGAACATGAGATAATACATAAAAAATGAGAAATAAGAATATAATAATAAGAATAACTTGAATCTTAACTTATAAATGTGGATAAAACATTTAATTAAGTCATTCATAAGCATATCCCCAAGGTTCGTCACCGAGGTGTCATAAACATTATTATGGTTATTACCCAAGGTATTGTAAAACATGTCACCCCTAGATATTACATTCATTACCCAATGAATTGGACCTCTATCAATGTGAACCCTTAATATTTCTCAATTAATTTCTGCAGCATATATCATAAAACAAATTTCAAAAATTAAAAATGGAAAATAAAAAAATTGTGTTTCATATCAAAATCAGGGTGTACTAGAATGTTCATCAAAACAAGATCCTTTTTTCATTTTAAACCAATGAAAAATATAAGTTGGGTTTCATGTATGATAATACTAGAATAAAATATATCATTTTCACATCTATGTGATAAACACTAGAGAAAAAATTTGTTTGTGTATTTAAAAAATAAATAAAATAATTATTGAGAAAAAGAAAAAAAATTGAGAAGAAAATTATGCCGCATAACGGGTATAAAACATGGTTTTACAAAACATTAAAAAGAGAGTAAAAGGGTATAAATTTATAAAAATTCTCTTAATATATTAAAGGGATATAATAAAATGGATAGAAGAAAATAATTTTTTATATTTTAAATACATACCACATAAAATGGAAACCTGAATGGAAAAAAGAAGTAGATACTCTCCTTACACTGAAGAGTAACTCATAAAACTCAAGTATTTAGACCTTTAGATCTTTAAGGAAACATGGGAGAACTACTTGTAATGTAAAAATATCAAATATTATTGGAATATGAATTTTTAATGAAAGTAAACAAAGATAAGGGTGGTTATTTATAGAAAAACGTGTGGGGATTTTTTATTGATTTTCTTAGAATCCTCGATAGTGATATTTGAAAAACCATGCGCTTACACACGGTGTTTTTCAATGGTAGTGTAATCTTGGGACAAATATTATCCTATTATAATCTAAAAGAATCTACTATCCTTTTATATTACTCATTAAATCATTATGACATAGTTATGATGTCATTAATCATACTGAAAAACATAACTATAAAAGTACTTAATTATTTTATCATAATAATTCTATAAATTTGAAATTTTTTACTTATAACTATAAAAATAATTATTTGTTAAAAAATAAAAGATAAAAAATGCACAGTGAATGCACAGTAATGTTTTTGACATTTGAAAAGAATTAAATTATTTAGTTCTTTATAATTATAAATGAGTGTTTTATTACAATATTTTATTGTGATAAACATTATTAATAAAACCACAATTTTATTTAGTAATTTATATCTCTATAAAAATTATAATTTTTTCTTGAAAAATAGATTTCTCAAATTTCATCTCAATTTTTATGGAAAACTGTACTTAAAATGGAAATGACGAAATTAAAATTTTATTTCAAAAAAGGGATTATATTTTATGTAACTAAAGAATTGACACATAACCCCTTATTACACCCGCATACGACCTTAGGGTGAGGTGTGGAAATATGATAGACTCATAGGGTGGATCAGATAACATCACCCATGTGGTACTCTTTGATAACTTGAACTTATCCAATAGGAAATTTCGTTCAAGCTTAAAATGTTGAATCTCAACTTTGGATTGGTCAAGAGTGAAGCCAAAAGACGCTACCTCCCTCCCAATTTCTAAAAAATTGGCATTGTATGATATGAATCAACTAGATAAGGCCATCGATTCTTATTTCTATATTAATTGTCCATTATCTTTTTTATTCATAATAATAATTATAACATTAAAATTATTATTAAGAGTATTTTTTCCAATAGTCATATTGACAAACAATCATAATTGTATAAAGATCATATAATGGTCGAAATCTAATGATCACATTTAAATAATAATCACGTCATTATTTAATGGATATAGTATTATTGTGTAAAAACTTAAATAAAACACATTTTTATGAAACATTTATCATTCAAAAAGATCATGTCAATACATTCATACCCCCATAACAAATTTCATCCTCAAATTTTCAACACATTCCTTCTGTAAAAGTTGATGGTATTTCTTCCTCGTTGTTTCTTATAGTTCCCACAAGGATTCATTATAATTTTGGTTCATTTTCAAAACATTAACGAGGTGGGAAATCAAGTTAAAAATAACCTTGTATATATGGTCTAAGATCTCCAATTGTGTATCCTCATAAGAGAGTTCATGTTCCAATTGTACCACCTCTAGATTTAGTACATGTGAAGGGTTAGATATACACTTCCTTGAGAGATATACATGGAAAATATTATAAACATGAGATAGTTTTGGAAATCGTTTAACCCAAAATACCACACCTTCTACGAGTTCAAGAATTTCTTAGGGGAAAATGTACATGGGTCAAAGCATTCATTTCTTCCCAAACCACATGAATGTAACAACTAGGCCCCGGTGATAGGACAGACACCCCACCTTTAACATGGTTGTTAGGTCCCAACCCGCCAGGTATTACCAGTTGCCCCATAGACACTTGGTCCCCACCCTAGGGCCCACCCACATTCCTGAACGGGTCATATGACTAATGCATGTCCCCACAATCCAACACATGTCCTTTCCAGTGTGCTTTGTCCTCATTCACACACACCCTGTGAGACATCCCATAAGGTCACCCATCCTGATCACTACTCTAAGCCAAGCAAGTTTAATTGTAGAGTTCTAATCAGATAGGCTCATGTAACTTGTTTAAATTAGTCATATTATTTAGTCATTTAACCCTTTATCATTCGGAGGTGTTGAAATCACTCCCACTTTAGAGCACAATGTCCTCGTTGTGATGAAAATGTACATGGGTAAAAGCATTCATTTCTTCTCAAACCACGTGAATGTAACAATTGGGCCCTGGTGATAGGACATACACCCCACCTTTAACATGGTTGTCGGCTCCCAGCCTGCCAGGTACCACTAGTTGCCCCGTAGACATGTGGTCCCCACCCTAGGGCCCACCCACATTCCCGAATGGGTCATATGACTAATTCATGTCCCCACAAGCCAACACATGTCTTTTTGAGTGTGTTTTGTCCTCATTCGCACACACCCTGGGAAACTTCCTAGAAGGTCACCCATCCTGATCACTACTCTATGACAAGCACATTTAATTGTGGAGTTCTAATCAGATAGGCTCGTGCAACTTTTTGGAAAGAGTCATATAATTTAGTTATTTAATCCTTTATCATTATATGATGTTGTAATCATTCCATTTTAGAGCACTTATGTTTGGGTACCACCTCTAATGACAAATGTAACAACTAGGCCCCAGTGACAGCACATACACCCCGCCTTTAACATGGTCGTTGGGTCCTTCCCCTCTAGGTACCACCAGTTTCCCAGAATACACATGGTCACCAACCTGGGACCCACCCATGTGCCCAAACGAGTCATCTGAATAATGATTGTCCCCACAAGCTAACACATTTCCATTCCATTTTGCTTTTCCATCACTCACACACACCTAGGGATGCATCCGAGAAGGTCACCCATCCTGATCACTACTCCAGGCCATGAACACTTAACTGTGGAGTTATAATCAGACTGGCTTCTGAAAAGGAAGGTGCACCTTGATGACACGACTCTTATCATTTATCCATTTAACTGTTTATCATTCGAGGGTGTTATAATTATTCTCTTCCATGTTGAAATTTGAAGGAAATTTTTTTTCCAAAACAAAAATCTAAGCCCATTCGATGGTTTTCAACATTACTCTTTTACCAAATATGAGAAGCCTTTATGTGTTGCTGGATAGAAGGAACCTTTTTTGTCATCTCTTGCACAAGATTTGGCCCAATAAGCATTATCTCACCAACTTCATTCAAACAAGTAGGAGTTCTACATCGCTTCCCATATAGGGCATAATAGGGTGCCCTTTGAATACTGGAATGGATGTTGTTGTTGTATGAGAACTCAAATAATGGAATATGTTTATCACATCCACCTTTAAATTTAATCAATCATGTTCTCAACAGGTCCTCAAGTGTTTGAATAGTCCTTTCATAATGGAAATCATTTTAGGGGTGATATGCTATATTGAAATTCAATTCGGTACTCAAATAAGGTTAAAGACATCTCCATAATTTTGATCTGAACCATAGATAATAAACTAAAATGATAGAAAGTAGCACTCCATATATCCTTACCACTTATTTTATATATAAATTGGCTAGTTGATCTGGAGGGAAATTTTCCCAATCAGAGATAAAATGGGTAGTCTTGGTGAGACGGTCTACTATAACCCATATCTCGTTATTTTTATTAGCTGTTTTTAAGAGACCAGTAAAAATTCAATAGTGATATTATCCAACATCCATGATCGTATTGGTATTTTTTGTAATATACCTTTTGGATGTTTTACTCTACCTTCACTTGATGTCCCACCAGGAACCATGTAGTGTTGATGGATATATCTCTTTTCATATTAACCCTCTAATAGTTATCACGAAGGTTGTTATACATTTTCATGCGTCGGGTATATATAGACAATATAGAGATAATAGCTCCATCCATCAGCTCTTTTATTTACGGAATAGGTGGAATACAAAGTCTTTTATGAAATTTCAGTACACCCACCTGATCAGTATTGAAATCAGTAAACTTCCCATTCTATACTACCTCTATCTTTTTTTCAATAAAGTATCTTTTTTTTATATTTATTGATCCTCACTAGTAATTATAGTTCCGAAATCATTTAGGATATGGTTGATGATATCCCTTCCCTTACGATTCTAATGTCTAGTTTAACTAGGTCTTTGATGAAATGATATCCTTTAATCCTCATCATTTCCATCTCAACATGGTCTTTCCAACATAATGCATCATTGACTTTCTTCCCTTATAGTATGAAAATGAATTGAATAATTATTGTACTTATGAACATAAAACCATCTCTTTTATCTCATGTTCAATTCATTTTACATGAAAATATACTTCAAACATTGATGGTCTATGTATATATCAAATTTATCCCAATAATATAGTGCCTCCATATCTTCATAGTAAAAACAACTGCATCCAGTTCTTAGTCATGCATAAGATAATTCTTCTCATGAGGCTTCAACTATTGAGATGTAGAAGCAATCAACTATTCATTTTATATGAGGATACACCAAAAACCTTTCAGAGATGCGTCGCTAAAAATAAAGAATCCTTCTATAATAGAAGGTAGATTTTACATGGATGCAGTAACAAATCTCTTTTTTAGCTCTAGGAAACATTCATTAAACTCCTTTAACTAGATGAACATGAAACCTTTTCGAGTTAACTTGGTTAGTGTAATAAAAATCCATTAAATTTTTATAAAAATACTCATATAATATCCAACTAATACAAGGACACTACAAATATTACTTACTAATGTAGGAATGAGGCCACTTCTCCACAACATTTGTCTTCATGGGGTCAACTTAGATTCATTCATTGGTTAAAATGTGAAAAAATAAATAAACTTGTTGTAAAAAGAATTCACATTTTTTAAACTTTACAAATAACCTCCCCTTTTATAGGGTTTTTAATATGACCATTAGATAATCCTTATGCTTCGCATGAATCTTGGAATATATCAAGATGTCATCAATGAAAACTACCACAATGTTATAAAGGTAGTACTTAAAGACTCTATTCATCAAATCAATAAAAAAAAGTAGGATCATATGTCATGATGAAGGGAATAACAACAAGATCATAATGCCTATATCATGATCAAAATGTGGTATTTTTGATATCTTCTTTCATTACCCTTAATTGATTATAACCAAATCTAAGATATATCTTATGGAAAAATTGATCCCCATAAAGCTGGAAAAATAAATAATCAATTCTGGGATGTGGGTACCTATTCTTGACTATGAATATTAGGTTTTCTATAATCAATGAATAGTCCCATTGAACCATCCTTATTCTTCAAAAACATAATATGTGCTCCCTAAATAGACACATTTTTCTAGACAAATTCCTTTCTAATAGATCTAGAAGTTGATTCTTTAATTCCTCCAACTCCACATTTTCCAATCAATACGGGGATTCTGATATCAGCTTGGATCAAGGCATAAGTTCAATAGAGATATTTACCTCTCTTTATAGGGGATGTCTAGTTAACACCTCAGGAAATAAATTAATGTATTATTGAATGATGAGTACATTAAATATTTTTATACATTCATTTCCTTATTAATCTACACAAATAATTTCCATAAAAAAGGCTACAGGTGTTTCTTATATAAAATGATTTGGTTGAGATATATCTCTATTGAAAACAACTATTGGTTTCCCATTAATGACTAATAATATTTCCTTACTTCTAGAGTTGGTATTACAAATATTCTTTGAGAGCCTATCCATCCCCAATATTATGTCAAATTATAACATGGTAATAACTACTATATTTGAGATGAGGTTGTTCTATCCAAAGTCATTACTATAGTTTATATACACTGTTGATTCTTGGATAATCCCTATTGATGTCTTGAATGATAACTATTATTATATAAGTTCATGGATTGATTACATATTCATTTCAATCATGGAGGAAATAAATGAATTCATAGTACCAGAATAAAACAAATTACTTGATAGCTTTGAGATAATAATGAGAGTACCCACCACCACATAATTTGGAGCATTAACTTTAACTATCATGATAGAAAAATTAAAAACATGATCCCTTTTCGTATAATGAGGTTTATGGTGATTCCACTCCATTAATTTTTTATTTGGACATTGATAAGAAATGTGTTGGAGAAATCCACACTTGAAGCATTTGACATCAGGTAGGGTTTGAACCATCGTCCCTTTTTTGTTAGTGTTGAGATGTTTTTTCTTTACCTTAATATGATAATTTTATGAAATATTACCATATCATCCAAACATGTAACATTTCTTACTCCCAAGAAGAAATTTCCATGAATGCTTCTTACCAAAGTTTTTGAATGTCGAATGTTATACTTGATTTTCACCTCTTTATTGATCAAATATCGTCCCCATTTTGGATCCAAAGATATCTTGTATTCATTCAGTCTATGGGACCAATACATCTTTCTGAACTCTAGTTAAACGTTCATTTCACTCCTCACATTCTTTTTATAGTTTTCATAGTCTTAGTTGACAAGATTCTTCCATAGTTGAGGTATTATTCCACCAAAGAATTTTTCAACCATCATATTAGGATCCATGAAAAATATAGAGGATTAACTGGATAGTCTTGTAAAGTTCACCTCATAGTTTCCCACATATATATTTTCTTTCTTATTAAGATCTAAGAATTCTTTCTCTGTTTTTGACCACATTTTATGAGGGAAATATTTTTTCAAAAAGGTTCCCTTGATCTCTTCCCACTTCATAGCATCAATATCCCCTCTTGGATTAATGTTTTTAACTAGTTTCCACAACTGATCAGATTCTCCCCTGAAGTGGTACGTAACCAGGGTGACTTTTTATTTATATAAACAATAGATTATCGAGAATTTCTTTTCTATAGATCTTATCCACTATATAGAAATCAATGGGTCGATATATCCATGGAAATATGGTGGTCGTAGTTGCATAAATTACATAATGAAAAGTTTAAACTTCAAGGTGAATACAATCTATCAGCTTGATTCAAGTTATTTCCCATAACTAGAGTCATTTGAATCACTATTCTTAGAATATTTTCCATTCTTAATTTCATCAGAAGGCCCTCAGCACCAGGTCTGTTTCACTCTCTATTTACATGATTTATACTATTTCCCACCATTTTCTAAATTAATAATACCTAGGTAAAAAATGTGTTTCATTTAATAATATTATAATACTAAAAAAATATTTCTTAAAACATCATTCTTAAATATGTTATTTTTTATAAACTATTACATTTTCAATAAATCATTCATAATGGTTCATAAAAACAGATTATGATTAACCAAACTTAACCCTTGAGATTTTCATACTAGGAGTGCAAAAAGACCCATTTTCATTCACCAATTCACATTTGATTCTATCTAAAATATTGGTTTTAGGGTTTTACCCTTTGATTCACTAGTTCCAGAGCCAAAACCTCTTGTTTGTATCCGGATAGGTAATTCTTTTCTCAGAAACCACTTATTTCATACTTCACCAAAATACTAGAATGTTATTATATATTTTAAATTATCCCTAAGGTTATTACAAGTGTTTTCAAAACCTAATTTCAAAAGATAAATAAACCATCATACGATACCAACAATAACATCCCACTTTTTTAATACATAACTTTATATATCATTTTACAAAAATAGGATCTTTTAATGTTTATTGTCTTCGAAAAAAGGTACATAATAAATGAAAACATAAAAAGTTATTATATTTAAATTGAATGTATTATTAAAGGATAATCCTAAGTAAATTAATTTCATCTCATAAACTTGGTACATACATCAAATTAAAGGGTGAGAATAAATCCAAGTAAGGGAAAACAAAGGAAATAATGTAGTTATGAACTTGTGGAAGATCAATAATAACTTGTGGAAATACATAAAGGTATAAGAAATAGGAATATTATAATAATATGAACATTAATAATTACTTGAAAGTGTGTCTAAAACAATTAATTGAGTCATTAATAAGCATATCACCTCGATTCATCAACAAGGTGTCGTAAAAATTACCAAGGCTATTCACCAAGGTATCGTAAAACTTGTCACCTCTAGACATTAAATTCATTATCCAATTCATTTGAGTGATATCAAGGACCACACATAATATGTAATAATTAATTTAATACACATAGATCATAATAAACATTTCATAAAAACATGTGTAAAATAAAATAAATAGGTTTTATATCAACATCATAGTGTTTTGGAAAGTGCTTAAAAACAAGATCATTTTTTCATTTTAAATCCATGAAAATTGAAGGTGGGTTTAATGTATGTTAATCCCAAAATAAAATAGATAACATTAATAAATATGTTAATACCCTTGGAGAAGAAATATTTCTAGGTATTCACATAATAAAATAAAATAATTTCTTGATAAAAAGATCTATATTTTGAGAAGAATGTTCTCTAACATAACATGTATGAAACATGGTTTTAGAAACCATTAAAAAGGGAGGGGACAAGGGTATCCCTTTAATAAAATAATCTTAGTACATTAAAGTGATTGAATAAAATTTACTTAAGAAAATATTATTGAAATTTTAAAACATACCACATAAAAAATAATTGAACAGAAAAGGGAAGTTGAGATTCCCCTTACTTTGAAGAATAACTGCTAAAACACAATGATTGGGACCTTACGGTCTTGAGGACACCTTGGGGGGACTCTTTGGGAGTTAAAGCTCTTATATATTCATGGATGGTAAATTTTTATTTAATGTATATGATGAAATGTCCAGGTATTTATTGAAAAGAGAGGGAGTTTTTTATTGATTTCCTTGGACACCTAGGTAGGGGTATTTGAAAAACCATGATATTTCTCATGGTATTTTCCAATGTTATTGGACACTTGGGGAACCTATTACCATGTTTTAGTTTAAAATGGAAAGAATTAATATTACTCATTACATAATTTTGACATAGTTATGATGTCATTAAATATATCGAAAAACATAAACTGTATTTTTACTATTCATGAAAAACTATAGTATTTTATAAAATTTTCATAGATTCACCATAACCAAAAATCAGTGTTCTGATTTTAAAAATGTCATTTAATTTATCATATTAATTCCCTAAATATATTAATTTTTACTTTTAACTACAAAAATACTTATTTATTAAAAATAATAGTGGATAGAAAATGCAGAGTGAAAGCATAGTAATGTTTCCAACATTTGAAAAAAACGAAATTATTTTATCAATTATAATTAAAAGGGGTGTTTTTATAAATACATTTAATTATAATAAATATTATTAATAAAACATTTTTTTAATATAATAATTTATATCTCTCTAAAAAGTTCATTTTTTCATAGAAAATAAATTTATCAAATTCTATCTTGATTTTAAAGAATTACTATTCTTAAAATCAAAATGATGAAATAACAGTATTATTTTATTAAAGAAATTACATTTTATGTTACTAGTGCATTGAAAAATAACCTATTATAACACCCACATACGACCTAAGGGTGAGGTGTGTGATAGTGATAAACTCATTGGGTGGCTCGACTAGCATTACCTAAGTTGATTTCTCCACTAATTTTAACATCTTAGGTAGGATATTTCATTCAAGCCTTAAATGTTTAAGCTTAGATTGGTATTGGTCAAGAGAAGAGCCCAAATATTCTACCCCCCCCCCCCCCACGTTCTAAATTTTTACAACATGGATCTATTGAATGAGGCCATCGACTCTTCATTCTTCATTAACTAACCATTATCATTTCTATTTATAATACTAATTATAATGTTTAAATTTTTAATAAGAGTATTTTTTCCCGTGTTAATATTGAACAATTTTCATAATTGAACAATGATAATATAACAGACTAAAAATAATGATCATATTTCAATTATACACACTTTATTATTAAAGGTATATAGTATTATTGAGTAGAAATGAATATAACACATATTTATAGGAAACAATAATCATTCATAAAGTTCATGTCGTTACACCATTCTTTAGGGGCTCTTAGATATTGATATACCTCTTCATATATGAACTATAGAGAAATCAATAACTTTATGTATAAGAATACTAGGAAACTATTTGTAAAATACCTCAATATGTACATTTTGAATGGGAATGTAATAAAAGATAATCCTATACATTGTCCTCATTATATGAGAATGATATGATTGTTCATAAAGTAAAAATATCTATTCATGGGAATTACTTTCTAATTGAGACTGAGAATTCTACTTGAAATGGAATAGAAATAGAATTTAGTTTGGGATATGGAAATATATTTTCCAATCATAGAAGTTATTATAGGATATATATATATAATCAACCAGTGTATTCCTATAATAGAATCAAATTATACTAATTTATGTTTAATAAGAATAATTGTTAGATTATTCAATCAAATATTAATTTATCAATATTTATATTCATGAAATTCAATGTGTTCACCACATAGTGTTTTTAGAAAAATCTAATCCTCCCTTTCATGATGATCTAATTAGTGTCCACTTGTAGTCTAAATCACATTCTAATCATAAGATAATAAAAATTAATTTCATTATCATAAAACATTTACACAAAGAAAATACCATTTAAAAATAATGTGTGGATTATTCTACGATTTATGGATCATATGATCCACTAAAATAGGGTTCTCTACACAAGATTGATGACATAACCATGCATATTTTTCTCTTATGTGAATACTGATTTACCACATAATTTAGTTTATTATTCAAAATTAGAGGTATTTTTTCATATACACCCATTAGGATTTCACCACCCAGTCGTATAAAATTATAATCTTAGAATAAAACATTACATTTCCCATCGCATTTTTTATTGAAACAATTCTAAATATTTTAACAAATTTACAAAAAAATATTTAATGTTACAAATGAGAATAATAACATTATAAAAATTTAAAAAGAAATTAATAATCATGGAGATAATAATTCAAAATAATTTGTATAACCAAAATTTTATCTTTTAAAGTTACAATATGGGTAATTTCTAGTGAATTTACTCGTATTATTTCTTACCTAATTAAAAATGATAATTACAACTTTCTATAATACCCACAATAATGGACTGCATTTTATTGATGTAATTTTGTATTTTTTTTAACATAAATATCCCAAAAATATCCTAATTAGATCTCCAATATTTTTAGTTTTTCCCCCAAATCACTTTCTATCCTCTTTAGAGTGTTAAATATCTTCATATTATTCATGGATAAAATCTATATTTTTATGTCTCTTGATACTAGGTTTTATTCCTTGATCTCATTTTCTGTCATTATTCATTGGTGTTCTTCATTATGGTTGTTGATCATTTAATACCACGAGTAAAGCTAGTTGCTTCCATAAGTTGTTTCCCTAAAATTTTAACCATATATTTCTTTATTTATTTGAAATAAGTTTTCAAATGACATAAAAAATTTTATTTGATATGATTTGATGTGTTATTTGGAAAGGGAATGGAAATTCTGGGAAAAACCGCATTTTGAAAGAAATTTAAATGTTTTCATAATTTTTTATAAAAATGACGGCTTGATTTGAAATTTCATTTGATGAAGTTATTTATGAAGGATTATTGAGAATATTCAATTAATTTAAGGGTGACTTGAAAGGGAATTAATTTGAATAAAACCAATCATTATGTTTTGAAATGAAAATGAATTTTAAAATCTAAATTTGTGTAATTGAACATTGAATGATGAAATGATTGATTTTACCTTGATTGATCAATTTATTATTGAGGCACATGAGATTTTGGGTAGTAATTATATTATTAATAAGAACATGTTAGAAATCCAAATACCTATTAATGGACTAATGATGACAACACTAAAGAAACAAAGTTTGGCATGATTTCTTGGAATGGGTCCCTTAAAAATGTGATGATTTGAGTGTGAAAAGATACATTTTGTAGTGTTGATGAATGATAAGTGTGAATATCCTATATCTAGAAACTAACATACAACATGGCTTATTAGTATTGTGATCTTTTATTAATCAATTACACATTCCATTGATTATAGAATTTTTTAGTCATGCCAAATATTTTCTTATAAGCATTTCATATAAAATTATCATTTAATCATATTTTGAAAAAATGGTAATCTTTTTTATTTGAAATCATGTTTTGTTGAAAGTATGTAAATTCCATTACCTATCTTTTTTTATTTAAATTGAAAATTATAAATTGTTTGTTTTTATGTAATTTCTTATGGAAGACTTGTGGATATACTACGGGTTTGTTTCCTCACACTATACCTTTTTCTTCAGGAATTTGTATATTATCTTTTTCCATGTCCATGAAATGGAGAAGAACGACTTTGAGGTGGTGGATGTTCATAATATTTGGGACCTAGAGTGATAGTGGTTATCGGTGGAGATGTGATCTACCTATTATATGGGATTTTTTAAAATTTATCTTAAAATATGATGTACTATTTTGTGAGTCATTTTACCAATTTTTTGTACTCTCTCTATGAAGAGTGGTGAAATACAAAAGTGAATGTTTTATATTTAGATAATTTTATGGTAATATTATTCCCACTTGAATCTTGTACAAAAATGGTTGTAGTCTCCAACCCTAGGGGATCAGAAACACTATTTGGGCTACGTCCAGACTATCTCAGGTGTCAATGTAATAGGGTCTATAGGCTTGTTCATGATAAATTGGTATCCAAAGTTAAGGTGTTGAATATTTCCATGATGTTGTAATGTTGTTGGGATGTTTTGGTAGGCGTGAGGTAGGATTTTTGAGACATAGTAGGTAGTAATGATCACGATCTATGTCAACTCAAATCTTATCAAGAATTAAGTCACAATGGGTGTTTGGGAAAAGTTCCCTTGAAAGATGATTGATCTGATTCTAATGTTTTCCTAGTTGATCCATGGGATTTGATATCCTTTTAACTCTTGATTGAGTTGTTTAAATGTGTATCCTCACTGATATTATAGTATTTTCTGTAGATATTTTACACCATCATGCCTTCATGAATACATTTGAATAGAACACAATAAAATATTATTTGTGATCCATAATAAGAAAATCCACTATTAGTTCAGAGTGTTTTTGTGATAGTGGTGAATCTTATTCAATGTCTTGTATTGGTAGTGGAACACATTCCAATTTAGTCAATAAAAGAGAAACCTTGAGGTCAAAAATTGGTAAATAATTCTCAAGAGTTTATTCATCATAAAAAAATATATTTACAAGTCTCTAATCATCACTAATATGATTTGGATTGGTTGAAAAATATTGATATACCTTTTTAATTAATTGAATCACTATATTTTGTTAATGTGAAGTGTAAAACCTTCAAGATTTAGGGACTTTGAAGGATATGGTAGGATTTGATGATGATGGTGAAGAAGCATGTGGGCTTAGAGTGAATGGTCATTTGAATTTTTTTTCCCTGATCTTTTCTAGCCAGAGTTGATTATATTAGTTAAATTCATGGATTTTATTATCCTCTAGTTGGGTAGTAATACCATGGAATGATATGCGAACTATTTTTATGATCTTGTTCCATTTTATCCTAAGGTGGTGCGAAATGAGAAACATGAGGCTCGATGATTTAAGATAGATCATTAATCTGACATTTTATATGATATATTTATGATGAATCTCACTTCTAATATTGATGTGTTCTGTAGAAAATTGATTGTGGAACATGATATGGTTGGTAAGTTAGTGTTGATGAGAGTTCCCTTTTTTCTAGTAGATGATTCATTAGTTAATTTAGAGTAATGAGAAAACATGATGAGTCTCATGCTGGGAATCATCTATACCTCATCTAGTACATTTTTAAGGCACATTTAGTTTCTTTTTGTGGGTAATGTTCATGAATTTTAAATGGGTTTCGACTGACGCACCAAGGATCTATACTTCTTGTTGATTCTCAAGTCACATGTAGAAGATTATCCATATATTTTATGATTCACATAGTTGAATGGGCTCACCAACTTTGTAATGTAATATAGTGAAATCAGATACATCAAGAACTAAGGGGTCCCAACCGTATGCATAGGGTATAAAGTTTCTTCATGCAGTTAAAGAGTCTCTAAAGGATGCTCAAGCGGGTCATATGACTATAATAGGTAACAACACTATAGATTAATCGTTAATGACTTATTTATTTAATAATAGTTCATCTCACTCATTTATATAGAATCATATTATGATCCTTCAAAACATTTCCATCAATATTTTTTGTTATATGATGGATTTTACTATAGCCATCAGAACAAAGAGAGTGTTGGGTCTTCAGTGTCCTGCTTTTGTATTATCAATATCTATGATTTATCATACCAATAATTTTATGGTTCTCGACATTACACCCTTTTAAATCATTATTGGGATGGATTAAATGATATATAATAGGACCCAAATTGACTATAATTTTTTGAAGGTATCATTTATTACACCTAGTGGGGTGTGTTGTGTTTTTCTGGGAGAATTGGACCTAAGGTTGAATAGAGACAAACCATATTTTTTAGAGTTTTTCAGGATAATATATGTGTTTTCTTTTCACATACAGTGAAAATATTTGGGAGATTATCTCTCTACATTTATCATTGAGTTTCCTGACATGTTTCTATCCGACTATTGTTATTTTCCACCCATAAGAGAGGTGGATATCACTGTTGATTTAGTTCCAAGTACTCATTCTATTTATATTTATTCTCACCATATAACACACAAATATTCAAAGGATTTAAAATATCGTTTAGATAATTTTATAGAAAAGGGTTTATACTCCCTAGTGTGTCACCATATATGGAACTATTTCTATTTTCAAACAAAACTGATAGGACACTTCATCTAGGTGTTGATTACCAAAACTCAATCAATTCATAGTAAATAAAATATATCCATTTCAACATATTGATTATTTATTTTTTCAGTTAAAATGGTTGAAGTGGTTATCAAATATTTATCTTTGATCTGGTTATCACCAATTCACAATTAATGAATCAGACATTCAAAAGAATGAAAAAAATAATATTTGGTCTAACCAATGATCATATAGTTTTATGGAAGAGACGAATAAAGTATTTCATGAGTACCTATACACCTTATTGGTATAATTTTTTGACGAAATCACAGTTAGATAAAATATTATGTAGAATCATCTTTTTCATTTGGCAGTAGTTTTGAAAGTTTTTAAAAATCCCTGGCATTATGTGAAGCTTTAAAACTGTAATTTATAGATTAAATAAGAGATGTTCTTGGGGAAAATGGCATTAGAACATGGTATTTTAATTGATGATTAGAATTTTAAATCCATTATAACATGGGAGAAACTAAATAGTGTTTTCAAGACCAAAATATCCTTAGCCGTGGTGGGGTATTGTTGCATGTTCATTAATAAATTCATGAAGCCAGATTCTTTAGTGACCTATCACACTTGTAAGGGAGTGAAGTTTTTATATGATTAGAAATGTCAGAGTTATTTTAAAGAGATTAAATGTTTTTTTAATTTTGTCCCATTATTTAATCTTCTAGAGGCTAGGCAAGGCTTTGAGGTCTTTATTCATGCATTAGTTTTGAGTGTGGGTTGTTTCCTTCTATGGGGTGATCAAAAGTAACCTATAGTTTTTTATAGTTTAAGACACATAAGCATAACTACAAAACCCAAGATCTTGAACCCAAACCCAGGAGACATTACCTTAGGTTTTAGAAGCATTACCTTTACATAGAAAGGATTAAAATTTATTCAAATCAAAAAAACCTAACTATTATCTTCTTTCCAAATGATTTGAATAACTGACGTAATAATTGGGTGAAGTACATGGAGAATTTATATATTGGAATGGAATATCCCATAAGTATGCTGAATGTCCTCACTGATGTGTCTAGAAAAAAACTTCCATCCCAGAATGTGAAAGGATCATTAAAAGAGTGGAATCTGATGGATCTATTTTCTCAGTTTTATTTTGGTGTCTAAGAGGACATGACCAAGGTTATTTCGACCAATGTTTAGTAGACCTACACTATTATCAATATTATTCCACATGATCAACTTCTTAATCATGAATATTGGGGAATTCAGAACTCTCATTATAATGGGGAGACCATTATTGAGTGGTTGTTACCTTTATAGGGATTCCTATTATTCTGGAACCAGTACATTCTTCCTTTTTTTGTTATGGAATTATGTGATTGAGTTCTTCCATATTTCTCGGTGGTAAATTCACCCCATAATCCCAAATATGTTTTATGATATATATAGATGGATCTAGTTTCCAATTATGAAATGAAACATAATTGATTTTTTTCATTAGTATACATGATAATATGTTAAAGCCGATCAAAAAAGTCTTTTTGGTTTACTTCATCTTCTTTAAGTACAAACTTCATTGTGGGATGACATTTCTATTGACAATGTGGTTAGATTAACACATACACCTCATGGAAATAATGTGATATGATTTTTGATTGATAGGATAACAAAATCATCTCACAAGATAAACACTTGAAATACAAACAAATTTACTTATTTGAAAAATCTCCATGGGAAAGAGATTATCCATTTTCATGGAATTCCTTCTACTATAGTATTTGATAGAGATCCCAAATATACTTCTCATTTCTAGAAAGCCCTCTAAGAGGAAATGGGATATTATGAACATTTGAGCCCAACATATCATCTCAAAATGGATTAACTGATCAGACAAACTAAAAAAATACTTTAGGACATGATACATAATTGAATTATTGAATTTGGTGGATCTTGGGATATATATTTGGGATTGGTTGAGTTTTCCTACATAAATAGTTACCAATACATCATTAGGGTGATTTCTTTTGTGGTTGTTTATAAACATCCATGTAAATATCTATTGTGTTGGATAGAGATGGGTGAAACGTTCTCAGTCAGACTGAGTTTCATCAAATAGACAAAAGTCAACATTTAGCTAATTTTTTAAGGAATGGTAATAATATAAAGCATATATATTTATTATGATGATCATATTCATCGATTTTTTGAGTTTTCTATTAGTGTCCTTGTGTTTTTTATTTCATTACCTTGGTTTGGTCACCATAATCTTGGGATGTTGGGAAAAATAAATAAATGTTTGTGGCTTATTTTGAGACAGTTGAGTGGGTGGAGAAAGTGGAATACTCTTTAGCACTTACACCACAGTTGATGTCGACCCACAACATGTTTCATGTATCACAACATAGGAAGTATCTTTATGATCCTCCTCATATTCTAATATGGGAAGATATTTTTGTTGAACCGGAATTATCTATAGATAAGCATTCATTCAGGATTTATGATTCTTAGAAAAATTTTCTTCATGTGATGATGATTCCATTGGTCCATGTTCTAGGATATCATGGTTCTGATTGGCATGATACTTGGGAGAGTGATTAGATGATGAGGGAGTAGCATCCTAATCTCTTTGACATGGATTTTTCTTAATAGGATTTCTAGGGACATAATGTTTTTGTGTTGTGGGATATATAACATATTTTTAGATTCAATCAATTACCTATTGAACCCCTTTTTTATTCCAATTATGTTTTTTATTATCTCAGGGTGTTTTGGTTTGATTTTGCAAAAAAATGGGAATTTTTTGGATAGTGCATGGTTGGTGAATGATTTTACCTGATAGTGCACCCCCTATTGGGAACCATGTGCCTCAAATAGTAGGGGCATCATGTTTGGTGCAAAGATTCCAAAAATTGTAAACCAACCTAAGGGAAACAGTGTTCCCTAAATAATAGGGCTATATGGTTATGTTTCACAATTTCATTAATTTCACCCCCACCACAAAACAATGCATGTGGGAATTTAATTCCGTAAAAATTATAATAAAATACTAGCCCCATTTTATAACCCCTAATCACCATATTTTTACCCAAATCTGATTCCATAGTCCTTAATGGATCTTAAGAGATGAAATTAACTCCTCCAACCCCATTTTATTTGAGATCAAATATTTTGTGATTGTCTTTGATATCATCTGGATAAGTGGATCTCCTATCATTTGGTTTCATCCAATTTCACATTATTTCCTCCTTATATAGTGATAGGCCATAATTTTTTAATGGTTCTAATCTCTATTTTGATGGATCTTTATTATTGGTCTGATTCATTGATCTCATTTTTCCTAAATATTAATTAATGTTACCCATTGTTGGTGTTGATAATTTGATATCATGATTTAATTTAGGAGGTTTCATAAGGAATTACCCTACAATTAACACCCTATATTTCTTGACTGATTTGATATTTGTTTTTAATTAATTTTTAATACACCAAATTTGAGATGATTTGATGTATTATGAGAAATAAGAATAGAAATTTTGAGTACATCCAATTCTATTGAAACTGAATTTGTTGACTATATTTTTTTATAAAAATGATTAATTTACATGAAACATTATTTGGTAAAATGATTAATTGATTATTTTTAAAAATATTGGATTTTATTGAATGATGATTTTAAATGGAATGAATTTGATGAAAACATATTATTTGGTTTTGAAATAAAAAGGAATTTTGAAAACTAAATTTGAGAAATTAAACTGTGAATAATGAAATGAATTAAAATGATTGAATTCCAATGATTAATTTATTGATTTTTGAATCTCTTGTTATATTGGGTAGTTAGTAGTTTTTTAAAACATTAACACGAGAACTCTTACTCTTTATTAATGGATTTATGATGAAAATAATGAATAAACCATTTTCGATATGATTTACAATATGGTTTCCATCAACATGGTGTTTATTTTAGTTTGAATATATACCTTTAGTCATCATGATGAATGAAGAGTGTGAGTATTATATAGAAAAAAAATTAATATACCATCATTGTGTTTTTTATTGATTACCTAAAATGACTAGACAACCCATTGATTGTATAATTGTTTTATTCATGCCAATTTTTTTATATATTTGTTTTATATAAATTTTCCATTTAATAATATTTTTCAATAACATTCATATTATTTATTTGAAATATTTTTTTAAAAAAATATATAAATTTGATGACAGGTAATTTTTTATTCAAATTAAAAGAATATATGGATTATTATTATGGAATTTCTTATATAAAACATAGTGAAACTCTACTAGGATATTAACTCACACCCTACATTTTCGTTCATTCATTGTTGATTATCATTTTCAAGGTCCAAGAAAAGGGAGATCACCACTTTTAGGTGGGGATGTTCTTGATCCGTATGACTCTTCGTGATATTATTTATTATTGGAGATGTCATCTAGCTGTTACATGGGATGTCTAAGATTTTTTCTAGGAAAATGTTGTGCCCTTGATGGTTCATTTTTTTGGGTTTCATTTTAACAATTATTTTCTCATAATTTATCCTTGAGGATTGTTGACATACCAACTGGTATCATTTATCTTCTTCAATTTTAATAGAAAAACCATTCCCACTTTATTCTTCTATGATTAAAGGTGTTTGTTGCCAACCTATAGGGATCAGGAACATGATTTGGCTATATCAACACTGGCTTTGGTATCAGTGTACTAGGTTATCCAGGTTGGTTCATGAAAAATAACATATTATATAATAAATAAATATGGAATATTAAATATGATAAGGTAAATAACTATAAACACATTCCATTTAATAAACAACTAGAACACGAAATGCATCCATAGGAAATATCAATATAGTTATCTAATAGATAATAATAGTTTGATTCTAAATGGAGTAAATGATCAATATTGGACCACATTATTTAATACCTTAATATATTTATACCGTCAATGGATTGTGTTAATATAATTTATTCGTTGAGTAGGTATACACAAGAACCTATTTAAAGTAGGTATACTGATTTATCTCATGAGAATTTTCAATACATTGAGGGTTTATCTATAACCGATCCCCACACATAACTGCTTTCAAAATAAATTATTAATATATTTATTGATCATTTAAATTAAAAAAAAATATTCCTTATAATCTAATATCTGTATTGAGTAATGAATATGGATTTATGAAGGTTTCCATAGTAAATTTCTTAACACTAATAGTAAAAATAGATATATTGGAATGATATATGGTTAATGAAATAAAAATATACATGATACAATGAACATGGATATGTAAGATAAATATATTTTCTAATTATCAAATGAAATTTAATGTTCTAAGGGAAATTTAACAACCACATAGTTAATCTGAATATGAGATGTGATTGTTTTAAGATTATATTTCGTTGTGAAAGAATTTATTATAAAGAATCAAAATGAAAAATTTAAAATATGTTCTCATAATGTGTTTCCATATTAAAAAATAAATCATATCTAAGAACCTAAAGGGTATAAAAGGCTTATAGTAGAGACAAATTTTGTGAATGATGTATATCTTAAATAAACACATTCATTTTGAAGTATTTAAAAAAAAGATGAAAATGACCGTTTTATATAAAAATAGAAATATTCATATCAAACCTTGTAAAAAACTCATGGATAAAATAAAATTTACATAATAAATCATTTTATCAACAAAATGATTTTTTAAAATATAATTTTTAAAAATATGTTCGTTGAAGAAAAACATAGACTATCCAAAAGATAAAGATAACCTCCTTTTCTTTAAACATTCCTCTTGAATGAGTAACCGCAGTTTAGTCATTAATAACCATGAATAAATATATATTCCTATTATATAACTCAAATAGGACTAATATACACTAAATAAAATTAAATAGGCTTATAATATTGAATATGTCTCAATAGAGAGAAAATTGAGAGGAAATTCTTTAAAAAGATCATATCATTTATGTGAGAATTAATCAATGATGATTTTATGTGTATTATAATAAAAAAATAAATCAATTAATATTCACTTCACATATAATAATTCTGTAACACATTCAATGAAGTGGATGTATAACTCAATGAATAGAAATTGAGTTAGGAAAACCCTTACCACAGGTCTGAATTATCACATATATTTTTTCTATTACATAATAATTAACTTATGTTATTTAATATATTAATAAAAAATTTATGGTATATTATTAAATATATTATATTTTTTACCTTATTATATTTATTTACTTAATCAACTAATTTCATGTTGTATGTTTTGATGATATTCAGTTCATATGGACAATATGACTTCATTAGGTTGAATGTGGTAAAAGAAGTCAATATTCCGTAATATCTCAAATAATAATCATGAAATAATTATGAATTTTATAAATCAATTATAATTTTAAACGAAACCATGAAATATGGTAATTAAAAATTAACTATGTTTTAATCATGGAAATTGTAAGTAATACGCATGCATGAGTAACAATTCTTCATTTCAGAGATCATGATTAAAAGAAGATAGTTATTATTTTATCTTACTATAATAATAATTATATCATAATTAAATATAATTTATTTTAATAAACATATCTATATCATATATGTTTTATTGTTATGGAAAATGAATAATATAGCTTTGTAGAGGTAGTAGTCCACACATATATAGAAATGGCTTTACCATTTTTCAATGGATGGAATGGTAAGAGAATATGTGATATATTACTTTTAAAAAATGATAAATCACTTTTTATTATCATATATATAAATTAAATTCATCATTATAACCATCCATGAGAGGCTGTGACGGAAAATAATTTGATGAATTCGTGAGGCGGTAGTCTGTCGTACAAATGAATAGGTATTTTAATTCCAATTAGTTGGAAGAGGACATGTATATTGGTTTTAAAATAAAAATAAATTTTTTTATTATATTGAAGATATTGGTTTCATAATTTAGTCATGGTTGATAAATATTTTAATAAGGGATAATAATAATTTAAATTAAAATGAATGGTTTTGTATTATACCTCCTCATTGGATAACCTCTTTAATATTACACCTAAAGAAGTCATATGTTGGTTTTATTATAAAAAAGTCCTCTAGGACATGGGTAGGGATATAAAAAGGAATTTTCGAAGGTATTGGAAGAAAAAAGGCTCTATAAGTGTGCATAGTATATGAGAGTGTGTGCCATTCAATTAGTGAGGGAGAGGACACACTTGGAATATTTAGAATGAATACATTATATCAAGGTATTACTCTAGAAAAATGTATCCAAAATCAATGATTTGTGATTTTTAGTTGATATAGAATCTATATATTGCCATAAAATAAAAATTTTATATGTTTTCAAGTCATTTGAACAATTATCTCTTTAGTTTCACCATCAATAATCATTTTTTATCATTAACTATGGTAACATATTTTTTCTATTTTTTTACTATTAATTATGACAAAAATTTAATTTATAATTATTAACTAATATAAATTATTATGATAAAAAAATATGGACTAAATTTTATCAAATTCTAGTCATAGATGTTGTATAATTTAATTTAAGATTATATCCGAAAAATACAGAAACACATGGTTTTTTATAAGTATTTATTTTAAAATATAAAAAAAAATTATAAAAAAATAGTTTGATTAAAAATATATAAATTTAAATAATTATCCTTTTAAACCATTTCATAACTCATTGGAACCTTTTAGATTCTTTAAAAAATACATTCTTAATAAAAATAAGTATTTTTCACTATTCACCAGAAAATAAATCTTTTAAAATATATCCAACAAATATTCATATGATACTTTTGATATGATTATTTCAAAAATTAATTCTATTTAATCAGGTACATTTTCTAAAATATATAAAAAATTATTTATATAAATGTTTCACAACCAATTATGAAAATCATTTTTAATGGAAACATATATTTAAAGAATAAAATGTCTTCACTAAAAATTAATCATTTATTTAAAATGAATTTTTAAAATAAAATTGTTTTGAGTATTTAATTAAGATATTTTTAATAACTTTTTTCTTCTTATTCATATATGCTAATTCAACTACTAGTTTATAATGGTCGTATTTGAATAACAATTTTTGTGGTTCGTTTAAGTTTGATGTTGACTTTTTAATATGTTATCTAGTGTTATGTACTTTTAAAATATCAATATACTACAATTAAGATAGAAAAAAACATATAAAAGTGTTTTATGAAAATAAAAATCTCCTTAAGGGTTATAAAATAAAAGGAAACTCATTAGTCAAGTGAAATCATAAAAACCCCTTAAAACATTTACTTTCTAAACAATAAAACATTTAGTACATAAATAAAAAATTACCACAAGTGAAAATAAACCATTCTAAATGAAAAAAATCTAATTTGAATGAATAGTAAAAACATGAATGAATAACAAGTAACATGATAACTCATGAAAAGTTTTCTATGAAAAACAAACTTTTTATCATTAAATGTTCATAAAAATTTTATACCTCATGATGTAAAAAAATCATAAAACCCATTTAGAAACATTATATATGTATCATAGGGAATGATATTTATTTCCTATATACACTCATTATTATTCGGAGATTGAATAATAAAATTCTAGGTTATTTTTATAGGAGTAACCAACTCGTTTCCCCCTTATTTTCTCCTTTGGGGAAAATCATTACCCCTTACATTGGACAGCCATATTGGTCTCACCCTTAATCGTGAGCTATATAGGACCCACCCAATAGTATTAATAATTTTCAAGTAAATTTTTATGAGGTATTCATTTATAAGATTTTACTATTTCATCATAATACTCTTTAAAACTCATTTGAACTAATAAAAAAAGAATTTTAAAATTTCACAAAAAGATAAGGAGAAATATCATTTTGTTTTTGAATATCTTAAAAATGAAAAATTACCAGAGAGATGGGAATATGATATTATTTTACAAAAACATGAGAACTAATAGAATATATTTGATAAATAATAACATCTAACATAATGGAAAAAATCGATCATTCAGTAAATGATAAGAGACATTCTTTTGCAAATTTAAAATGAAATTTGATACAATTCATACAAAACATTTTAAAGATTTCCTTTTAAAAATATTTACAATGAAATTAATATTTATTTAAATGTTACCTTCAACAATGTTTTATATATAGATTACTAAATTCATGAAAAAAAATTATAAACACGCAAATGAAAGAAATATTTAGAGATTTCTAATTTAAAAACAACATTTTTATAAAAAAAACCCACATAATACCTTGTCTACCTTCTTATATTATTTAACCTATAAATATTAAAACTATATTATTTATTTAATTTTTTGAAAAACATTTACTAATTAATAAAATTTTCATTATTCCTTATATTTAATTTATTAGAATATATTATTTATTTACTAAAATGGTTAAGTTCATGTTGGATAATTCTGTGTCGTTCAGTTTATAACCAAAAAATAACATCAATTCCTCAACTGTTGTCAAAGGGGATGCATTTCCATTGCCTCCATAATCTTAATAATATTATAAATATCGATTTTAATCAATTAACAAAATTTTATTGCCATAAAAGTAAGGCGGTCATGAAAAATGATGCACATTGTTTTATTGAGATAGTAGTTTTTCATACCCAAATATGAAATTTT
This sequence comes from Viscum album, assembly GCA_963277665.1. Taxonomy (NCBI): domain Eukaryota; kingdom Viridiplantae; phylum Streptophyta; class Magnoliopsida; order Santalales; family Viscaceae; genus Viscum; species Viscum album. Next base: position 394,207,794 of record OY728126.1, read on the forward strand.
ATTATTTCTTATCAAAAACCATCCTATTGGGGATCATGTCATGACTAACCAAATTCTTCTACAAATAGGATAGGGGATTGTGAATAGATCTGTGTAGGTGTATCACTCAAATGGGAAACCTTACCCTACAGTACATGTACATTCACAGACGCCTTTAAACGCATACAAAAGCTAAAATGTAAATCAACTGATAAACCATGTATGCATATATCTAAATCTCACCATTAGAGTTAAAAACAAGTATTGGAATGAAAAAGGGCCAAATAAAATCCCACCATAATGAAATTGAAAACAATTATATCATGAAAGTATAAAAGGGGATTGTTGTCAAGGTAATCATAGGAACATACCTTGGGCTATCCAGATAGTTAAGATCTTCCTAGACATGGTCCCTATTTTACTCCATAAAAAGGTCAATTGGTTTCATAATACATGACATGTGAAAGAAAACCCCATACATCATGGGTGAGTATGACAATACACAGTAGCATACCCCAAAATCACGAAGCATAAAACATCATGAATAACAGTCATCTTATCATAGGTATATGTCAACAACACATATAATAATAATAACCAAATATACACAATAATTATACTCTATGTCAAGGTAAATTCACAACCATAATTCTAGTCAAGGATTCATTCTCTAACGTTCTATATAGCACCCATCTGGGTGAACACGCCCCATGAGTCACGTAGCACTGATATAATCTATCTGAGATGTCGTGCTCATCGGGTCACTCCATATTATGTGCACAATGTAAGTCTGAATAAAATGATAAACTGATAAGGATCACACCAAATTCCATGTTGTATACCCAAAAACAATTTGTAATATCCTAGTAAAACTAGTATTGACTTCAGTGAAGTTTTAGTTACGATGATACTAAGAACTCAACATAGGTAAAAGATGATGATAGAGGATCTCAATCTGGGCCTCACGAAAGGATTTCAACTACTCTATCCAATACTAAATTCATCCTGAAGTGATTACCATTCTATTTATAGGATTATATTCCATACAAACCCTTAGGGAATGGATCAGGGGAACCAACCACAATGAAACATTTACAAGGTGTAGAGGAAAAGGGTTCCAAGCAATTTTTGAATGTGTACACGACGTGTAATGGTAGAAAACAACATTTACCTTTGGCATTAGAGCCTAACCATTTTTCATTGACAATTGTCTTGTTCTCTTCCATGTAAATGATGTTTCTAATCCCATTTACTCAGGGACATGTCCATTCACAAGTACACATCAATTCCAATCCTATGTACTCCTACCCGTGTACGTGTAACTCTAGCCATGTATTTTCCCAAGTACATGATGTGTCCCAGCCAGTGTACTCTTGGTTGTATCTATGCTTGAGTAAAAAATCATGTATGAGCATGTGTACTCCTTCTCATGTCCATGTAACCATTTAGGTACACATCAAGCCTCTAGGTAATGATCAAAAACTGTATGACATCTATAACAAGTTGTATGTATATATCCTCCATGGAAACCCATGCACCACAACCAATGTCCCACACTCCATGTAATCCTGGATTAAACGCCATGCATATCAGGATTTTTCAGATCCCATGAATCCATTTCATATGTTATATCCCACTCCTTCATCCTCTAATTCTGTCATTATCTCAATAAAGAGTGTGGATCTAGTCCAGTTGATCCTTATTGTCACTACTCACCGGAATCTGGCCACCAAATCACATGGGAAAACCCTTTATCACATCTCCTGATTTCCACACATCAAACCCCAAGTGAAATACACTAATCCTCAATTTATTCATCCTTATAGCTCAATCCCATTATTTATCCAAACCTATGTCCATTATATCAATATGTTTCAACAGAAAATAGGTGCAAAATGATATATTAAAAAATATTATTTGAACCACAAGACAAAGTAATTGTCTATAATAAATGAAGAATAGGGGTAGATGTCAAAAAAACTTCCCAAAAAGGAATGAATATATTTTTTTTTGATTGATCCATTTCCATTACAATGACAAAATAAATATTCTAATTAAATAAAAAATTCGTCCCAATAATCCCCTTAAATAATCCAATACCCACAATAAGATTGATCTGAAAATAAATCCAGCATTCGATTGATTTTCATTCATCATAGAAATAAATCATTGGGAAAATACACACAAAATAAAAACATAATACCTCAATTTTTATCAGTACCTATGAAAGAATGATTTTTCCATTTTCATTGGAGAGATACTATTGTTCTTTCGCACAATGATTGATGGTCCACGATTAGTTCATTGCTCACTAATGGAATCTTATCCTACACTCTCTAACAGATTCTATCAATTTTCATGGTTATATGGTTAACCCTAAAAATTATCCCTAAAATTATATTTATATTTTGATATTAGGTTTTTGTGTAACATTAAATAAAATAATTTATATTTATTTTATTAACTCTCTCATGGTGGAACTCAGCTCGAATATCAACCACCCTTCAAGGTTAAGTCATGTCTAGGGTAAACCCCATACCCTAAACTCAAAAGAGACCACATATTTAGGATATGAGCACACATTTAAGGGTTGTTCCACTTTTTTAAGAAAAATTCAAGAACATTAATTATTTATATTTAATATATTTTCAAAATTTATTCATGGCACATCAGGCCTTTGAATATCATGTTGTATATTATCTGGCCTCTAAAAACAATCCATACAATATTAAAAAAATACATGTAGAAATTTGTCATTTTAAATTCTCAAAAACATAGGAATTTATATTCCAGAAATACAAAACAAAAATCCACCCAAAGAGATGTGGGTACTGAGCATGTATCTGGGTCGATATATCCTTGGTACTCTCCAGAAGATTCTCTTAATACCACTAAACACACGATAGGGGGATCGATCACACATGAAGGGTCATATCCTACTGGTCCTAAATATATAATGTGTAATCAATAATGTTGGCTCTATCCTAAATGTGCATATCACCTTAGTAGATAACATGTGACAGATCTTGCATGTACCTCCCTAAATGTGACATGTTGAAGAGGTCATTTAACCAATATAACTATAGAGGTATAGCCAAGTGGTATGCTATCTAGGAAACTCTAAATGAAATTTTAGATGGGAAAATTAATATCATAGATTGAATGAATCCCCAAAAAAATATCCACAATCAATGTAGATGTGAGACTCTCAGAAACATTTAATCTCCACCTAAAACATTAGAGGCCTCCATAATTTGTTTTCATAGGACTTATGACAGCCCATGTAGTTCTCATACACTCTTTGATTATTTTCACCTTCTCTGTAGTGGCTCACACCAAATATAGGCCCATAAGTGATGACAATCTAGGGTCAGTCCTACATAGTAGCGACCTGCAGGGTCTCCCATATAAGGCCTTGAATGGCGCCACACCAATGTGAGAATGGTAGCTATTTTTGTATGCAAAATCCACCAATGGTAGGTGATCCACCCCACTATGGCTGAATTATAGCATGAATGAACACATTATTCCCTATAATACTTGAATTTTATGATCAATTTTGCCATCGTTATATGGGTGGAATTCCATCCTCAGACACAATAGAGTTCCAAATGCATCATACAATCCCTTCTATAACTGAGATGTGAAGAGAACTTCATAGTTATAAATAGTCGTTGAGGGAACTCTAAGGATTCACACTATCTCCTACATCTAGAGGCATCCCAACCATTCTACTGCACATTCCTCTAGAATTATAAGTATGTGGTCTGACATGATGATTCATTCTAAGTTCACCCAATTAGAATCATGTCCCCAAGATATGCGTGGTAACCCTATCATGAAGCCCAAGGATAACACATCACACTTCCAATCTGGAACATCATGGTTTTGAGGTAAACCCACAGGAACATAGTGCTCAACCTTTAATTGCTAATAAGAAATGGAGAAGGGGACAATCTCTATAACGTCCTAATTCGTCCCTAGCCACCATAACTGATGCTGAAGGTATTGGTACATTGTTTCCATATCTGGATGTATTTAAAAAGGAGATTTATGAAACTCTCTTAGAACCACATCCCAAAATTTCATTAGTACCATTTTCCATTCTCTAAGAAGAAATAGATGCTCCCCACCTTTTTAAAATCATTCAAGAGCATGTCCAATGGATATCTATGTATATAGGGTCTCACAGTTGGTATCCCCAAGTTGTGCCTCCCTAACATTATATAAAATAAGAGGGGTAACAACCATTGAATGGTTTTATAATCCTCCATCCCATCCACAAGGATAAAATAAAGGGTATAACTGATCTGATTCCTCACTTAGAAAATGTGAACAATATCTCTTACCGAGAGTATTTAGTACCATGTTCCCCTTCCTAGGAGTAAACAAAATCATGATGTCATAATCATGGAGGAAATATAGGAATCCAATTTGTCTCATGTTATGATCATTATAAGAGAATATATACTTGAGACTCTTGTGTTCATGATAGATGATAAACTACTCTCCCATCAGGTCGTGTCTTCACATCTTTAATTCAAATACCACCACTACTAACTCAATATATTGGGTTGCATAGTTCTTCTCCCATGGTATAACTGGCCTGAACCATAGAAAATCACTATCTATATCTATATTACAATAATACCATTAATAGTCCCTAATGAATAAAAAACAACATAAAGAATGACCTCCTCTAGAAATATCATTATTTGAGTGCTCAACAATATCTTTCTCAACTCTTGGATTTCTTGTTATCATTTCTCTGCCCATATGAAAGGCTTCCCCTTCCGGGTCAAAGATATCAAGGTATATGATATCCTGGAGAAATAATTTATAAATATATTATATTATACTTCCAACCCAAATAATATTTTCACCATTTCTAGGATCTTGGGAGGATCCCAATCTAAAATGGCCTCATCCATCGCTAAGTCCACTATTACACTATCTTCTAAGATAACATGTCCCAAAAAGTGGACCTCCAGAATTTATAATTGCCACTTCTAGAGATTATGTATAGATAATGATATTATATTATTCCCATAACCATCTGCAAGTGTCGCATGTGCTCCTCCTGGGATGCCTAGTATACTAGGATATCATTAATGTATCCTAGCACAAAAAAGTCTAAGAAAGGATGAAAGATCTAGTTCATGAATCCCATGAACACTACTAGTGATATTTTTCATGACAAAGGGCACCCCGAAGTACTCATTGTGACCAGAGTCATCAAAAATACTTCTTTAGTTTATCCTTATCCCTCACCGACAACTGAGGATAGCATGATCTGGGTTCATTCTTTGAGAACCATATTTATCTTATCAAGTAATCAAACACCTCATAAATCCTTAGTTTTGGATACTAATTCGTTATGATAAACTTGTTTAGGTGATATTAATACATGAAAAACCTCATGATCCCATCTACTTTCTTGGTGAACGAGATTGAAACCACCTAGGGTGAAACACTTTTTCTGAAAAAGCCATTATTTTGTAAGTCCTCTTACTACCCCCCTAGGCTCGTAAATATCAATGGGGGACATCCAATATGTTTCCATAGATATAAAGGTCATCCCAATGTCTAGATAAATGTATAATTATATATCAATGGGGAGGTAACTCTAGAATTTCTTTAGGAATGATGTACTCTTACGCTTCCACCACTACTAGGAAATAAAAAATCATAGAATCCACTACACCAAGGATCATTCTTGAGAACTAATTATTAATCATCTATACCCTCCTATGTTGGAGTATAACCTAAATTTCCTAATATTAATTTTCATGCGAAATATAAAACCATATCCCATCACTATGAAAACACCACATTCTCTACCTGAAATAGTTTATATGGGTAAAAATAGTTGATAACCATTTTATACATGAAATGAATACCTGAGGCCTCATAACTACTAAAAAGAGAACCCAATCACAACTCTCACTTCCAAGAGTCAGGTCACAACCTCAGCAGAAGTGTTTGATCACTAAGTCACCTCTCATTGGTGTCTCTGAGTGCCAGTGTTGATCCAATGTCTCAATTTTAATCTCTATGTGTCTAACTAGATAACGTGAAATAAATGAATGAATCGTACATGTTTCTATCAGTATTGAATATATGATATAAAATATGTAGATCATACCTTATATTACCCATGGATCCTTTGAGTTATAATCCTTTATCACCTAGAACTGCCATCCCCCCTATCCCACTACTCATTAAGTCTTGTGTGGACCGGCTAGGGGTGGTGGTGGAAGCAAATCAAAAAGTCTACCACCTCCAAATACTATTCCAACTCCAATTCCATGATACCCACCCAAAAGACTTTCTTGATTCTTTCTCTACCTCCACTTAGGAAACCCATCAAGTTTATTTCTATCAGTTGTATGGTTGGTTAAACAATCCCATATGAGATGTCCCCTTCCTTCACAAGAGTCACACCACCTCTCCCTATGATTACTAGATCCGTCTTCTTGTACCCAAACCATATAACATGTATCCTTGGATTGCCTCCTAATATGTTACACGCATCTAGGACACTTAGTCTGACACCGAATTCCTTCCACATATGTCACTCCTCCTATGTTACCATTATTTACAACAACTATCTGGGTGTACTAAGCCAGGAAACTCTCTACAACCAATGTACACTCCATCTCCCAATTCATAAATGCCTTATACTGGATTAGATGTATTTTTGTAGAATTTTCTAAAAGGTTTTAGCCATAAATTAATCACCACTTATTATATCCATTAAATATGGAGATGGGATGGTGAACATCAATGAATTCTCATCCAAAATCATACTTCCATACTAAAGATATAAAAGCTTATGGATGCACACAAACCTAAAATATTATGGATATATTTATTCTCTAAAATTTTACTCAAACATTGACCATGAATGATACACATCATAGAAGCACTGGGTCACCATCTCCCACCATAAACCTATAAATACTTGGAGAAGGTCCACTTCTAGAACCACCATCTAATATGTAGGTGTCCCAAAAAGATAGAAAACCCACATCAATGCCTTAATCCCATCCTCAACCACCTTTGGGTTTGGATTTCCTTGGAACCCGAGGGATCACTGTCGCTAAAAATTATAAAGTACGCATAGCGTATTCACCTCATCTGTTGGTAGCATAGGTATCATCAATAGTTATATAGGAAGTTGTATTACCCTTTCACCAACTAGAGGTATCACCACTAGAATATGTCCTTGTATCGATGATTCATCACTTATTGGATCATACCCAGGATCATGTAGCTAATTACTAACTAGAAAAAATTATAGGGGAATCATAAAATAGAAAAGATGTACCATGGTAAATGAGTATATCTAGAGGGAATAATCAAAAAGGAAATGGAAACCATAACTCATTCATATATGATGAATGTACTAATTGTTTTTACTAAAATAAATATTTACATGTATTGAGTCGAAATATAGGTGATCAGAGTTATGTTTTATAGATACATCGGTTGCATCCCCAACACTAGAGTCTATGGCCTAAAATCCAAACTCAGAACACATAACATTGTTTCCCCAAACAATTCTTAATGAATCCTTTCTTATGGTTGAACCAACCTCTCTGATACCACTCTATCATGACCTGTATCAATGGGGTGCATATAGCGACTATCGCAAACACACCTCTACTATTCTAGGGGTTGTGAACTACTATCGAGAAGGAATATCACTCATATGGGAGGCCTTATCCTATTTTACCTGTACACATTCACACACATCCACATTCATGAAAAACTAAAATATAAATCAAATGATAAACCAGTAATTCATACATATTAATCCAACCACCAGAGATTGAAAACAAGTACTAGAATAAAAAAGGGACAAATACAAGACCATCATAAGAAAAATATATATAATTCCAACCTAAAAGTATATAAGGGGACTACAATTAAGTTAACCACATGAAAAAACCTCTGTCTATCTGGATCACTAAGCTCTATCTGATCATCGTCCCTCTAGGACTCCTTAAAAAGGTTGATCACCTAAATATGACATGAATGGTACGGGAAGAGCCCATGAATGGTTGAATATAACAATATCCTGTATGACAACCTAAAATAACTAAGAATATAACATCAAGATTAATTGTCATGTCCTCATAGGTATGTGTTGACAACACATATAACAAGAAAATCTAGATATACTCAACATAGACACACAATATCAAGTTAAGGTCCCAACTATAATTCTAGCTAATGATTCACACTCTATGGTTCCACATATCTCCAATCTGGGAGAACACACCCCACAATTCATGTATCACTGATGGAATCCATATAATAATTCATGCTCATCGGGTCTTTCTATAAGAATTGAAAAATAGAAGTCTGGAGATAAGGATACATAGATGAGGATCACACCAAATTCCATGTTGTATACTAATAAATCAATTAGGAATAACCCTCTAAGTAGAGTTTAAAATCCTAAAAAGTTTTAGCCATGAAGATATAAATAACTCCACGTATAGACAATATGATGATATATGATCTCAGCTGAGGCCTCATGAAAGGATTCCAAAAAATATATCCAAGACTGAAGTCCCTCTAAAGGGATCACCATCCTATGTATGGGACATGATTTCATAGTAACCCTCAGTGAATGGATCAATGGAAGGAAACCTAATTAAACACGTCTAACATAAAGAGGATAAGGGCACCAATCCATGTTTGATGGGGTACATGATGTGTACTGGTAGAACATTGTGCGTCCCTTTGGCACCAGGTCTTGACCATGTATCACAGCCCATTCCTATGTATGTGTCCTCCTATATGTCGTGTCCAATATTTTGTACTTGTGGCCATGTCCTGAACCAAATATGAAGCATATCCTAGACTATATATTCCTAGATGTCTTTTTATACCACTATACATGTCCATGCCTAATTACACAGTGTTACCGAGCCTGTGTACTCCTGGATATGTCAATTCCTGAGTTCACATCATGTCCAAGAACATGTACTCCTAGCCATGTAATTTTATCCTCCATGGTAAATTTCGAGCCTCCAGGTAAGGGTGAGATATTGTATGATATATGGAACACACCCTATGATATTTATCTCTTCCATGGAAACCCTAGTGTCATATCAAGGGCCCACACAACATGTAATCCTAGATTACACACTGTGAATGTCTATATTTTTTGGAGCCTGTGGATCAATTTCATGTGCCATCACCAACTCCCATGTCCTTTAATATTGAAGTGAATATCACCAATGAATATAGATCTTGTCCATATAAGCCTTTACATCAACACATTCTAGAACATGACCAAAAAATCTCACGATAAATCCCTTCATCATATCTTTAGTTATCCATATAGAAAAATCCCCATGAAGAAATCCAATATGGTATCGATTTGTCAAAATATATCATTCCCATCATAGATATGACAATTTCACCAAAAAAGCATGTGTGTAAAGATTGATTAACAAGTATTTTTTGAACTACCTACCAAAGGGGTTGCACGTGATGAATGAAGAATAAATTGAGAAATTCGAGGAATGCATAAAAGAAGAATAAGCATTAGCCATGTTCAGTTGTCCTTGATCTATTTCCATTATAAAGATGAATTAAGATCTAACTTGAATAAAAATTCCTTCCAAAAACTCCCATAGATTATAATGTCCCAATCTATTATGAATTAAATTTTCCATTTAATTTATTTAAATGTATTATTTTGTAAAATAGTTATATAAAGAAAATACAGTTACATGGTTTTATGGATTTAAAATACTCATAAGAATGTTGATCATTTTTAATATTGTCACAGAGCAGTGATCACATGATTTGTGTGAATATATGGCTTTAAAAATCAAATTGACTTAGAAAAAGGAAGTGATGGCCTCATCAAGTACAATCATGCCCTATGAATTCCATTTATCCGAGATTCTGAGGGAGATAAAATATATGGTATATTCCGTCGACCAAGCCCTTGATGAGATCCATTGACTTAACAATGAGAAAAACCATTTACTATAGAAGTTCAAGCTCATCGAGATCACGGCCAAAACTATGTTCACTGAATGACCCGATGATAATCTCACCACCAAACACCTTACTCATAGGGTGTAAAATAATGTAATAAATGGATATCTATCAATACCTCAATAATGTGATTATGTATATTATATAATAATGTATATATTTTCATTTTAATTTTTTCTTTTAAATTATTTTGGTTTTGATTCAACTAAACCTAAATTCTATTTTTAGGTAATATTAAAATTCAATTAAAGGGTTTATTTTGATGATTTAATGGATTTTTTGAAATAAATAGTATTTTAGTACAATAATTCTATTAAGTAATTATTATTATTTATAAATGGTTCTGTAATTATTAAGTGAAATGTAATTTTTATAGGGGTTCAAAAAGCATTATTGTAAAAAAACCCTGTATTTTAAAATAAATATTGATGATTATTTTGAAAGTGAAATTTCATATATTTAGAAAATTATTTATAAAAAATGAATATTATTTTTGTATTTAGATCATTAATAATATCCAATGTTTAATGTTCCATATTTTTTCTTAGACAGTCGAATTTTGGGGTAAAAATTAAATACCGTATAAATATAATGTGTGTTTTATGACATCATAATGACCCAAAAAGGAAGTAATAAGTACTATAATGGGTATTATAGTCCCAATATATGTTATAAAATTAAAATAATGTAATTTTAAGACAATTTTAATATTTTTATAATTCCCTTATGAATCCTTCAAAATGTATAATATATTTTATTATTTTAGATTAATTTATTTAATAATGTGACTCACAACCACATAAGAGTGGATAATGTTTTAATATCTTCATCCCTTTTCCTATCAAAATAATTAAAGCCTCCCTAATTTGTAGAAAACAATGGGAAAATAATGGTATAGTTTGAGGTTTTGAATACTTACTTATATAAATTCTAAAACCAATGTTTGTGAAATATTAAAGAATTATCCTCTCATTTCCAATATAAAACCACCCATGTTTCCACTTATATTCAGACATAATCCTTGTAAAAAGTCCTTAATTCGTAATCCCCTCTCTATAATCCTCCCAAGGTGCCCCAAATTCTCAATAATCCCCTCTTTATGTTTTTTAAGTCGTACACTCAAGTAATGGTTCCTTCCATTCTAATTTTTTTATCCAAGTTTCATTATATTGTTACAAAATATTATTTTCTATTACAAATGATGGGGTATGTTTATGAACCACTCATATACTGACCTTATAATGTTTTAATGATGAGATACCCCTTTATCTCTCATTAATACCTCCAATGTATTCCTGTTACCTAGCCGAAATTTCGTAAGAGTTATAAAATTCCTCCTCTTTCTTCAAGTTTCTTTATTATGTTATGCCTTCTATTTAAAAATTCTTCATAATGGGAAACATATTAATTAGACCCTATTACTATCCATTTCCGTTATATACTATGAGATACCTCTTTCTCTCTCATCAACTCTGTTTATGATTTTTTATGTCACTCCATTTGGCTGCCTAAATTGCACCATGAATTTTCATTCCAAAACAATTTTGTAGTAAATACCATACCCATTTCCTATCAATGGTGTTCACCATTGTGCGGATAAACATTTTTATTGAGGAGATAAATGTATTTACTCCACACTATTTGATCTTGGAATAAATTATGATGATTAATTAATCCATGTTTTATTTTATATGTGGCACACTTATGCATGAGAATGAAATGAAACTAACAGGTGCGCCCAAAATTATATAGCACTCCAATGCATTGGGTAATGTTTAGTATAATGATATTTCGTGTTGGGATAGGGGTTTACCTAGTTAATTTGTGGTAATTTTTTCCCAATGATTTATTGGTAGTTTATCTTTGATTAACGATGTATTTTTTTATGTTGTGGCCACATTTCCATATTTTGAATAAAATGATATATCATGCTTTATGACTGATGTTCATTTATGCCTCATTGATATTACTTGCCTAACATGTATTAATATCTTCATGTCATTCCTTGTTTACTCCCTTACTAGTATTTATATCTCACCCCCTGCTTATGTATTTTTCCCATGATATACCATGTAGTTGTAAGCTCAAACATGGTAAAGGAGTTTTCAATAAAGATGTTGTTTTTTCATGTTTAAATTTGTAATGAAATGTACCTAATTCCCAAAGACACTAGACATATCGATCATTTGGGTTGGATTAAGTGTAATTTTATGTAATTAAATCATGTTTTAATTTAATAAAATAATAGTGATGTTATATACATAATCCCACACCTACAATATTATTGATCCTCAAATAAATATGTTTGTCGATTGATTTGTGCTCTTCATTGGAATAAATATATGAGGAACAATTCACCAAATAAAAACAACCTACCTCAATTTGGATCAATAATTATTGAAAAATGTTTCCACTCTATTTTTATTATCGAGATCTGCATGTTCCATTGCACACTGATCAATAAACCATGATACAGTCCTTACTCTCTAATGAATTATCCTCCATTACTCTCCAGTGGCTCCTCTCAATATGTAGGGTTATGCTGCAAACTCAAAAAATGAGACATAGAAGTTTACTTATATAATGAGGTTATGTCACTACATGATTTTAATTAAAATAAATAACATTACTTATTTATTTTATTAATTATCCCATGATAGTTTTAAACCTGGAAAATTTATCCTCTCCACAGTTAAATCACACAAAAGATAAAATCAGTTCCATGAAATCAATAAAGACCTTCGATTAAGGATTTGTGATTCTATTTAAGATTTATTAATATTTTTTAGAATAAATGAATGCATGTTATTGAAAATTATTTTATATATTTCAAAAATTAATTTTGGGAACACTGGACATCAGAATTTCACAATGTCTCCATTCCTAGCTCAAAAGATCGTCCATAATATATTCGAAAATAATGCATATATAAATCAAAGTTTTTACATTTCTTCTAGGTGGAAATAAAATTATATATGTAATATATTAATTTTGTAGATTCATAAATACGTTATTTATGTCATAATAACTTATTACATCCATTATTATGTAAAAACAATTCTCGGATGTAACGAATATTGAATCATGATGCTTCATGGGGAAGGTAGTCCACATGTATGTAAGAATAATGTTATCATTTTCTAATATAAAAAATGGCATGAAGGTTGATAATATATTATATTTATAGAATCATATTATTTAATAAATATCAAATTGTTTCCTTAAATCCAACATAATAACTGTCCATGAGAGGTAATTATGAAAAACCAAACACATCAATTTGCGGATGTGGTAGTTCGCACATATGAACGAGCCATGTTTTTATTTACCAAAGGATGAAAACATTGATGATAATTTTTATAAAATAAAAAGAATAACATTTTATTTTTTATTCATTTTTTATATTGTATAACAGTGGTTATAATAGTTTGGAAGGAGGTATAAGAAAAAATCAACATTGAAGAAATCAATTAAGATTTATAACTATTATTTAGAAAACCTCCTTTGAATTACACCTTAGGTATTCTTAGGTCTGTCTTTTGGTGAGGCCAAGAAATCATGGGGTAGATTATGAATATAATAAGGTATTTTTTTAAGAATGTTAAATCTAGAGTTATCAATGTTTGTTAATACATGAGGATAATAGGTTCTCTTTTATAAGTTATGGGAGTGACACTCTTGTAAGCATTCTTAAATTATAAAATTAATAAATGTCTAACTCATGTTCATGTTGAGAAAAAGTAATAAAAATATTAATATAATGAGATAAGGGTAGGAATAATCTTATTTAATAAAAATTGAAACAATTTTTTTTTACATTTCACTTTTTTACCTTAATTGACCCTTTTTATCCATTGTCATGGTATTTAATTTTTTCCATGGTAACTATTCATTATGACCAAAAATGAAATTGAACAAATTATGGAATTTGAACCCCTTGATTAAAAATATAACCACTATTTTCCATGATATAAATTTTATAAGAGGAATAATTGTTTTATATGATAATGAAAAATGTAATGACCAAAAGTTTTTAAAAAAATTATTTTTATGCATAAAATTGATGTTTTTTACTAAATTCATGCATAATGTTAATTTATATAACATTAATTGGATTATTTTTATTCATTAGGTAATTTTTTAACATTAATAAAAATCCAAATTATATTTTTTCTTCAAGAATTCATTAAGATAAAATATTGTTTTTAGAAAAATTGACAATTTTCAATATCCACCACAACAAACAAACATTAAAAAATTACAAATAATAACCCTAAGAAAAATATGATTTAAAGAATCCAAAAATGAATATTTTTTTATGAAATAAAAATTATAAATTATGGAAATTATTTTATAAGAAAAACCATATTATATAATTAAAAACAATTTCATTTTAAAAAATAATTCATTTTTCCAATGAATAATTATGTAAAGTTATTTATAAAACTATTATGAATATGAATCCAAAAATAACACTTTATAAATCACAAAAATTGTAACACCCAGAATATTTTATGAGAAATATTTTTTTTATTTCTTATGTTATACGCAAAGGAATCCTTCAATGCACACAACACTAGCTTGGCTTGTGTTTCACGCAATCACGACCTTCCTCGATAGCGTGTGTAATACACAATACCGAGTTTCACTAAACAACAATATATTATTATAATTTTATAAACTAGATGTTATGAATAGTACTAACTGAATTTTTAATTTTATAACATTATAATTCATCTTATACATTTTCTAGAATGAGGTATGAAAACAAATTCAATTTTTCGGATAAAAGAAGTATTTTTCAAAAAATGCAGTTTTACCGCCTGTTGATGGGGCACCCATTTTAAATCTAGTTATTGAAATGTTTATAAGTTCAATTTGAAAAAATAAAATTCTTCTTTGGAATCAGGAAATAAAATTTTTACATTGGATATATTTTTCATATTATTCTGGTAACTTTCATATTTTCATTAATAGTAAAAACACGCTATATTTTAATTAAAAACAATTTTTTTCATTGCAACACTTTATATGGTTAAAATATAATATTTAATGGTTTTAAAGTATAAATAAAATTTATTTTTACCATTTAATATAATTTATGTCATTAACATTAATTTTACATTGAATTCATCGGTAAAAACATTTCCATCTTTGGCAATGTTTTAACTTTTAAATCTCGTTTTCTTAATAACGGGATTAATTATAAAATAATTATTTCAAATTCTGTGTTTTGAATTTTGAAAAATGGATTCCATATTTGGAATCAGTGGGTCAAAATTATGTTAATAGGTTACTTTTATTTTTTTTCAATTATGAATAGTAACACGATAATTTTTATTTACTACGGTTAAAGGTAAATAGGGTAATTCATGGTTAAAAGAATATTTCAATATTTAAAAATTACCTTGAAACTTGTCGTAACCAGTATTTGATGTGTAGTGGCCGACCATGGGCATCCTTGGGTCGATTTTGGGACTCCATTGAGCCACTTGGTAGTGATAATGACAATTTGGATTTATTAATTTAATGTAAAGACAAAATTGATATTAACAAAAATATTTTAGAAATTAATTTTTAAAAGAGGTTATATAAATTATATTTTCGACTATAAATATTCATTGGAAAGATAAAGATATTTTCTACATGATGATATTTTGTTTATAATTTTTTAACATCAAATAAATTAAATTATTTAAGACACAATTATGATATCGTATTTACCTCATTAATAAATGATTTAAATAAATAAGATTATAATGATTAACATATTTTCCAAAACATGTCCAATTATGATTGGATGATTTTATTTCGATCATGAGTCTTCATATCTTTATCTTTGATGATTTTTTGAACTTTTCAAACCGAAGATAAGTTTATAATAAAATAATATTTTCACACTTTCCAATGGTGCCCCTCTCCTCCCATATAAAAGGGCACCTCTTCCCTCTCCTCTTCACACCACATTGAGCCTTCAAGCTCGGCCAAAACCTACCAATATATCGTCTCCACTTCCCTAGAAACATACTATAGGTCCTGGTCTACTTCAACTACCCATCTTAGTGCCCTGAGAGGAGGTTTCAAAGAGGCGTGTCGAAGAAGAGGTAATATCTGTTACCTATTCTTTTAAATTTATTTCATCTTCTACTTGTTATTATTTAGTTGTTTCGTTATGAAGTAATAATATCAGTATCACTCATATACTGATATGTTATTATAAATATTAAACAACCCTATTTCACCTTCTATCCATCCTATAGAAAATGAAATCACCGAGCGTGCGTACGTACAGAATATCGTCTCCACGCCGTGTTGTAATCTATTTTCCACCACCACCTTACTTGGATGAGTATAATGGTGTAAAGAATAACTATATATTATTACTGTAAAGTGATATTAATTCTGAAATATTATACATACACTTAAATACAATTCGAAGATCATAGGAACGATATCATCACTCGTGCGTACGTACGGCCTACCGTCTCCACAATGTGATGCGACTCGTTCTACATGATATTCATTGAATAATGATTATATAAATGAATTGAATAAATAAATATGATATATATCACAATAATACCATTCTGAAAATGAGGTATCTATAACCTAAAAATAAGAATAAGAATTTTTTTTGGCAAAACACACATAAGAACATAAAGCAATAAACACCCGAATAACAAGTAGCAATGAAATATTACCAATAAGAAGCTAAAAATATGACCATATATGATATCATAACAATTATTATGATTCTGGAATAATTTCATGACATTATTTAAATCATTATACAAAAGTTTCGGACACGTACAAAGCATATCGAACCTAAGATAAGGGAAAATCTCGCAATCTCATTCTTATCCGAGATTGTTTATACTTCAGAAATTACAAGGGAATATTTATCATCCACATCCATGTTACCTCAATATGTAATATTATTTCAATCCTCCTACAATTGTTTAAATCCAATTTTACCCTTCGGTGAGTTTTTAGTAAAAGAAATGAAAGGAATATTTTGTCGTTTTTAGTACGAGGTACTTTTTGACTTTTCTAGCCAAAGTACGAGAAGATTGTTTTTTTAACTTATACTGCATTAGTGGATTTTTAGAACATTATTTCAAAGAAGCATCCTTTATAAGTTTTCATGTTTATTTTTAATCAACTTCTTTTAGTTTAAAAAATGTAGGACATGTTAAGAAAGGAAAAAAATGTTTTTGAAGTAGAAAGGATATTTTCCTCAAGAATAGAGTTCAAGTGTTTTATCCAAATTATTTTCCATCTAAGATAAAATAGGGTTTTGTTTCAATCCCTATTTTTTTACATTGATTTGATTATTTTATGATGGAATTAATTTTATTATGTCCTTTTATCTTATATGGATTATGTTATGATGGCATGATGTTTAAGAATCCCATTTTTATTACATGGGTTATTATATGATGTATGATTTATGATTTTGTGGAACACATAAGAATGGTTTTATTATGAGATGGGTGGGACCTATATCTCCCTCCAATGCATTGGGTATAGATTTATATCTCATGAGATAGACATGGCTGGAACAATATGTTAATCTGGTTCAGTGATACAAGACTGGAACGAGGAGTGAGCTCGGTTCAGTAATGGACATTGTCCTCTATGATTGTCTTGGCAATGAGCCTTGACTAATATGAAATGATTTTCTATGATTATATGTGTATGCCACAATGTTTCATGTTTTATGTTATGATTATTTGGGATTAATTTTCATTACTATGATTTAACCCATGACATGATATTATGACCACTTTTGCAGGTTAAGATTTTTAAAATGTTATGTTCTTATGAATATGATATGATGGATATTTCTTTTGTTTACCCTTACTGAGCATTTGAGCTCACCCTTTTATATGTTTTATTATCCCTAGGTCTGGAAGAATGACATTAAGTAGAGTATTCCAAAAGGGACTCTAGATATGATGAAATAAATGGGAGACAACGTAGATGATTTATGAACCAGATGTTTATGTTTCCCAGTTTCTAAAGACACTATACGTATACGGTCCATTCATGGTTTTGTTATATGTTGTAATAACTGTGCTTCAATTTTGAAGTAATAACAATGTATGTAAAGTTTGGGTCGATATAAAAATTATTTATTTTCATGATTACTTGGTTTATCTCATTATTCTAAACATTACAAAATTATATCCTTTTAATTTTATTCATTAATTAAAAATGTGAAGGTATTTTTACCTCAAATCTCTTACTAATTCTGATGTTGTTTCCTCTATCATGTGATTCTTTGAGAAAAAAATAACCAAGTGGATCTCCTTATTTATTTGTTCTTACTATTTCACAACTATAATACAAACCATATTTTCTCTATAGGATTGATTTTCATCCAACTTTACAACCCCTAGACTCAAAACATGGGATGAACTAGGTAATTATTTCCTTAAAAAAGAATCATGAAACACATTATTATCCAAATTTAAACCTAGAGAAAATTCTACTTCATAATAAAATTATCCCACTTTTACAATAATTTCATAAGGTCCAATAAACCACATATATAATTTTTTATTTTAACCGAAATGTATAACACATTTCCATGGAGATATTTTAAGAAATGGATGATCACTAACCTCAAATTAATGGTATTTCCTCCTTTTATTTACATAACTCTTATTATTTATTTGAAGTTCCTTGATATGATTTAGAATCATCTTTAGCTTCTCAACCTTTTCTTCTATGAGTTTTGTTCCCAATAATATCCTCTCACTTATTTCATCCAAACATGTCATAGTTCGAGAGTTTTTTTCTGTATAATGCCTTAAAATGATCAATCTATATATTGGAATGTAATTTTTTATAATAAAATTAAATGAAATATATATATTGGTCATAAATTCCCTAGTAATCATTTGAGAATGTTCAAATAATATCTTGAAATGTCTACATTTTCCACTTTGTCTACCCATCATATTGATAATGAAAAGATATTCCAAAATTTAATTTAGTACACAATTATGGACGAAGTACTTCACAAAAAATTAGTGATAAATTATGTATCCTCTTAGATACAATAGTGATAGAGACTCTATATAATCTGAATATATCTTAAATAAAAACTCTAGAATTTTGTTCAATTAACATACTTTCTCAAATAGGAATAAAATTCAAAAATTTAGTCCATTTATCCACAATAATCTAAATCACATTATTACATTAAGATTTACTTTGAAACCTCACCTCAAAATCCATGGATATATTCTACCAATTCCATTTGAGAAATTGTAATGTCCTAAGGATCACCTTCGGAAATTATCAGTCAATATTAACAAATTTTTCATGTCAATAATTTCAAGGAAAATCAGCAATATATTTCTTCATTTAATCCCACAAATAATATTCCTATAGGAATATAAATATCTTAATAGAATCAAGACAAAAAATAATGATTTATGATCTTCAAAAAATAATTCCTTCCTTAAATTAGAATCACATGGTACAAATAACCTATTTTCAAATCTTTTAACTCTTTAATTTTAATTGTTAAATACACACTTCATTAAAAAATATATTCTTTCATGAAAAACATGATCTTTCTCTTGAGAATACATAATTTTTTCTAAAAAATATGACTACACTGACACTCGATGAAAAATAAATGGAGTTCCTATATGCATATTTTCTAGTCCAACATTCATTAAAACTTTAACCAAATGATCATGATTTAAATAGATCATAGTAAATGATTAATTATCATTTTCACTTGTGGCATCAATTAATTTTTTTCTTCATTTTCATGATAGTGAATCATATAAAAATAATATTTTATCAATTAAAAACATATTATCTATCTCATGTTCAAATATTTAAAGTTAAAATTTACTTTATAAACATTAATGGTTAGTACATATTTCAAATTTTACACCATATAAAATATGCCTCCAAATTTTTAAAGAAAAACCCACCACTACAAGATAGTGATCATGCATAGGGTAATTATACACTTTTATTTACAATTGAAATGAATCAAATAAAATTAATTGATCCTATTGTATTAATACAATATCATGACCCATCCCAGTGGGGTCTGTGCCCCCACTCCCATTCCCACCTCCAATAGGCAAGGATATGGAAACTAGCATCATGTAAGAATATCACTGACTTGGAAGGCCTTCACCGAAGTACATGTACACACACACACACACATCTACAACATATATGTTTCTTAAATGTAAAAATATTGAACAACCATGGATGCATACATCTAAATCCAACATCAAGTGTATGAAGGAATGTAAAGGAAAGTAACCAGGTCAAAATACATGCCCACACAAGGATACTGATAACAAGCACAATGTAAATGTAAACTAGGGACTACTATCAAGATACCCTAGGAACACACCTCGGTCAATCAAGTCTCACTAAGAACCATCTATTCCTTGTCCATATAGGACTCTATAAAAAGGTGGATCATCTTCAGAAGTCACAACACTTGTGGGAAAAGCTCAAGCATGATTGAGTATAACAATACCCATTAGGACACCCCTAAAACACAAAGAATAAAACAAAGGAATAATAGTAAGCTCTCCACATTTATATTTATACAAAAAATATATAATTAATATCCAGATATACTCTAAAAAGACACACAGTGTGATGGTATGTCATAATCATAATTCGAGCCTTGGATTGTAGATCGTAGGTTTCAAAAAGCACTCATCTAGGTGAAGACACTCCAAGATTATAATATCACAGATTATGTCTATCTAATAGGTTGTTCTCATTGGGTTTTTCCGTTGGATATACATAATTTTAAATGTCCAAAAAGATACAATACATAGAAGAGGACCATACCGAAGGCATTGGGTTATTCCAAAACCATAATCTTGATTACCCCGATAACTAGAGGACCACCCTCATGTAGTGTTGGTTAATACGATACCAATAACTCAAACTAGGTGAAAATTATGAATAGAGGATATCACTTTGGTCATCATGGAAGGATTCCAAAAAAATTATCCAAGAAGTATGTATGAAGGTATTTCTAAAATATATTTATGATTAGATTCTATATTAACCCTTAGTGAATGGATATGGGGAATGTACCCTAACAAAGATTTTCATAGATACAATGGAAAAGGGATCCAAGACAATATCAAGAGGTTATACAACATGTAGTAGGGTTACCTTCCATGTCCATTAAACCTAAGTTCTTGTTCATATAAATGGAATGTATTTGTGTCTATTTCTATGTAATAGTATATGGTGTGTGGTCTCCCATGTACTCTTCCTGTGTAGTAGTACACGGGTATGCCTATGTAAACCTGGCCAGTCCGTGTCTATATAGGAGTACACAGAAATCCCTTGGCCATGTTCTCTCATCCCATGCCCAAATGCCCTTCTAGGTACATGCCAATCTCACAAAATGGGACCTCATATCGTGTGTTAAGGTCACATGATGTGTGATACTTATCTTCATCTGAAAACCACAAACACCACTGAGAGATGTCTAAATGGTGTGTGAATCAATGTTACATGCCCTGTATTGTGGTTTTTTCAAGACTTATATATTAAGTTTATGCATCTCTAACCACTCCTCCATCCATATTTTCGGCCTCAATCCTCAATGGAAACATGGGAATCACACTCTAATGAGTTATTCTATCGCTGATAAACATCATCTAGCCCTTCAATTTCATTGGGAATACACATTGAATAATATTCATTATTGTTTGTTGAAGAACACAAAAACAAGGTATCTACAATATCTTGTCCACTATTTCTCCCATAATTATACCAACATAATGTTGTGCTGATTATAGATCTTCAATGTCTAATTTTTGTGCCAAGAAATGGGTTCACAAGGATCGATTTCTTAGTGTATGTCGAATCACAGTGTAAATAATGAATATTCATGAAGAATGATGAATTCAGTGGAAAAATTAAAAGAAAAATAATGAGGAATGGACCTTGGTCAATATTTGTGTAGACCTCAACTAATTTTCATTAGAATGAAGTATTAAGAGATAATAATTTAGTCACAGATAGATTATCCCAAAAAACCCGGCAATAGTTCCAACCTAGAAAATGACTGATCAGGTAATCAATCGGATGATCAATTGATTCACATTCATCATGGAAATCAAAACAGGGAAATAAATATAAAACAAAAAATTTTATTCCTTGAATTATATGAATCATTGATGAAGAAAAAGTTAACATCATCATGGTTGGTGATATCTCAGAATCTCATTGCACACCGATCATCGATCATCGATTCAGTTGATGTTTACCATAGAGAGATCCTCCAACACTCTATCTAAGTGTTCTCTAATGGAGCTAGGGTTATGGGGGTAAACCTATAATTTATTCATAATAGTATACTTAAGGAAACATCAGTCGCTGCATCAACGAAATAAAAAAATAATTTAATAATTATTTAATACATTTAACGCGTGTAATAAAATTTCCATAAATGCCCTGTAGTGAAAATTGTTATGTCAACCCATGGGTAAAATAGTTTTTATGAACTAAATAGTTCCCCAATGGTTCGGATTTAATCCCCCTTTTAGATGTAATTCTAATTTTTTCAAGAAAGCAATGTGCCCATGTTTTTTAATATATTTAATATATTTCAAACAATTATTATGGGCACACCTAGTCTCATAATGCCACGCCGTCTCAACACATAGACTAAAAATATAATATATAAACTATCCAAAAATAATATATGGAAAATTTGAATCATTTCATCAAAAACCAAGGCCCCTCTATGAATTATCATTTTAAATAATAAACGCACCATTTCTAGATGGACTATCACATCCTTGTAGTGATGTGAAATGTTTTTTATATTATTTTGACATGGATGGTAATAAGTATAAAATTAGTGAAAATATATGATAGATATGATATAATAATGATATTGAAATGATGAAATACTATTTTTTTAGGGGCTCTTTTTCATTCTTATTTTGATTTAGTTTTGATAATTACTTCAACCCAGAAATATTTGTTTTCTAATAAATTTAGTATGTTTTTCATATTTAGTACATAGAAGTATTTATATTACATTTGAAGAAATTTTTAATGGATTCTTATAAATTATATTCCATTGGAAATATATTAATTTTATATTCATTTCATATGTTTATGTCATAATATTTTTTAATTTTTTTGATAGTGTAAAAATTCATTGAAGTTGTTACAAGTTGTTCAAGTGATTTTGTAGTTTTCTACTTAGTGTCAATTCCAAGTTATGATTATATCTTAAATTAATTGGAATAGATTTGGATTATCCTTATACCATTGGATATATAAAGAGTTTTAATAAAAATAATTAGTTTATGTCAATGTCCGAAAAGGATTTTTTGATACTCTAAAAAATCACAGATGTTTATGAAGATATTTTTCAACTGTACCGTGAACAGATTTGAAATTATGTTGTATTTATTTTTCATCATGTTCTAAAGATGTTATAATTTCTTTAAACATTGGGTAATGTAATGAATATAATTTTATATTGATTTAATTAGTTTAAATCTAAGGCTAAAAAAGTCTTTTGGATGGTTAATAAATTTACTAAAGATTGGGAATGCATTTTTCGAGATACAATTTTTTAGAATGTTAATGCCTCTGTTTTTTTGATATATCAGTAGTTATAGAAGTCATATTTAGTCATTTCTTGAATTGATGGTAATATCTTGTGATTTATTAAAAATAAGACTTATGGGATTAAGTCTAAATCTGATGGTAAAAGGATAAATAAGTTCAATGAAATTTGAATATAAGTTGTTTACATTTATTGGAAACATTGTTCACACCCTGCATTGATAAACATAAAATGATTAATAAACCCTAGCCTATGCTGAAAATTTTCATATAAATGAATAACCATATTTTTTAATCTAGAAATACAATTTGAAACCCTACATTCTGGAAGATGAATGTATGGTTAATCAATGTTACGTTCGGGATTTTTTGAAAGCAAGGATGAACATATAAATAATCATCCCTATCTTATATGACGATGAATGTATAGATAGGAATACTCACATTGGAAGGAACCCTACACTATGCAAAGAAACCATGTGTTACGTAGTTGAACCTTACATTTGGTATTTTTATTTTCACATGAATGAACAATATGTTTGAATGGTCAATGACAGAGTGGTATTTAAATAAATTATACGTGATTTCTGCAACCGTATCGTTGGAAGTATATATCATTATAAAGATTATTTATAACTAATTCAAATAATCACATGGAATAGATTTAACCATTAATATTTATTAGAGACATTATGATTCTCTTTGAATGATTTGATTTCAAATATTCATGATTTATTATTAGTCCATTTTTTTGAATCCCTTTTGACTATATTTAATGTGGTTTGAAAAGATTTAAATGGGAGTTTTAAATAGTTCAACGAATATATTATTATGAAGATATTATTGGAGGATTTTCCCAAAATTATTTTGAATACATTTATTTGAGATTTATTCCTATTGGAATAAAGAGGAAAATGTGCTATGATATTCTTGGAGATATTTATAAAGGCAATTAAACCTATTTATTTTGAGTATCCTAAAGAAGAGGAATGTTGTTAAAACTACTAGATATTTATTCTATATATATATATATATATCTCAATCTAGCAGGAAAAGAAAATATAAAATGAATAAAATTAGAGAAGTGAATACTCTATTGAAAAGGATGCAATGAAAATATTCATACAAAAGATCGATGCTTTAGAGAGAGAAATATTTCTTTTTAAATTCTTATTATCACATGGTTTAAAGTTGAAGGGAGCGTGCACAATCATTGTCTAATCTATTTGTTGTTGTTTAAAAATGAAGAATCCATCTCTATATTGAAGTTTATTTTTATGCTTCTACTGTCCTATATTGAAGACCATCCACATCTGTTATTTGCTACGACAATTGGGAGCTAAACCTATTTCAAAACAAAAATCATCTGATCTATTTTATTTTTGAGTATAGTCTACTCATAACAAGTCGTGTTGGAGTGTTATCTTATTGGACTAGGTTGTGGATATTTCGGTTCCCTGTTAAATAACTGGAAGGCCGTGTAAAACCCTTGTAATGTGTCAACTGCCAGTAAAAAATTGTAGAAGGTCCCGTGGTAAGAGGAAAAACTATTTAAAATCAATAAGCACATGGAGTAGAGCATAAGTGGGGTGGACTAAGGGATTTTTATGCCCCAAACCACTATACATCCTTGTGTTATTTTCTATTTTTTATTTATGTTGCTTGCTCAACATTAAAAGAGAAGGAATGGATTGCTTCATTTCAAGAGGTACATTTTAATATTGACAATATTTTTAAAAGGACACAATTCACCACACTCTTATATTTTTCAAATCCATTTCAACCTAACACAATTTAAATTTCCTTTATTACAATCATTTAAAAAAGGAAATGACATTCATGCATAGGTGCGACCTACTATCTCTATGAATAGTGTAATTCATTTTTCATTCTCTAAAATTTATAGATGACCATATATATATATGGAATATATATGAAATTTATATAATGGTTAACACTATGAATATTATGGAACCATGATCAATGTGAAAGGATTACAATCACTCATCGAAAACAAATTTAAAAAACAATGTGATTATCAACCAAAACATTGATTTTAATAAAGAATTATTAACAAAAATAGTGAAAAAAGACTATAAGTAAATGAAATATGATGTGATATATATGAGTATGTTTCTATAACAGATTTCTAATCAACCAATATTTATTATACATAAGGAACTATCATTTACAATAGAAATTATACCTGAGGTAAGGGTTTCTCATCTCACTTTTACTTTGGATGGACATATACCATATTCACCATATATTCCATTTGTGTGGTGTATGTACTACCACATAAATATGTTATAAAATTATTAACTTCATCTTCATGGTATTTAAATTTTCATTTCATTTTATTTGTTTGACAGGGCATACGATTCAAAAGATACTAAAGTGGTATGTATTTATTTTAGAATCACGTCATTATTCTAGATTGTTTATGTTTAAGAATCGACTGGGGGAATTTTTTTATTTTTTTCTGAGACCAAATAAATTTTCATCTACTATTATTATTCATGAAATTTTTATGTAATAAAAACTAATACCACTATTTGTTACTTATAATTATTAAAAAATTTCTTTTTATAAAAAACTGACATTATTTCTCTCTTCGGTCTAAAATATATTTTCATCCATATACATGATTTTAAAAAAAAAATTCAATTGTTTTTTATATCACCCAAAGGATATTTTGAAGAAAATTTTACCAATTATTGTATTTTTATAAAAGGTTTTCAAATTATTCTACCAACTATTTCCAAATAAGGAATATTATGACTTTTCTTTAAAAAATGTGAATAAAGTATTTGATTTTATATACTCAATATAAAAACAAATACCACAATAAAAAATTCATATTATATTGAATATTAATTTACAAGTTTTCAGGAATATCTCTAAAGAAAATGATTATCTTAATATTCAAGAAATTTTAATTTTTGGAAAGTGATTCTAAAAGTGAAATGTACATTTTTCTCTAAATTTTTTTTAATTGAATTTTTATGATATTTATATTCATCAATGACAAATACACATATTTCTCTTTTTCCCCATTGGGAAAATGTTGTAATAATACCATCCTTATTATTTATCTATATGTTTTATAATCATGTGGATTGAGTATGTACTATTTAGAAACCATTTTTCATATTAATCCAAAAGGTTTATGATTAGGTTTATTGATTGGGGAACATATGAACATTTCCTAAGATAGTATATAAATATGGATATTTATGCTGATTATGTTCTACCCTTTTCATATATAGAACTAATTGGACTTAGTATGTGATAGGTGGTTCCCACTCTATCCTCTTGGTACATCAGTACAAATCATGAGAAAATCTTTATTAGATTTTTTATGAGGCCTTATCCATTTATGTGGTTGTATTGGAAATGGTCCTTAGATATATTTCAAATTTCAAAACTCAATTACTTGAAAGTATCTTTCAAATGCCTGAAATTATGCATTCCATCATTGTGAATTTATTTATTTATTTCCATGTGATTACATTACTTGTTATGATATATATGGATTAGTTTCTAACAAATAAGATTATTTTTATGAAATTATTTTTTAATCATTTATTCTATCTGTATTATTCATTATGTTCAAGTTATTGATAAATAGATTTTTATTCAATTATTTTCCATTTCATATTGATTATGTATTTTGTATTCATGACACCATCCTTTAAATGAAAATTCTTTCAATGAAATAGATATAACCTTTTTATTATGTTTCATTTCCTAGTGATTTGAGGAAAGGATTTATGATTAATATATTGGGTAAATTTTGATGAGAAAAAGATGAACTCAATGATGATGCTTTGATGTATTTTTTGTTTTAAAATGTATGTTAAATTCATGTATGTATCTAGTTTACCAAGACTAATAAACAATTTGGTTTTTTTTATGTGATTTCTTATATCTAGTACAAATGTGATAAATTATAAAATGACTCTAGTCTACTAGATTTAGAGTCCTTATAATTTGTATTAATGGAATTTTAGTAGAAAACTTGGGAACTAGATTTATGAAAACCTATATTAAGGATAATAACCATATGATAAAATTTGTGTATATGTATATAATAACATCCTAATGATTTGTAAAGGAAGATAATGTATTGTTTTTCTATAAATACATAGCTTCCTGGATACTAAAAGATGACATTGTTTTGTAATTGATGCATCAAGGTTTAATGACACCAAAAATAGTTTCATTGAGTATATCCTATTGATAATTCTTGTGAATCTCTAAACACATACTTAGTTTTTCATTCCTGAGGGATATTCCTAGGTTAATTCATGTTTTCTTTTCAAACCACTATGATTGAATTGAAAATATTTTTTATGATTTGGAAAATTTACCATTGATACCAGGTTTATGATTCTGATATTATATATACCTAAATTTGTTATTTTATGTTATTTATTTATCTAGTTTTGGGATTATAAATTATGTTTCATAATTTTGTGATTTAATATAATGTATTCCATTGTATAGTAAAGGCCCTTTGAGGATGGAAGGTTAACAATATAAATACACATACTCAATGATGGGATTTCCCTCTTAAGCAATATAATGATGATGCAGTTGGAGTTATAACCAAAACTAATCAATTTATAACTATATTGAGGTATCTGAATTTGTTTATGAGTAATAACCATTTCTGTCTAGAGTATCCTATTGATCTACCATGCTATGTAATAATTTTATAACTCTTCTTGAATTCAAAACCTCCATTATTAAATCAGACTATAAATCTATTTGTATCTAAGTAATGGATAAGTTCCTTAGAAAAGATAATTAACACTATGGGAATTCATGAATAGGATAAGGTTGGCCTAAAATTTTATCTTCTCTTATAGGATTCAAATCAATGGTGTTCATCTTTTCAAGATAATAAGGATGAGGATAAAATAGTGAGGATGGAGTTGAATGATTTTAAGGTATTTTTCAGGAAAAAATATATCCCTGGCAATTAATGAGAAAAATTTGCATAGAAAATTCCTATGTATAAGAAAAAATGATGAAAATGTTTCTATTTATGAATGCAAATTAACAAATTTAATAATCCACGTTATAGATTATGTACCAAACCCAAAGAGTTATATTGACTGTTTCATTGATGATATTTAGATAATCCTTAAAATAGAAATTAATTATAAAACATCCTCACAATACAAGGATATATTGTCATTTTCTATGAAGATTTATGTATAATTAACCAAGTGATATGGATATAATGGGATTAAAGATAAGAAGAGGAAAATACATAAAAAAACTGATTCAAAGAAGCAGAGAAATAAGTATTTTCCTGTATGTGATAATTGTGTAAAGAAATACAATTGTACTTTCATTAATGGAATGAGATATTTATTTTTGTATGGAGATAGTATAAATCATGTGTGTGAATTAAAGGGTAAGAATGAAACATCTAATATTCATTTCTTCAACTATAAGGATAAGGGGAACTATAAAAACAAATTTCTTATGCATCAAGAGAATATACATCAGAATATGATAAGGGATCACAGTAAATATTAATCTATTAATACAACCAATTTATAATAATGAAATTATTTGAGTATTTGGATTCATTAATTATGTAGTCGATGTAGTTTTACCATTTTTATTTTGGTTATAAGAATAATGTAATGTATAAGAATTATATTCTCATAGTTTTCCATTATATTTTTTAAAGCATATGTTGAATGGAACTAATGAACAAGAACATTTATTTGAAAAACAATTTTATTTTTGATGATATTCATAATATTTTTTGGGAAATTTGTAGGATTGTATTAATATGGTTTTGGAAAAAGGATATCCCACATATTGTGGGAAAACTTGTTGCATCTAGAAAGGTTTTGGGGCTTGGACCCACAACCTATGGGCGATAAGGGTGAAAATTCTATCACTGGATTATGTGATGTTTTGGTTAATATAAAAAAGTTTTTACTTAATTGATTTGATTGATACATAAATATGTAATAAATGAAGTAAAACTTTTGGTGTTACTGTTGAGGTTTTGAAATTAATCTATTATATTGGTTGACTCATGATAACCCTTTTGAATTTTATAAATATTTTGATACATACCAATGGTTTTGTTACACTTTTATGGTTCATAAAATATGTAAAAAGTTAATTTTAGTGCTTTAGGAATGAAAAATTAAACTTGGATATTCATTTCATGGAGTAATAAATGAATTTTAAATTAATTTAATCACAATCAGTAGATGATTGTTTTCTTATGAAATAAATGTATCTCATGTATATTTTGTTATGTACTTAGTCTATATGGTAATAGACTTATTTAATTTTATGAAAATGGTTATGAAAGGAAAATTTTATCGTATTACATAAATTTCCATCATATATTTATGGCTCAGTATTTTTTACCTTTCTCTTGATCATTCAATTCCATTTGATTAATGATCTCTATCACTCCCTATGTATAAATTTTAACTTTTCTACCTTTTCTATGTCTTAACTCCCTAGAAATGTTTTCATAATAGGAATGAATGTTATGTGTTGTTATAAATAACCTTCATACTTCTATTTACCTATTACCTAGATTAATTTTTATTAACCTTTTTTACGATGTGATATTTCAACAATGGTTTGACCAATGATGAATAACATAAAATTACCAGGGTGCAATTTATTTATGTTGGGTAGAATGTAACACCAAAATATTTCAAAAGAAGAAAATTATGTTTAATAGTGTATGTGGAAAATAATACTAAACAGAAATTATCCTTGGAACATATTTCGTTAAATTTATTCACTTTGGTAGCTTGCATTACAGGCAGAACTTAGTTTTAATAAACTGAAATATACTATTTAATTTTATTTTGATAATTATAAGCTTGATGTTAAAAAAGTGGGTATGTATATGAATAAATAAATAAATAAATTATTATTTTTAAATTTGAATAAAAATAACTCAAATTTCATCTATTTATTAGAAATAATATAATAATCATTTGAAGCAACAAGAAATGTTTCCTAAAAAAACTGTATTTTTCTAAACGGTGGTATCATCGCTCTTTCTGCACATACATTAAAATTAATTTAAAATTTACACATGAAATTTATATTAAAAAATGAAATTAAATTTATAAAACATAATTTCAAAATCATCTTAGATTTAATTTATAATAATTTTCTGAAATGTTTAATGTTTTTAGGAATACAGAAAAATACTTGATTTTATTGAAAACTGCCTTTTCCTTTAAAGAATGTATAACATAAAATTTGATATAAATTTTTTAAAAAATAAAAAAATATATATTTATATTATAATAAATGAAAATTATGTCATTGGATTTATAATAAATTTTATTTCTGATGTTAAAACATTATATACTTATGAGAACTTTCACTTTGGAGAAGCATTTCTCGTCTTGTTTGTAGGTTCATTTTTAAATTAAATATGGGAAATTATGTGAATGTAATTTTTAAGAAATGGATTAAATATTTTTATAATTAATTATTAATATTTTATAATAAGTTCAAATTAATTTTTTCTCACAATTGATACTAAAAATAGTAAATAATAATTATCACAGTTAATGTTAATAACTGTTTACCGAGGGTAAACCAAAAGGATAAGGGTTAAAATTCCCCCAAATTCATGTGTAAATTATATTATATATACATATGTCTAAAATTATCACCTTAGGGTCATTTTTATGTTCTTTTTCTACACTTTTCCATGAAATTTATTTTTATAATAATTATATAAAGAAAGAGACAAAATGTTACCCTCTTTCATTTTAATTTTAATTTTATAAAACATACGTCCAAAAGAAATATGTGAATGAATATTAATTTTATTTTTTATAATAAGGAAATTTTTTCATGATGTTGATTTATTTATTAATTTTTACTAATAAAATTATTACTTTAAATTCTTAAGAAATTCCAACGCTATAATTATTTAATCAATATATAAATTAAATATATAATACTAATAATATAAAAAGTATTATAAATTGAATGAAATATTGAATTACGTTATTTTTATATAAATACAACATGATATATAGGTGTGAAAAAAGTATATTTAAATTCCATATCTTTCTTGATGTTTTTAAATCAAATTAAATCAATAATGTCCTAATTAATATTAACGTTATTTTTTAATCAATAAATTTTTTAAAAAATATTTGAAATTAATATAATCACAATCATTTGTCATGTTAATGGTATATGTTAAAAAATATCAACCATAATCAAATAATGAACCAATGGTCCTTTTATAGTTATTATATTGACCCCTAAATAGTACAAAACAATATTACCAGGGTAAAAGGTGACACATTGTTTTTCACGTTGCAATATCACGTGTACAAAATAATTTTTCACAAACATATGATTTTTATTTGATAAATTTTATTTCATATCTATAATTAGTGGGTAAAAATATCTTCTTTGGATTATTTATTTCTTGTCTTAAATGAAAACTACCTGGGTAAAAAGGCTAGTTACCATAGTGAAAACTAAAATGGTAAAAGTAATGAAACTTATATGTTAAGAAAAATCATGTTTAAAATATGGCATTATTTTTTGGTTTGAGGTGTTCCTAAAACATATCCTCCATAAAATTATTTAACAATCAATGTTTTTTTCACTTGGGGTGTGTGTGACTTCCAATTTTTGAGTAGTTTTGGGTATTTACCAAAATACAACTCATCCCCAATTAGAAAAGTTTACTTCATCCCTTAACTTATTCACAACTCTTAATCCATTTGGATCAACCAAAACCTGAAAAAAATATTAAAAATATCATTATCCATGTTCTAGTTTAATTTTTATTCCCAAAAGACCAACCCTAGGGTATATTATAAGAGATCCAAAGGAGGTTATTCTAAGTGATGGTAATTGCCTTCACAAAGATTTTTCTTTTTTACTCCTCCTCTTACCACCCTCATTAATCTAAAAATAATTAAAATATAATATCAAAATTATATAACATATAAATATATGTTATTATGTTAATTTAAAGAACTTCAACCATATCCTCTTCAATAAAGGGAGAAATGATATTGTCTATTGTGTGTCTGGAGGACTACCGCCTCACAAATTAATGTAGTTTGTTTTCCATCCCCACCATTCAATAAAGGAAATAATGATGTATTTAACATTTTTATAAAATATTTATAACAATAATATACTTATTTATTTATAATATCACATATTCCTTTTACCATCCAATCTAATAAAATATAATATCCTCGCTCGTGCGTACGTGTGGACTACCGCCTCTACACTGCGATCTGAAATTCTTTTAATTTTATTTTTAAATTGATGGAACAAAAGATATATTTAATGAATTTATTTAATATAAATCATGTTATAATGATTCCCTAATGGTTAAATATTATTTATCTTTCTTTCTTTCTATACATTTAATAATGTAAATAGTTCTCATGCATACTTACGACCTATCCTCTCCATGAAAAGTGTAATTCCTTTTTGTATCACTAAATTTTATATATTAATATAAATAAATATATAATTAATATATATTATATTTAAATCATTGTTAAAATTATTTAGGGAACGTAACCATGATCAACAAAAAAAGTATTGAAATTAAAAAGATGAAACTAACATGAAAAATGAAATAATCATCACCTAAAACAATGATTTTAGGTAAGAATTGTTAATAAATTGTTGAAAATAAAAATAATTAAATATTATATTTAATAATATATATGAGAATGGTCATGTAATATATTTATGATAAATATATTTTTATTATATAGGAGGAGAAAAATTTTACAATGGATATCAGACATAAGGTAAGGGTTTTTCATCTCACATTTAATTTAGTGAGATATATATCATATTTACCACATATTCCTTTTGTGTGGTGTTTATAATGCCCATTTTATATGTTATACCATGATTAAATTTATCTTCTTGAAATATAAATTTTCATTTGAATTTATTTATTCCATTTGGATTATTATTTATGAGTTACTAAAGTGGAAATTATTTATTTCACAATATCACCATTATTAGAGATGGTTTATGTATAAATTTCCCTTGGGCAAATTGTTTGGTATTTTTATCCTAAAAAATAAAATTTCCTATTATATTGTTACTAATGGAATTTTCTAGTAATAATACCATTTTTCTCACATTGGTACATAAAATTAATTAGAAAGTCATTTTTAATAAAAGATAAATTTATTTCTATCTACTATAAAAAATCCAATTTCTTAAATATTAATATCTTCTAAAAATGTTTTCAAATGTGATTTTATCGTTCTCAACATTAGTTATAACTTTTTTTTACACATGAATGGATTTTTTTTAAATGTTTTAAAAGGATACTAATTATTATTTTCAAAACAATTTACTTTATAAAATTTCATACAAAAATATGAAAGGAATTATTGTTTTAACATACTAGGAAAGTATGGAATTTCCCATTTTCATGACCACTCAGTACATTGGAGATTCCATTACATGATTATAAGGACATTTTGGAAGAAAATTTTCCCTTTATATTTAAAAAAGTTTAGGTTTTTTAAATCAATTTTAAAATTGAAAAGGATATTTTTCTCAAAAATATTTATAATTTAATTTTTACGGTATTTATATTCATTAAAAAATTCCTTATTTCTCAAATAACGTAATGGATTATGTCCTAATGATACCATTATCATTATTTATCCATATGTTTTATGATCAGTTTTACTAGGGGTGTATTATTTTGAGACCATTTTCTATATTACTCATAATAGTTTATGATTATGTTTATTTTTTAGGGAATGTATTGTAATTTCCTACGATAGTTTTTAATATGAATTTTTATGTTGATTATATTTTACCACTTTTATATGTGGAATGAATTTTACTTTGTATGTAACATGTAGAGCCATCTATAGCCCCTCAATTCATTGGTTAGTCTTATGAGACAAGCTATATTAGGTTTTGGCTTAGGCCTTACACAATTATATATATGACTTGGAATAAGGCATTGACAGTATTTCAAATTTTTTTTCTAAAGGCCTAAACATTATATTTTAGACATTCCAAATTATTCATTCCATTATTATGAATCTAGTTATTGATTTCCACATAATTATTTTAATTTTTTTGGTATTCATGTTTGAGTTTCTATCTTATGATATTATTTATATGTAATTGTTTGATCATCATTTATTCCTTTCATATTATTATTCTTGTTCATGTTACTGATTAAATGGAATCCATTTTAGTTTTTTTACCTTTCCATATTTATTATGTCTTATGTTTTCATGATAGATTATATTAAATGCATTCCCCTATTGAGAATAATAGGTCCACCTTTGTTATATTTCATTTCTCTAATATTCTAGGATTTTTTTTAGGATTGATATGTAGGTACATGCATGATGGAATAAGGATGTTATCAAAAAAATAAGTTTTTGTATTTTATGTTTTCTAATGTATGTGAAATTCAATTATGCATCTTGTTTCCCAAGACTACTAAAATATTAAGTCTTTTGGGATATAATCTATTATATCTAGTATTAGTGTAATAAAATAACCAATAACTCTATCATATGGGAGTTAGGGTATTTATAGAACTTTTCATACCATCACACAACCCTACGATAAGGTCTCTAATGGTAATAATGGCCTTTGAATTATTAACTTCTATGGAATTTGGACCCTCCATGATGCAATTCATAGTTGAGTAATGAATATTTTCATTTGAAATGGAATTTAGAATATCCTTCTCTATTGTTGTATGGTAATACCAAATTCCCTAGTGGTTTATACCCTTTATAAGCTCAGGTTTACCCTTATTCTAGAAGTGTGTCAGCGGCTTATCTTTATGAATAGTGGTATTATGATGTATTAAATACGTAGTGGGTGATCTATCCTTTGACATAGGTTCCTTTATCATGGTTCAAATTCATAATATGTATCCTAATAACTCCATATCACATGTTGTAAACTCATCTAGATTTCTCGATTAATATAAACCTTTTCACTTCCTCCACTTATTAGATGAATGTAATAGGGTCTTCTCCAGGCCTCCTCCATGCAATCTTCAGGTGGAGTGTACCACTTCCTACATTCCACCATCTTATGGAGAAGACCATTGATCCGTTATTAATGATGACCCACGTCTATGCTTACCTACCTCAAATTTTTGTTGTGGTCAGATGGAGTTATTAATTCTGGTGGGCGATCATGCCTTCTCCCACATGTTTAGGGTTGAGCTAGAATAATTAACAATTTATGGTTATAAGATTTTTTCATCTACCAAAAATCATTATTATTCACCCATAAACATTAATACATATTCATAGTCACAATATAGTGAAAAAACACCTTAATTAGGTATCTAGATTCACTATGATGTGGCCTCACATGTTTTCACCTACATGTACTCTATTAGAACACACTCCATGAGATTATCTTCTAGAACTCCTTTAGACACCTCTTATTGGCTCTCCACCTATCCAAAAAATAGTACGGCCTTATTTTACCGTTATTAGGGACATAATAAGACCATAATAGTACACAAATATTCTTTATCTAGGTCTCCACTTTGGGAACTACCAATCTACCTATAAATACTTCAACACTTTAGTTATATTCTGCATGTGTTGTCAATAATTCTATTGTTAAAAAATACAATATTCTTAATTTAGATTCTAATACATCTTCTTTATATTTGTCATCAACCCTAATCCCACAATCTTTGAATCAACATTAACCTTATTTTTAAAAAGAATCAATTGAAAACAAATCCAACTTTAATCATTATGGATTTTTTTCTATCCCCCCTTTATATTTTCTTGATAATACAAAATATTATTTTTCTCTCCCTTATTCAATGCATAAATGGAATCATATTATATCATTTAATGTTATCTTATACCTCTCAAGATATCCTCTACTACCAATTATTGTTACTAAAATATAAAGGGAATCTTTAATGAAGATTTAATTACAAAACTTCCTCCTAAAAATATAGGGATGCACTTTTCTTTTTTATTCTTCTTATAGTAGGGAACATTATCTTCACATCAACACCCCTATAATTTAGGAAAATATTATAGGAAATATAAAATCCCCCATAAGGATATATTCTACCATACCCCTTGGGGATATCTTCTCCACTTGTTTCCAAACAACTTCATTCATTTTCATTAACCACATATTTATTATCCAAATCCGTTGAAACCAGATTTAACAGAAGCCAATATCCATTATTTCCATATAATATCAAGATATTAATAGAGTGAATTAACCACTCTTTAGTTTATATGACAACAAATACTCTAATCCAACAAATATGGATATCGATTTAGAAAATGAGAGTTTTTGTATTCAAAATTTTTTTTTCCCATGTCACTCTCGAATACCACAAAACCTACATAAATACTTTTTCTTTTACACTTTCAATAGACAAACTATGATCTCTATCACTTCAAACCAAACCATGATTACATAAAATTAAAGTACTTATTTTGAGAAAAAGACCTTATGAATAAAAATTGAAACCAGTTGATAAACATTTGAAACTACTAAATTTAAGAGAGGTTCAATTTAAATAAATGATGTCAATTGTCCTCCATTAATTTAAGATCTTATACTTGATCATTTTTTCATTTTAATTTTACATATTTTAGAAATTTAATATATTAAACAATTTATGTTCTCCATCTTAACATATATCTAGACAGATCAACCTCTTAGAAAATTATCTTCATTGTTTAATGCCTCTTACACACTTATATTCATGGATTTTAACACTTTAATCTTTATATGGATTTGTATGTTCCTAAAATGGAGAATCAATCACATTTTAACAATTATAATCTTTGGATGTATCACTAATGGTTCTATCTTCATGATTTATTCACCATTACATATTCCTATTTTCACTATTAGTATTTTTATAGGACCAAATTGGCTAACTTCTTCCTTGGGAACTGAATTCTTCTTATTAAAATGCATATTTCATAGTAGATTAAAATTCAAATCCTCTTCAACCTTATTCACAGCTGGAACAACCTATTTTTTTTCCTCCATATTTCTATGTATTCTTTCTAAGAGAGTTCTTGTGGAAATGAAAATCATGGTGATAGATGCATAATTTATTAATTCTCTTTCTCATCGTCTAAAACGTGATCCGTATTTTCAAGATTAATAATACATTTCTAGGATAAGAAATCACCATTCATATCATCTGAGTGATGTGTGTTTGACCAAATCTTTACCCTTCCACGAATTTAGCCAATTTCAAAACCATTCCTTATGAAGAGGATTGAACAAATTAAAAAAAATTCAAATGAATCATTCAAAACAAAATTCATTCCATGGTTAAGACATTGGAACTACTATAGTTGTTCTAGAATCATAGGTTTATTAGTATAATATAATATAATCTTCATGTTCTGAAATATTAAAGTCTAAAATAAATTTTGGATTTCATCTTTAGTCGAACCATATTTCTATATTTTTCATGCAACAACAAATTACTTTCAAATTTAAAATCTCAATCTCTCTTAACAGCTGCACAAATTGAGTTAGATTTAAAAGAGGTCTTAAACTTCTCAAATAATGTTTTTATCCTCTACTTAAGGTATCTTATATAAATATATTTTACTTGCAAATAATTATCCATTATATTCATATTTTAATCATAATTCATACATGATTGTCTAGTTTCTTCAAGTAAGGTTTTGAGAGGTATGATGTTGTCCTTCAACTCCTTCTATATGGACACATTATATAAAATCTCTTGGGGAATATCATCAATAAAATCACTTTTATCCTTCAAAATTGATCCCATTTTCATTGTTATAATATTAAATTCCACTTCTCCTTTCCTCAATATTTTGTTTTCTAGGGAAAAATATTTAATCATTGAATTTTATTCATTATTCACGATACCCCATCGATCTTGGATTTCATTTCCTAAAAATTCATTATAATATAAACTTATTTTTTTCACCTCTTCATCACCAAAATAAAAAATCCTTTTCAACATAAATATAGAGTTTAAAGATCACTTTTAATAATGGTTGGGTAGGTCTCTCCTATTTCTTAGCTCATTACCTTACAAGGTGTTGGGACTACTCATTGATTCAAAAGGGTTACTCCATTGAACATTAATTAGTTTTCTCACTACCAGAAAAATGTATAACCGTTACATTTTATGGACATGTAGGTACCTAATTAAATATCACTACAATGTAATGTATCCTTCACTATAGATATATGATCAATTAAATTCCATTTCACTACCTTCTTTCTACCTATGAAAAACACCTCAATAGAACCTTATTCTTCATAGAATATATATGGATCAACTTATTATTTATTATAGGCATATAAATATCATTCTATAACTTTTGAAAGATTTAAATGGTTTCGAAACCTTCAATAATTGCATCCTATTTTCTATAAAAATTACATTTTCTACCATTGGAAATTATTTTTTAAATTTTATCTCCATTTAGATCACTTAACATATATGCATCTGTATATATAATCCCCCATTATCCAATAAATACATTGATTGGTATTGAAGGTAGTCTTTAATAAAGTCATTATAAGTGTTTCATGTAATTAATAGGTTGATAATGTTTCTTTGAAGAAGATTTGGATACCCAGGAGTAAAAGAAATATACACTTTCAGTTTCTAGTGAAACTACCAGCTGACTGAAAAATACCTAGTTGTGTTTGGTATGATGTTCTTTAGTGTAGCCCCTCCCATTATAAAATATCTATGGTGTGTCTAGGTTTACCATGGTTAAATATTTACTATTCATACTTCACTATGGGGTGATCTATAGTATTATGATGTGGTCTACTGTTTTTTTATCCGATCCAAAAAAAAGTCACCCAACCTCTTAAAATTCCATTATCTCCCCCTAATATTATTCGTAAACCACCCATGATCTACAACATGAACTCCATAAATTTCATATCACACTGAATTGGATATAACGTGGATACAACAATGTGTCACAGTATCCTATTTAAATGGAGACCTCTAAATTATTTTCTTCTATTGAATTCAAACCCTCAATAGTGTATGGAATATTTTTAATGTGTACATATTTTTATCCCAGGGGGTGGTGAATTATACTTCTATGTTGTTGCGTGATCACCTAAAAATATTTAGTGGCTGATACCCTTATATGATCTCGACTTTACTCTTCACAGGGAGAGTGATGGTGGATTATATTTTTGAGTAGGGGGTTCGGGATATGTACCATTACATATGGGGTTACATATCCTTATTCGTAGGTCCATATACCTTGGTGTACCTACAAAATGTATAGACTAAGAACTCCACATCCCACATTGAAAACTCCTCTAGATTTTAGAAGGCATATATTGTAACATCCCAAGTAAATGAAGAATAAGAAATATTTAATGTTTATTAATATTAGTGAATTAAATATAAATTTTACTTTAAAGGGGTTTCTATGGTCGATAGCGTACCCGATATGCAATGACGGGTTTCTTTGAAATGTTATGTTTCACACTAACAATATAATATTATTATTTTAAATGGTAGTGAAATCCTAGACTTTGTATTGGTGGGAATGAACTAAACTAACTACAATATGATTATACTTGTTTTTTAAATGTATTTACATTTATCCAATAAAATTTAGAGGCTTAAAATGGGAAAGAATCTAATTTTAAGCATAATTTACATTAAAAAGGTGATTTATCACCTTTTAATGGTGAACCCTTTTTAAACATAGTTTTGGTCACTTTAATACATTCTATATGACCAAATAAAATCTTTCTTTAGAATGGGGACATCAAAATTTACTTTGTGTAAATATTTGGGATTTTTCCGATAATGTTCATTTTTAATGAATAGTGAAATTATTATATTTTATTTCAAAAGTGATTTTTAATCTAATTTATTAATATGGATAGATTATCTTTTTAAGTGGTTTTAATGTGTAATTACAATATATTTTTACCATTTAATCCAATTTTGGTCATTGTAATTAATTTCACTTTGAACTTGGACATAAACTAGTATTAATCTTTTGATATTTATTGTTTCTTAAAAACTCTCTATTTATTTTAACAACAGGAATTAATTTTAAATTTAATTAATTCCACTACTATGTTTTGTATTTTTAAAAGTAAGCATCAATTTTGAATTCAGAATATCAAATAATTCTTATGCTGAATTTTTGGTATTTTTCTAAAAAACTTCAATTTTTGATGAATAGTGAAACCACTTAGTGGTAGTTAAAAAAATCACATTTTCATTTAAATGAAATTTTACTACTTCTGTAAATTGAATTTCAAAAATCCAACATACATGGTTTTTATCAGGAAAGAAATGTGGTTTAATAAGATTAAAATAATTTTTGGTGAATAGTAACTTCTGACTTTTATTTACCACGTTTATAGGTAAATAGGGTAATTCAAGGTAAAAAGAATATTCTAATAATTCAAAATTACCATAAAACTTGTAAAAACATTATAGGTTGAGTCATTTATGACCATGGGCATATTTGGGTCGATTTGCAGACCCCATTGAGCCACTTGGGAGTGATAATGACAATTTCGATTAATTAATTTAATGTGAAGAAAAAATTGACATTAACAAAAATGTTTTAGTAATTAATTTTTATATGGTGTTATATAAGTTCTATTTTCTACTATAAATATTATTTGGAAATATAAATAGAGTTACTAAATGATAGTGATTTTCTTATAATTTTTAGACATTGAATAAATTAAATTATTTATGACATAATAATGATGCAGTGTTTACCTCATTAATAAATGATTTAAATAAATAAGATTATAATGATTAAAATATTGTCCAAAACATGTCCAATTCTGATTAGATGATTTTATTTAGACCATTACTCATCTTATCTTCGACTATAATTATTTTTGGACCATTAGAAAACGAATATCATTATATAATAAAATAATGATTTCACACATTCCTAAAGAGCCCCTCCTCTCCCTTAAAAAAAGAAGACCATTTCTGTCCAATTCCTCACTCCTCTCAAGACATTTTTCTCCTCCAAACTCTACCCAATTCATCTCCCTACATCCCTATACTCCTCCTAGAAGCCTTACCTTAGGCAGAAGCCTCTTCAATAAGTCCTTTGGTTCAATCCAAATGGAGTTACCCAAATTAAGGGTAACAGTTTCTCTTAAATTATTTTCTTTTATTTTACTTCTCCAATCCCTAAACTCTTTTTATTACATTATTTTGTAACAACAACAGTATCCTCAATATACTAGGATTTTTTTATGAAAAGTATTCAAACTACACTTACCAACAACTCTATCTAATTGATGGAGAACATAATGTATCTGTGGATGGAAAACTAACTCCTCACGAAACGATGATTGTTTAATTACATCATACCGCCTCTCATGGTGGGAATTATGATGAAACTATATTTATATATGATATATATTATGTTAATGTTTTATTTATGCTTCTGTATTTTCCATGTATATCACACCTTTATGGTTTCCATAGTGGGTAAATACGATAATCACATTTGAGGAATTGCGGACTACCGCCCCCTCAAAGTGATTTGATTCGTTAATGCCTTATATAGGATGTATAAAGGATGGAGTTAAATATATTATAAATGATATTATACAGGAATTATAATATAACTATTTATAATCATGTTTTATTTTCATTAAAATAATAAATAGAAATGAAAGTAGCATTCATGCGTACGTACGGCTTACCGTCTCCATGAATGGTGCATTTCATTTCTTACCTCTAAATGTTATGTAATATTATAAAAACATGTATATACTGGATATATATTATATATATTCAATCCAAATCATGAATATAATTT
Source organism: Viscum album (assembly GCA_963277665.1). Taxonomy (NCBI): domain Eukaryota; kingdom Viridiplantae; phylum Streptophyta; class Magnoliopsida; order Santalales; family Viscaceae; genus Viscum; species Viscum album. The sequence goes on from OY728126.1 coordinate 394,250,264, forward strand.
TGGATATAATGAACCTTTGACAACATGGATAACCTGTAAATATAAGGTTTTCATTTTTACTCAAGTACCAAATATCGACAAAATGAAAGTTATTAACTTAAATGATTGTATAATGTTTATAAAATGGTAATAAGTGATATAAAAGGAATAATAAACATTAAACTGGTTATTAAGCAAGTATAAATTAAGTTTAGTCTATTATTCAGGATATTTAATAATGTTTGAGTCAAGTCGGTCAAGAGTTAAGGGACTTCGCCTCAATCTCCTTTCATTGAGGCATTTTTTGTTTTATAAAAGACTTTATTTTATACGATGTATAATCCCCGTTGAATTTTCATTTTATTCAAAGTGAATATTTTTTATATGAAGTGTTTTTCTAACTGAAAAAAATGAATGTTTTTTATGTAAGTGGTGACAGCGACCTTTCTATCACCGTGTGTATTATTTGATCTTTGGCTTCCTTAACAAGCCAGAATGTTTTTAAATGGAAAAATAAATACCATATACTCTTTTTATGTATTTTGGTATTGAAAATGATTTTGAGAATGGATTTATTATTTCAATATCTTGAAATGATATTTTATTATTGAAATGTGGAAATGTTATCTTCCCATTATGCTTATGTTATGTGTTATGATCATGTTATGGTTCTTGGGCATTATTTACGTATATGTGTGGTTCCATGATAAACCTAGGGTGGGGGAGCCCGAGATAGCTCTCCAATGCATTGGGTAACGTGATGGAGGTAAACTTGAATGATTCTCCTATGCGATTTTGGGAATATATTGTAACGGTTATTCCAAAGTAACTCTCTATGTAGCTATGATAGCAACAATGTAAGTATGATATGGATGCCAACAGTTACCTTTATGATTAATGATTTCTATTTGCCTTTCATAAATCTTATGATTTCATGAGGTAATTAAATGATATAATGTTTGGTATGTATTTATGTATAGATTTTTTCATTCTTTGTTTTATTCCCCTTACTGATCCTTTTATACCCATACCAAGTTTTGATATATTTTCACATGACTTAAAGATGAATAGGCTCAATGATGTGATCAAGGAAAAATCGTGATGTCTAAAACATGGAACATTACATGACTCTTTTTTTCAAGAGTTTAAATTTTATGAAAAAAATGGTAACTGTGCTGAAGTATCTACCTTTTAATCTTTTGAGATGTAATAGTTATGTCCTAATTCTCTAAGACTCTAAACCTGAAAAGATCCTCAATGTGAATTATTCATTTAATTCAATATTATGTAAATGTTTAATGATGGGTCCTTAGAGTTGGTATCAAAGGGAGTTTTAGATAACGTTAGGAGTTCGGGTATTGTTAAATTAATATACATAATGTAATTTATGTTAATATTGGAAATCATATAGCATTTACAGATTACCATGTTGCTTCACGTATGATTTTTTTGTGTTCAGAATGGTTTTTCACAGAGGAAACATGGCAGCTATGTTGGGACGACATCATGAGGAAGATAACCTTCCAAATTAGCATCTTGAGATGGTTGGAATCGGAACTGAACACTTTGTTGTAGTAATGGCTCAATTGATTTAGGTGATAGTTGGTGGTTGTATTTATTTGTGATATTTTGGTTTATTCCAAAAGTAAACAGAAATAATAAAGTCATTTAAGGTTGTCTTACAAACCTTAAAAGAAAAGAAACTATTTGGGAAATTCCTCAAGTTTGAGTTTTGGTGACAACAAATTTCATTCCTTGGTCACATTGTTTCAAAAAATGGTATAACTATTTATCCTGCTAAAATTAAAGATGTTGAATAATGTCCAAGACCCAAAAATATAACTGAGATTTGTAGTTTTATTGTTTTGGAAGGTTATTACCGGAGGTTTGTTGAAAATTTTGCCTGGTTATCTAGTCCAATGACTATGTTAACTCTAAAAGGTGTTAAGTTCATCTGGAAAAAAGCATGTGATGATTTTTTTTAGGAATTGAAAAGAATATTGGTGAATGCTCCAGTTTTGGCACTACCTTCCAGAAATGGTGAGTTTGTTATCTATAGTGAAGCTTCGTTGAAAGGACTTGGATGTGTCCTTATGAAGAATGATCAGGTAATTTCTTATGCTTCACATCAGTTGAAACATCATGAGTTAAATTACCCTACACATGATTTGGAATTAGCTGCTGTTGTTTTTGTTTTAAAAATTTTGAGGCATCATTTCTATGGAGTAAAATGTGAAATATATACTGACCACAAAATATTGAAGTATATATTCACTCAAAAAGAATTAAACATGAGATAGATAATATGGTTGTAATTAATCAAGGATTATTATTGCACAATCCTTTATCATCCGGGAAAGAAAATAAAGTGGTTGATGGTTTGAGTCAAAAAATTAATGTCTCATTAGCCATGATATGTTTTGAATGAGATCCTTTGGTTTTTGATTTGATGAACATTGGAATAGAAGTTGTTGTTATATGAAATTCTTCTGTTTTGTTTCAGGTGTTAGTGAAATCATCTCTATCCGAAAAAATAAAACAAGCGCTGAAAGAAGACAGTGAGTTGCAGAAAAAGGTAGAGTTGGTTCAGAAGGGAAATTTTCCTGAATTTAACATTATTAATGATTGTCTTTTAGATTTGGAATGAGATTATGTGTACCTTGTGATTCACAGTTGAAGACTGAGTTGTTATGTGAAGCTAATAGTTCTCCGTTTTCAGTTCATCTTAGTAGTACTAATATGTACAGAGATCTTCGGGAGTATTATGGGTGGGAGAGAATGAAAAAAGATATTGCTGATTTTAGTGGGAAGGGCTTGACATGTCAGCAGGTTAAAGTAGAGCGACAGTTACTGAAAGTGATGCTTCAGCCTTTACCGATGCCAAAGTGGAAATGGGAAAATATATCCATGGACTCCATTTTGGGATTACCAAAGACATCTCTATGTAATAATGCAATATGGGTTATAGTTGATCAATTGACAAAATATTCTCATTTCCTTCCTATTAGAGATACTTTGTCTCTAGATCAACTTGCTCAATTGTATGTTAAAGAGATAGTTAGGATGCATGAAGTTCCCCTCTCCATTGTATCTGATCGTGATCCCAGGTTCACTTCTATCTTTTGGAAGGGCCTTCAAAAGTCATTGGAGACTGAATTAAATTTTAGTACAGCTTTTCATCCTCAATAAGATGGGCAATCAGAAGGAACAATTCAGAACTTGGAGGATATGCTACGTGCTTGTTCACTAGATTATCAGGGAAGTTAGGACCAAGATCTTTCTTTGGTTAAATTTTCATATAATAACAGTTTTCATTCTAGTATACAGATGGCTCCATTTGAGGCATTATATAGAAAGCATTGTCGAAATTTGACTTTTTGGGAGGAAGTAGGTGAGAAGAAGCTGATGGGACAAGAATTGGTAGAAGAGATGGTAGAGAAAGTTCAATTTATTCAGAAGCACATTGGAATAGCTTAGAGCAGACAGAAAAATTATTCAGATAACCGGATGAAGGATCATTCTTTTGAGGTAGGAGATCTTGTCTTTCTCAAAGTTTCTCCTTGGAAAAGTGTGATGCATTTTGGTAAGAAGGGAAAGTTGAGTCTGAGGTTCCTTGGACCTTATGAAATTATGGAAAAAGATTGATCAGTTGTGTACATATTGGCTTTACCTCCAATTTTATCCCAGGTACACAATGTTTTTCATGTTTCAATGTTCAGAAATTTGATGCCTGATCCATCTCATGTTTTGAGCCCATAGGTAGTTCAGTTGGAAGAGAATATCTCTTATGAAGAATAACAAGTCCAAATTATTGACAGTAGAGAGCAAGTGTTGCGGAATAAAGTAATTCACCAGGTAAAGGTTTTGTGCAAAAACCATATGGTTGAAGAGGCAACGTGGGAATCTAAAAATTCTATCAGGGATAAATACCCCCACTTATTTAGATAAGTGAATAAAAATTGTGAGGACGCAATTTCCAAAAGGGGGGAAGGATGTAACATCCCACGTAAATGATGAATAAGACATATTTAATTTTTATTAAGATTTAGGAATTAAATATTAATTTTACTTTAAAGGGGTTTCTAGGTTTGATAGCATACCGGATATGCAACAACGGGTTTCATTGGAATCTTACATTGCACAATAATAATATAATATTATTATTTTAAATGGTAGCTAAATCCTAGCCATTGTAATGGCAGGAATGAATGAAACAAACTACAAAATAATTTTACATGTTTGTTAAATGTATTTACGTTTATCTAATAAAATTTAGAAGCTTAAAATGTGAATGAATCTAATTTTAAGCATAATTTACATTAAAAGGCCGATTTATCACCTTTTAATGGAGAACCCTCTTTAAATATAGTTTTTGCCAGATTAATTAATTCTATATGACCAAATAATGTCTTTCTTTAAAATGGGGACATCAAAATTTACATTGTGTAAATTTTTGGAATTTTTCCGTTAAAGGTCATTTTTTTATAAATAGTGAAAATAATGTATTATATTTCAAAAGTACGTTTTAATCTAATTTATTTATATGGATGTATTATCTTTTTAAGTGGTTTTAATGTGTAATTAGAATATATTTTTACCATTTAATCCCATGTTTTTCATTGTAATTAATTTCACTTTGAAATTGGACATAAACAAGTATCAATCTTTTGATAGTTATTTTTTCTTAAAAAAATGCTATTTGTTTTAACAACAGAAATTAATTTTAAAATTAATTAATGTCACTTATAAGTTTTTAATTTGGGAAAATAGACATCAATTTTCAATTTGTAATATCAGATAATTGTTAGGCTGAATTTTATGTATTTTTCAGAAAAACTTCAATTTTTGATAAATAGTGAAACCACTTAGTGGTAGTTAAAAAACTGACTTTTACATTTAATTGAAATTTTACCACTTTAGTGAAGTTAATTTCAAAAATCCGACATACATGGTTGCTATCAAAAATTAAAATGTGGTTTAATAATATTAAAATAATTTTTGGTGAATTGTAACTTCTGACTTTTATTTAAAGCGGTTATAGGTAAATAGGGTAATTCAAGGTAAAAAGAATATTCTAATAATTCAAAATTACCATAACACATGTAAAAACCTTATTGGTTGAGTCATTTACGACCATGGGCATATTTGGGACGATTTTCGGACCCCATTGAGCCACTTGGGAGTGATAATAACAATTTCAATTAATTAATTTAATGTGAAGACAAAATTGACATTAACAAAAATCTTTTAATAATTAAATTTTATATGGTGTAATATAAGATCTATTTTAGACTATAAATATTATTTGGAAATATAAAAATATTTACTACATGATAGTAATTTTTTATAATTTTTAGACATTGAATAAATAAAATTATTTATGACATAATAATGATGCAGTGTTTACCTCATTAATAAATGATTTAAATAAATAACATTATATTTATTAAAATATTATTCCAAACATGTAAAATTTTGATTGGATGATTCTATTTATACCATTACTCATCTTATCTTCGACTATAATTATTTTTGGACAATTAGAAAATGAATATCATTATATAATAAAATAATGTTTTCACACTTTCCTAAAGAGCCCCTCTTCTCCCTTAAAAAGGGAGACCATTTCTATCCAATTCCTCACACCTCTCAAGCTAGTTTTATCATCCAAACTCTACCCAATTAAGCTCCCTACATCCCTATCCTCCTCCTAGATGCCTTACCTTAGGCAGAAGGCACTTCAATAAGTCCTTTGGTTCAAACCAAAGGGAGTTACCCAAATTAAAGGTAAAGGTTTCTCTTAAATTATTTTCTATTATTTTACTTCTCCAATACATAAAATATTTTTATTACTTTATTTTGTAACAACACCAGTATCCTCAATATACTAGGATTTTGTTATGAGATGTATTGGAACTACACTTACCCACAACTCCATCTAATGAAAAGAGAACATAACGTATCTGTGGATGGAAAACTAACTCCTCACGAAACGAAGATTGTTCAATTACATCATACAGCCTCTCATGGTGGACATTATGATGAAACTATATTTATATATGATATATATTATGTTAATGTTTTGTTTAATCTTCTGTATTTTCCATGTATATCACACCTTTATGGTTTCCATGGTGGGTAAATACGATAATCTCATTTGAGGAATTGCGGACTACCGCCCCCTCAAAGTGATTTGATTCGTTAATTCCTTATATAGGATGTATAAAGGATGGAGTTAAAGATATTAAAGATGATATTATACATGAATCATAATATACCTATTTATAATAATGTTTTATTTCCATAAAAATAATAAATTGAAATGAAAGTAGCGTTCATGCGTACGTACGGCTTACCGTCTCCATGAATGGTGCATTTCATTTCTTACCTCTAAATGTTATGTAATATTATAAAAACATTATATACTAGATATATATGATATATATGATATCCAAATCATGAATATCATTTTGGATATAAATAACCTTTGACAACATGGATAACTTGTAAATATAAGGTTTTCATTTTTACTCAAGTACCAAATATCGACAAAATGAACGTTATTAACTTAAATGATTGTATAATGTTTATAACATTGTAATAAGTGATATAAAAGGATTAATAAACATTAAAATGGTTCCTAAGAAAGTATAAATTAACTTTAGTCTATTATTTAGGAGATTAAGGAATGATTGAGTCAAGTCAGACGCGAGTTAAGGGACTTCGCCTCAATCTCCTTTCATTGAGGCATTTTTAGTTTTATAAACGACTTTATTTTATACACTGTATAATCCCCGTTGAATTTTCATTTTATTCAAAGTGAATCGTATTTATATGAATTGTTTTACTAAATGACAAAAATGAATGTTTTTTATGTAAGCGGTGACAATGACCTTTCTGTCGCCGCGTGTATTATTTGATCTTTAGCTTCCTTAACAAGCCAGAATGTTTTTAAATGGAAAAAAAAATACCATATACTCTTTTTACATATTTTGGTATTGAAAATGATTTGGAGAATGGATTTATTATTTCAATATCTTGAAATGATATTTTATTATTGAAATGTGGAAATGTTATCTTCCCATTATGCTTATGTTATGTGTTATGATCATGTTATTTTTCTTGGGAATTATTTACGTATATATGTGGTTCCATGATAAACCTAGGGTGGGTGAGCCCGAGATAGCTCTCCAATGCAATGGGTAATGTGATGGAGGTAAATTGAATGTTTCTCCTAAGAGATTTAGGGAATATATTTTGACGGGTATTCCAAAGTAACTCCCTATGTAGCTATGATAGCGACAATGTAATTATGATATGGATGCCACAAGTTACCTTTATGATTAATGATTTCTATGTGCCTTTCATAAATCTTATGATTTCATGAGGTAATTAAATGATATAATTTTTCGTATGTATTTATGTACAGATTTTTTTATTCTTTGTTTTATACCCCTTAGTGAGCCTTTTATGCCCATACCAAGTTTTGATATGTTTTCACAGGACTTAAAGATGAATAGGGTCAATGATGGGATCAAGGAAAAGTCACGATGTCTAAAACATGGAACATTACATGACTCTTTTTTTCAAGAGTTTAAATTTTATGAAAAATATGGTAACTATGTTGAAGTATCTACCTTTTAATCTTTTGAGATGTAATAGTTATGTCCTGATTCTCTAAAACACTAAACCTGAAAAGATCCTCAATGTGAATTATTCATTTAATTAAATATTTTGTAAATGTTTAATGTTGGGTCCTTATAGTTGGTATCAGAGGGAGGTTTAGATAATGTTAGGAGTTTGGGTATTGTTAAATTAATAAAAATAATGTAATTTATGTTAATATTGGAAATCATATAGCATTTACAGATTACCATGTTGCTTCGCGTAAGATATTTTTGTGTTCAGAATGGTTTTTCGCAGAGGAAACATGGCAACTATGTTGGGATGTCATCAGGAGGAAGATAACCTTCCAAATCAGTATCCTGAGATGGTTGGAATCGGAACTGAATACTTTGTTGTAGTAATGTCTCAGTTGATTTAGGTGATATTTGGTGGTTGTATTTATTGGTGATATTTTGGTTTATTCGAAATGTAAGGAGAAATAAGAAAGTCATTTAAGGTTGTCTTAAAAACTTTAAAAGAAAAAAAACTATTTGAGAAATTCCTCAAGTTTGAGTTTTGGTTACAAAAAATTTCATTTCTTGGTCACATTGTTTCAAAAAATGGCATAACTGTTTATCCTGCTAAAATAAAAGTTGTTGAAGAATGTCCAAGACCCAAAAATATAACCGAGATTTGTATTTTTCATGGTTTGGAAGGTTATTACCGGAGGTTTGTTGAAAATTATGTCTGGTTATCTAGTCCAATGACTTTGTTAACTCTAAAAGGTTTTAAGTTCATCTGGACAAAAGCATGTGATGATTTTTTTATGAATTGAAAAGAATATTGGTGAATGCTCCAGTTTTGGCACTACCTTCCAGAAATGGTGAGTTTGTTATCTATAGTGATGCTTCATTGAACGGACTTGGATGTGTTCTTATGAAGAATGATCGGGTAATTGCTTATGCTTCACATCAGTTGAAACATCATGAGTTAAATTACCCTACACATGATTTGGAATTAGCTGCTGTTGTTTTTGCTTTAAAAATTTTGAGGCATCATTTCTATGGAGTAAAATGTGAAATATATATTGACCAGAAAATATTGAAGTATATATTAACTTAGAAAGAATTAAACATGAGACAGAGAATATGGTTGTAATTAATCAATGATTATTATTGCACAATCCTTTATCATCCGGGAAAAGCAAATAAAGTGGTCGATGGTTTGAGTCGAAAAGTTAATGTCTCATTAGCCATGATATGTTTGGAATGAGATCCTTTGGTTTTTGATTTGATTAACTTTGGAATAGAAGTTCTTGTAGTAAGAAATTCTTCTGATTTGTTTCAGGTGTTTGTGAAATCATCTCTATCAGACTGAATAAAGCAAGCGCTGAAAGAAGACAGTGAGTTGCAGAAAAAGATAAAGTTGGTTCAGAATGGTAATTTTCCTGAATTTAACATTAATAATGATTTTATTTTAATATTTGTAATGAGATTATGTGTACCTTGTGATTCACAATTGAAGACTGAGTTGTTATTTGAAGCTAATAGTTCTCGGTTTTTGTTCATCTTGGTAGTACTAATATGTATAGAGATCTTCGGGAGTATTACGGGTGGCATAGAATGAAAAAAGATATTGCTAATTTTAGTGGGAACTGTTTGACTTGTCAGCAGGTTAATGTACAGTGACAGTTACTCAAAGTGATGCTTCAACCTTTACCAGTGCCAAGGTGGAAATGGGAAAATGTATCCATGGACTTAATTTTGGGATTACCAAAGACATCTCTAGGTAATAATGCAATATAGGTTATAGTTGATCAATTGACTAAATATGCTCATTTCCTACCTATTGGAGATACTTTGTCTCTAGATCAACTTGCTCAATTATATGTTAAAGAGATAGTTAGGATGCATGGAGTTCCCCTCTCCATTGTATCTGGTCATGATCCCAGGTTCACTTCTATCTTTTTAAAGGGCCTTCAAAAGTCATTGGGTACTGAATTAAATTTTAGTACAGCTTTTCATCTTCAATCAGATGGGAAATCAGAACGAACAATTTAGAACTTGGAGGATATGCCACGTGCTTGATCACTGGATTATCAGGGAAGTTAGGACCAAGATCTTTCTTTGGTTAAATTTTCATATAATAACAGTTTTCATTCTAGTATACCGATGGCTCCATTTGAGGCATTATATAGAAAGCATTGTCGAACTTTGACTTTTTGGGATGAAGTAGGTGAGAAGAAGCTGATGGGACCAGAATTGGTAGAAGAGATGGAAGAGAAAGTTCAATTGATTCAGAAGCACATTGGAATAGCTTAGAGCAGGCATTAAAATTATTCAGATAACCGGAGGAAGGATCTTTCTTTTGAGGTAAGTGATCTTGTCTTTCTAAAAGTTTCTCCATGGAAAAGTTTGATGCATTTTGGTAAGAAGGGAATGTTGAGTCCGAGGTTCATTGGACCTTATGAAATTCTAGAAAAAGATTGATCAGTTGTGTACATATTGGCTTTACCTCCAAGTTTATCCCAGGTACACAATTTTTTTCATGTTTCGATGTTCAGAAAGTTGATGCCTGATCCATATCATGTTTTGAGCCCACATGTAGTTCAGTTGGAAGAGAATATCTCTTATGAAGAATAACCAGTCCAAATTCTTGACAATAGAGAGCATGTGTTATGGAATAAAGTAATTCACCAGGTAAAGGTTTTGTGAAAAACCATATGGTTGAAGAGGCAACATGAGAATCTGAAAATGCTATGAGGGATAAATACCCCCACTTATTTAGATAAGTGAATAAAAATTGTGAGGACGCAATTTCCAAAAGGGGGGAAGGATGTAACATCCCAAGTAAATGTAGAATAAGACATATTTAATATTTATTAATATTTATTAATTAAATATTAATTTTACTTTAAAGGGGTTGCTATGTTTGATAGCGTACCGGATAAGCACCAACAGGTTTCATTGGAATCTTACGTTGCACAATAATAATATAATATTATTATTTTAAATGGTAGTTAAATCCTATCAATTGTAATGGTAGGAATGAACGAAACTAACAACAATATAATTTTACATGTTTATTAAATGTATTTACATTTATCTAATAAAATTTGGAAGCTTAAAATGTGAATGAATCTAATTTTAAGCATAATTTACATTAAAAGGCTGATTTATCACCTTTTAATGGAGAACCCTCTTTAAATATAGTTTTGGCAACATTAATTAATTCTATATGGCCAAATAATATCTTTCTTTAAAATGGGGACATCAAAATTTACATTGTGTAAATTTTTGAAATTTTTCCGATAAAGTTCATTTTATTATGAATAGTGAAAATAATGTATTATATTTCAAAAGTACCTTTTAATATAATTTATTTGTATGCATATATTATCTTTTTAAGTGGTTTAAATGTGTAATTAGAATATATTTTTACCATTTAATCCAATGTTTTTCATTGTAATTAATTTCACTTTGAATTTGGACATAAACAAGTATCAATCTTTTGATAGTTATTGTTTCTTATTAACATGATATTTGATTTAACAATGGGAATTAATTTTAAAATTAATTAATGTCACTTCTATGTTATTAATTTGGAAAAAAGACATCAATTTTGAATTTTTAATATCAAATAATTCTTAGGCTGAATTTTTTGTATTTTTCAGAAAAACATCAATTTTTATGAATAGTGAAACCACTTAGTGGTAGTTAAAAAACTGACTTTTACATTTAATTGAAATTTTACCACATCAGTGAATTTAATTTCAAAAATCCAACATACATGGTTGTTATCAAAAAGTATAATGTGGTTCAATAAGATGAAAAATATTTTTGGTGAATAGTAACTTTTGACTTTTATTTACCGCGGTTAAAGGTAAATATGGTAATTCAAGGTAAAAAGAAGATTTTAATAATTCAAAATTACCTTAACACATGTCCAAACGATATTGGTTGAGTCATTTACGACCACGGGCATCTTTGGGTCGATTTTGGGACCCCATTGACCCACATGAGAGTGATAATGACAATTTAGATTAATTAATTTAATGTGAAGACAATATTTACATTAACAAAAATCATTTTGTAACTAATTTTTATATGGTGTTATATAAGTCCTATTATCGTCTATAAATATTATTGGTAAATCTAAAAAGATTCACTACGTGATAGTAGTTTTTTTATAATTTTTAGACATTGAATAAATTAAATTATTTCTGACATAATAATGATGTAGTGTTTAACTCATTAATAAATGATTTCAATAAATAAGATTATAATGATTAAAATATTATCCAAAAAATGTCCAATTCTGATTGGATGGTTTATTTCGACCATGAATCATCTTATATTCGACTATAATAATTTTTGTACCATTAGAAACCGAATATCATTATATAATAAAATAATGTTTTCACACTTTCCTAAAGAGCCCCTCCTCTCCCTTATAGAAGGGGGCCATTTCTATCCAATTCCTCACACCACTCAAGCCATTTGGCTTGTCCAAAATCTGCCCAATTAATCTCCCTACATCCCTATCCTCCTCCTAGAATCCTTACATTAGGAAGAAGGCAATTCAATAATTCCTTTGGTTCAAACCAATGGGAGTTACCCAAATTAAAGGTAACGATTTCTCTTAAATTATTTTCTTTTAATTTACTTCTCCAACCCCTAAATTCTATTTATTCCGTTTTTTGTAACAAAACAAGTATCCTCAATATACTAGGATCTTTTTCTGAGAAGGATTAAAACTACACTTACACACACCTCTATCTAATGGATGAAAAACATAATGATTCTGTGGATGGAAAACTAACGCCTCACGAAACGATGATTGTTCAATTACATCATACCGCCTCTCATGGTGGACATTATGATGGAACTGTATTTATATATGATATATGTTATGTTTATGTTTTCTTTATTCTTCTTTATTATCCATTTATTACTTTCCTTTATAGTTTCCATTGTGGGTAAATACGATAATCTCATTTGAGGAAGTGCGGACTATCGCCCCCTCAAAGTTCTTTGATTCGTTAATGCCTTATGTGGGACGTATAAAGGATGGAGTTAATGATATTATATATGATATTATACTAGAATTATAATATACCTAGTAATAATTATGTTTTATTTCCATTAAAATAAGAAATATAAATGAAAGTAGCATTCATGCGTACGTACGGCTTGTCGTCTCCATGAATGGTGCATTTCATTTCTTACCTCTAAATGTTATGTAATATTATAAAAACATGTATATACTGGATATAAATGATATATATGATATCAAAATCATGAATATAATTCTGGATATAATTAACCTTTTACCACATGGATAACTTGTAAATATAAGGTGCTCATTTTTACTCAAGTAGCAAATATCGACAAAATGAACGTTATTAACTTAAATGATTGCATAATGTTTATAACATGGTAATAACTGATATAAAAAGAATATTAAACTTGAAAAAGGTTCTTAAAGAAGTAGAAATTATCTTTAGTTTATTATTCAATATATTAAATAATGATTGAGTCAAGTCGGATACGAGGTAAGGGACTTCGTCTCAATCTCCTTTGATTGAGGCATTTTTAGTATTATACACGACTTTATTTTATACGGTGTATAAACCCATTTAACTTTTCATTTTATTCAAAGTGAATCTTTTTTATAAGAAGCATTTTACTAAATGAAAAAAAGAGAATTTTTATTTATGTTATTGGTGACAATGAGCTTTCCACCGCCGCGAGAATTATTTGATCTTTGGATTCCTTAAAAAGCCGGAATGTTTTTAAAAGGAAAAATAAATACCATATACTGTTTTTTGGTATTTTGGTATTAAAAATTATTTTGAGAATGGAATTATTATTTCAATATCTTGAAATGATATTTTATTATTGCAATGTGGAAATGTTACCTTTCCTTTGTACTTATGTTACGTGTTATGATCATGTTATGGTTCTTGGGAATTAATTACGTATACGGGTGGTTCTATGATAAACCTAGGGCGGGTTAGCCTAAGATATCTCTCCAATGCATTGGGTAACGTGACAGAGGTAAATGTGAATGATTCTCCTAATAGATTTAGGGAATACACTATGATGGGTATTCCAATTTAACTCCCTATGTTGCTGTGATAGCTACAATGTAAGTATGATATGGATGCCACAAGTTACCTTTATGATTAATGATTTCTATGAGTCTTTCAAAAATATTATGATTTCATGAGGTAAGTAAACGATTTCATGTTTGGTATGTATTTATGAAAAAATGTTTTCATTCTTTGTTTTATAGCCCTTACTTATCCTTTTATGATCATCCCTTGTTTTGAAATGTTTTCACAGGACGTAAAGATGAATAGGGTCAAGGATGGGATCAAAGAAAAGTCATGTTGTCTAAAACATGGAACTAGACATGACTCTTTTTTCAGGAGTTTATATTTTATGAAAAAAAAAAGGAAATTGGGAAGAAGTATCTACCTTGTAATCTTTTGAGATGTTATAGTTATGTCCTAATTCACTAAAACTGTAAACTTTAAAAGATCATCAATGTGAATTATTCATTTAATTCAATATTATGTAAATGTTTAAGTCCAGGTCCTTATATATATGCTTCTTAAATTCCTGCAGTCACCATATTTGAGTAAAAGGGTCCACTTTTGACCACTACCACACTACTACCCTGCAGCATGGACAACATCCTCCATATTTTCACATTATGGTGCATAACACTACTCCCATGTGCAATATAACCCATTTTCATTCTATCCAACCTCCTGGATTCATCCCGGATTTATTTCCAGGCTAGTTCCCTTGCCTTTTCAGGTTTTCTCTCACATTTATTGGGATGATATGGCTTAGAAATGAAACTAATGTTAAAATTATTTTTATATCCAAAAACCTTTATTATTGTGAAACCACCATCGCTGTGGAATAGTTGTGGTGACTATGGGGTGGAAAATATATCCTCAATGGTGTATGCAGATGCATTATAATGCATTATCACATATTTTGGCCATATTAAACACTTATAAAACACATTCCATGAACTTCACTTTTAACATGCCTCCAGACACATCCCCTTATCTCTGCACATTTCTAATTGAAACATTAAAATTCATTAAAAATAATTATGTGTTGTTTTAAGGCGCAGTGGGAGTGCATTGGATGGAGTGCCCAACTTTAATTTTATCATTAACAATGATCAATTCGAGATCTTTCATGATGTAAAACGCTAGATCTTCAAAATAGAACTAAGAACAAAAAAAGAGGGAGTCCCAGAACCATAGAGATAGGATCACCGTATGATGGTTATAATTAATTTAATTAATTCCAAAGAATTACCTTGGTGGAATTCTTTCTTAGTTGACATCATCATTCACGATCTTGTGATCCATCATTGTGTCGTAGAATCCATTTGTAGGATTTCTCTAACAGTGATCCACACGTGTTCCATGTATCCATGGATGTCGTCGAAGGGATCTTTGGGTGCTAGTGCGGAAGAACCTTGGCTTGCGATGTCCGCATTAGATCGTCTTGATCCGATGGAGGATGATCTCTCTTGGTCTTGAGAGAATTCTTGGAGGAAGTAGTTCTTTTGGAATTGAAAGAATTCTCCAGAATTATTGTGCACAATGATTCATGGTGGAAAAGTGTTGAGGTTGTGAGGATATTTGTAATCAGGTTTGAGGTTATAGAGTTATGAAAATAAATAAATGTGTTACGCATTTTATTTATTTCATTAACTCTTATTGAAAACCCCCATGTCGAATTATTAATTCATTGACATGCGCCCATGCTGACTATAATAAATATCATTTTATTAAACAATATTATATCCTCAAAATTACGATTGGAATAACAACACAACATGTAATTATTAATACACAGCGTGTACCCGTTTTCCATAAAACTACACGACATTAATATTTAATAT
The DNA here is from genome assembly GCA_963277665.1 of Viscum album. Classification (NCBI taxonomy): domain Eukaryota; kingdom Viridiplantae; phylum Streptophyta; class Magnoliopsida; order Santalales; family Viscaceae; genus Viscum; species Viscum album. The sequence continues at coordinate 394,265,786 of OY728126.1, forward strand.
ACACGGTGTGTACTTTTATTTCCATTTTTCTTTATTTCCACCACCACATTTATTAGTCCTTGAGTAATGTCTATTTATTTCTTAAGTAAATGTAATTGCATTACTCACTAATAAATAAATATTATTCTGTCCACAATATATTCTCTCGAATAACTAGTATCGAAATAAATGCGATCATGCATCCTTGAATAATTATTAATCCATAGTTAGGAATATTATTTATTCAACTTGCTAAATAAATATTTAACTGAGATACCTGGACACACATAGTGTATGGCCCTCTATGCCTCTGTCTCATTGGAATTAAGAGGAGCCTACCTAAAGTCCAAGGTTTGCATCTACTAATAGGCCAAGGCACCCACATAGAATGAAGTTAATGCCTAAATGATGTATCTCCTCATACGAATGCTTGCCCTAAAATATAATCTCTTTGTCTCGATATCTCGAATCAAGCGGGTTTCAGGCTAGTACCATCAACCAATTTGCTCGATTATTCTTTCTTTGAATTTCCAGAATTGAACTCGCTCATACCTTACCATGAACATGGATTTATTTAGGCTATATCAATTACATCAAAGGGCATATGATATCTACATCTATTATGGAATAGAAGGGAAAATCCTTTCTCACATTATCTATTGATGAAGTATTACTGGTGACGCACCCAACGTATCCTACCTAATTCTGAACAGTGTGTCGTCAAATTTTTCATCAATACATATAAGTGTGTGAGTTTTAATACCCATTAAAAATAACCTTAATGTCTATGTACCAATACACACATCCACATATAGGAACATCCAATGACACTATGAAATGTGGATTTCCTACTGGCGAGTCCCATTCTCATAATATCCTCCTGGATATTACCAAGGGCACACACAATGAGAAGGTGACTCAAAGTTTAATGAGTCTTCACCCCTAATGGCATGTATTATTTGTGTCCCTCAAATAACATCATCTGGCCATATAACATATGTTCAAGAATAGTGTTATGGAACTTCTTAGTTCTCATCATAACAGGGATCTGCTATGACCCTTTAATGCAACAACTATCCTTAGGACATTATCACATGCATTATCATGCAGAAGAACAATCAAGATTTGATAAGATGTTTATTTAATGAATAAATTACAAAGTAGTTGGTTCTATGCCACCAACTCCAATAGACACCGACGTTGACTAGATTTAACTGCTAACAACCTTTAACCTGCTATCTCACATATGAAATTCATGCTTCTGCTGAGGTAGGCCTTAAGTCATGGGGTCCTCCACGTTCTCTTCCGTGGACACTCTTCTCACTGTAACTTCACCCCTTTGATAGAAATCCTTCAAGAGGTGATACTTCTAGAGTATGTTCTTTGTCTGTTGAGGTAACCTTGGTTCTTTTGCGAGATCCACCGCTCCAGTATTATCACAAAATAATGTAATGGGATCTTTAGTACTCGGCACCACATTAAGCTCTTGGAAAATGTTCTAAATCCATATGGCTTCTTTGGTAGAATCAGAAGCCACTATATATTCAGACTCCACTGTAGAATCCGCGACAACTGGCTACTTTCAACACTTCTGGCTCACAGATCCACCATTGAGATAGATAACATATCTAGATTGCAACTTCAAGTCATTCTGATCTGTCTAAAAACTAGAATCAGCATACCCCCTGATGACAGGATCCTCGTCTCCTCTATACACCAGGAACATATCCTTATTTCTTCTCAGATACTTAAGGATATACTTAACAACAGTCCAATGATGTTCTCTTGAATCTTCATGATATCTTCCAACCATGCTCAGTGCATAAGAAACATCAAGCCTGGTAAATAACATGGAATGCATGATGTATCCTATAGCCGAAGAGTATAGGATCTTACTCATTCTATCTTTCTCCTGTTGTTTCTGGGGACACATTTTCTTAGAAAGATGTAAGCCATGTGACACTGTAACCAATCCCCTCATGGGTTGTTCCATACTAAATCTATTTAGTATCTGGTCAATGTACATACACTGACTTAGTCCATGAAGCCTTTAGGATCTATCATGAATGATCTGGATCCCTAGAATGTAGGTTGCTCCACCCTAGTCCTTCATGGAGAAACACTTGTTCAACCAGTCCTTAACTAACTGTAAGAATGGTACATCATTTCCAATAAGCAATATGTCATCAACATATACTACTAGGATAACGATCGCATTCCCATTAAACCTCTTATAAACACAGGGCTCGCATTCGTTCTTAATGAAACCAAATTCCTTTATGGATTCATCAAATCGAATATTCCATGACCTAGATGCTTTCTTTAATCCATAATTGTATTTCTGAAACTTGAAAACTTGTTTGGCTTCACTTGGTGTCACAAACCCATCTGGTTGTGTCATATAGACATATTCTTGAAGGTTCCCATTAAGGAATCCCTTTTTACATCCATTTTCCTAATATCATAGTCATGGTATGCTACTAGGTCATGTAAGATTCTTATGGATTTAAACATGGAAACTGGTGATAAATTTCCATCATAGTCAATTACTTGACGTTGTCTGATTCCTTTATCCACTAGCCTTGCTTTATAGGTGTTAACTTGACCTTCCATGTCTATTTTACTCTTGAATACACATTTTCATCCAATAAGATTTACATCAACTGGCACATCGACAAGACCCCAAACTTGGTTCTGATACATGGAATCTATCTTAGAATTCATATCTTCTAGCCATCTTGTAGCTTCGGAGCTTTCTACTACTTCCTTATAGGATATAGGTTCATCCTTGTCAAGAAATAATGATTCACCATCCTCGGTGACTAGGAATCCAAATCTCTCTGGTTTCCTTACCTCTCTTCATCTCCTACGCAGTACTTGTGTTTCTGGAACCTCTTCCACAGAGACCTGTGGAACTTGTTCCTATACGAACTCCTATGTATCTTGAGCATCAACTTCATCGAAGTCAATCTTGATCCTACTATCCTTTTTGAGGATGTGCTCCCTCTCAAGAAATATGTCTTGTCTAGCGATAGTCACTTTCTTGACTGAAGGTTTATATAGGTAATATCCTTTCATTTCCTTCGAATATCCTATAAAGATACACTTTGTGCCCTGGGGTGCTAGTTTGATGCTTGAGAAGGCCTTAACAAACTCCTCGCATCCTCATACATGTGTGTGCGACAAAATGGGTTTCTTTCCATTCCATAACTCAGATGGAATTCCATTTTCCTCATTATATAGTACTTGGTTTAATGTGTATGTTGAAGATTGTAATGCATATCCCCAAAAGGATAATGGAAGATCTGCATGACTCATCATTGACCTCACCATGTCCAACACGGTACAGTTCTTCCTTTCAATAACACCATTCCACTGTGGTGTATAAGGAGGAGTGAGCTGAGATAGAATCCCATACTCCCATAGAAGATCGATGAACTCCTGGTTCAGATATTCTCCACCTCAATCCGATCGAAGTTTCTTTGTCTTCTTACCAAGCTGATTCTCCACTTCAATCTTGAATTGTTTAAATTTCTCTAAGGACTCTAACTTATAAATCATTAAGTAGACATAGCCATATCTAAATAAATCATCAGTAAAAAGTAATGAAGTAAGAATATCAACCTCTAACTTCTACTGGAAATGGTCCACATACATCCATGTGCACCAATCCTAGAAGCTCTGTGGCCCTTTCACCCTGTCCACCAAAAGGTGGCTTGGTCATTTTACCTTGTAAACAAGCGTGACATATATCAAGTGGGTTTAGCTCAGTAGAGTCTAAATAGCCATCTTGGCAGAGGTTTGTCAAGCACTTCATGTTTACATGACCGAGACGGTGATTCCACAACTGGTTGATGTATGAATCATGTGAGTTTGTTTCGTTATCAATTTCCAACACTTGGTTTTCTTAATTTAATACATACAAACCATTATTTAATTGCGTCATACCATAACATATGTTCTTATAAAAGAGACAACCCTTATTTAAAAACTTGAAAATAAATCCATCCAAATCCAAATAAGATACAAAAATTATGTTCTTGGTAACACTAGGCACATAATAACAGTTATGTAAAACAAAAATCATCCTAGTCAGCAATGAGAGGTGGTATTCGCCAATAGCCAACATAGCCAGCCTTGCGCCATTGGCAGCTCAAAGATCCACCTCTCCTCTAGAAATATTTCTAAATCTACTTGGTTCCTGCATTTGAATATAGATGTGAGCACCACAAGCTGTATGTTAAACCCAATGTGTAGAAATAGAAAGATTACACTCGATAATGAATGCACATTTAGTGTCCCCACGCATTTGGGTGCATTTACTCTTCCAGTGGCCTTGCTTGCCACATGAAAAACTCACCACCTCTTGTTCCTTGCCCTTCCTCTGGATCTTCCACTTCTTAGAGGGATGGTGCTTGGGGGCTTCAGACCATTTATAAGTCTTTGTCCCCTTTGTCTTGTCCTTCCTTTTCTTATTCACCATAAGGACTGTTGTTTTTTCACGCTTCATGTCCTTATCTACCTGGAGAATCAAGGTCAGAAGTTCTGATATATGCTTCTCATTATTTCTCATGTTGTAGTTGATAATAAAGATTGAGAAGGTATTGGGCAGTAACGATTGGATGAGATCTGTATGCAACTAATCCGGGAATTTAATCCCTAAGATGTCCAGGCGTTCGATGTAGCCAATAAGATTGACTATATGAGGCACAACTACTATAGACTCTCCAAGATTAGTTGTAAACTGATCATTGGAGATCTCATATCTGCCTTGTCTCTCCTTCTCTTGGTAGAGATCCTTATGGTGAGGAATCATGATATATGTGTCCATGTTTTCATGATGCATCAAGACCTCATTAGACATGGACGATAGGATAAAACACTAGACATATGTGGTATCATCCATGTGTTTTATGTAGAGAGATAGTTCCTCATCACTAGCCTCCTTTCTAGGTGCAACTGGAATAGGCTCTTCTAGCATATACAATTTCTTTTTGTGGTAAAGGATGACCTGTAAACGCCTCTTCCACTCATAGAAATTGGTGTTGGTGAGAAGGTTTTCCTTCTCGACTATGGTTCATAATGATATGTTTGAAGTCGTTTTCATTTCATTTCTAAAAATTATGATTATAAGAGGTTTAGTACTTCATTATAAAATTGAGACAAATAAATAAATTAATACTTATTAGTCTACCACTATTTTTTTCAAATCCAATAGCCCTCACCATTGACTTCGTAATATTTTGTTTCCTGAATATTCTAGTGGAAAGGATCCATATTGACCTTCAGATTACACCAAATAGGGTTGGTCAAGAAACTTTATAGGTTTTAGGTAGGCATTAAAAATGCCAACTGCATTAACTTGTAGCTCCTTGATCCACTGAGTGGACTCCCCAAACTTGAATTCCTTTTATTTTAGATTTCCTCAACCTTTTCCTCTTGGTCACACCATGTCCTGCTGTGGCAGTCAACCCTTGATGTGAACCAAGTCAAGTCAACACAAAACCTTGAATTAGAATTCCCGGATAATTGAAAGCACCCCAACTAGGGTTGGTTAAGAAATTTGAACTATGGTTCGATTATAACCATGATTATGGAAGGCTATATCGACTTAATATTTCTTTGAGGGATTTATCCTTATATGTAAATTACAATTTTATTATATTTTATTACATGCTTGTTAATATAAAGTTGGATATACTTTAGTTATTAACCATGTCTAATATAATATTTAAACATAAGTCGGTCTTTATTTTAGTTCTATCTTGCATGCTTGTTTAATTTATTAATTGTGTTATCGTGACAAGACACCCACAATAAATAAACCATGAAACTGAAAGAAATAAAATAAATGGTATTATCATGAGCTTGTTCTATTGGTTATTTTATCTAGAAGGTGACAAACTAACCCAATATATAGGGGAGATATATCTTGAACCTTTCAGGTTCCTATTTACAGCTATCCACATGTCCACCTTTGTATCACCTTGGATTGGTTTCACCTTGGCTCCTGACTTGAGCCACCTCTATTGGCTTGGGAGCTCCATCCATTACATACGAATTTATCTCACACGTAGGTGAGGGGTAAAAAGGGGATTTAACATAAATGAATCCTTGGGTGCGCAGGCCCTACATATTAATGAGGAGAAGTCTCATAGGCCAACAAATATAATTTAAATAAATTGAAGAAACCATTCAAATAAAAATGTCTTGGTCTAGCTCATGAGCATCAATAAATGAAACGATATTTACGCATAAATAGAAATAATATTCAATTCATTAATCTTTGTTGTTTAAGATAAATCATGCTCAAATCAATTAATTATCCTTAATTAATCAGTCACTTTATCTTAAACCCTTTTATGAATTTCCTTAAGATTCTCATAGATCATAATTTTAAACAAATAAATTCATTTAAAATTATCTTTTTATGTAACTTGTACCTCGGTGGAAACCCGGTGTGTAACTCCCCGACCCCAGTTACCCATAGTCGGTGCATTATTTCATATTATTGGCATGATCATAGAAGATCAAGTTTCGAAAGACCGATTAGTTTAGTATCCTTGGAATAACTAGATACATTCATACAGTTTACATTACATCATAAAGTGAAAATTGTTACAACAACATCTTTTCTTCATATCCCCTCATACTATCCCTATAGGTTATTCATAAATTACTTCTTCACATCTTGGGAAACATAAAACATTGAAAGGGGTGAGATCAGATGCTCAGTAAGGATAACAATATAGCGAAAACATTCATAAATAATCATAAACATTTAAGGCAATGTATAACTAAAAAAATACTTTTAAACATGAACTTCAGCATAATATGGAAAAGATAAAATGAAATAATTACATTTACTTATTCGCATGGATATTCTAATAGTCGAATAATCACATGCAATATCAATAACCGCTTTCATAATTATGGAATGCATAATGTCAGACTATCATAACCATATAGTCAAGGCCTCGTGCCAAGACTACAAATAAGATTTTGTCAAGGCCTTTTTCCAAGACACAATTTTGTCTCATGAGACCTACCGATGCATCGAGGAGCTATAGTAGGTTCCACCCATCCCTTACTAAGTCCAATGCATTCCTCATATGAACTAGTTTTAACATAACATAAACATTTGTATTAAAACTAGAACACAAAATGTAAACACATTCTCCATAAACCATGAATGATATAAAAATAACACATTCACAGTCAATCATAACACAAAACCTTCAATAAAATATGGATGTTTTGTATCATAATAAATCAACTTCAAATAAGCTTAATATCCATCAAAGGATGTTGACATAGATGAAATCAAAACTATTTAAGAGAAATATCGCATTTTTTGAAATCATTTAAAAGCCACATAATTATAAAATAAAAAAATTTACTTTGAAAATATCATTATAAGATTGTAAGGTAAGCTTCGATGATTTTACAACGGTGTAAAATAGTCACACCAGCCGTATAAGTTAAAAAAACATTCTTACCTCAATTCTGTCGAAAAGGTTAAAAAGGACCTTGTTTGGAAAGAGACAGAAAGATTCCTTTATAAACATCTTATAAAAAGTCAACAAGGGTATAAATGACATACACCCATAGTTTATAAAATAGTAATAATTTTATGAAATACATTTTTAAGAAACATTGATGTGGATGATAAAGAGGTCCCAGTAGAAAATTATGTATAAACAACCTCGTATAATGAAGAGATTGTGAAATAAACCCTTACCTTGTACTTTTCCTTGGTTGAGGGTAGATTAACCTCCTCTATAATTTTGAAATAATTGTTATTAAATTATACAAGAATCATATACATTAATATGAAATCATATATGATATTTTAACATTTCTTTGTTAATAATATCTTAGTATTATCGTCATTTCGGGTGTTAACTTACTTGTTTTCTTTAATATGTTTTATTACACAAGTCGTGTTCGTTATGGATAGGTTTTATCTTATTCATATTCCGAATTATATCAAGTCATTTAACATTATTTTTAATCATCAAATGAGAATTATACTTGAATGGATACGACGGGTAATGAATCTCATCACGTTCGTGGAGACGGTAGTCCGTACATACGCACGAGCGACAATATCACTCTTTTGATATTAGAATAATATATAATTGGATAGTATATCAGATATACAGAATAATTATCATGTTATATTTATTATTTACATGAGTTACACATCATTATTATACCCATCCAAATAATAATGTTTTGAATAACAATTACACCACGACGTGGAGATAGTAAGTTGTACGTATGCACGTATGGTGACATGTCATTCCAAGGATGGATAGAATACTGAATATTGGTGTACCATATTTATAATAAAATATAAATATATAGAAGATACTAGATTTATTATTTTATAATGGGAATAACAAAGAAAGAAGAAGTTGAAGAAGAAAGGAACATGAAAAAGGTTGGTAAAAACATTACCTCTTCTTTGGGTTCTTACTTTTGATTTGACTAAAAGGGCTCCATAGGATGGATTTCTGGTCAAAATAAGGCCTCTAGTTTTAAATGAGTGAAGTTTATAGAGTATTTGGGCAGGTTTTGGATGAACCAAAAGGCTTTGAAGGTGGGAATAATTGGTTAGAAGTTGTGTCTTTTTATAAGGTGGAGGAGGGGCTCTTTAGGAAAAACTTAAAGTATTAATATTCAATAAATTCATATTCAGTTTATAATGGCTGAAAAGTGAGTTCTTTAAAGTCTAAGGTTGTTGTGGGTCGAAATTCTTTCAACCAATAGATTTTAGGCAGGTTTCGGTCATTATATTAATCTTATTTTTTAGTTTAAACTCTTAGTTAATTAGATTGACATTTAACATGTCACTTTGTATTTTTATATTATATAGTTAATACACTTACCATATACATCCAAGAGACCCCCAAATGGACCATTAATGATAAAACTATCATGATATAAGTCTCTTGGACGAACCTTAGATTTTTATGAATTGAATATCAATTAATAATATAATATTTGTTTTAAAAACTCTTTTATTTCAATTCTGACACTATTGGTTATTTTGTTCTTGATAAATTCATAACAGCATTACTACTTCGAAAGAAATTTATATAAACAATCCTAATATGTTATATTAACCTAGAAAATTATTGGAATTTATAAAAAGTCTAAAATTACATTTATTTGGGTATTTATAATTTCAATTATCTTAATCTTTGATTAATACGGTAATTACTACATCCTCATTGTGTCATAAATAAATTAAATTATTTAATGTCTAAAAATTAAAAATAAAATACCATTATGTTGTAAATAGTTTTATATTTCAAATTAATATTTATAGTCGAAAATATAACATCTATAACCCTATGTAAAAACAATTTCTAAAAGATATATGCTTATGCCATTTTTGTATTTACTTTAACTTAATTAATATAAAGTGTCCCTATCACCTACAAATGGCTCCATGGGGTCCCAAAATCGACCCAAAGATGCCCATGGTCGTAAATTTATCCACCAATAAGGTTATGACACGTTTTAGGGTAATTTATTATTATTATAATATTATTATTACACTTATTTACCAGATTTACCCTTTAACCATGGTAAATAAAATATTTACCGATGTAATTATTCTAAATGACCAAAAAAAAGTTACTATTTTCACAATTTGGACATCTTGATTCCAAATATAGAATCCATTTTTCCAAATCCAAAACACAGAAGTGGCAGAAATAAATTTAAAATTAATTCCCGCTGTAAAAACAAAAAGCGTGTTTTTAAGAAATAATAACTATCAAAATATTGACACTTGTTTATGTCCGGATTAATTGTGAAATTATGTAAAATGACCAAAATTGTATTAAATTGTAAAAATATATTCTGAATATACTTTATGATCACCCAAATTCATAATTCATTACTATTAATAATTATGATTAAAAAGGTTGTTTTTAATTAAAATTTAGTAATTTTCACTATTCATAAAAATATAAAAGTTATCCGAAAAGTACCAAAATATCACCCTATGCTAAATTAGATATTCCGAATCCTAAAATGAAGTCCATTTTGAGAGATAAAATTTCAAAAAGTGGGTATTACTATTCATAACTGCTACTTTGATTGGTTGTGGTGTGTGTTAGAACTCGAAGTTGCGTACAACACACGCTAGTGTATTATTCAAAGAGAAGCATACCGTGGAAGCTTGGGGTGTTACATTCTACCCACCTTCAAATAATTTTTTCCTTGAAATTTCTAGAATACTACCACATGAAAAGACTTGGTTTCTTCTTCATCATAAGTTCCTATGGTTCCCTCATTGCCTCTTCTATATTATGGTTTCTCCATAGAACTTTTACCAGACGAGTCGTCCAGTTTCTCAGCACTTGTTCTCTTGTATCAAGAATCCTAAAGGGATCTTCACAATAAGACAGTTCACGTTCCTGTTCTAATTCCTCATAGGTGATTACATGCATTGGGTCAGGCATGTATTTTCTTAACAGTGATACGTGGAACACATTGTGAACTTTGGACTGATTTGGCGGCATTGCCAAACGGTAAGCTACAACCCCAATTCATTCTAGAATTTCGAAAGGTCTGATGTACCTGGGACTCAATTTACCCTTATTATTGAAACATATTACTCCCTTCCATGGAGATACCATCACGAAAACATGATCTCCTACCTAAAATTCCAAATCCTTCTTTCGATTATCGGCATAGCTCTTCTACATACTTTGAGCTGCTTTGATGTGGTTTTGGATTACCTTCACCTTTTCAATCATTTCCTCCACCAGTTCTGGGCCTACAATTTTTCTTTCAACAACGTCATGCCAACAAGTTGGTGTGCGACATCTCTTTCCGTATAATGCTTCATATAGTGCCATCTGAAAACTTGAGTGGAAGCTATTGTTATAGGAAAATTCTACCAGAGGTAAATATTAATACCACATACCCTGAAAGTCAAGTGATAAAGATCTCAACATGTCTTCTAAGGTTTGAATAGTCCGTTCTGATTGTCCATATGTTTGAGGGTGGTAGGCAGTGCTCAAAAGAAGTTCAGTATCCAAGGCCTTATGAAGACTCTTCCAGAATCTTGATGTAAAATGGGGATCACGATATGAAACAATCTATAGGGGTACTACATGATGTATCACAACTTCATTAATATACAGTCTTGCTAGACATTCAAGTGGTAGATCCTCTCTTATGGTAAGAAAATGTGCTGACTTGGTAAGACGATCAACAATAACCCATATTGCATCATTCCTTCTAGGTGTCTTTGGTAGCCCCATGACAAAGTTCATCGTCATATTATCCCATTTCCACTCCAGTATGGGAAGAGGTTACATGACTCCACCAGTCTGTTGCCTTCCATCTTTCACTTGTTTAAAACCATACATCTTGACACAAAATCAGCAATCTACCTCTTCATGTTGTCACACCAAATATGTTCCTTCAAATCTCTTTAGATTTTGGAGCTCCCATGGTGTATAGAGAAATTGGAGCTATGAGCATCATCTAACAATTCCCTTTTTAGATCAGGTATATCGGGAACACAAAGTCTCTTCCCGAATTTCAAAATTCCTTCTTCATACACAAAGTCTCTCAATCTCTCATCATTCACAACTTTAATCTTCTTTTGAAATTCTTCATCATCATTATGAGAAATCTTAATCCTTTCAAGTGAATATGGTTTGGCAACCATTTGAAACATAATTGATTTTTCACCTTCCATGGTTATTCCCATGTCTATCTTCACAAGATCCCTGAAAATTGGATCCCTTTCAATTCTAATATTGTTCAAAACTCCATGATCATTTCTGCTCAAATAATATTCCACCTCATTTTCCTTCCTTGGGTGGTAGTGTATTGTACAATAATAATCCTTGAGTAATTCAAGCCATCTCCTTTGCCTCATGTTGAGTTCTTTTTTGTGAGAAAATATACTTCAAACTCTTGTGATTAGTATAAATCTCACATTTTTCACCATAGAGGTAGTGTCTTCATATCTTCAAAGTAAAGATCACAGCTCCTAACTTGGGATCATGAGTAGGATAGTTATTCTCATGAATTTTTAATTGTCGTGATGCATAGGAAATAACCCTATCATTTTGCATAAGGAAACAACCATGTCCTTTCTTCGATGCATCACTATAAATAACGAACCCATCATTCCCTGATGGTAGAGTCAATAAAGGAGCATTGACTAATATTCTCTTTAGTTCTTCAATACATTCTTCACACTCTTTTGTCCACACAAATTTAACCCCTTTATGTGTGAGCTTTGTTAATGGGTTAGACAATTGGGCAAAAGTTTGGACGAAACGTCGATAATAACCTTCTAAACCAATAAAACTGCATACCTCAGTTATACTCATCGGTGCAGGCCATTCTTGGATCTCCTTGGTCTTAGAAGGATCAACAAAGATTCTGTATTTTGAGACAATATGGCCAAGAAAATAAATCTAATGAAGCCAAAATTCACACTTGCTAAACATCCCATATAATTCATGTTATCTCAGAGTCATCAGGATAATGCGCAAGTGATTTTCATGATCTTCATAGCTTTTGGAGTATACCAGGATATCATCAATAAATACCACCGCAAAATCATCATGATATTCCTTGAAGACTCAATTCATTAGATCCATGAATACAGATGGTGAATTAGTCATCCCAAAAGGCATTATTGTAAAATCATAATGCCCGTACCTGGTTCGAAATGATGTCTTCAGAATGCCTTCCTTCTTCACACACAACTGATGGTATCCAGATCGAAGGTCAATCTTTGATAATTATTGAAATCCATGCAGTAGTTCAAATAAATCATCAATGAGAGGTAGGGGATACTTGTTCTTTATTGTTATAGCATTGATTTCACTATAGTCAATAAATAACCTCATATATCCATTTTTTTAACAAATAGAACATGGGCTCCCCATGGAGAAACACTAGGGAAAATAAATCCTTTATTAAAAAATTCCTCAAGTTGTTTCTTTACTTACACTAATTCTACAATGGCCATTCTATAAGGGTTATTTGATAGAGGCCTTGATCCAGGAATTAAATCAATGGAAAACTCAACTTCTCGTACTGGAGGATGTCCAATTAAATCTTCCGGAAACACATCTACATATTCTTTTACAATAGGTACATCCTCTATTTGAACATTCCTTTCCTCATCCACAGCCATTTCATTTTCATCCTCCCCAATAATTGAATTTAGTTGAGCTACTGGGGGTGGATCTAGATAAGAATTAGGTAGTGACGATTCTGCTCAAAAGATAAGTTGTTCCTTATCATCATCATCAAAAATCGTAACCTCCTTCTTCTTATAATAAATCATCGCATCATGGTCGGAATTCCAATAAATACCAAGGATTATATCAAACCTAATCATAGGTATGCTGATGAGATCAGCGGATAAATAACATTTATGTTCTCTAATGGGTACTGATTCAAAAAACTTTGTTGCAATGATACTTCCCTTAGGAGTTTTAACTGACAACTCCCTTGTTAAATAAAATTGGAAATATCTAATTATATTAACAAACTGAGAAGATATGAAACAATGAGATGATCCAGAATCAAATAATGCATTTTCTAAACATGAGGAAACCATTAAATTACCTTCCACCACGTCTTTCAGAGCTTCTACTTCAGTAGTAGTGATAGCATAAGCTTGGCCTTGATCCCTTGGCCTTTTCTTAGGTAAGTTCCCCTGAATCTTAGGACATTCATTTGCATAATGTCCCATATCCCTGCAATTGTAGCATTAGACATTGGTAGCCTCCTTCTTCCCCTTGCAATCATGAGCTTGGTTTCCTTTTTCACCACACTTGTAACAGACTCCCAATCCATTCAAGGAAGTACCAGGGTGTTTCTTCCCACATTTACTACAGGATGGATATTCAACCTTTCCCTTATTCTCCTTATTTCCATTCCCAAATTGATCAGTAGATATATTCTTCTCTTTCTTTGCATTAAAGTCATAAGACATAGAGAATTCTTTTTCTGTCTTGATAGCACATGAGACAATGTATTTGTATGACGAGAAGGATTGTGAGAATAATTCACGATAGAGAAATGGTTTTAACCAATCAAATAAACGATCAATCATACTTCTTGGGTTACGTATATAATCTCCAGCATACCTTGCTAACCTTGTAAAGCTAGCCTCATACTTTGTGACATTATCATTCTCCTTTTGTCTCAGAATCAGAAATTGACTTTCCATATCTGCACGATGGTCATGAGGAAAGTATTTTTCTAAAAACAGATCTTTGAACTCCCTCCATTACATATTTGATACCTCATCATCTTCCTTCATGTTTTGAATCAATGACCACCATTGATCAACATATCCAGTGAGGCGGTAAACATCCATGATAACTTTTTCCATTTCACTACTCCCCAAAGCCTGAAATATTTTCTCTAGGGAATTATCCATTGATCACCCACCAATGGATTTTTACTCTCATTGAATGTTGGTGGTTGTTTTCTCATGAAGCAATCTAACATTGATCCTCCATGCTATGGATCGGGGTGCTCCATACGGGTAAGGTTATTATTCATAACCTGAGTGAGTTGCCCTAGTATGGTGATAAGCTGGTCAGCACCAGTTACATCACCATCTCCCCTATAATTATCTTGAGCAGGTGGGCAATCCCTACATGGAGTGTGTGCATTGATACGGTTTCCATTTCTTCCACTAGGCACCATTTTCATACAATGGCATAAACTAGATCAGTTTATGAATCAAAATACATAATTCCATACTTGTAAAACCCTTAACATAAATTGAACTATTTATGGATATAATCCATAATCATAAAAATATTTTCTATGAGGAAGTATATACTCATAAACCCTTCACAATGGTTTGTAATGTAAATGAGAATAATCCAATGCATATCCCCCGGGAGTTTCGTAACCAAGAGTGCATCAAGGCCCGTTGTCATGCACCAATTCCCGTTCATGTCTAGCTCAAAGCGGTGTTTTCAAGATTTACCCCTAGGTACATATGTGCCAGATCCGCCTATAACTACTCATATCTAGACAGGGATGTATTTCTCTGAAAACTCACAAAATCTATACAATAGAAAAATTTTAGGAAGTTCTTCTATAATAATCCTCAATGTCCATCATTGGTCTATGTGCTCTAATCAGAGTTTATCAAAATCTTGCATCCATGGTTTGTACTAAACTTCCTATGATACCAATTGTAAAGCCCCAACCATAGTTACCCAGCGTCGGTGCATTATTACATAAAATTTTCATGATCACAAAAGATCCAGTCTCGAAAGAAAAATTAGTTTAGTATCCTTGTAATGACTAGATACATTAATAAAGATTACATTACATCATAAAGTGAAAACCACTAAAACAACATCTTTTCATCATATCCCCTCATACTATCACTGTAGGTCATTCATAAATTACTTCTTCACATCCGGAGAAAAATAAAACATTGAAAGGGGTGAGATCAGATGCTCAGTAAGGATAACAATATTGCTGAAACTTTAATAAATAAGCATAAATATTTAAGGCAATGTATAAATAAAATGAAAACATTTTAAACATGAACTTCAGCATAATATGGAAAAAGATAAAATGAAATAATTCCATTTACTTATTTACATTAATATTCTACTAGTCTAATAATCACATGAAATATCAATAACCACTTTCATAATGATGCAATGCATAATGCGAGACTATCATAACAACATATTCAAGGCCTCATGCCAAGACTAAAAATAATATTTTGTTAAGGCCTTATGCCAAGACACTAGTTTGTCTCATGAGACCTACCGATGCATAGAGGAGTTGTAGTGGGCTCCTCTCGTCACTTACTATTCCCAATTCATTCCTCATATGAACAGGTTTAAACATAACATTAACATTTGTATAAAAACTAGCACACAAAATGTAAATACATTCTCCATAAACCATGAATGGTATATAAATTACAAATCCACAGTCAAACATATCACAAAACCTTAAATGCAATATGGATGTTTTCTATCATGATAATCAACTTCAAATAAGCTTAAAATCCATCAAAGGATGTAAACATAGATGAAATCAAAACTATTTGAGGGAAATATCTCTTTTTTGAAATCATTTAAAAGTCACATTTTTATAAAATAAAACATTTACTTTGAAAATATTCTTATAATATTTTAAGGTAAGCTTCAAAGATTTTACAACGGTTGAAAATAACCGCACCCGCCGTATAAGTTAAAAAACATTCTTACCTTAATTTTGTCGAAAAGGTTAAAAGCACCTTGTTTGGAAAGCGACAGAAAGATTCCTTTATAAAAATCTTATAAAAAGTCTAAAAATGTATAAATGACTTTAACCCATAGTCTATAAAATAGTAATAATGTTTTGAAATACATTTTTAAGAAACATTGATGTGGACAATAAAGAGGTCCCAGTAGATAATTACGTATAAACAACCTCCGACAATAAAGAGATTGTAAAAGAAACCCTTACCTTGTACTTTTACTTGGTTGAGGGTACATTAACCTCATGTATAATGTTGAAATTATTTTTATTAAATTATACATTAATCATATACATTAATATGATATCATATATGATCTTATAACATTTCATTGTTAATACTATCTTAGTATTATCGTTGTTTCGTGTGTTAACTTACTCGTTATCTTTTATATGTTTTGTTACATAAGTTGTGTTTGTTATGGATAGGTTGTATCTTATTCATATTCAGAATGATATCTAGTCCTTTAAAATTATTTTTAATCATCAAATGATAATTATATTTGAATGGATACGATGGGGAATGAATCTCATCACGTTCGTGGAGACGGTAGTCCGTACGTACGCACGAGCGACAATATCACTCTTTTGATATTAAAATAAGATATAATTGGATAGTATATCATAATTACAGAATCATTATCATTTTATATTTATTATTTACATGAATTAGACATCATTATTATACACAACCTCATAATAATGTTTTGAATAACAATTACACAACGACGTGGAGACGGTAAGTCGTACATACGCACTTATGATGACATGTCATTCAAAGGATGGATAGAATACTGAATATGGTTGTACCATATTTATAATAACATATCATTATATAGAAGATACTAGAGTTATTATTTTATAATTTGAATAACTAAGAACGAAGAAGATGAAGAAGAAAGGAACTTGAAAAAGGGTGGTGAAAACATTACCTCTTCTTCGGGTTCTTGCTTTTGATTTGATCAAAAGGGCTCCATAGGATGGCTTTCTGATCAAACTAATTCCTCTAGGTTAAAGTGAGGGAATTTGAGAGAGTATATTGTCAGGTTTTTTCCGATCCAAAATGCTTTGAAGGTGTAAATAATTGGTTAGAAGTTGTGTCCTTTTATAAGGGGGAGGATAGGCTCTTTAGGAAAAACATAAAGAATTAATTTATAATAAATTCATATTTGGTTTCTAATTGCTCCATAGTGTATTATTAAAAGTATAAGGTGGGGATGGGTCGAAATCCTTTCAACCAATATATTTTAGACAGGTTTTGGTCAATATATTAACCGTATCTTTTATTTTTAACTCTTAGTTAATTAGATTGACATTTACCATGTCACTTTGTATTTTTAAATTATATAGTTAATAAACATACTGTATACATCCAAGTGACCCTCAAATGGTCCATTAATGATACACATATCATGATATAAGTCCCTTGGCCAAACCTGATATTTTGAAGAATTGAATATCAATTAATAATATAATATTTGTTTTAAAAACTCTTTTATGTCAATTTTGAAACTATTTGGTATTTTGTTTTTGATAAATTCATAATAGCATTATTACGTCCAAAAAATATATATATAAACAATCATACTATTTAATAATAACCTATAAATTTATTTTAATTTATAAAAGGTCTCAAATTACATTTATTTAGGTATTTATAATATCAATTATCTTAATCTTTCATTAATATGGTAATTACTGCATCATCAGTGTGTCATAAATAAATTAAATTATATAATGTCCAAACATTATAAATAAAATACCATTATTTAGGAAATCTCTTTATCTTTCTAATGAATATTTATAGTTGAAATGATAACATATATAACCCTATTTAATAATTGTTTTTCTAAAAGATATATACTTATGTCATTTTTGTATTTACTTTAAGTTAATTAATATAAAGTGTCCCTATAACCTACAAGTGGCTTCATGGGGTCCCAAAATCTACAAAAAGATTCTCATGGTCGGACATGTATCCACCAATAAGTTTAGGACACGTTTTATGGTAATTTAATATTATTATAATATTATTTGTTACCCTTATTTATCGGATTTACACTTTAACCATTGTAAATAAAATATTTACCAAAGTAATTATTCAAAAGGTCTAAAAATAATATATACCTATTTACACAATTTGGACATCCTGATTCAAAATATGGACTCCATTTTTCCAAATTCAAGACACATAAGTGGCCGAAATTAATTTAAAATTAATTTCTACTGTCAAAATAAAAAAGAGTGTTTTTAAGAAATAATAACTAACTAAATATTGACACTTGTTTATGTCCGGTTTAATTGAAAAATTATGTACAATGACCAAAATTTTATTAAATGGTAAAAATATATTCTAAATATACATTAAAACCACTCAAATTCAAAATTTATCACTATTAACTATTTTTATTAAAAAAGTTGTTTTTTATTAAAATTTCGTAATTTTCACTATACATCAAAATATAAAAGTTATCAAAAAAGTACCAAAATTTCACCATAGGCTAAATTCGATATTCCAAATCTATAAATGAAGTCCATTTTGAGAGATAAAATTTATAAAATTTCAAAGAGGGGTATTACTATTCATAACGGCTACTTTGATTGGTTGTGGTATGTGTTAGAACTCGAAGTTGCGTACAACACACGATATTGTATTATTCAAAGAGAAGTGTACCATGGAAGGTAGGGGTGTTACATAGTGAATTCCCATTCATTACACAAATGATAAATTAAACACCTATATAAAAAACACATAACATGTGGTGTGCCTCATCTTTATGTCTGCACTATGGTACACGTCTCAAGGGTTTGTATAATATAATAATACATTTTTATAAATCAGCGTAATTTGGGTGAGTACAAAGCGTGTAGTTCTGACTACACGGCGTGTATTTCACTTCACCATCCAACTGAATTACATTCCTGGGGACAATACATGTTGATGTACTTCTAAAATTTTCGGAGTACACAGTGTGTTCAATTAGACATATGTCGTGTTGTATCTGCGTTACACGGTTTCCATCCGGGAAAGTCGTGTACGGGTTACACAGTCCAATCCAATCCTAAAGAGACTACACATCGTGTTCAATAAACCACACAGCGTGTAATCCAGAAACTGTGTGCCACATGTTTCTGGTCAATACACGGTGTCATAAATGACTTATATAGGATCCAATACACGGCCTGATTTGGCAGACCAGTCCAATGATTTGAACCTGGACTACACAGCGTGCACATCCGAATACAATCCGTCTATTCTGGTGTTTTACGGCCAGTGATGTTTGGCACCTTTGGATTAGTTACCCTATTTTATTTTAATCAAAATTAAAAGTAAAATTCATTTCTGTAAGGTGAACAAGAAATGAGAGGGGAGGAATAGATCTCAAGATTCAGATTTTAAAAAATGATTAACTTGAATTGAAACAACTAAATTATTAAATTCATAAATCACTAATGAAAAACTAAATAATTATAATAAACGATATGACCCCTCTGATACCCCTTGTAGGCTCCAGGTGTAGCAGAAGCACCTTGGTGGGAGTTCCCAACATTAATTTTAGTGTTAACAATGATCAATACGAGATCTGTCACGATGTAAAACGCCAGATCTTCATAATAGCATGAAGAACGAAAAACAAAAGAGGGGGTCCCAGAACCAGAGAGATAAGATCTTCATATTTTGGTTATAATTAATTTAATTAATTAACAAGAATTACCTTGGTGGAATTATTTCTTCATTTATATCTCTGTTCATGATCTTCTGATCCGTCGTTGCGTTATAGAATCCAAGTGTAGGATTCTTCTAGCGGTGATCCACATGTGTGCCATGTATCTTTGGATGTCACTGAAGGGATATCTGGGTGCTAGTGTGGAAGAACCTTCACTTGTGATGTCCACCTTCGATCGTCTTGATCAGATGGAGGAGGATATCTCTCGGTCTTGTGAGCATTCTTGGAGGAAGTAGTTCTTTCGGCCTAGAAAAAAAATCACCAAAATTGTTGTGCACAACAATTCTCTAAGGAAAAGTGTTGGGGTTGAGATGATATTTATAATCTGGTTTAAGGTTATATAAATATGACAATAAATAAATGCATCACGCATTTTATTTATTTCATTAACTCTTATTAAGAAACCGCATGTTGACATATTAATTCCATGACATGCATCCATGCTGATTATAATAAATATCATTTAATGAAACAATATTATATCCTCAAAATCCTGACTGGAAAAACTACACTCCTTGTAATCATTAATACACGGAGTGTACTCGTTTTCCATAAAACCAAACGGCTTTTATATCTAATATACATGGAGTGTACTTTTATTTTCCATTTTTCTTTATTTCCTCCACCACATTTATTAGTCCTTGAGTAATAGATATTTATTTCTTAAATAAATGTAACAGCATCACTGGCTAAAAAATATATATTATTTCATCCACAATATATTCTCTGGAATAACTAGTGTTGAAATAAATTTGATCAGGCATCCTTCAATAATAATTAAACCACAATCGAGAATAATATATACTCAGCTTGTTAAATTAATATTTAACTGGGATAGATGGACATACTTAGTGTGTTACCATGTTGGCCTCTTTCTCAGTGTAATTAGGCGGAGCCTACCTAAAGTCCAAGGTTAGCGTCTAGAAACACGCCAAGGCACCCATAGTGAAATAAGTTAATGCCTCAATGATGTGTCACCTAATACGAACACTTATTGTGTAATATAATCCCTTTGTCTCTATATCTCGAATCAAGCTGGTTGCATTCTAGGGCCATCAACCCATGTGCTCGATTATTCATTCTTTGAATTTATGAAATAGAACTCCCCCATACCTTACCATGTCCATGGATTTTTTTTAGGCAATATAAATTCCATCAAAGGGCCTAAGATATCTACTTACATTATGGATAAGAAGGGACAAATCATTTCTCTCATTATCTATTAATGCAGTATTACTTGTGACGCACCCAACGTATCCTACCTCGTTGCGAACAATGTGTCGTCAAAGTTTTCATCAATACATCTAAGTGCGGGAGTTGTAATACCCATTAATAATGACATTAAAGTATAAGGACCAATACCCACATCTGTAGGTAAGAACATCCAATGACACTATGAAATTTGGATTTCTTACTGGCGGATCTCGTTCTAATAATATCCTTCTAGATATTACCAAGGGCGCACACCATGAGAAGGTGCCTAAAAGTTTTATGAGTCCTCCCCCCTAATGGATTGTATTATTTTTTTTCCCTCAAATCACATCATACAGCCATAGAATATATATTTAATAACAATGTTATGGCACTTTTGGGTTCTCATCATAATAGGGATCCGCTATGACCCTTTAATGCAACAACTATCCTTGGGACATTATCACTTGCATTGTCACACAGAAGAAAAATGAAGATGTGATAAGATTTTTATTTAATTAATAAAGTACAAAGTATATGGTTCTAGGCCACCAATTCCAACATTATGGACATAATGATTCTATAATAATTCTCTAACAATCATTAGATTTGTCCCCAGTTTGGGAGCTTTCAATATCCCAAAAAGAATTCAACACTTTTTTTATCTTCTGTATGTTTTTTCAATAATTATATAATTATAAAATACAACTTTATTTATTTAGATTCCAATATATATTTTTATCATAGTCAAAAATGTTTACCACACTAATTTTCAATCAACCTTGACCTCCCCTACTTTCAATAAATCCAATATCAATACTTAGGTATTTCTAATGAATCTAAACATTATTATTACATTGAATAGTTCACTCATTGATTTTAAATTAAAAAGAAAAAGAAAAATCTATTTATAAACTCAATTTCATACCTATGTAATGTCTTAAGTTTTATTTTAATCTTGTAGAATGATATTTTGGGCATAGATAGAAAATCATGTAATATTTTCTTTGTAAATAACCTCTATTTCATCTTCAATTTTTATAAATTCAATAAAATTAATTTATATTCTATTTCAAAGATGTTTTAGAAAATAATTCTCAACAAACAAATATTTAAAGAGTGACCCATCCATGGTATCAATATCATAATTTTAATAAGTGTACTTAAGTAGATAAAGCCATTAATATTTTTCACCTTGGATATAATAAATAGAAAATATTGCCTTTTTATTTTCCATACATCCCAAAACATCAAACATATTATCCAATTAATTTATCCATCATTCAATATTTACCGGGTATAAAGATCCAGCAAATTCCTATGTGTGTTGTCTCATTAAGTAATATACTAAAGAAACGTTCATATGTGAAGGATTTGGTTATTCACTTTCATGGGTATGTTCAATAATAGCCTATGAAAAGTGAGTTAGCACTACTAAAAACTTCTTCATTACAATTATTCTAGGATTCTTATTCTTAAGGTTATTATCCCCTTGATTTAATTATACATTATATTCTCCATTTACTAATGGAAAACCATTCTAAGCAAACAAGAACTAGATGAAGTAACATAGAAATCCTAAAAGTAAATCTCATGATAAAATAACCATAAAATGAATCTCTTAAGAGTGTATTTTAATAATATCATATCCTCTAATTGTATCTAAACCCTTTCTCCAATACCAACTATAACAACCCGTTAATTTAATAACCATATAATATGAGTATATAGAAATTATTTAAGATTTTTACATTCTCCTGGTTCCATTGTAATATATCTACTATATCTACTAATTCTGGCATTCCAACTTACACTTGTCCACCTCCGGTTCTTCCACGTCATTAATCCCATACGTGTCGCATCACCAGAGCTCCACACCTCCACTCCCCGCTTACTCTCCAACTTGCATTCCATACACACCCCACGATTCAGAAATTTTCATCCGCCTCCCACTACCGCTCCCGACTGAAACCTCGCGCCTGTGGACCTCTCAATCCCTCGAATGCCGCCTCTTTCATCGCAAAATCCTGATCTAGAAGTTGTCCTTCACCGACCACCTCGTCCCGATTTCAACTACACTCTCCCCGTTTTTGGATTTTCTAGGTTCTGCTTGGGGTAAGTTTATTCATGACCTAGGGTTCTGGTTGACTCCCCATGCGGCCTTCATCTACCTCCCGGAAAACTTGAAGACCGTTGTTCTCAGACTTCTTCCATTTTTGGCTTTTCTAAGTTCTGGTCGGGGTAAGTTTATTCATGCCCAAGGGTTCCAGTTGACTCCCTACATGGCCTGCATCTACCTGCCAGATATCTTGAAGACCGTCATTCTCACACATCGTCTTCCTCCTTGCACCGGTTGCAGCATACACCTCCATCTTATTTGAAGGCGCACTCGGATTTCAAAACTTCAAAATTTACTCACAGAAACCTTTGAACCCAACAGCGTAACCTCTAGTTAATCGTCCAAAAACCTCCACTGCTTTGTTTAAGTTTGATTTATTTCCATAATATCTGATTGTAATCGCTTGGTTGTAGCATACACCTCCATCTTCCTTGAAGGCGTACTCGGATTTCCAACCTTCAAAATTTACTCACGGAACCCTTTGAACCAAACAACACAACCTCTAGGTAATCATCCAGAAACCTCCACTGCATCGTTTAAGTTTGATTTATTTCCATAATACCTGATTGTAATCGCTCGATTTATATACATTCGACACCCCCTTCAGTTTCTAATCTCTGTCTGATATTCCTAGAATTGTTTGGATTCCAATTTCAACGCTACTGTCATTCTGATCTCCAGAGCCTTCAGATAACTCGGATTACCAACCGCATCATCTTTTCACTTCAGGTAATAACTTATATTTGTAATGGAAAAATTAAATCCTTGAATATTTTGTCTATGGTTTGAATATTTCCATTCTATAATTCTTTAATGCACTATCTTGGTGTGGTTTTGAAATTTTAGGCAGACTACATACATGAAATATAAAACCAGTTAAGTGGAATGCTGAATAAGATTTTACTCCATTTTTTTAATTTTAGTATGTGGTAACATATTTTTTAATGTTTTGGATACATTTCAAAAAAATCATTTGGGATTCAATTTTGTAATTTGTGAATGTTTTGGATGCTCTAATATTTTTGTACTTATTTATTGTTTGATGTTCTTAATTTTTTTGTATATATTTATCGTTATAAACCGGTTATGGCTCACTGATTTCAGGTGTACACCTTTTATACATGTCTTCCTATCAACAATCATTCCCATGATCACCAATTTTTTTCAGGTTTTGACCTCCTCCACATCACCTCTCAGCTGTTGATATATTGATAGTTTTTAAATTCTTTGCATAACATTTAGTAAATATTATTATTCTAGATAACTCTTTATTTTATCCATGTAGTATCATTATATATTTCGTCATAACTTCTCTTACAGTACTCATGAATCCCATACATTTATTATTCTATAATGTTTTTCTATCACCAAATATACATTCTTTCAGCATACATGCAATGAGAATGATATGTTCAGTTTTATATTCATTTCCTACAATTTAATTTCTCTTAATTAATTTATGTTTCATATATGTTCTTTAGTACTGAAAATATTAGATATTTCAAACACTGATACTATTAATGATACTATTTATGGTTCGTTCATTCTCTTCAATACATTCAACTCAATTGCATGTTATTCTCTAAATTATCTTTTCACAGTTGAAATGAATTTATTTTCCATTGCGTTCATTTTTCATGTTGGGTTTTCTACATTATATAATCTACTAACTTGGTTAGAAAAAAATTTCTATTCATGGGCTCAACAATGAAGATAACCCATCAAACCAAAGCTGTGATGAATAGATCCATATAGTAAGGAAATGTTTTACTTTTTTAATGCTTGCACTTAAGTTTCTTTTCATCTTCTACATGTACATATTATTTATATGGGTTCGAAGTATAATTGAATTGTGATGTCAATTATCACACTACAACAAGATTAAATCTATTTTCAAATATATTTTTTAATTCAATTTAATGTTGTTAGGTCTTCTAAAGTGGTTGAGAGCTCAATGTTGGAGTTTTTTTCGAATGGGTGAATGTCTGCAATCACTGAAAACAAATCTATCAGCCCATCTTCTTACCCATTACCTGTATCTATTTAGGTGAGATATAAAACCAACAACCTAACCCTCTTAAGCTGCTTCGAAGCATCAATTCAGGTTTTAATGAATGATGAATATTCAGTTTCATTTTTATATTTATTATCATTAGTTAAAAATAAAATGAATTATTTTTTCATCATTACCTATGATGTATACTCAAAATTAAATCTTATTAAATTAATATATGAGTAACTATTGGAAGTTGGAGTTTTTTTATAATAAATATTTCTGTTGGATGTTCCCTCCTTGAAAATAAATGTTTTTCTATTGTGATTGTTTAATATATAGAGGTTCTTCCAGTTGGAAAAAAAATTGGAAGTTAAAACCCTAGGCTTATGGGTTCTTCTTCAATTCATATTGGTAGTGGATGGATATGTTCTTGCATTCATCTTCTGCTACATTGTGACTGTCACTTTTTTCAAACATATCTCTATATTTTCTAATTTCTGAAAATGGATTTCATGAGGGCTTGATATGTGTTGATGTTTATGAACTGTCACAACATTTAGAAAGCCTCATGCTATCATTCCTGAAGAAATCATGGAACATGGTGTACTTTATAGATGTATGCACTCTTATAAAAATTAGAAAAATCTCATATGTCATGAATAAATTTTTATTCTCAGATTTCATTAGTATTTATTCTTATTATAGTACATTACATTTCTAATTTATTCAACTGTTATGTAATAATATTTTTGAATGTGTTAGAAGATCATGAAGTTGATGATTGACAACCCTCAATCTCCCCCTTGGGGTGGGGGTTTTTGTATTCTCCCTGAAAGTCCAACTTTTCATCCATGGCTGTGACTATAAATGTCTTGTCGAACCGTGTGAGCATCTATCAGACCATGTCCATCCATCTAGGATGGAGTTGATCTCTTTGTTCCCATGTAGGAGGGGTGCCTTGCTATAGGTCATCGCCTCTGATTCTACAGCAAGGGCCACAACTCAGAGTGGATTTCAAAATTCTTCATGAAAGTACTGTTGTCATCGACTAATGGTTCTCTAAAAATACAGGGTGTCAACGTCTCTCAATCAAAATGTGAGGAGCTCTACATTAGCTAACGGCTCGGCTAGGTGACCCATTTTTGGGCTCCCTCTTCTTCTTTAACTACCATCGACATTTTTAATGCATATTTTCTATCTTGCATACCAAGGGACAAGGTAAATTAACACTATATTATGTAGGAATACACCATTATGGAAGGTAAAATGTGAATATCATTTATAAAACTATAGCTTCGGTTACGTCACACACCCTTTGTTTCAAAATTAAGTTCTTGTGTGAAATAATTTAGTAATATTTTGTTAGTTACAAGACTATCTCCAATATGTTGAAATTAACATGTACATTATTCCTATTTCAATGTTCTTTAATATTAATATCTTATTATATATGGGATTTGTCTCACCTAGATAGTAAATTCAATGGTTGGATTCTACAATCCCCACACCGATGGAATGAAATTCATGGAGGAGCTTGAGGTTGACATATATTACTGGGGTGTTCTGCATCCCATGAATGAATGGGCGAGGATATTCTTATGGGAATTTCATCCCCTCCACTTGATATTCTAGTTCAGGTTACTTCTGGTGCGGCCAATGTTTAAGATTCAGAATGCCCCTTGAGTATTCATTCCTACAAGATCTCAGGAAGGGACATAACTTCTTACTGCCAAGAAGGTAAATATCTGGATAATATATACCTTAGATACAACAATTTATTAGGACTTTTTGTTTACTCCAATAATCAACCATAGGGGAATCAACTGCACATTTCTCATATTTATTTTTACAACCACTTTTCATTATTTAATTTCTCCAATTTTTATTTCAACCAGCAGGACTATCTTCTTACATCTTTTCATGACGGTTTTTATAGGATTTTGAGGCATATTTCTGTTGTATCAATTCTTACTACCTATTAATATGTTCAACTTCATTACTGTCATCTAGCCTCTTTTCATGTAGGTATAGGTGACCAGGATGTTGACATCTAGATGTTCATGGATAAGAATGATCTGATGAAAGAACAAGACTGGCCAAGGTTTCCTTCAGTAATATTTGGAGGTTAGAAAGGATAACTTTCCTCTTGAACTGTTAGCATGCATCTCGGAATGAAACCCATGATTAAGGACATGTCTTTATTTTAACTTCCAATGATGGAAAATGGATGCAGGAAATAAAAAACCATTTCAGATAGTTTCAGATTTTTTGTTTAATTAGATCTGGTTTTATTGATTGATAAATTCTTATTTTATAATCATCTATCCATGTATAACCAGTGTTTTATACATTTTTCTCTAATATTTAATTATAGTATAATATAAAATATATGTTTAAGTTTCTGCAATATCAAAAATATTGATGAATTTATAAAATTTGTATAAAAATTAGGCATTTTTCCAGTGATCTAATCCTATTGAAAGAGAATTTATTTTTTCTTATAGCGTGTGGGTGGGAGTTTATTCATTTGGTATCCTTCCATGTCTCATCTCAACTTTGAGAAATTGGATAAAAAATTGGATAAACAGGGGTAGTCTGCTACCAATGGGACCCAACACTTGAAAAGAATTTATTGGATTGTGTGTGATGTCTGGTCCATTTCTTGAAAAATGAGGGTGGTCTTAGTTATGTTCTGGAGTTGGGATATGGCCTTTTCTTGCTTTTTTTGTAAATTTTTGAATGGGCAGTGTCTTCATGTTTTTTTGGTTTCCTTATAACAATCTAAACATTTTCTCTTAATCCACAGAACTACTCCTGGGTGATCACGGTCCACACATAGGTCCTTGACGGGTGGCATGGGACAACATTGATTGATTCATTTGTGGTGGACATGCAATCTAGGAACACCAAGGATGAGACGAGCTACTTCGTGGAGTCACAGATCTAGTGGAACCTCAAGTCACTCATGGCTGTTTCGGAGCATTTGGATTTACATAACCTCAGTAAGCCCATTACTAAAATCGATTCAGGCTACTAAAGCGACTGAAGGGATATTTTTATGGTATGAGTTGGCAAGTTTGGCTGGTATAATAACTTTTTCATTGATTTTATCTTTTTTTGTCATGTTTTTTGTAGTTATGGATGAATCTAGTGCTGAGTCTGGATATAATTTATTGTTAGTGCATGAAATTCAATACAGGACACTATTGTTTGGATTTGACATTCACATCATTTTCATCTAAATTAATATCCATGTCTAGTTAAATCCATCCAGTTTCTGCAGCAATGACAAAATTTTATGATGATGTGATATATATGGAATTAAAAAATGAATATCAATGTAAACCTATTCATGGATGTATACAAGAAATAATGTCTCTTATGCTTATAATGAATAATGCGGATCAAAACCAGTTAATATTTGGTTATACAGTGTCTCAAATTTGAAATCTATGTTACAAAATTCACACAAATAACATAGTATAAAATCCGAAAAAAAATTATAATTATCTATTATGTAATCTAAAATCTACGTCTATAATGTTTCTACAACATGATCTATTTCTAAAATCTGGAATCTTAGCATGTTAAATGTCTGACCATTGATTTGGAATATTTTTATGTATTTTTTATAAAAAATATTTTAGATAATTATAATTTAGGTTTTTCCAAACATATTTATAATAACATTAACTGTATAATAGATTTTATTTATTATTTCTCTTTGATCTGAATGTCCCACATTCCATATTTTTACATGATGAATAGTTTCACTCTGTTTTCTTTTTTTCTGAACATCCCAATCATTCAAATTATTTTTATTTCATTTATTTTCACATTTCTTATTTTTATTATTACAACCACTGTCTTATCTTTGATTTATATTTAATTTTTTATTTCAGTGCCCGCATTACACTTATTGTGATCGAAATTGATAATTAATTCAAATTTTCATCCTCAAAATTTAAAAATTAATATAATTTTACTCTATCCGTTTTCGTTATTGACTATTTGAATGGTGTCTTCATATTCTATTCATTCTTATTCCATTATCAAACATCATTACTATCTAATTAATGTTTATTTAACATTGATGTTTCTTCTCAACTTTTATAAATATTAATATCTATTTTAAATTAAACCAGAAATCGAATACGTCGTGCAATAGCACGGGCGAGTACTAGTTTTTATAGAATTGGGGAATTAAATACATAAAAATGTGGACAATTCCATATATTGTACATTTTTTCAAACAAAAATAGAGCATTATGTTTACAATCATGTTTTATTCATAACACTTTTACTTATTTTTTTATATGTCCCAAGAGGAATGTTTCACCATTTTACATTTCATACTAGTCATTAGTACCTATGAGAAATAAATGAAAATCAAGTATGAGAAAAAAAACATATTTAGAGATATAAAAATAAAGAAAACTCATTAGTCGAGTGAAAACATAGAAACCCATAAAAATGTTTACCTATTTCACAATACAAATTTAGTACATAAATAAAAAATATCCACATTTTAAAATCATCATATTATAAAACAGAACCATTGAATTACATTAGTAATAAATGGAAAAAAATGAATTCATCATGAGGAATTTAAAAAATTAGGAAAAAATTTCATTGAGAATGGAATAATTCATGTTTAAATGGTCATATACATTCAATAATTTATGAAATAAAATTAATTATGTAAATTAAATTTGAAATAAAAATAAATTTATCTTAGGGTATCTTATTCATAAATTGTGATCACTCGTTTTTCATCCATGTCATAATAAATGATGCATAATAAATTCCATATGAGTAAAAAACCTAGTTATTTCCCTCATTTTTAACTTCGAATTAAAAATCAATAATCTATGAATTTGGCATCTATGTCCATATAACCCATAATCATGAGCTATATCACTCCCAAAAACAATCATCTGTCATACTAAATTATCATATCATTAAATAAAAAATTTAAAAAAATTCACTTTTTATCCTAAAACCTAGAATAAAATATTTCAACTCATATGGAAAAAACATTATATTTTCACTAAAACAAAATAAAGACTATAATTTTATTTTTAATACTTTTAGAAATGAAATAGTCATAGAATATATGGAATATAATCATATTTTATATACCATGTTATATTTTTGGATCATATTGACAATGAATAATGTAACACCCCGAGCTTCCATGATACGCTTCTCACTCAATAATGCAATAGCTTGCATTGTACGCAACTTCGAGTTCTAAAACACCGCGACTAATCAAAGTAACCGTTATGAATAGTAATAACCACTTTTTAAAATTATAGAAATTTTATATTTCAAAATGGACTTCATTTTTGAATTCATAATATCGAAATTATCCTATGTTGAATTTTTGGTATTTTTCTGAGAACTTCTATTTTTTATAAATAGTGAAAAATACTTAAAAACAACTTTTTTAATCAAAATAATTTATAGTGATAAATTATACTATTTAGTGGTTTTAAAGTATAATTAGAATATATTTTTACCATTTTATCCAATGGTGGTCATTAGAATTAATTTAACATTGAAATTGGACATAAACAATTGCCAATCTTTTGATATAAATTGTTTCTTAAAAACATGCTATTTGTCGTAACAGCGGGAATTAATTATAAAATTAATTAATGCAACTTATATTTTTGTAATTTTGTAAAATAGACATAATTTTTGAATTTGGAATATCAATTATAGCTTAGGGTGAAATTTTGGCTTTAATCTGAAAAACTTCAATTTTTGATGAATAGTGAAACCACTAAGTGGTAGTTAAATAACTGATTTTTCCTTTAAATGAAATATTACCACATCTGTGATTTGATTTTCAAAAATCTGACATACATTGTTTTCATTAAGAAGTAAAATGTGGTTCAATGAGATTAGAATAAATTTTTGGTGAATAGTTACTTTTAAGTTCTTAATCACGATTAGAGGTAATTAGTGTAGTTTAAGGTACAAATAATGTTTTAATAATATGAGATGAGCATGACACTTGTCCTACTCCTATTGGATGAGTCATGGCCGACCAAGACAACCCATGGGTCAACTTTTGGACCCCATGGAGCCACCTTGGTTGGAAAATGACATTAATATATATTTATTTAATGTTAAAATTAAATTGACACAAACATGAGTTGTTTTACTAAAACAGTTTTTAAGTGGGGTTACAAAAGTCCACATTTTGACTATAAATAATCATTAGAAAGCTAAAAAGACTTCCTACATCATAGTATTTATTTTATAATTTTTAGACATTAAATAAATTAAATTATTTATGACATCATTATGATGCAGCGATGACCTCATTATTTAACGATTTAAATAAAATGAGAAGATAATGCAAAATCCAAGGCTTACACTTGTCCAAAGACTATTGGATGGGTAGATTTCGATCCCTTATCACCATATACACGAATTATATAAGTTTGGGACCTTTAGAATCCGAAAAGCATTGTGTAATAATGTAACATTTCAATCTTTCCAAAAGAGCCCCTCCTCTCCACTTATAAAAGGCCCACACCTCTCCCACCTTATTCACACTTTCAAGCCATTTGGCTCAGCCAACCTCTGCCCAAATACTCTCCCAACTTCACCCTATTACTCCTAGAAGCCTCACTTTTGGCATAACTCTTCTCAAGGAAGCCTTTGGCTCAAATCGAAAGGAGTTACCTGATTTTGAGGTAATGTCTTCTCTAATGTTGTTTTGTTTTATTTTTCTTCTCCAACCCCCTAAACTCTTTTTATTCATTTCTTTTGTAACAAAACCAGTATCCTCAATATACTAGGATGTTGTTATAAGAAGGATTCGAGCTACACTTACACACACCTACATCTAATGGTTAAAGAACATACGGTTTCTGTGGAAGGCAAATTTCTGCCTCACGAAACGATGATTGTTCAACACTCATATAACACCTTAAAAGGTGGCCATTAAGATGTCACTATATTTATATATTATATACAATATGTTTATGTTTTACTTATGCTTCTGTATTTCTCATTTATGGCATACTTTATGATTTCCATTATGGGTAAAACGCGATAATTTCATTTTAGGAAGTGCGGACTACCGCCCCCTCAAAGTGATTTGAATCGTTAATGTCATAGGTGGGATTTATAAAGGATGGAGTAAATGGTATTATATACTATATTATAATAGAATTATATTACACCTTTATATAATTACAATTTCATTCCATTAAATACGAAATATAAATGAAAGTAGCATTCATGCGTACGTACGGCTTACCGTCTCCATGAACGGTGCATTTCATTTCTTACCTCTAAATGTTACGTAATAAATGAATTTATATACTGGATATATATGAAATATATGAAATCTAAATCATAAATATAATTCTGGAGATAATGGATATTCTACCACATAAACAACTTGTAATTATAAGAAGTTTATTGTTGACTCAAGTACCAAAGATCGACAAAACGACATTTATTAACTTAAATAATTACATAATGTTCATAACTTTGTAATAAGTGATATAAAAAGGATAATGAAATTAAAAATGGTTCTTAATAAGGTATATATTAACTCTAGTTTATTATTCAGGATGTTAAAGAACGGTTGAGTCAAGTCAGACACGAGGTAAGGGAACTTCTTAACCCAACTTCTATTCTTTGGGTTAATCTCCTACTTTCAAATTATGTCATAATATTATTATGTCATATCTTGTATTTTTACATTATTTATGTGTACTTATAGTTAATACACATTATAGATGTACTTTATTTAAAAAAATGATCTTTTTAAGGACTTCATCTCAATCCCCTTTCATTGAGGCATATTTGGTTTTATACACAACTTTCTTTTATACGGTGTATAAACCCCTTTGACTTTTACGTTTATTCAAAAGGAATCTTTTTATACGAGCGTTTTTCTAAACGACAAAAGGGAATGTTTTTCTTTCCGTACTTATGTGGCGACAACGACTTCTCCGCCGCCGTGACCATTATTTGAGTTTCAGCTTCCTCTACAAGCCATCATTTTTTTAATGAAAAATAAATACAATGTTTTAACTTCCTTTTATTTTGGTATTGAAAATGGTTTTGAAAGCGTTTTTATTATATCAATGTGTTGTATTGATATCTTGTTATTGAAATGTGGAAATGTTATGTTTCCTTTATGCATGTTTTATGTGATACGATTATGTTATGGTTTATGATATGTTTAAACCTATTCATATGAGGAATGTATTGGACTTAATAAGTGACGGGTGGAGCCCGCTATAGCTCCTAGATGCATCGGTAGGTCTCATGAGACAACTAGACGTGGAATTGGCCGAGGCCCTTTCCCAATTTGATTTATGGTTTTGGCCGAGGCCTTAATCATTTTAGACGTCTTGGTCGAGGCCTTGACAAAATGTTTCAGAATGTCTGGCATTATACATTCCCTCATTATGAAAGTGGTTATTGACATTGCATGTGATTATTCGACTAGTAGAATATCCATGTGAGTAGGTAAATGGCATCATTTAATTTTATTTTGCCATATTATGCTGAAGTTCAAGTTTAAAAAGGCTTTTGTTTTAGTTATACATTGCCTTAAATGTTTATGTTTATTTATGAAAGCTTCCGCAATATTGTTATCCTTACTGAGCATCTGAGCTCACCCCTTTCAATATTTTAATATTTTCCAGGATGTGAAGAAGTACTTTATGAATGACCTGTAGGGATTGTGAGAAGAGGATATGAGTGTGGACTATGGAGACTTTGTTATTGTAGTTTTTCACTTTATGATGTAATGTAACGTTTACAAATGTATCTAGTGTTTCCAAGGCTACTAAACTAATCGGTCTTTCGAGACTTGATCTTTTGTGATCATGTCAATGTTACGAAGTAATGCACCGACTCTGGGTAGCTGGGGTCGGGGCGTTACAAATAATAGCTATTATAGTGGAATTTCGGTCATATAATAAAATTAAAAAACACTCTTTTTTAACTTTTATAAAGATAGATAAAATGATCCTTATAGAAAACCAAAAGAAGATTCTGTTTAAAAAATTTCTAAAGAATGTAAAAATTAATTGAAAGTGTCCTTTAAAAATCATAAAATTATAAATAAGAAAATTCATGAAATATTACTATGAACATGAATATGGGGGAGAAATATTTTGAAAGAGGAACATTGAAACAATATTTTAATGAAAATCCATTAACATTAGTCCTATATAACATTCTAAATTCCCTAACAGATGAATAATAAAATCAAAATACATATTTAATTTTTTAAGAAAATTTTCAATTTTTATTAAAATAGGATTATTATATTTTGTTAATTTATAATTTTTTTACTAAAATGGTTAATTTCACATTAGATATTTAGAGGTTGTTTGATTTGTAACCTAAAAATAAAAATGGTGAATTGACCATAGTCAATGTGGTCAATGTTAAATTAAAAAAACATTTTATTATTATCATTTTTATAAATAAAATATAATTTTATAACTATCCAGGTAAGGAATTCATGAAAAATGAAATACATTGTTTCAGTGAAATGGTAGTCCTTACGTATGCATGAACTTAATTATCATGTTTCTAAAGGGTAGAAAATAATGAAATATAATAAAATTTTACTTTTTCAAAATAATAAATATATTATAAATTTCCTATTTTTTCATTATTTCCATCCTTGTGATTAACCATTTGAGGTGGTAATGAAAAAACACATCAATTAAGGGATGTGGTAGTCCTTACATACACACGAGTGACATTTTAATTTTATAGATAATGGTAGGGTAATCGGCTAGATAATATATTATTTTTATTGAATAATAATTTTGTCATAAATATCATATTTATTAATTTTAACCATTATTATAATTGTCTATGAGAAGTGGTGATGAAAAATAAAACCCATCGGTTCATAGAGGTGGTAGTTCACACGTACGCTTGGGTGATGTCATCATTTACAAAAGGATGTTAATCGTGAAGAAAAAGTGTTTTACCATAATCATAATAAAATAAAATTATAATGAATATAAATAAGGTATAATATAATAATAATTAATATAGGATTCATGGATGTTGAAGAATAAATAAACATGAAAGAACATGGTTAAGTGTTATACATCTTCTTTGGAAAACCTCATTTGGCATACACATTAAGCAATCTTATGGTGAAATTTTTAGGAGAACAAGACATATGAAAGATGATTAAGTATGTTTGGAATGTTGTTTAGTGGGGATTGGTAGATTGTGAGTCCTAAAATTTATGTTATGAGAGTTGTTTTACTTTCATTGGTGAGGGGAGTATAACTCTCGAATTTATCCCAAATATTTAAATATTATAAAATTATTACTCATGTTCAAGGGGGATTAAATGAATAAGATTTATAAAATAAGGTAATAATAGAAAAAAAAATATTATCATAGAATATTTATTAAGATAATATATTTTGAAAAATCGTGGTATTCTCAAAAATAGATATTTCATCTTTTTATATGAATAGTATATACATTACACAATCATGTGCTTAAATACCATAATAGTTTAGTGTATTTAGAGACTATGAACAGAATACTATAATTTCATAAAATATCATCAACATATATTATAAATATTTTTCCCTTTTGTACTATTCACATACATACCATACATAAAACCTTTCTTTACATCCTAGACAAATGAAACCTAACAAAGGGTGAGAATAACTGATGATTAAGGGTAAAAAAGGGAGATACATAAGAAATAATGAAAATAAGTGTATTATAACCGGATAATGAAATTTAAAAAGCATACCATTCAAATTAAATAACATATTATTGAGTCATGGAATAAAGATCGTATGTTTATGAGACATGAATAAAAAGGAACCAAAGAACCTGATCCATGAGATCATAACAATGGAACAAAACATGGAATTATGGCATACACATCAGATTATCACATTGTAAACATGTATAAATTGATAAAGGTTCACTCATTATGTTGAGTATATGCAATCAGTATCTCACATAAACTTATTGACATCCAACTAGGGATTTGAATAACATTATGTACAAGGAAGACATGTCCAAACATTACACAATGAACATGTATTTAGGTTCATTAATAACATTGTGAACATGTAATCAGGTTCATGCATGACATTGTGAACGTGTAATTATTTTCATGCATAACATTGTGAACAGGTATTCATATTATCACATAACATTGTTAACATTTAATCAGGTTCAAGCATAACGTTGTGAAAATGCAATTATGTTCATGAATAACATTGCGAACATGTAATCTGGTCCACACATAACATATTTACTCATGATTTTTCATACATACCAAATGCATTGGAGGGATATATCGGTCCCACACATCACATAATGAAAAAAATATGTTTGTGTTCCATGACATCATAAATCATTCATCATATCATAACTCTTGAAATTAATTGGATTTAATAAAAATTTTCATTATATGATAACCTATGGAAAATAAACATGTTTTATAATCATTTCATCATTTCATCATTCCATATCCCATGGAAAAATATGCAGCTTTCATAAGAATATTTTCAGGGTATAACTAGTAGACAAAAATGGGTTTCATAAATATTTTTTCCTGATAAACCATTTAGAGAAAGAAGAATAATGGTATCCTTAGTTTATATCCCCAGAAAATAATAAGTTATATAATAGGATATCATATTATATAAAGAATGATTTGTAAAGATCACATAGAACATTTCTTAAGTAAAATAACATTTTTACTTTGAAAAAAAAAATTAAAACAAAAAACATTTATCAAATCCGCTTATTTTAAAATTACCTTGGAAATATTTAAATTAATATTTAAATAAAAACATAGTCATGATGGTGTAAATTTCCATACATGCGATACATGTTAAAATAATGATTTTTTCACATATTCAGTAAAATCCAAAAAAAATATTTTGATAACAATAAGAAGATTCATTTCCAAGGATTTTCTAAAATTTAAACCATGGGTAAAAAATTATTTAATAAATTACTTTAAAAATGTTAAAAATTATTTTTAATTTGTTTTGAAAATATGTTTTTGGAAGAAAAGGGTTTTTTCAACCGATGAGAAATAAAGTAAAACTTTTTAAAAAAAAATTCTCAATTAGTTTAAGTAACAAAGAGTGGAAATGGTACTATTACTTGAAAATATCATTAATAAACTTAGGAGAGTAAATTTAATGATAATTATTGAGAGGTATATCATAATATATCAACATTAGATACTTAATCGTGAATATTCTCGATAAATAATGAGATTGTAACATAAGACCATTATCACTTTTGTAACATTTGAAACATAAAAACCATAATAAAGGGATCCTAACATGTATATTTAATCCCCCTAAATTTTTTGACAATCATCACAAAGTCATTCAAGGTCAGTATATACACCACATCAAATCAATACATTGTTAACATGGCTTCTGTCACACAGAAAATAAAGGTGAGATAGAAATCACTTTCCACTTTTATAATATATTGAATTATATGTCCCAATAAATAATAACATCATATAAATATTTATATATAATTAAAATGAGGATATTCATGATATAAAATATAAAAGGGGTAGTATATACACCACACATAATAAATGTGTAGGGAATATTAATATGTCTCACAAAAATAAAAGAAAGAACAGAAATACCTTACCACATAAATCTCAACATACTTGGTATATATTCAATACAAATCTATAATAAATATATGTTTTTTATTAATCTATTCTATAATAATAATAATATTTATAATTTCATTAACCAAGTTGGGATGCCATCTGAACTGACACCCAACCCATTCCGCGACAAGGCCCAAATGGCATTTCTGATCCATACGGGTTGGCAACTAGTTCCAAACATCAAATTAAATCTAATTGGGAAAAATATCTGCCCAAATAATAACCATGATCTACTAAAAAAACTAATAGAAAAGTTCATGTAGTAAGAACCAATAAGTGGTCATAAATAAATACAAAGGTTGGTCCAGATACAAATAAAACTAAACAATAACTAAATATATAAACTAACTATAAAAATAAAATTGGACTATACCAACATGATATCCATGTGACATCTTGGTAACCTCTAACAAAATACCAACTAATCCAACAATGAGCACACTAACCATGAACCTAAACCTATAAAACAAATTAGGACTACCAACACCAAATTATTCAAGTACGGTGTGAGCTTCACAACTCAGTAATAAATCACCATATAATCCAAGTATTTACATAATTGAAATCAATATGTTAACACAAGATTGAAATAAATTTATAAAAATAAGGTTTTTTATATTTTTTAAGAAAAAATTACTTTTCCCATTTCAAAATTCAACACACGCCACATCCCATTTTCAAAATAGATCATTATTTTAAAATAGAAAACAAAACAAAATACCTATATAAGACAATAATTTGTTCGGTTTAAAATAAAATACTAGTATAAGTAGAAAAAAGAGTGAAAAATGTACAAACAATAATAGATAGTAACCATGGGAATTCTTAAATATCCTTAGATAAATACATGGACTTACTCAGTTTGGAACCACTGCTAGTGTGTGGTGAAACTCCATAGTCAATAACCAACTGGTTGTCATAACCTATCCTACCCGTGGAACAACCAACATAGACTATTCCACATCCAAGGCATACCAACCCATCTAATCATGGTTGATAAGTAACCATTACATGACCCTCTAAAAGACTCTCAGGATCCCAATGAAAAAGTACACTATGTATGTAGGAGTCCCTCCATTGCATGACTCATCTTACCCAATATCACCATACATTACTACCACAAAAACAGACAACACCTATATTAAAACCCATATAGGGAAATCCCTAATAGAGGTTCTCACTACACATCATTTGGAAAAAGGTGCTAACCAGGCTGTCACATCCTGAAAACCATCAACCTTTTCTTAAAAACTTGCGTAAATATAAATCTTTCATTTTTACCATCAAAACAAAAATTCATTCACAAAACAATATAAATTTACAACCATGACGTAAATAATTTCAATTTAAAATATATTCCTGAAACATTTTCAAAACAATTCCAAAATTAAATTAATCAATATTTTTCAAAAATAATAAAAATAACCTCTTTCAAAAACACATTTCCAAACAGGACTTTAATCCAAATCCAACTTCCTTTCAAATACATAAAGGTGTGAATCGTATTAAAAATTTAATTGAAATCATCCATGAATCAATAGGTTGCACTTGAAAGAAAAAACATGGAAATTCTTACCTCAGGGGTGTGATAATGCAATGAAACCCTCAGAGATGAGAGATCTAAGCCCCACTTATGCTTCTCACAACCTAGATTCAAAGGGTAACGAACCAATCATAAACCCTTGCCATTTGGGTTTGTCCATGGAAGGAAAGACAAAAGGAAAACCATAGAATAGATAGAGGAGAAAATAAATAGAGTTGAAATGAACATAAAACACTAGAACATTCCTTAGATCTTTGAGAATGAATCTATAGAGGAGGGGAGGCCAAGGGAAGAGGAATTTCTGGACCCCTTGGTGTTCCAAATTGACTAAGAAGGAGGGGACCGAAATAGGGTTAAAAGTGTATGAGGGTAGACAAGAATTTCAACTTTTAAAATTTCTGGGTAGCTCACACGATTTACCAAATCATGGACCATCCATAAAAAAATCTATTGTCGAAGATGATAGTGAATCTACGACCAATTGTCATAGTTTTTACAACCATGTGAAAACTATTTGGTATCTTCTTCCATGTTTTTAGGCCTATAATATGCCCACGCGGCACAGTTTGAGTGATCATGTGTAGACTAAGCAATAGCTTATGTCTACTTCCTGTTCTGGCCACATGAGTACCTAGTGTGACCGCATGGTTTCTACTAACATTATATAGCTTGTGCAAAGCCAAAAAAACCCATTATTCGAAAAACTTTAAAATTTAACAAGGACAAAAACCCAAACCTCGATGAAAGGATATGAGACCAAGAAATGGAGAAAATAAATAAGTATCTGAGTTTGGGGTGTGATAATTTTACACACAACAGACACTTTCTCCCCCATAAAATTCACCTAGTTGAATGTTAACCAAAACTCAAATCCATGCCCAATCAAAACTAAGATAAACCATGAACATTGGGGGTGACTATTCACTCCACAAGTTACACCCGAATGATCAATAAGAAACCACAACATGCAAATTTGGGGAGAATGAGTGGGGGTTCTCCCCACTACAAGAACTCTTCTAACATAAAAATATAAAAACCTAAACAACACCACCAAAATGTAAACGGGAATCCTACTACAATGAAACCCATAAAATCGGGGCCCTCATAACTAATTAGACCTTTCCC
Organism: Viscum album; assembly: GCA_963277665.1. Classification (NCBI taxonomy): domain Eukaryota; kingdom Viridiplantae; phylum Streptophyta; class Magnoliopsida; order Santalales; family Viscaceae; genus Viscum; species Viscum album. Next base: position 394,306,454 of record OY728126.1, read on the forward strand.
CATTAACTAAATAACACCATCACTAAAACTAATAACTTGTTAACTCCCATCACAAAAACATTTAACTCGTTAGCATCAAGAAAATATCACCACTAGATCTCAAAATTTTCCAACATAAAATAACCCCCCAACACTAGGGAAACCCACTAAAGGACTAAAAATAACACTCAAAACATCGTTCATTGTTCCCCCAAAACTAAATTTCCCATATCTCCAAACAAACACTATCAAAACCAAACCTGACCCATACAAGACCTAGACAGACCTTAAGGAAATGAGAAATTCTAAAAGCCATGCTCAGATTAATACAACCACATAGATTACCACAGAAAAAATACATCACACTTCCAAACTAATTGATGAACTAACAATAGTTCGAAAAAAACTCAGAAACATTGAATGCTCTTATTCGAAAGTTGGGAACAAGTCTGAGCGAAGGCTTCACACACCCATGAAAACTCCTAAATGTGTGTGATCATCACTTATAGACTTGTGAATTGAGCCATGGTGATTTAAGCATCTCCTTCCCTATTATAGAAAATGAAATCCTCTAAAAAATATTTCATTGAGTATCACTTCCTATTAAACTTCTCCAGATCAACGAAACTACCACAAATATGGAATTCCATTAGATGATTGCCACAAGACGACTTTGAATGATCGAATCGACCATACTAGTGTCATACAACCGAAAATACTCAAGAACTGTAAATCTGACCCAATGGATGAGACTCTAGGCAAATAGGTTCTTATGGAACACCCTTGTTTCTAGATGGGGAACCCTAATGGGTAAAAAGATACACATTATTTCCATCTTCCCATGCTTCAGAACCTAACTCATCTAAAAATGCTTCATCCCCCAACATTCAAAAATCACCTTCATTGGATGAGAGAACTTTTTCCCTGATATCTAAATAAATACCCAAATAAAAAGAAGATCCTTTAAAATATCCTCTAATTCCACCTCTAAAGAGTAAGAAACAATCTTCATTTGGCTAAAGCTAGACCCTCAAGAAAACCGAGAACAAAATGTTCTCTGACTACTTAGGGTGTTCCCAACAATATAAGGAGACCCTCAACTCCCTCAAGACATTTCACAACTTATATGAGACCTCAAAAACCATGAAATATAGGAAACACCATAGAGGAACCAAAATTGGGAATGACTCCTTAGAAACCATGGGGGATTTTCTAGGATGTATTTCCAAAACAATATGAAAAAAAACAAAATGAAAACCTACATAAAACTAAAACAAAATCAAAAGGAACAACTCGAGTCAAAGATAAAGGCACACAAACAATACAAAACCAAAAATTCTGTTTTGGAAAAATCGATTTCCATTTTAATTTTCAAAATAAACTTCTTCCAAGGCCACTTTCTAAATACTGAAACCCACATCTTAAACCAAATTAAATTAAAAAAGTTATTTCCTCTTTTGAATTCACATTGAAAAAAAAATCCATGCCTTTGGTGTCAAATACACACCCATGGAATCCCACAAACCATAATACTTGTGCTCCTCCACATATATCCATATGTGGAAACACACAAATTCAACACATAACCACAAATATAAAAAGGTTATAAAGGGACATTGGGGTCACGCCCATGCCACTTCCTTATCAAATCCTAACATGTATCAAATATTCAAACAAAAACACTTTTTATTTTTAAATCCCATTTTACAAATTTCAAAACCACTCAAAAGAAATCATTATCCTTTTCATAATCCAATTTCATTTTAAAATCATACTCACACTAACTAAGACTGAACAAGACACAACTCATGACAAACCATTAGAAGGAGGAACTAGTAGCCAGGCCTAACCCAAAGACATGGTCGTGGGCCATGTTCCAAGTAGGAAATAACAACTAAGAGGACCTTGAACCATGCACATAGACTTAAAACTAGTCACTAATCCATGTGAAGCCACAACATGAAACTGAATCACCTCCATTATCATCCCTCAATCTAATACAATGATAAAAGACTCAAATACTTCACTACCCATGGAAACTTGTGGATCAGAATGAGAAGTGTTCATGATGCTCTTCACACATCTACCTCCCATGTCTATATAATACTAGTATTCATCTACCTAACACCACAGATAACAAGAACCTCCTTTGATACAATTTGGCCACATACCAAGCCAAGATTCCAACTGAACTGACACCCAACCGAATTCGCAGAATGTCCTAAACAACATTCCTGATCTTGAAGGGTTGCAAAGTAGTGCTCGGAATCAAATTATATCCAAGTGGGAACAATTTCATCCCAAATAATAACAAGGATTGACTAAAAACTAATCAAATAGAGCACATAAAAAGAACCCATAATTGATCATAAATAAATACACAGGTTTGTCCAGATACAAATACAACCAACCAAAAAAGAAAAATAGAAACTGACAATAAAACTAAAATTGTACTACACCAAAAGATATGTATGTGACCTATTGGTCACATCCAACCAAAAGACCAACTACTCCAACAATGAGAACATGGACTAGGAACCTAAACCTACTAAACAACTCAAGTCTACTAACACTTAATGGTATATGTAGGGTGTGATATTGATATCTCAGTTGGTAATCACCACAGAATCCATGTGTTTCCTTTCTCGAAAACAATTTATTAACACTAGTTGGAAATATATTTATAAAAATTGGGGTTTCCGCATTTTATTAATAAAACATAATTTTCCAATTTTAAAATCCAATATGCTCCATGTTACATTTTTAATATAGATCATCATTTTAACTAAAAAATAAAATCAAATAACTAAATAAAATAATACTCGGTTGTGCTGAAACTAAAATAGATGTATAAGAAGATAATCAAGTGAAAAATAATACAAACAAACAATCAACGAAAGCAACCATGGGAATTCCTAAACATCCCTAGAGAAATCATTGGACATCTCGGTTCAAAGACACCTACCAGTGTATAGTGAAACTATAGAGTCAATAACCAACTAGGTGCCCTAACCTAGCCTCACTAGTGACACAACCCACCAAGCCTTTTCAACATCCAAGGGGTACCAAACCATCTAATTTGGGATCATCAACAACCGTTACTCGACCCTCAAAAATATGCCTAGAAAGCTATTGTATAAGTACACTGTGTCAGTAGGATTCCCTCAAAAGTATGAATCATCTATCCTAATATCACTGCACATTCCTACCCAAAATACAAACACCACCTATAAGATAACCCATATAGGGAAGTCCCTAATAGATGTTCTCAATTCACATAACTATTAAAAAGGTTACCACTATGACACCACATCATAAAATCCTTTAAACTTTTTTTAAAAAACATGATTAAATACAAATGAGGCAATTGAACCCTCAAAACCACAATTCTATCACAAAACAATATAATCACCAACCGAGACCTAAATCATTTCAATTTCAAATAAATTCATGAAACCTTTCAAAAACCATTTACAAAAATGAAATTAAACACCATTTTACAAATACAATACAAATAAAGACCTTCAAAAACTCAATTTTAAACGAGCATTTACTCCAAATCAAGATTCATTTAAAATAAAAGTTAAAAACACTAAATGCACTCAAAGGTACAAAATAGTCTTTCTCATCACATAAATACTCATTATTCAGTAGACAACATCAAATGAGACGTAAATTTCATCACAATCATGAATGTAACTCAATGTCATTTGGGGAATCATGGAACCACATTATAATATGAGAAAGGAAGATAAGGTAATCAACCTTTTTAGAAACCAAATGTTCAATGAAATAACCAATTTCAATACCATCATCATTATAAGGCCCATCCATGTGTTCACTACATTCACCCATGGATGTTCCCTATTCCAATTCCATTCCCATCAGTAGTTTTTTCCCCAAACAATTTTCAAGAAACAAAACATGCCTTCCATCTAAAACAAAAAAAACATTTTATGAAAACCACCATGCTTAACATAGTTAACCCTTCCTTAAATTAATAAATTTATTAAACATTTCTTTGGGAAACAACACCCAAATTATACATGTTTTCCATAAAAAACATTCTTCAATTTATCAAACCCATTTTGTATACATTCACGTAGGAATAATATGTGAGTCACTTAAAACCTATTTTTAACAAATTATACCAACATGAAAAGACCATAATAAACTAATTAAATTCATAATAATGGTGTGAGTCATATTTAAAATAATAATTGAAAGCATCCCAGCATAAATTGGTTGCATCATAAAGGAAGAACATCCAAATTCCAACCTTAGTGGTGTGCGAAGGCAACACTATACTTTGAGTGGAGAGAAATAATCCTTAGGGACCCTTCACACACCCTATATCAAAAGGTAAATAAAAAGCATAAGCCCCAGGCATTAGGGTTCAACCATGGAAAGAAACCCCAAAGGGAAACTAATGAATAGAGAGAGAAGAAGATAAATATAGGATAAATGAAAATTAAAGCCTAAAACATTTCTTGGATCATTGAGAAAGAAACTATGGAGTAGGGTAGGCCAATGAAAGAGGGGTTTCTGGACCCCCTGGTGCGCCAAATTCGACCAAGAAGAAGGGGGATGAAATAGGGTTAAAAGGGTAGGAGGGTAGATTATTAATTTCAATATTTAAATTTTATGGGAAGCTCAAACTGTTTGGAAACACGATTTATCAAACTATAATACAACCGTCCAGAATATTTTGTCTAAAATAAGAGGTATTTCAGGGGTACCTCCACGGTTTGTGGGACCATGCACAAACCATGTGGCCACTTCTACAAAGTTTTCAGGACTACCACACAACCAGGATGCACGGTTTGTGAGACCACGCACAAACTGGGATATAGATTATGCCTACTTCCTAGACTGACCACACGGGTACCTAGGGTACCTGCATAGTTTTTATTAACCATGAAGAGCCCGTGCAATGTCCATAAAACAACCCTAAATTCCAAAAAATAAAAAATTTAACCGAGCCTCAAACCCAAACCTCAACCAAAGGATCTGAGACCAAAAAAATGATAAAATAACAAATTATCCAAGGTCAGTGTGTGACATGTAATATAATATATGATCCCTTTATAATTTTTCACACACATTTATTAATAATTCCATTATAAAGTCAAAATTTATGGGTGTTAACTATTTCGTTTCATAGTGGGAGTTTCAGTTCAGTAGTTACCCGTATTTTAATTTTATCATTCATCCATAATACTCATAATTTTAAGTGTGGCATTATTATCATATTTTTTATTATATACATATTTACATTCAATCAAAAAAAATTGATATCAAGATGAAATTCACTATTCATGGTGATGGTAGGTAGTACATACACATGAACTTTTTTCCCATTTTTTGACGAATGGAAACAATGAAGAGTAAATCATTACTAAACTATATAGAAACATTATGATTTCATATAAATATCATGTATTTATTTAACATAATATTTATTACCTTCAATGTAATTTGTTAGTGATTCTAAATCACATCGCTTCGTGAGGCAGTAGTCCACCCTACACACATCAACTTTAGTGTATCCCCCATAAAATGGAACGTAATATGGGTACATGTGATTTTATATTTAAATAAGTGAAAATATTTTAAATGTATAATATAAATATACTAAATCAATAATTACACCCAACCATTAGAGGAAGTGAGGGAAAATGAATTATGTGGTTCTCAAGGTGGAAGTCCTCCATACACATGATCCACGATTTCATTTCCCATATATGTAAAGAGGAGATGGATATAGGATATTAAATTAAAATAATAACATAAAATATATATTATAACATTATGTTATTATATTATATGTGTTAACACATAATTAAATGTGTAGGAAGAAAAAAATGTGTTTAGTTAATACAATTACCTTCTCTTATAAGTGCCACTTTTGGGTCTCTTATTATGGACCCTAGTGTTGATATTTGGGGAGTAAAAAATCTCTATAAAATAGATAAGGATTTTGGGGAGGAATTATGGCAGGGTTTTTGAAGAACTATATGGAATTAATGGTGTGAATAATTGGATGGTCGTGGTGGCCTTTTATATGTGTGGGAAAGGAACCAACATGGGAACTACACAAGAAATTTGATAAAAGAATCAAAAAAAAATTCTAAAGAAAAATATTCCAAAGGACTATATATTCAATCGTGGGAAAGATAATATTGATATATTGCTATAAATATTAATTTTACAAGTTTTATAGTCTTCTTTACCCTTATCTTAAAATTTTAACTAATGATAAATGCATTTTTACCTTAACCGTGGTAATTAATTTGTACTATTTTCACTATTCATTTTAGCCAAAAATTATGATAAAATTTTAGATGATATAAATTATTCTGATTACAAATATAGAATCCATTTTTCCAAATTCAATTAATTTTAGTGGAAACTTTTAATATAAAATTAAGCGCACGGTAATGATTAGAAACCGTGTTTTCAAAGAGAAAATGTTCAAATGTTTACAATTTTTTTATATCCAATTAAATATAAAATTTATTCCATTTAAATAAATTGATTTAAAAGATATATAATTAAATTAATTTTTATTTAAAAACATATTGAAATATAGGTTTTCTTCATAAATAAATTAAACTAAAAGGCACTTTTCAATTAAAATTTATAATTTTTCACTATTCATAAACAATAAATATTTTCAAAAAATATAAAAAGTTAACCCTATTCTAATTTTGAAATGATGATTAAAAAATGAAATTTATTTAGTTAATAAATTTTATAAATTTTTCAACAAAATTATATATGTTTTAAAAACATCAAAAACTTCTTTTGACAAAAAATATCGTTTTTAGCCATAAAATTAGATTTATTGTTATTTATTATCTATAAAAAACATAACATAAATATGAAACAACTGATTCAATATATAAAATCTATAATAAGTTATAATAATTAACAATTTTATTAATTTATTGATGTATGACACATTTTTGTTCTTAAAAATATTTTTTCATAATAATATATCATTTATTTACTAATATTTATTATTTTCATTTGTAATTAATCGGTCATGAAAGGATTAATTTTATGTACATTCATAAAACATATAGTTTTATAATTTATTGAAAATATTTATTTTTGAGGGTCGAGTAATGGTTTAGGGTCGAGTAACGGTTGTGTTCCTCTATTTAAATCGCCTACAACAGCATCTAGAAGATGATTCTTAAGAGTCCTAATGCCTCTAGGAAGGATTGAACTAGATTCCTCATTGTTGGTTGTTGGTTCAGAATTGTAGATGCAGATTCTGGAGAATTTCTAGAACTTGATACTTTTACAAGGGATTCTCTATCCTTATCATTAAGGTCCAGAATTGAAAAATCTTCTTCATGATTTTCAAGAGAGGTTTTAGGCTCATCTGGATTAGCCTCATAGAATTTGACATGAACTGATTCTTCCACACATCTGGTTTTCTTATTGAACACTTTATAGGCTTTACTTGAGATCGAATAACCCAAGAAAATTCCTTCATCACTTTTGGGAGAAAATTTGTCAAGATTATATTTAGTATTAATAATAAAGAATTTGCAACAAAAACTCTAAAGTAATTAACTTTAGGCTTCCTATTATTCCAAATCTCATAAGGAGTCTTTTTTAGAACAGGTCTAATTAAAACTCAATTGATAATATAACAATCTGTACTTACAGCTTCAGCCCAAAAATAGACAGGTAAGTCATGCTCATTAAGCATAGCCCTATAAATTTTTTAAAGGGTCCTATTTCATCTTTCTACAACTCCATTTTTTTGAGGTTTCCTAGGGGAAGAGAAATTGTGACTATAGCCCTTGTGTGAGCAGTAAGATTCAAACTCATGATTCTTAAACTCACGGCCATGATCACTTCTCATGGTCTTAATTCTAAGTCCACTAGGATTTTCTACAGACTGTGAATATTTGACAAAATAGAAACAAAATTCACTTTTGATAGCTAGAAAGTATACCCAAGTATACCTAGAAAAATAATCTACAAGAACATAAACATAGTGCTTCCCAATTAAACATGAAACTCACGATGGTCCAAAAAATCCATGTGATCCAACTCAAGTGGTTGAGAAGTTGAAACTTCTTTCTTTGGTTTGAAAGAAACTTTGTGTTGTTTTCCCTTTTGATAGGGATTACACAGTTTATTAAGTGGGAATTCTAAATTAGGTAAGTCTCTTACTAAAAATTTCTTAGATAGCTTCCTAAGTGAGTGCACATTGCAGTTTCCTAACCTTCTATGCCACAACAAAGACTCTTTATGAAAAGTATTTAAGCAGGAAACATTTTTTTTGGCTAAGGAATTTCGATCAACAACATATACATTCTCTTTTATACATACAGTGAAAACTAAATAATTTTTGGAATTAAAAACATTACATGCATCATTTTAAAACATAAATTTAAAGCCATCATCACATAAATAAGATATTCTAAGTAAATTGTACTTTAATCTATCAACAAAATGTACTTTAGAAATTAATATTGTATCAGGGTTACCAATCTGGCCTATGCTGGTGATTTTTCTTTTTTCATTGTCACCAAATGTGACATGCACACCATCAAATTTAATTAGGCTCTTGAAGCTAGAATAATATCATGTCATATGTCCTGAACATCCAATGTCCAAGTACCATAGAGTATTACAAGAACTCTTTAAACAACTTCCCTACAAAATAGATTATACATGGGGTAATCATGGTACCCAGATATTCTTGGGTCTATAAAGGTTAGCCAGTAAAACATTTGGAACCCATATTTGCTTTATAGGTTTTCTAAAATCAAAAAACAAATTTTAAGACATAAATACTTTGTTAGGACCTTTAGAAAAAAAATTTATCAAAATATGGTCTGCAACTAGCAGTGAACTGTCCATATTTTGGATCAAATTTGGTTTTTCTGACCTGTCTCTGTCTTGGATGATATCCTAGACCAGTAGTATATTTAAGAGTAATATGTTTTCCTAGAAGCTGTTTCAAGGTATCCCTACAAGTAGTGAACTTATCAAGATCCTTTCTTAATTGTTCATTAGATAATTTTATCTCTGTATTTTCCTTTAGCAGTTTAGCAAATTTATCTTTCTCTATAACCATATTTGATTTTTAATTTGCATTTAAAGCATGATGTCTTTTTAATGACTTATATCTTTGAGTTCATTAAAATAATCCTCATGCATTTCGAAATATTCTAATAATTCTTCCATAGTCATATCTTCATCATTACAAGAGTCACTGTTATAATAAGTATTATGCATAGGGGAATTAATTTTTACCTCAGATGTCTCAGTCATAAAACATAGATTGGAATGTTTGTTCTGTTCTGAGTCTAAAGCATCAGAATCACTCGAACTGTCTTTTAAAGAACTCCAGGTTTCTTTCAAATCCTTTTTATAACTTTTTCCCTTGTCATCATATTTTCTCTTAAATTTCAATGTGGGCCAGTCTTCTTTCACATGACCTTTTCATTTACATTCATAGCATACTATTTTACTTGTGTTCTCATTCCACTTACTATCTTTCATCGATTGTACATTGTAATCATATTTTCCTTTAAAGTTTGACTTCCTAAATAATTTCAACTTTTAGTATAATCTTTTGAATTTTCTAGAAAGATGTTTCATCTCCTCATCACTGTCTGAGTTTGACTCATCACATGTGGAACTGTCTACAAGTACATAATCTTTTTCTTTGTCCTTGCCTTTTGAGCCTGAAGTCTTGAATGCTACTGACTTATTTCTTGTTTTTTCTTCTATTTCTTGATTCACCTTGAGCTATTCTTCATACATCATTAGTTTTCCAATTAGTTCCTTTACAGAAATCTTGCTGATGTCACATGATTCTCGTATTGATATATAAGTACATCTCCATCTGTTAGGTAGGCATCTAAGCGGCCTCATGATTTGGTCTTTTCTAGCCACTAGTTTCCCAAGCAGATTCATGGTGTTTACTATCTCATTATAACCTGAGATACATTTCAGAGATAGATTCATCAGGCATCATCTTAAAGTTATCATATTTAATAGTATAGGTGTTAAATCTCATTTCTTTAACATTGGTTGTTCCTTCACGAGAAACAACCAAATTATCCCAAATTTCCAAAGCAGTCTTACAGGAAAATATTCTATTGAATTATTCATCACCCAAAGCCTATTATAAGGAATTCATTACTTTAAAATTATTATTATAAGTAAATTTAGTTACTTGAGACCATGTGTCCCTAGTAGTAGTAGGTAATACATGTTGTTCTTCAATTGTGTCCCAGATTTCAGGTCCTAAGCTTTCAAGATAAATTTTCATTTTCAATTTCCACTGACCATAATTATTACCATTAATGATAGGTGGTTTGTTAGTAGCAGCACCCTCAACTCAGTTATCCATAAAAAATTAGGAGTTTAAACAACTGAAAATTTCGATATAACAGAAATTTTGAGATTTTTCAGATACAAATAAAATCACAGTTTAAAATAAATTAAAAAGCAAAAAAAACTGGTTTGATAGTTTGAGTAAAGGAACATCTAATACCAAATGTTGGTCAGAGTGGATACTCAATAGGGGTGAATTGGGTTCCAATTAAAATTTCTCTTAAAAACTTTTAGTAATAAAATCCCCCAAATAAAAACGGCCCAGTTAATTAAGGAAGTAGGGATATAAGTGATTTATTATTCAACAGGATTCTCAAATTTTGATTAATCCTCAGTTGAATCAGTATGAGTACTAATTCATCTTTTGAAACAAGTTTAATAAAATAATCACATATACACACTAACCAAAACTAATTATCAGAGTGAATGTAAAAACATATTTCTGTCTCTGAAAATTTAAGCATCGGATAAATATAAAACATAATAATTGAAGAATGAGCATAACAATTTAAACAAGAGGTTAAGTCTTAAGCCAAGACCTAATCCTCTCCACATGGTGATCACCTTCCACCAAGAATTTATATTTAAGAATGATACACTGCCTGTATTGGGCTTTACAACAGTTTTAAAACTGTCCAGGTTTGGCAACCTCTACCACAGTTATACATTTGAAAATAAACTACCAAGACACACTAGGCTTCTTCCATAGTTATGCATGGGGAACAAATGTAAAGAGAGTTTATTATGTGGATTTTTAGTATCCCTCGGTTCAAACACAAGAGTTTTTGTGTGTATGACATACACACTGCTCACAAATGTAAAATACAAAAACACAGTACAGCTAAAGATTGTAGGAATAAGTTTATAATGCTCTATGTGTTGGCAGATTAGCTCTGCACTCCTTGAAATGAATTAAATGATGGTTTAGTCCTTCTCTACAAGTTGCCTCTAAAACAGAGTGTCACAACTTCCAGGTTCTGACTTCCATATGTAGAGTTGATCAGCTTCTTGGATCTGAAGCTCTTTGTAGCACACCACCAAATCTTGAAAAAGTTCTACCAATAGATCTTTGTGATGATCTAAGATATTCAGAATGAGATCTCGAGTATTATTCTTATTTCTTGTATTCCAGGTGCTATATTTGTCTCTATTATGTGTTTATATTCAACATATTCCATATCATGATGTTTGTCTCCACTCATATACACTTTTCCAGCTCATCTTTTTGTCATTTTGTCCAGCATGGTCCGACAAGAGAAATGTTTCAACCATGTGTGGTCTTCCTCATTCCTCGTACTGTCTCCTGATATGCATGCAAATATCATTAAATAATGTCAGGTGTATTAATTTGTCCAGAAATGACCGTTATGATTGTTTTAATAAAATTGAATCAACAGGCTTAGGAACTACTATAGGAATGACAGGAGGGGCAGCAAAAAAAGCTCTTGTGGGTCTGTAGTGGGTAGCTCTCTGAGGTATTAGTGGAGTAAGACTTCTGATGGCCTCAGCATGAGACATCATGGATGAACTGCTGGGTTGAGATGCTGGTAAGACAGGAGGTATGATGACAGGGGTACAGTCCACATGGAGAAAGGGTATAAGAAGGTTTCTGTAGTCCATAATAATGCTTCCTCATCTTTCCATGGCTGATATGAAATCGTCCTTGGTCTCCATAAATATCTCTAAGGCTGGAGTCAACTGGCCCAGCTGAGTGACTTGTTCCTTGAAGGAACTGGTGACTGGTGGAATCTTAAGGTTTTCCAACAAAAGCTTGAAATGATCATCCATCTGATTCTTGGAGTAAATCCTTTTATAATAGAAATTAATTTGTTTTTTTATACTCTTCTGGTTTGGGAAACCTCTCTCATGAAGTCCCTTACTACCTTCCAAACTTCTTTGGTAGTGGAGAGAATCTGAGTTACAGATTTAGGATCAGGTTCACTGACACTAGAAATCATTGTTAATTCTTCAGTGTCCACTGTCTTAAATGCTGACAAGTCCGTAGCTGGTGCACTAGAGGTTGAAGCAGAGGCGGAGGCAGTCAAAGGTTTGATTGAGAAGGAAATAGTTTCCTTAAAAGACTTGGTCAACCCACCGATGAGATTCTTCACATCTTCATCCTGGATCTTCACATGATCTTTCATGTATTCCATAAAACTTTCATAAACTACAACCATCTATTTCACCACACTTTTTGATGTAGTGAATGTCTTTGTCTCTTTGGCCCTTAGTATCCATAAGAGTAGTCAGGCTTACCGCTGACTATCTTAAAAGTTCCACAGACATAGACACATCCTTGAGTTGATTCCAGAATTGAGATATATCTTGGGATAAACTATCTTGAATGGATGACTTAACATTCGACATCTCAGAGGCAATCATCTCTTGAATTAAGCCCATTTCCTTTTCCATTTTAAAGGCCCTGTTATCAAACATCTGGTGAAGATCAGTTCTATGTTTTTCCAGATTGTACTTAGTGGAAAGGTTCTCAGGAAGGGGAACCACTGGAGGTAGTGCAAAAGGTTCTAAAATAGCAGGCACAAGATGTCTTTTTCTTGACATATCACAATCGGAATCATCATAATCGATCCCAAGTACTAGGTATATAGGGTCTTTTGACCATTCTTCTATGTCATTAAGAACATATATATAACCAAAATTCTCACCCTAACTTGGAGTTCTCTCTTGAGTATTCTCATCTACTTGTTCAGATCTAGGTAACTCGACAACCCCCTCTTCAACACCAGCAGATTCAACATCTGTCTGCTCTGTTGGTTCACCAGTGGGGTGAGGCACAACCTCCACTGAGTCATCAATAACTTCTATTTCAATGGCAGTAGGTGCCACTCCTACATCTTGGACAGACACTGTATTGTCGGTATTACCTATTAGAGGACTCAAACTAAGCTCCTCTCATTCACTGTTCTCATCATCAGCTTCAGCAACAGCAACCTCTTTTCCTTCATCTTTATCATCATCCTCCTTTGCCTCATGAGCAGAATGATCTGACTCAGTAGCCTCATCTTCTTCAGAGGTGTCTCTCACTATATTCTGAGATACTTATTCTACTTCAGTGGTCTCAATATCACTATCCCTTAGAACAGTCTCTCTTCTTGGTAGTTATTTTGGAGGGCTAGCTGCTTCGAAATCTACTGTCCTTACAGGACTGTTAAGAAAATCAGGATCACTCTCATCATCAATGGGGGTTTTTTCTCATTCAGGGTCCACAACTCCTTCAACTTCTTCCTCCTCATCTGAATAAGCTGGTTCTGGCTCATCAGGCTTCAGGCCTAGATCTCTCTTGTCTTTTAACCTAGATGGGTGAGTAGTAGGGTCAAACGTTTCATACACCTTTCCTTCATCATTCACCCATGCCATCTTCTAGGGATTCACGCTAATTTTCTTGAATTTGGAAATGACCTTGGAGATACAAACACTGTTCTTAGCCACTATCATCTCTTCTATATTTCCAGCCACATCCTTTACCTTTAGCATTACTGAGATTAGATTGGCATGGAATAGGGCATTGGGCTTTGAGATTACCATAGACATATCCTCCAATTTTTCCATCAGTAACCTACATAGGTTGATCTTCTTTCTATGCATTAGTAAGTACATCAGATATATGTCCTGGTACTTTATCACCACAAAATCCTCTCTCCTGGGACTAATCACAAACTGAATGAACTTAAACAATAGCATGTCTTCTCCCTTCATCTCAACTGCAATGATCTTCCTTGATTTTCCATTCCCTGTCATCTCTTCTAGAGATTTTTCATACTCAAAAATTTCACTGTCTGGAGGAGCCAATCCAGAATAGTATGCATACACTCCTTCATGTGGAACTCTCAAATAGGCATCCCACTCGATAGATGAAAAACTGACTTCATTTCCATCAACTCGAGATACCAGCCTATGCTCATCATCTTCCTCTTCAAAAATCAGATATTCATATAATTCCTTCACAAGAATCATGCAGTACAGTCCATTGTAATTGGAAAAGCATTCGGTCCATCCTTGAGCATCTAGTGCTTCCAGCACAAATGACTTGCTTGATAGCTTCCATTCTTCACTCAGCTCCTTCTCAACAAAGATTTATTCTTCGTAGCTCGTACTATCTTCTGATATGCCTGCAAATATAATTAAATAATGTCAGGTATATTAATTTGTCCATACATGACTGTTATGATGGTATTAATAAAATTGGTAAAGTAAAGAATATGTTATCATTAGACTGGTGGCATAAGCATGTCACACGGTAGACATCAACGATAGTCTTTTCAATTGTGGACTTTATTGGTAGGCTCTTCAACTGTGGAATTCATCAGTAAGATCTTCAACTGTGGACTTCATCTGTAAGATTCTAATGGTATCTTTGTATCATTAGACTACTTTAATAGTGACCTTTCCAGTGGTAGACTATCTCAATAGGTAACTTCATCAACGGTGGAGTTTTTCTATCAGCAGACATCTATTAACAGTAGACTCTGAAGAACAGTAGACTATATCTACAGTAGGAGTTTTCTAGCGGTTGCCTTCTACAAATGGTACACATGTCCAACAGTAGACTTGAACTGTGAAGTTATTAACAAAGACTTGAGAAATAGTCTGACAGTAGACTTCTAACAAAATCCTTGTCATAGTAGTGACCTTGTAACGATGACTCTTTGTCAGTAATCTTGGATAACCAGAGCAATGGTAGACTTGTGACAATGACAACAGTGATAGTAGATCTTTAATGGTGACCTTTTAGCAATAGTGACCTAGAAAGACAGTGGGATATAATGGTGACCTTTAATAGAAGGCTCTTACTGGTAGCCTTTAACTGCGAACTTGTACTTAGATAAATGTAAACTGTAAGCTGATGCAACAAAGTCATGAGACAAAAAATATAAATTGTTCAGGGTAAATAATATAAATACAGATTAAGGATTAGAAAATGACTTAATATATCATGATCAGTATTTAAACATGATTTGGGATTATCAGAACAGGTGAGTCTAACATTTATTATATCATTATATTCAACAACCTCAATTTATTCATTAATACCTCGTATAACATAAACTCTACGATTAGAATGTCACATTAATTTCATATATCATTCATGGTCTCTTCATTATCAGTAGTTCAAAAATTACTCAAACCACCTTGTGAATTCACTTTATAATCTCCCCCCCAGGACATTGATTTTCATAACTCCCAGACATTACATAGTTAAAATAGTCATCCATTTATAAAACCATGGAGAGAGAAATATATATATTAATCACATTATCCAAAAATTTCTTTTTTCCTTTGGAAATTACTTACCCCATTTCCATACTCTCCACACAAAAGACATTTATCATTACTTAATGACATCTACCTGGGTGCTTCTTTCCATATTCTTAACATATAGGAAACTAATTTTTATTTTTTCTATAGTTCCCACCACATGAAATCTAAACAGAATATATCCTTCTATTATTCATTGAGGATGAGAGGTAGTTAAGCTACATGATGTTAATCATAAAACATGATAAATGATTAGGCTTAATCAAAATATCATTTACTCCAATCATCATCGCCTTTGGTTCCTCATCAACACATTTTCTATCACATTCAACACTAATCTCATACATTATAGATCCTTCCAATGACTAAAACCTAAAAGAATGATGTGAGAAACCGTAATCATAGTGGGAAACCACATAATCATAAAAAATCACTTATATTATTTTTGAATCATGACACATTCTTTTTAATCTATAACTCCTTAAGTATACCCTAGGTCATCCATATTCATTTTATTTTTAAATACATCATTATGATTTGTAATTTTTTTATGATTGTTGATAGTATATCCCCTGGGATGGCCAAACTAGGTGTGTATCAAGGCCCATTATTATGCACCAAGTGATTATTGAGTCTATCTCAATGCTCCATATTCTGAGTTGTTACCCCATGGTACCTATTTCTAATATCCATAATAACATTTAGTATCCATAAATGGATGTAATTTCTTGGAAACTAATTACACTATCATTTACCAAAATTTGAGGATATTTTTCTATACCTCGAATAATCCTTAGACTTATCCTTAGAGAAATACCTAGACATATCCTTAGAAATATCCCTTGGTGTCTCACTAAAACGTTTTCACCCTAGTTTCCAATGGACAACTAAAACTTTCATCTTATGTCGACTATGGTGACCAGGGCATATCACACGTATATATTTCAACTTTTTAAATGAATATTCAATACATTAAACAAAAACATTCCTTGGGAGCGTAATAGTTTAGTGTATTTGGAGACTAGGTTCCCAATATTCTAATTTGGTTGATGATATTCAACATTTTCCAAATAGGTGTTACCCTTTTTTACTCCTTATAAATATTAGATAGTTGAAATGATTCTTTATAATCTGGGGAAAGGTAACATAAGAAATGGTGATCTCAGATGCACAATAAGGGTAAAAAATTTAGATATGTAAAAAATTGAATATAAGGGTTTGAGAACAAGAGCATAACATTTGAAAACCATACCATGCATATCAAATATCATTATACTTATTCATGGAATATAGATTAAGAGTTCATAAGACATTAATCATAAATGAATAAGACAATATGATCCAATAGAGCATAACATTGTATTAAGATAATAAATTTTTTCATACACATAAGATTAATAAATTATTAACATGTATAAATAGATACAAGTTCACTCACTAAGTTAAGGACATGCAATTAGGCCATCACATAAACTTATGGACATTCCACCAGGTCTATGCATAACATTATGGGAATTAAATATAGGTAAATTCCTAACACTGTGAACAATGAATTAGGTTCACCATAAAATTTTGAACATGTAATCAGGTTCACACAATATATTGTGAACTTGTAATTAGGTTCACACATAACAATGTGAACGTGTAATCTATTAAATTCATAATATTATGAATATGTAATCAGGTTCACACATACCATTTTGAACATATAATCATGTTCACACATAGAATTTTAAACATTTAATTTTGTTCACGAAAAACATATTTACTCATAAGTTATTCATCATTACCCAAGGCATTGGAGAGATATATAGGTCCCACCCATCACATAATGAAAATGATATATATCTATGCCATGTGAATATTAAACATTAATTATACATAAACCAGTAAATAAATTAGGTTTCATAATCATTTCATTATTTTATCATAGCAGAACCTATGGAAAAGAAGAGGGTTTCATAATAATTTTATCATGGAATAACATACGGAAGAGAAACGTGTTCAGAAAAATCATTTCATGATAAACCATTCAGATAATAAATAAAAATGGTTTCCTTGGTTCATTTCCATAGTGAAAAAAATAAGTTTCATCAAAGTATATCATCTTAGATGGAGAATGATTTGGAAATATCCCTTGGAACATTTCTTGAGAAAAATAACCTTTTCACATTAAAAAATTATTTTTAAAACATAATTTTTTTTGGAAAATAATTCACTTTCAAAATAATTTTAAAACATTTAAGGGATATCCAAATAATATAATCTCCATGAAGGTATAAAATTGCATTCTTTCCATACAATTTAAAATATTGATTAATTTCCAATTTTTAATAAAATCTAAATAAACATTGTTTGGAAAAATAGATGAAGATTACTTTTAGAACATTTTTTAAAAATTTAAACCTAGGTAAAAATGAATTTTATAAATAATTTTAGTAATGTTAAAAATATATTTTAAAACATTTGTATTAAACATGGGTTTGGAAGAAAAGGTTTTATGACCGAAGTGATAAATAATGTTGTATTTTGTTAGAAACACTTTATCAATTATTTTAAGGACCAATGAATTTAAAAATGGTACAATTACATGTAAATATCTTGAATACTACATGTAAATGAAAATTACTGATAATTATTGAGGGTTAGATCTCAATATATGAATATTAGAGACATAATCTTAAACAATTTTGATAAACAATGAGTTTATAAACAATCCTAATAAACAATGAGAGTGTAACTTAAAACCATTACGACTTTGGTAAGATTTTTAACATAAAGGACAAGAAATATAGATCTTCATATGAATATATAATCCCTAAAATTTTTAGAATAATGATAATAAAATACCTTTATTGGAATTATATATACCACATCAAAGAAATACATAGTGAATATGGATTGTGTCTCCTAGAAAAAAAAGGAGATATGGAAATACATTACCACTTTATTAATACTATGAATATAAATACATAATAAAGAATAAAAAAATGAAACAATAAATATAATTAATATGATGATATTAATGATATAAAAAATAAAAGGGTATGTTTATATACCACACAAAAAAATTTGGCGAATTCACATATGTCTCTAAGAGAAAAAATAAAGACTATAAATATCTTACCACATGATTCTAAAATTACATAATATATATCCAAACCTCCTATTAAAAAAATATAATTTTATATAAACATATTAACGAATAATAAATATGATTTTAATATCATATATGATCCCCTTGTTATATTTAAACATCTATTTAATAATAATTTTGTTGTAAAATTAATGTTTTTGGGTGTTAACTGTTTTGTTTTTTCATGAGAGTGTTGGGTTAGTAGTTCTGGTTCATTTACATTGATCATCATTATATAATATATATAATTTTAAATTTTAAATTACTATCATATATTTTGATTGTTTTATAATTTATATTCATTCAATAATGTTACATATAGAAAGATGAAATAAACCGTTCGTAGAGATGGTAGGACCTACATACACATGACAGTTGATTCCATATTTAGATGAACAGAATGAAAGAAGAGTATATAATTGTTATAAATAATAGAAATATTATGATTTATTATGTATCACATATTTTATTTAACAAAGTCTTTATTACCATCCTTGTAGTTTTTTAGTGAGAATGAGTCAAATCACATCATGAGGTGGTAGTCAACTGTACACACGAGTGATGTTAGGGTATCCCCCATGTAACAGATAGTAAAAAAAGAAACATGTGATATTATTATTCCATAAGTGAAATTATTATAAAAATATAATATAAATTTACTTATTACATCATTACACTCAATAATGAAAGGTGGTGATGGAAAATTAATTATACTGGTTCGTGAGGGGGTAGTCTACCGTATAGAAAATAAAATATTTTGTTTACCATTTGATGGTAGTGTAGATTTATATAGGTTATTAAATTAAAATTATAAATTATAATTATATATTATATACTAGATTTATTATAATATACGTTTTAATAAATAAATAAATAGGGGAAATTAATAATGTTAATGAAGGGTCGTAGTGAAGACAATTACCTTCACTTAAAAGAACCTCCTTTGGGTCTTTTATTAATGATCCTAGTGTTGGTATTTTAGGAGGTCCAAAATATATAAAACATATATAAGGATTTTATGGAGGTATTTTTTTGGTTTGGATAAACTATATGGTCTGATATTTGTTGATATGTAGAGTTTGGTAGTGGCCATATATATGTTGGGGAAAGGAACCCACATGGAAACTAAATGGAAATTTCCCAAAAAGAATCAAAAATGAAATACTAATTCCTTATAAAAAAAGTTTAAAAATGACCATATAATTTATCTTTGGAATGATAATATTTAAATATGTTTATATAATAGGAAATTTAAATGTTTTATAGTCATTCGAAACCTTGTATTCATTGTTTAACCTCCTGGTAACTCATATTTACCTTAACCATAGTAATCAAATTTAACTATTATCACTATAGATTTGTGAGAAATTTTTTTAACTAGTTATTTAATAGAAATTATTTTGATTCATAATATTTCATATGTTTTTATAAATTAAATTCATAGAATCAAAAAAATTAATATAAAATTATTCCTATAAATGTGATGAGAAGTAAGGTTTCAAAGAGAAAATGTTCAAAATATTACAATGTTTTTATATAAAAATTGAATATGAAATTAATTCCAGTAAACTAAATCATATTAATATATATATAATTAAATTAATTTTAATTTAAAAAAATATTAAAATATATTTTCACTTTACAATAATTTAAATGAAAAGATTATTTTCAATTAAAATTTAGTATTTTTCTTATTCATAAAATAATCAATCTTATCTGAAAGTTATTAAAAGATCACCCTAATATAATTTTAATTATTATTAAAAATCTAATATTTATATTTTTGAAATAAATTTTGTAAAATTATTAAGAAATGTTTTTAAAATAAGTGTGGAAAAATGTGATAAAACTACTTTTTTGAAAAATATAGTATTAAGCATGAAATTTATTTTTCATATCTCTTGTCCTGAAACAAAAAAGATGAATGATAAATAGTTTATTAAATTTATAAAATATAAAATTGTTTAAAATCATTCAATGAAAAAAAAATTAATTTATTTTTGTATAACACGTTTGTGTTCATAAAAATAGTTTTTCAAAAAACTATTTACATTATTTTCATATAGTTGTTATTTTCCATTCTAGTTATTTAGTCACTAAATTATTAATTTTATATACATGTGTAATCTATATGTTTTAATAATTTAGTTACTCCTATTCATACCAGCCCTTCCAATGTCTAGGTCACAACTATCATATATTAATATTTTAATAATATGTCATGATTTATTTAAACTCGGTGTGGTGTGTAACACATGACAAAACTAATGTTCTAGGTAATGAAAAATGACATAAAGATTAAAGTTATATGAATAAAAATCCTAAAATAATGGGGTCTTATATTTATTAAAATTGTCAGATATTTTGAAGCATAATTAACTTGTTCTACCCTTAACTGTGGTAACTAATATTAACCCTAGTAACTATTCATAGTGAAAAAAATTGAAATTTCCCTCATTAATAAATGTGATCCTCACGAATTAAAAAAATAAATAAATTATTAAATATTACATTTCTAAAATTAAAATAAATTAATAAAAATATAATAATACAAATTATATAGAGAAAAATTTTATAGAAACATGTGTTTTTGGGTAAAAAAATATTTTCTATCAAAATCATTTATAATGAAAATTATTATGGAATTAATTATATTATTTTAGTAAATGGTGAGTAATTTTAGATAATTATGAATCCTAATAAGAATGTGAATTTTTAAATACATAAAAACAAATGATTGTTTTTATAAAAATAAGTATTTTTTAGTATTCACCAAAGAATCAATAATTTTAGGAAAATCCAGAAAATTTACCCTATGGAAAATATTATACGATGAATCCAAAAATGAATAATTTTTAAATAATTTAAATTCTAATATAAAGAAATATAAATTTTAAATAAAACATTATAATCAAGGTAAATACTATTTAGTTGAATAAAACTATTCCCTTTTCAATCGAAAAAAATATAAAAAATTAATTATAAAATTAAAATGAATATGAATCCACAAATTTAATATTTATAAATTATAAGAGGGATTTATTTCATTAAGTGCCTATATTTTCATATATATTCATTAAATCTTTTATATTATAGTTTTTTATTAGTGATTAATCATGAATTTAAAAATTGTTGATATTAATTGTTTTCAAAGGTAAATTATAAGTAGTTGTCAAGAGTTGGTGAATTTAAAATATTAGTAAAAACTTTAAATTCAAAAATAACATAAATTAAGATAAAAATAATTATTATAGTATTTGGGATCAAAAAAATGTATATATATTGTTCATAATGACATTACACTATGAAATATGTATTAAACTACGAAATAAATGTTATGGGAATTCACAACCAAATTAGAAATTTAATTTTATAGTAATGGAATACCGATTACATGAATTAGCTTTTGGTCAAATTGTTAAAAAAAATAAAATATCCAACCATTTATTGAGTTTTATCCCTTAAAAATCATCCTTTTATATATGGAAAATCAGAAGCATAAAAAAAATATTTCACTTCATATAAAATATGAAAATATAACCCAATATTATAAGCACTAACAATTAATATAGATACTTAAATAATTACATCGGTAAGATAGCATCTTAAATTTGAATCTATAATGTATTGATATAGTGGAAACATGTAAAAAACCAACCCATGTCCACCCTGAACTGGTCACCCGAGTCGGTCCGCGACATGACCCGAGAGGCGTTCCCGATCCCATCGGGCTGGCGACAAGCACCATGGTATCAATAGAAGAAGTGGGGAAGATTTCTCCCAATATAAATAAATAAAGTAGCAAAAATAATATAGAGAGATGAAGAATAAATAAACCAGGTAAAGCGACTGAACGAGAACAAAAGAGAATAAAACCGACTAAACACAATATCCAAACCAACTCCTTGTGACCTTGCGGGTCACTCTCCAACTCAACGGTCAAGTGTCACCCAAGGAGAGTGCACTCAATATGTAGCCTGCACAAACACTAAAAATAGAAAAGAAATATAGGTGTGAGTATTTAAACTCAGTAGGCTAGCCCGATATCTATTCCCAAAGAACTACTTTTAAAATAAAAGAAACATCATTTCATGTTTGAACTACAATTTATAAAAGTAAGGTTTTCTACTTGTTGCTCAAAAACAAAGTATGATTCATTACCCCTATTCATTTCTCAAAAACCCAAGACATTCTTTTAGTGAGACATTATCATTTTTCAAAGGGGAAGTGATGTTTACATTTTCAATTTGCACAAAAAATATAAAACACCTTTCTTTGAAAAAAGTTTTCATAAACCAATTTAAAACCACACATCACTTTCTAGTAAAAACACTACACATGAAAAGACTACAGTAGTTACACAGTAAGGGAAATAAAAAGAAAATATATACAAGAACCATATTTATCACAGCAAGTAACTCAAAGACAACAGACATGGGTGAACCTAGGAGATCGATAATAAACCATAAGACATCAAAACATGAGAAATCATCCTCGTTGACATGTCACACACGATGAAATCAAAACGCCCAATATGCTCGACCATCCTTTCTCAGGAAAGCTGAGGGAAAATCCCATAGTAATAAACCCTATATATCCACCCACTATGGGCCATGGGTCAGTACCATAAACTACTAGTGCAGCAATCATTTTTAGAACATTCTCTCAATATTCCATATTCCCATATCTCAAGTGCTTGGAAAGTGAGAGATCCAACGATGTCATTTGAGCATCCAATCACATACATACATATATATATATATATATATATATATATATTATCATGCACAAAAGGAATCACCCTGAGCCACTCCATTGGACAACCTCTTGCCTTTAAACTACTCAATTACCTAGGAGCCTCTAAGAGTGGCCTCCCAAATAATCAATTGCAAACAAGGCAAGAGAGTTATCATAGGAGGGTTTTTATCAAAACATTTTCATCATTTTCCACAAACTTCCAAATGGGAATTAAATACATTTCACAATCACCACTTTGAAAAGAACCAAAACACTTGTTCATGCATGAGAAGAAATAATTTATCATTAAAACGAGAACTGTAGTTGAAATTCCTTGAATTATGTTTAAAATCTAAACTGACATTCTTTCACTATTGGGTGTCCATTCATCAAGAAAATATTTCAAGTGTCATGTATAAAATAAACGGCTCTTTTTACACCAGATAATCACTTAAAAATTAATTGTCTTATATTAAAAATTAATTATCTTATATTATCTCACATTTATGAAAATTAATAAAATATTTAATTTGAACAATTAGTGTGCACAAATAGCAAGAAATAATGTAACGAAAATTTTTAAAAGTAGTGCAATGGAAACCTACCTCAACACCGAGATCAAAATGAAGACACACGTCCAACACCACACAATATGGTCCAACGTACTGTAAACAAAAATATAAGAACTAAAAACAAAAAGAAAACCCCCAATTAAAGTATGTGAAACCATGTGGTGGGAAGAAACCCTCACCTTGAAACAGAAGTGTGATGACGACACAAACTCAGAAACAAAGCGTGGTGATGGCGCTCACTTGGAAATGCCCCGTGCGGGTCATAGAAGGACAAACCAACCAAAATAAAATTTAATTAATGAATATTCTAATAAAACCAGGGTAAATATATATATATATATATATATATATATATCAAATAAAATATCAAATAGGGAATAAAATAAATAGTTACCAAGGGGGGTCGCGTGTAGAAAAAGACAACCAGAGGGCATCGTGTCGGAACAGCAGAAGGCCTCCGCACGGTTAGACGCGATCCGACCAGGGGGTGCGGTGAGGGCTGCCAGACTGAGGAGGGGGGGGCCGACGGGGGCCAGATCATGGCAGGGGTTTGCAAAGGTTGCATGATAGGGTGGTTGGGTGCGTGTTGAGTTTTCACGACAAGAGGAGACAGAAGGGGAAGCAGCGACGTGCGGAGAGTGTATGGGCTGCTAGGCAGAGGCACTGCTGGAGTGGAGTGCTCCAGTAGGTGCACCGGCTGAAAGGAAGGCAGAGTGAGGGTGATGCGGTGCTGGGAAGAGGAGCCACAATGTGCTGGCTAGGTTCGTGACCAGAGGAGCAGGGTGCGGGGGAGAAGTAACCGGAGCCTGGGGCGTCATGCTGGGTGTGTGCAGGCCGAATGGGGTAGGAGGGGGCGGCGAGAAGGAGGTGACTACAGGGAGGAGGAGGTGGAGCAGCTTTGGGATGCTGCGATCAGCATGCTGCAAGGGAGAAAGAGGGAGCAGGGGGCTTCCGGGCTGGCTGGGAAGCAGACAGAGGAGGGAGAAGGGGCCTGCGCGGGCTACTATGCGGTGGAAGCAGGAGAGGAAGAAGGGGGAGAGGCGGCTAGGGTTATGAGGGGGTGTGGGAATGGGTAGCTTTAGGGTCTTAATATATATATATATATATATATATATATATATAGATATATATAATATCAATGTTATAAAAACAATAATAGTAATAATAATAATAAAACCAAGAATAATAATTATAATAATAATAACACTAATAATAACAATATTATAAATTATTGTTATTTTTATTATTAAACATTTTATGAAATTCTTATTAATTTTATTTATTATTTTAATTTTATTATTTATCTAAACAGTTGGGCAACCGCGCACCGACCAGGTATGAACGCACAATCGAACCAAATGCACGGTGACTACTAGCAGTACGCTGACTGCGCACTGGCCCGAGATCCGCCGAAAACATCAAGGCTTCCAAAAAATCAAACCCCCACCCAAACCGACTCTACCCAGAGTCGCAGGATCGAGAAAAGAATAAAAAAATGGGCGTATGTGGTCGGGGTGTGACAATTCTCCCCACCACAGACACTTTATTCCCCCAGAAAGTCATCAAGACAAAAGTTGACAAAACTTGAGTTCATTCCTAGACAAAATCATAAAGAATAGAGAGCATTGGGGTAACCATTCCCAACAAACGTCACACCCTACCAATTCAGGAAAACCCACTGCCCAAGATTTAGGGTAGAACATGAGAGGGTTCTCCCCACCACAAGATTTTATTAATACAAAAACCCTTTAAACCCGAACAATCCAACCCCCCCCCCCCCCTGAGTGGGACAACGTGGGAACTCTCAAACCAAACTCATCCAATTTCCACACTTGTACCGAACAACACACTTGAGACTTGACGAAAATCTTGTTACGGAACAATCTAACAACTTGTGCATGAGAATATTACTCAACACCTCTCATCAACTTCACGAAACGAACATTCCCCTATTGAACACAACTAGGACCAACTCAATATCAGAACAGGTCTATTTATTCACGGGTCCACACCATTCATATAGACCAAAAAACTTAAGAACCACACTAAGAGCAGATTAAATAGCTTGGATTGTGATCGAACAAGTTCATCACACCACCCTAACGAGGATGAGTTTACGAAAAAGATAATAGTAGAATAAAGAAATTTTGGATATTTCCATCCCAAAGCTGAAAACATTATCCAAAACGAGGTCCCACACACCCTCGGCAACTCTCGACTTTGCGTGAGCTTCACCCCGAGACTTGTGGTTGGGGCCCTGATGGCTGAAGCGTCTCCTGCCTCATAGTCATGAATTTTTATCTTTTAGTCACTAACTCTTTTTTCTCGATGACTCAAACAACCATGATGGTAGTACATTTTCAAAGGGATGCAACATGATGACTTTGAATGTCTGGACTGGCCATACTGGTGGCACACAAGAGAGCAGCTCGATGAACTAGGAGTCGGTATCGATGAGGATTGATTCTTGGGGACAGGTTGCACCGGCCCACACTACTTGCCAGATGGGGAACCTTCGTGGAAGTAGACCACCATTAATCACACCCAAAACTATAATGGTGATGAGACATTCCATCCTTACTAGTACATAACTGAACCCTCAAATATCTCTGAGACGGTATGAACCTTTAACTACCCTAGGATTTCCCAATAACCTGAAGACGCATTATCTTTATGAACTATAAAACAACATCTAATAGACATAGACTACCTTAAATATCAAGCAACACACAAAACAAACTGAGAACTCAGCATAACTCATTGACAACTTTTGGAGGATTTTTGGGTGGCATACTCATGACTACATGAAAAACACCATCAAAACTAGCATCAAGACAAAACTCAATCAAGGAAACAACACAAGCCAAGGGAAAAAGGCTCATAATCCAAACATATACAACACAAAGAGAGATCACTTTTCCAAAACTATTATTTCTTTAAAATTTTATAAACTCAACTATGGCATCTTATGAACTGTCACATGTGTGTTTATTCAATCCCTCTCACATCATCTACGAACAAGTTCCCCCATGCACTTTCCACACATACCCATGCACGTGTGAACCTCCATACGGAGCGCCAAGGTTCAAACACTTCTTTTGCTTACCAAATCCAAACACATACAATGTTTTTACAAAAAAATACATTTTCTATTTAAAAACCCACTTTAGTAATTTCAAAAATAATTTAAAAGAAACACTTTTCCATTTCAAAACCAGTTTCACTTTTAATGCACACTCAAATCAACCGAGATTAAAACAAAACACAGGCAATAATAACCCACTGGAATTAGGGAACTAGTGCATATGTCTGAACCAGCGACATGGTGGTGAGCCTTTCCCCAAGTAAAGCATTACACTAAGAGGACCTCGGGCCAAACACTTCGACTTCACCTGGGTCACCACCCCATGTGAGGCCACAAAGAGAACTAATTCTCCCCCATTGTCATCCCTCAATACAAAACAACCAAAGATAAAATATTCAAATCCCACACTAACCCTGGTAACTTAGCTCTCGTCAAGAGCAGTGGTGATCAGGCACTGACCCATAACCTACCTCCTGAGCCCCGATAGTCTTAATCTCCATCTACCGGACACACCAAATAACAATGGTCACTCTGAAAAAGCAAGGTCCACTAATGGCCAACCACCCTCTCATACCATTTTGTCAAGAACAAACCTGGTTCGACCCTAAACCAGTCACTCGAGTCGATCCGCGACATGGCCCGAGAGGTGTTCCCGATCCTCCCGGGCTGGCAACAAGTGCCAGGGCATCAACAGAGGCAGTGGGAATGTTTTCTACCAATATAAATAAATAAAGTAGCAGAAATAATATAGATCAATACAGAATAAATAAACCAGGTAAAGTGACTTAAGAGGAATAAAAGAAAATAAAAATGACCAAACACGACATCTAAACTTACTACAGGTGACCTCGCAGGTCACTCTCCAACTCAATGGTCAAGCATCGCCCAAGGCGAGCGCACTCAAGGTGTAGCCTGCAAAAATAATAAAAACATAAAATAACAATAGGTGTGAGTATTAAAACTCAGTAGGCTAGCCTGATATCTATTCCCAATGCACTAAATTTAAAATAAAAGAAACATCATTTCATGTTTGAGCTACAATTTATAAAAGTAAGGTTTTCTACATGTTTCTCAAAAACAAAGAATGAGTCATTTCCCCTATTCATTTCTCAAAAACCCAGGTGATTATTTTAGTGAGACATTAGCATTTTCTCAACGGGGGAGTGATGTTTACATTTTCAATTTGCACAAAAATTATAAAACACCTTTCTTTGAAAACTGTTTTCATAAACCACATTAAAACCACACATCACTTTCTGGTAAAAAACTCTACATGAAAACACTACAGTAGTTACATAGTAAGAGGAATGAAAGGAAAATATATACAAGAACCATAATTTTCATAGCAAGTAACTGAAATCCAACAGACATGGGTGAACCTAGGAGATCTAGATTAAACCAGAAGACACCAGTAGATGAGAAATCATCCTCATTGACATGTCACACACGATGAAATCAAAACTCATAATAAGCGTGGCCATCCTTTCTCAGGAAGGACGAGGTAAAATCCCATAGTAATAAACCCAATATATCCACATACTATGGGCCACTGGTCAGTACCATAACCTACCAGTGCAGCAATCATTCTTAGAATATTCTCTAAATATGCCAGATTCCCATGTCTCAAGTGTTTAGAATGGGGGTGAGCCAATGATGTCAGCTGAGCATCCAATCACACACACACACACACAGATATATGTATATATATATATATAATGCACAAAATGCATCACCCCAACCCACTCCATGGTAAAACCTCTTGCCTTTAAACTACTCAAGTACTCAGGAGCCTCTAAGCGTGGCCTCCCAAATAATCAATTGCAACCAAGGCAGGAGAGTTATCCTATGAGGGTTTTTATCAAAACATTTTCATCATTTTTCATAAAGTGCCGAACATGCATTAAATACATTTCACAATCACCACTTTGAAAAGAACCAAAACACTTGTTCATGCTTGAGAATAAATCATTTATCATTAAAACTAGAACTATAATTGAAATTCCATAAATTATGTTTAAAAGCCAAACTGTCATTCTTTCACTACTGGGTATCTGTTCATTAAGAAAATATTTCAAGTGTCATGTATAAAATAAACAGCTCTTTCCAAATAATCATTTAAAAATTAATTGTCTTACATTAAAAATTAATTATCTTATATTATCTCACATTTATTAAAATTAATAAAATATTTAATTTGAACAATTATTGTGATCAAACAGCAAGAAATAATTTAACTTAAATTTATAAAAGTAGTGCAATGGGAACCTACCTCGATATGAAGATCAAAAGGAAGATGCATGTCCGACACAACACAATAAGGTCCAATTTATGGTAGAAAAACACTAAGAACTCAAAACACAAACAAAAACCCCAATTAATGTATGTGAAACCAAGCAATGGGAAGAAACCCTCACCACAAAACTTATTCACGATGACGACGCAAACTCAGAAACAATGTGCGGTGATGGTGCTCACTCGGAAACGCCCTGCGCGGGTCCAAGAAAGTCAAACCGACACAAATAAAATATAGTTAATGAAAATTCTAATCAAACCCAAGTAAATATATATATATATATATATATATATATATATATCTCAAATAAAATATCTGATGGAGCATAAAAGAAATAATTACCAACGGGGGGTCGCGACTGGAAAAATACCACCAGAGGGTATCGTGCCGGAACAACAGAAGGCATGCGCATGGTTGG
The DNA here is from genome assembly GCA_963277665.1 of Viscum album. Lineage (NCBI taxonomy): Eukaryota > Viridiplantae > Streptophyta > Magnoliopsida > Santalales > Viscaceae > Viscum > Viscum album. The sequence continues at coordinate 394,336,325 of OY728126.1, forward strand.
ATGCGGTCCGACCAGGGGGGTTCGGCGAGGGCCGCCGTACATTGGAGGAGGGGCCTATGGGGGTCGGATCATATCAGGGTGTTGCAAAGGGCGCCCAACTGGGCAGCTGGGTGCGTCTTGAGCAGCAGGGACATGAAGAGACGGAATGGGGATCAGTGACGTGCAGAGAGTGTGAGGGTTGTTGGGCGGAGGCGATGCTGGAGTGGAGCACTGCAGTAGGTGCATCAGCTGGAAGGAAGGAGGAGTGAGGGTGATGCAGAACTGGGAAGAGGAGTCACAGAAGTCAGGCTAGGTTCATGACCGGAGGAGTGGGGTGCGGGGGAGAAGAAACAGGAGGCTAGGGCGTCGTGCTAGGTGCGTGCAGGTCGAAGGGGGTAGGATGGCGCGACAATTAGGAGGTGACTACGGGGAGGAGGAGGCGGATTAGCTAGGGGCTTCTACAATCAGCACGCTGCAAGGGAGAAAGAGGGAGTAGGGGGCTTCCAGGCTGGCTGGGTAGCGGATAGAGGAGGGAGTAGGGGCCTGTGCGGGCTGCTGTGCGGCGGAAGCCGGAGAGGAAGAAGGGGGGAGGTGGCTAGGTTAGGAGGGGGTGTATGGATAAGTAGCTTTAGGGTCTTAATATATATATATACATATATATAACATCAATGATACAAAAACAATAATAGTATTAATAATAAAAATAATAGTAAAACCAAGAATAATAATAATAATAATAATAATAATAATAACAATAATAATAACAATATTATAAATTATTGTTATTATTATTATTAAAAAATTTAAAAAATTCCTTTTAATTTAATTTATTCTTTTAATTTTATTATTTATCTAAACAGTTGGGAAATCGCACACCCACCAGGTTTAAACGCACGATCGAACCGAATGTGCGGTGACTGCTAGTAGTACGGTGACTGCGCACTCGCCCGAAATCCACTGAAAACATAAAAGCTTAAAAAAATCAAACCCAGACCAAAACCCGACTCTACCCAGAGTCACGGGACCAAGAAAACAGTAGAAACATGGGCGTCTGTGGTCAGGGTGTGATGAAACATCATCAGTATAACCATGTGATTGTGTCTTGTAAATCACTCATCAATGATTTTATACCCTTTAGTATCTTTCATAGACATATTTATGAAACATTACTCCCATTAATTTCATAATTTTTTTTTCATTTTCTGAACTTAGTGGTTCAATATCTCTAATTTTATAATTTTTATATTAAATTTTACCCTCATAAATCCCCATATCCATGCTTTATTACATGTTGAAAACTTACCATAGTCAAATGGGATGAATTAATCTTATATGAATAAAAACATAAGATTAATTTAAGACAATATATTATAGTCATGTGTCAATATAGACTATGTTCACTTTCACATACTCTATTTGTCACTTTTCATAGCATGAAACAATCTTATTATTTAGTATGTATTAATTATGATAAATTATTTCCATTTAATTTACTCTTGGAATTACAAGTAGTGGGAGGTGAAATTTTTGAAATTTGGGGAAACAGACCTGGGTGCATGGTTTGCACATGGATAATGCGAACTATACCCCCAAACTATGAAAATGGAATGTTGGTTTCTTGTATATTTTTTCACTATTAATAACCTATTAGAACTAACCATACATGACTTCTAATGAATCTAATGGAATCACCTTGAGTGCATAAATGTGGAATCATAGTTACCACATTGTTTTTCTAATCGTGTGGGAAAACAGTGAAACCTTCTAGGATATGATAATTTTTGTATTTCGATGTTCTTTATAATTATGGAATCCTCTAAAATGTTCCCAAGTCCATTTTTAGTAGTATGATTAGGGGTGAATTAGTTTCCTAATATTAATGGTTTTATCTCCCTTTAAATTAAACCTATTAAAATAATTAAAGATGTTGAACCTCTTAATAATATCTCATTACATCATCTTGTATATATAAATGATATAACATAGAGAAAATTGTAATATTTATGTGAAAAAACATAAAATAAAAATCCTTTCAATTTTATTTAGAAACCCTAACATGGATTATTCACTATAATCATATTATCAATTAAAGGGAATTATGAAGAATCATGTTAAACACCCCAATACTTGATCCTCCAATTGATCATGTTTATATTCTCCTATAAACCAAAAAAAATTAATCGATTTGATAGACACTGCACTGTTTCACCTTCTTCAAAAATGGTTATACACCCTATCCTTGGGTGTCTTTTGCAGCCAATTAGACACCCATGTCATGGGATCCTCTAATACATTGTTGATCCAATATCTGAAATATAGTCTTCTACTTTAGACAATCCTTATGAAAAATAAATTAGGATCATAATGTATCAAGTAAACTTTCATTATCATTAACTAGTTATTGAACTAATCCAGTGGTATTGAAACTCTTTTTATATTGGGTGAAAACTATATTTTATTTATTTCATGAGTACTAAATTATTTCTTCTTTCTGCACATCTGTCTTCGACTCAAATTCTATATCTTCAATATAAAGAAGCATCATGCTCTCATAAATCTATCTAGAAGTATTTTTGAGCTATAAATACCTTAAATGCCTACATTATCACCATCATAAAATTATTAAACTCATAAAAAATATGCATGATATGATATTTACCATTTTATAAATAATTAAGTTCCTTGAATCTCATCAAATGTAATATTTATATTCAAACCATGGTATTTTTCTTTATTTTTAATTCTCATCAAAACATCAATAAAATCCAATCCCATATCTATATTTAAATTTCTGAGAGACTTAATATTCCATCCCTTCATGTGATGTATAAATATCACAAAATCAAACAAATCAAAGTCTATTTACATTTAAATACCTGAAGGATTAGTGGTCAAATATGTTTTTCTTCATGTGGTTTGAAAGTATCCCTGAACTCATTAAAATATATCACCTTTGTTTTTTATCAAAATACGCTACATTTTAAATAATTCTTAGTTAAAATTGAAACATAACTATCTCCACATATAGTATGAAATACATCTCAGGATCAAGCTTCACTATCAGTCAGTCTTCCTTCACTATTTTCATTAATCTTGGTAATTTTATTTATCAAAACATTTAAAAAACCATAGAACATATAATGAACATTGAACGAATCTATTTACAAACAAATACAAATATTCAATACATAAAACAATATGTATAAAAATTTCCAATACGCGTCTCTGAGTTTTGATATGCTTATATTATTTTTCATATATTATTGAATTCATATAAAAATTGTATATTCTTTATGATGACCATTATATAAGTAGATATTCTCATATGTTGTTCACTTCAACTATATAACAAAATTCCCTTACAGCTTCCAAAAAACCTTATTTCATCCCAAAGGCCTACATGAATCTTGAATTCAAATACACATCAACATTCATATTTTTGGAAATTCCGTTGTAATTGGAATTTTATCTACACTGTAAAATAATATATATGGATTTATATACATCACTGGAATTTTAGTTATGTCAAACAATCAGTTATGTGGATCTGTATACATGTTGTGTGTCTCTTCCATGAATCATGAAAATACCAATATTAAAATACTCACCTCCTCTTCAACCAAATTTTAGGCCATCTCAAATACATCAACACTTCTTAAAAATGTTGTAGATGGGGATCCTTCAACCATCCACACATATCATTAATTCGGTTAAATATCATGCCAACAATCTTAAAAAATAAATAGAGGTATCGAGTTTCTTATAATAAAATCTAATGTCACCTCATGAATCCATAACAATACTCCTAGAATAATTATCTCCCAATCACTTAGTATGTCAATCATTATTGAAAAAATATAATTCATCACTAATATTAACAATATTCCCCATTTTTTATCAGAAATACATCCAAATACTTATGTTATTTTAAAATGTGTGATCTATTATCTCAAACTTTTTGAAAATATAATTCAAAGGAATAATGTTTGAGTTTAATCCTCTCATTTTATACTCATAAACACCTTATCCAATATTTTATTATCATTTATTGAGTTATTTCCAAAATAGTGATGATATCACATGATCTTCCATAAAGGAGTCTGTATCTAGAAAATTATATGTTTATGTGGGATAAATTGGTGTATAAAACAAATGTTAATAACCAATGTTATAACAATTTTTCAGAAGAAAACCATACATGTGATTAAATTATTAGATAACTAATTAATTATCATTTCATGGTTTTTTAAAATAAACTTATTTTAAAAGAAACATGTTACATGAAAACATCGTAGAAAAGTATCAAAATAGTTTATGTGCATGTCATGTAACTCTCCATTTTCTCATATTTTTTGAAACCAACGCCACCCTCCATCACCAAAACTAGTTAAAATACTTTATATAATAAAAATAAATTGATGTATGTGTGATTGTGTACCTCATTACTCTTGATTTTTCAAGTTTCTCTTCAAATTTTATATTTAAACCTCTAGTGAATTCGGCCAATTCTATTTCAAGATTCTCTTATTCTTCTTAATCATGGTAAATTTTCATCCATGAAACTCATCCACATTGTTATCCATAATATATAACATCAAAAATATCATTTAATTCCATATATTATTAGAAAAATCAATAAAAAAAATAAATAATAATGAGAGAACTCATTATTCCTCTGGAAGTAATATTTAGGCTTATTATTTTTTCTCGGTTTTTTATTCTTCATCATTCTAAAATAAGGTTGTTATGTTCACTCTACCTTGATATTAGCTTTCATAAAATGTTTATTTTTTTCTTTTTCTAAATTTATTCTTCATGTGAAGCTGTCTCATTTTCCATATTGCTCAAGGAAACATTATTACCTTAGGTTGTATCATCCTCTTCAACATCTCTCCATGTTCTATTAATATTAACATAAGTTCCATTAAATGATATTAATATTTCACATCTATTTAACACATGTTTACATGAATTTTAATGTACTTACTTGTAGATGAATCATCTCTAACTTTCATCTCATCTTATTGAACTACATTCTTCCCTTTTTACTAAACATTATCGTGAACCTTCATAATTTTTTTGTCAATTTTTGTTCATCATTTTAGATGGCATGATATTTCATATTTCTTATTGTCAACCTGATTGAGTTTTTTACCATATGCTTTATTTTTTCCATTTTTCAGCAAAGGAATCTAAAATTGGAATCCATGTCACATATTTTTAACCCTTGTGACCTTTTAATAGATAATTTCAATAAAAATAATTTGTAGAAAAAAATCTATATTATTAGTAAAATGTTTTTGTAACAAATTGATTCTTCTTTGTATTTTACATTTTTTTCACAAAATATTCCAAAATATTATTCCATCTCCCTTAGTGATGACATATTAAAACCACAAGAGTAATAATTATATCCATACCTTCCATAAATCCAATAATATTCTCTAAATAGTGATCTTACCACTTGATAGAAAGTCAACATAGAGTAATGTTGTGGTTGTACCCCTTCAAATTGAGAATTATTTTTCCTTGGAAGGTTATGGTTTTCTTGCAATATTTTCTCAATATGTTTTTCTAAAGGATTTCATCTCATTCATTATTGTTTAACCTAGTACATATTTTCTAAAAACCTACATTGTTAGTTATAACTATTTTTTCATGATATTTATATGTATTCCATTTAACCATAACTTATTTAAGTATTCTTTGGCTATATTTAGTATATGGTTAATTGTTACACATATGGATTGTGACTAAAACAACTCTTCATTTCATCCAATTGATTTTTCGTTAAGATCACTTTCTATATCTTCATACTTGGATACCTTCAATTTATATTATCTTATATCTTCAAGTTGTGTAAATTCCCTATTGATATAATCTATTTAATAATTATCCACATTTTTAATCATTCTAATCTCATCAAACTATATTGTTCTCTACAACAATATCCCTTCTTTTTCTTCAACTATCAAATTTTTCTCCATTCAAAATTTTTTATTTTCATTCCATAAATTATTAATCTCTTCAATTCATGCATCCAACTCATATATAATTTTCCATTTTAATTAAATCACTACTTAAATATTATAATAATAGATTTATTAATCAAAATCATCTTCAAAATTAGAGATAAAATAGATCTCATCATCTGAAAGGCTACCTGATGATGAATAAATTTTCTCATGCTTTCTCATCAAATTCATTTTATTTCTAAAAGAATGTTTCATTTCATTTTTTATATTATTTTTTCAAATATTTCAATTTTCCTCACCAGATTTAAATTATTTGTCCATTTAAATTATAAAATCATAGGAAAAGTGTACAAGGTTATAACAATTCTAATACATTGGTCTTTTTTTCTTTTTTTCTTTGCACTTTCCATCTCTAAAAAAACATTGAAAGAAGAGAATCGGTTTTTTTGATGTTATTTTCACTTTCATAGTCTAAAAAAATGATTATAGTGTGTAAATGATCTATTTTCATATCCTATAATTCATTGAATACTAATATTTTTTAATCAAACTAATCATTAAAATTAATAACCTATTTATAAAAAATAATTGAATGAAATTATTTTTCACTAAAACCACATATGTTGCATAAAATGTCACTAACCATTTTATAGTAGTCCACATTGGACCCATAATTATCCATATTTACATCTTATAATTAGATCCAAAAATATTGTATCTTGTATTAATTGATATTGATATTACCATTATAGTAATTAATTAATTTTTCCTAGATCTCCATGAAATCCAGGAGACTCAAGACCTTTCTCCAAACATTCTCTAATAATAACTTCAATATATAATTTTAAGATATTACATGTAATTACATGTTTACCTTCTTAATTTGAGTCATATTAGACCTTTTTCAATGTGTATAAACTCAACTATTCTTGTATATCTTCCCTCCAGGGAAGGTAATAGAAGACATGGTAGCATCCTATTCATCTAACTATGACAATTAATCCCCTAAAATGTTTTAATACCTCGATTATTAACTAAAATAATATCTTCCATGTCTTAGAAACCATCTTGTATTTTTATAGGGAAACTCACCCGGAGATCACTCGATGTACCTAAGGATTATTGGACCAGTATGAAGGGGCACGATATAGTGGTCTCGTTTTTATATATTCTTCTCCTCTTAAATTAAACAACCTGATATGGTTATAATTCTAGTTCTTTTCAATGGTATCATAAAAGACAACTCGTATAAAATATTTATAAAAAGTAGCACAATACATGATATTTTAAAGGTTTTTCATTAAAGACTACTCATTATCATGTGGTTTAGATACCCCAACATGAACTATTCAATATATTCTTATTATAAACATAATATAATTTGGGGTAACTGGTTATAATCCGAAATAATTGATCCTCTAGTTGAACTCATATCTAAACCCTAATAACTCAATCTTTGTACTTGGGTTTGTAGACACCCTAGACTTTCTTATTATCCTCAGCTGGTTAGAAACTGTATGAAAATGACTCTTCAAAAACTACATAGACACGCTAGCAATATGATCATCTTATTATTTATTTAACTAATAAAAATTGATCTTCTTATTCTAATGATTTTTATCCAAGAGTATTTAGATTAGACTTTCATTTGTACACCTTTAAGATCATCTATAACTTCTAAAATAAGACTATTAGTCTTGTATCTCATTCTAGATATAGCGGGCACAAAATGTTTCTCATTCATCAAATACTCATGTCTGTCTCCTCTAAAGACTCTTGGAATTGTACTAACTTCAAAAATATTGATACAATAAATTATCAAGAACTCATAAATATATCACATAGTGTTTTTCAGTTATCAATATCTTCAACACCTTTTTGATCACCAAAATCACTTTTTTAAACACATATAAATATATGACTCGAATGATATTTTCTATATTTTAATTATAGAAGTTCTTTGAATCTTAACAATAGTTAATCTTTTTTTCAAAACTAGAGTATATTTCCCTATTTTTAATTTTCTTAAATAACTCTACAAACTCTATGTCTATGAATCCATTTAAAAATACAAGAGACATATTCACCATTCTTACCCATGATATATAAATATTGTGATGTCAACAAATCCTCAAATATCAATTATTTTAAATATAAAATTAAATTGGGATATCATATTTTATTCTTCAAGAAAGTTGAAAATTTTCATGTATTAATTCAAGTATTTCATCTGATTTTTCACTAAAAATACAATACATTTAAATTATTTCTTATAAGACTTACCATGTGACTATCTCATCTGGTAGCATGAAACTCATCTCATTATCTACTCCACCCATGACCGGTCACTCATTATTATTAACGTGATTCATTGTCATTTTGTTTATCATAATATTTAAACACTAAAGAATATAGTATGAATTTATTTAGAATCAATTTCCAAGGAATATACAAATTATGAGGATTGAAAATTCCTCTTAATAAAAATTCACTTATTTGGATCTCAATGTAGACCCACTTATGTACCTCTGCATGTGTCATGAAATTCTTATGTGTGGTGCACATTCCTTATGTCAGCCTTCATGTAAAAAAATATTCTAATATATGGTTCAATAAAACAATATATAAGAATAATATTACATTATCTCATATAACTTACATCATCCCAAATAGCTATTTTAATTTTGAATTCAAATATGCAGAACCATTCAGCTATATATATTTTCCTACAATAATGAAAGTTTATCCCTGTCACAGAATCAGCTATATATATATGTATATATAATGGGAATAAAAAATGCATCATAAAATTTCCAATATGTAATTTTATACATTTTGGAATTCTATTATATGAATCAAGAATATTATAATCCTTTCTCAAAAAGACTCAGATCCTCCTCAGTTGATTTACAGGACTTCTCAACCCCTTCTAAACTTCTAAATGTTTTTATATATAATTCTCTGGAAAAAATCATCAGTATTCAATGACAACTATAAAGATCAAGTCAATAATCATCAAAAATAAAGTGAGTGATTGACTTAGAAATCATAAAATCATATTCTAACAAATAAAAATGTGATAATATTCCAATCATAATCATCTCTTCAACACATATGAACATCCTACCCTTTGGAGAATGAATAAAATTAAGTCATTGGCATCAATACTCATGTCTATCACCCAAATCAAACCTAAAAACCTAAATACCTCTCTCAACCGATTCACTTCTCCTCCATACCCTATATGGTCGTATTTTGGTTATTTCAATATGATTCCCACCCCCAATTCAATAGTTTAACATCTCTTTCTTCTTCTTATTCGTATTTCTATTGATTTCATCCGTTTTTTTTTTATTTTCTCTCTAACTATAGTGTACATTATGGAGGAGTATGATGTATAGAGTTGGTTTAAACTATAATTTTTGGTTAGAAGATATTTTAAATCTTAAATAGAGATCAATTCTAGGGAAATTAAATGGATTTTTCATTTTCAATCAATTTACATAGGTGTATCTAGCCTCCTTACAATATTAAGGAGTTTTATGGGTTCTTGTTTTATTGAAACGTTTTTTATATAAATGAAAATAAAATGCATTATATTTCTAGTAGATATTCAATTATCCTCATGCATTTCATTTTTATATCTTTGGATATCTTTTGATCTAAAATCAATTACATTCTAATTTAAAATTAATTCCCATTACATGTTTAATGAAATGTTAAGGAAGTATTTTCTAAAATGGAATGATTTATACTTGGTAATTTGAGGTGAAAATTGTTTATATATTTGTATTTTTCATAGTTTGGTATGTTTCCCATGTAAGAATGGGTTGTTTGGTCTATAAGATAGTTTTAGTGAATTTATTATGTAATTGTGATTACTTTTTTATGTTGCTTAATTGTTATTTGGATTCCCCATTATTTTAAGGGGGTTTTAAAAATTGAGATTAATTGTTTTGATTATCATTTTTAACTAAGGGCTGATAAGGAACCTTATGAAAATTATTTTGATGGTTATACATGCAAACATGTTGGTCATATTTTTTATCGATTTTTTTGTATTGATAAATTATTGGATTATGTATTTTTTATTATAGGTTTGGGAAGGAGATATTTATTCAGGGATATTAGTTGTGGGATGTATTGTTATTACTAAAACACATTTCATTTTGAGTCAATATTATTTAGTGATTACTGGATGATAAATGGAAAGTCTCCTTAATCTTGTTTCAATAGGCAATTGATGGATGATAAGATTGAAATTAATAGATTTACGTTTTTTAGTTGGGTGTTTGTGTTGTCTAGTATCAAAAAGTTTATGTTTGTCTATATATTGCAATGTTCCAAGGTGACGCTAGGTGAGGATGATTTCGGTTGTAATTATAGAAATTTAAAACATAAAAGTAATTGATTGCCTGAAATAAATCTATATATTGTCATATTATCCTCTATGGTGAAGCATTGTGATATTTATCATCTTTTATGCTTCCACATTTATTTATTTATCATCTAATTTTATTACTTTGTTCTTTTTTTGTACCGAGGACGTATTGATTTATATATGATTGATCCTTGTGCTTATAATGTGTTTCCTTCAATTATTTTGTGTTTATTTTTATCGTTCACCAAGGTATCACCTTTATAATAGTTTCCATTTTTCTAAATCCATAATTTATGGGTTTGTATAGGTTTTTAAATTAAATTGATTCTATACCATTAAATTCTAATATTTTGTTGAAAGCACCATTGTAAATTATTTTAAACATATGATTTTGCCATCAAAATCAAGATGTATCTCTAAAAATAATTGCAACATTATTTTGTTTTTCCTAAAAGAATTTTGAGTTGATTTTATTTCCTTATCATGTATTGGTAATGAATTTTTTATATATTATTTATTTCCAAACTCGAATTCCTTATTTTTATTATAAATTAAATGTCATAGATTTAGGGTGGAACCTTTTTACGAGATAGATCAAGCCCTACGTACTCACATTGGAAGGTATTTAGCCACTTTTATTATATAGGTTAATATATTTCTGGGTTATTGGAAGGATTTTCTTTTCTTCTAGTGCGAATTAAGGTGATAATCGATTCTCAGTGCTTACTCGTAGCCACATCATTATAGAGGGTTGTTTTTATGATCTATTAGATCACTTTGTAGTTATTTTTTATTTTCTTCCTCATATTTAATTCCTCATTAGAGTTCTTATTGTGGTTTTTATTATATCTAATTAATAATTTCATTTTTTTCATAATGAATTTATATATATTTCATGAAATTTATTTATGTTAGGCCTTTTTTTCTGGATTAAATTTTTAAAATTTCTTATCAACATGGAATGATTATCTAATTTTTAGAGAATTGAAGCTATGTTTTTAGATGGAACATGTTTTTTAAAATATTTAATAATAGGGTAAGATCATTAATATGGTTTTATTTCGATATCCATAGAGAATTTCAATAACTCAATTTGATCAGGAACGTGTTTCGAGCCATGTGGTAGATTGGTCTAGATGACCCATCAATTTCAATGAGGCTAGTTTATTTAATAAATGATATTTTATACATCTTTATTTTTCATGGTTGGTGGTAGATAAGATATAAGGTAATTAAAGATCTGATTGTATATTTTGGGGGAGTTTCTGTGAAACTCTCTGTTATGATCATCATAGAGTTAATAAGGGTTTTTAAGAGTTTTTTATTAAATATGTGTTGATATATTTTATTTTTAAGGTTTTTTACATATTTTTGTTCTTGTAAATGTTTTATAGATATTCCAAGAATGATTTCATGGTATTAATTATTTTTTGGTGAAAATGGGGGGAAATATAGAGGCACATAGTTTGGGTGAATGATATGTCAAATTGTAAAAAAATAGTGAGAATGCATTATAGGTGACTAATTGTGTCATTAGCATGGTTGGAAGATGATATGAAAGACCATGTGTCAAAGACTTGCATAGAGATAAATCTTGGGAAACCTATTTTTCACCCTTTTGATCCATCATGTTTTTATTTTAATTGTTTTTATATATATATATAATTAATTGGATGGGATTTATTAATTTATTATATTTCTTTATGATTTATGGTTCTATTTTATGATTTATTGTTTGACCTTGTTTTAGAAAAAGTTGTTTTTTCGTTTTAGGAATCCCTTGTGAAATGTTTTTGGAAATCAATATAAATAATTTAACTAAAATGAATGATCTTTGGTTATATTTACTTTCATATAATGATTTATATTGGTATTAAAGTTACATGAGATGAATTTTAATTTATATGGGAGGCCCAATCAGTTGTTTTGGAAATAAATTTATTATTGAAATATTTAAATGATTTTCATGAAATTGGATTCTATATTCGTTACTTTGTGATGTATTTTCTTATTTTTTCAATTCTTTTTAAATAATATTATAAATAATTTTATCTATGATTTTGTGACTTATGTATTTGGATTTAAAATTATTTTATTAAACATTTTATTTTGTAATATCTTATAATTAGTGAATCAAAAATTATAGGATGGAATGAATTATGTAGTATTTTGTTGGGTTGTCCTTCAAATGATCTAGAAGAGGACATCTTTATCTTTAACTCTTCCGAATATTTTGAAAAGGTGGTAGGTCTGTGATCTTCATGATTATTGGATCATGTCAACGCATTTATAAAATTTAATCCTCTTATATTTCATGGTGAATAATGACCTCAAGAAGTGATGGAGTTTCTATGTAAGGCTAATGGAATAATCAACTATTTTAAAACTCTTGAAACCTAGATAGTGAAGGCCATAACTTATTTATTCATCGAATTATTTTGCAAATGTTAGAAGACCGTCATTATTTATATGCTACTTGATGTGATGTCTTGGGAGTGTTTCAAGGGACTTTTCATCTAATGGAATTAACATGAGGATGTAAATGTGAGAAATACACTAGAGTTGTGGAACATTTATTAAAGTGACCAGTTGGTAATGGAATTTATTGAATGATTTTATATACTATTACCTTTCTTCAACATGTTGTACCCTAATGATTTGAATAAGTTTTGGTTCTTTAAAGGATTACTCCATTCAAATCCTAGTTCAATAATATTTATGTGTTCCCAAACTATATATATGTAAGTGGTTAAATACAAAAGATAATTTTTTCTAAAAAGAATTTACTACATTATAATTATGCACATGTTTTAAAACTAAAATTTTAAAGTTTTATAAATTATATTTTACAAAATAAACATTATTTTTGAAATAGTAACATCAAAATTTTCTTTGGGTAAATTATTTGTAATTTTTTGATAAGTTCATTTTTTTATGAATAGTAATGTGAAACCTTTAGAATTGTAATATGACCATTAGGAATAGTAATGCAACTAATAGAATCATAACTTCACCTTTGAAATTATAAATACAATTTAGGTATCTAATAAATGAATATATTATATATTTATATCTTATAATAAGTAAATTAATGTTTTAGAAACAATAAATTAAGTGTTGGTATTATTGTGAAACATAAAATGTTTATTTTTAATTATATAATTAAGATAATGACATAAAAGAATATTTATTTTCACAAAATAGATACATAAATTAATAGTTTTTTATGATAATAAGATAATTTTATATTGCCTCAATCAATTTTTGGAAGTGTTTTAAAAACAATTTTAATTTTTAAATTTGAATTTTTTGAGTAACTAATGATTATATATAAAATTTTAATTTATCATATATAGAAAATTATTTTCAAAAAATTTATTTAATTTTTTAATTGTACACCTCGAAAAATAGTTATAGTGATTTTTTTGTACTTTACTAAAATAATTAATTTTTTGGTGAATAGTGAAATACGGTAATTTACAGTATATATACATTATAAGATAAATAAACTATTCCATGATTAAATAATGATGTAAGAACCATTGGTAAGAAATTACATTCACTAGTTACAATATTTAGTCACAATATTCATCACTATTGATAGTCATGATCCAAAATAATGAACAAATGAATTAAATAATCAAAAAACACCCCTCTCCACCGCTATAAATACCACCCCTCACTGCCTATTCCCATGACACCTAAAAGGAATTGAATATAAATTATATTATACCCATTTACTCTTCCAAACCTATCCCCCAGGTTATATTCTTGATGGTCTCCCCAAAATACCATTTCAATGTTCATTAAGGAGGTTCTCAAGGAGAATAATTCGAGTGGTAAATCCTTTTTCATTCCCCTTAATTTATTTTATTTTATTTTCCTCTATGTCAATAATTAAATATTCTGTAAAAACATGCATGATAATGAAAATATATTATATATACTATAATATTATTATTTTAATGTATGATCCATCAAAAAACCCCTGGTACTCCATATTTTATTCTGAAAATGAAAATATCATCTGTGATGTGTCGATTTACCACCAACATTGATGATGCGACTTTGTTTTCCATTAATGCCTTTAAATATGGTTATAAACCCATAATTAAGGTTAAAAATATTTTATTATACATATTATATGTTATTTATTTTTCTAGAACAATTATATATACATGGTATTATTTATTAATTCAAAACTAGTTCGTGATGATCGAAAAACCACCAAAAAATTAATCAATATGATTATCATTAAAGTTATATATAATGAATCAGTATAATATCTGAAAATGGATTATATAAGAGACAATAAAATCATTTGTATTTCATTTAATAACATAAAAATTCAATTAGGTATATCCATTTCCATTTAAATGACCTTCATACATATATTCAATTGAAACAATCATGAAAACCAAGGAAACAAACACTCCCTAATGTCAAAATTGAATCGTACAACTCATCAAAAAGGACAAAAATTAAGTTAATAATATTATAATACATAAAATAGATGTTTAATAGGTTCATAATTAATGTATTAGTTAATCTAATTTTTTAATCAAGGACATTATGTTCAAGTGAAAAATTCTTTCAAACATAAGGTAATAGTTCTCTCATCTAACTTTTATTTCTATGATATATGACTTATTCACCACTATTTATTGTGTGTGGTGTATTTATAATTATAATTTATGTATAATATAATTAATAGATATAAGTTAATATTATTAAAACTTTCATTTTAAGATCATTAATTTTATGGGACATACGATTCATTTGATTACAAAGTAGTAATAATTTCTCCCCAAACCTCCATTTTTCATTCGGGATATGATTTCTATATCTTTAACCAAATATAAATCTTTTTTATTTTGATATTATTTATATAAATTTTTTATATAAGTTTAAAAATAAATTATTGATATTGGTTCATCTTTTTTTATGGGGAATTACATGTTTTATAAGGTTCCCTTTTCAATTCCACCATATAAGCAACCCCGATTTAAGGGAACTTCTTAATTTATTACCCATTTCCCAGTACACAACATAATATCTTTTAATCCACCAATATGATTCTAAAGTAAATATTTTTATCATGAATAAATATATTTTTTTCATTTCGGTCATTATGTGAACAATTTATCTTTTGTCCTCTTTAAAGATTGTTATGTTTTATCTTAAAACACATTGAAGTGGACCATTTCTAAAGTTTCTTAAAAAAAATTACATTTTTTTAAATTCATTTGAAAATAATTTATGAATGAAACATAATTTCATTGTAATTTAATTTTTGTTTTAGTTATATTCATGTTTACAATCTAATTTTATGAAAAATAGAAATTATTTTCCAAAAGAACTCTTCCCTGGAATGGTAAAATATATTTCTGTCAAGAATTTATCAACGATTTTATTAGAGTATTTTCATTTATGATTATGATTCCAATATTTAAAAAATTTATGGGACACTTTTATTTAAATATATCTCTTTAAATTTATTATTCAACATATAGGAAATTAATTTGACTTAGTAAGTGATTGGTGGGGAGTGTTATAGCTCGTAAATGAATTAGTACGTCTCATCAGATAAACTAGAACCAATTTTGGTTGAGGCCTTACCCATTATGTAGATTTCATGGCCAAGACCATTATGTTATGTTTATGATTTTTGATATTATTCACTCCCTCATTTGGATAGTATTAAATTTTAATCCATGTGATTATTCAACTAATAGAATATCCATGGTTAAGATTTAATCTCATGGGATTATTTATATGACATTATTCAGTTTTTATTCCTGCTATAATATTCCCATGATTATTTTTTTCTAGCATGTGATTAGTAATTCACCGAGTTTTATTATTTAAATTTATATTATCTTTCGTTTTATTAACTACCATTACTAGGCATTTAATCTCACCCTTATCTTTTGTTTTATTTATTCACAGGATGTGAAGCCGTGTTTTATGAATGACTTGCATAGATAATCTCCGAGTTTATGGGTATTTCCAATTTAGTTTCTATTTTTTTATTCATGTTTTAATGAAAAAATTATGTTTTTATCTATTATTTCAAATCTACTAAACTATATAGTCTTTTGGGATGAGAACACTTATTCTTTGTACCAATGTAATTAAGTAAGGTGCCAGATCTATGCTATTAGGGTAGGGATATTTACATTTAGTATTACATAATATTTAGTAGAAGCCTTAGAAACTATATTAACAAAACATACATTTGGGAATATATCCCTAATATAGTCTTTGGGATAATCCTAGAAGAACATCATAGAATTCTGGTATGGTGGATATTTTTTGGGTCATCCTAGAAATACATCACTATATTGATACTACAAGTGGATGTGGTTCAGGAATAGATGTACCAAGGGGTAAAAACATTGATAAGTTGTGTCGGGTCACACTTGACATAACATAGTACATGAAAAAGGGCCTTACTAAACACCTAGTTCGACACTCCTTTGTGAAATTCCTAGTGTAATTCACATTTTATTTACAAACCATTATGATGGATTTTAATATACAACCTAGGATAAACATATGGAATTTTATAATATATGGTGACATGATATTCTATAAATTATTATACATTTTTCTCATTATGACTATTGTGACTCACACTAAGCTTTCTAGTTTTAGTCAATGGAAGGAACTCGAGGGAGTAATGTTAACATTGAACATTACATAATAGGTGGAGGAAAAAAGAAAACAAATGGGATATTGATATGAGTGAACAATATCATGTTCATGCCTAATCATTTTTCATAAAATATGAGTAACAAAATATACATTAACCCACTCCCAAACTCACCAAAGTAGATTGGAATAGATTTTACTAAGATCTTTTTTGGGGGAGATTATAGAGGAAAGAAGACTCAATTTACATCATGCATGAAATATAGAAGAAGACACCCAAAAATTGTCTCAAAAAAATAAATAAATGATTAATATGTGTGAAATAAGAACAAAAATCAATGAATTTATAATGAAAAATAATGAATATTATGGAAGTAAATAAAACTCATCCTAAGGATCCATTTTTAGATTATTTACTTAAATGTGGGGAACATGAGCATTACCCGAGTCAATTACCTATACTACAAGATAAACTCCAGTAAAAGGAAGAACCTGTGTGGAATTATATTGAAGAAGTATTTATGTATTGGGGTTATATTGAAAACCTTCATTAAAAATATATTTAGTGGCTGGCTATATTTTAGGATGTCCATCATATTTATTTTGGATGTTATATTAATATGGTTTTAGAAGAAAAAAACTTGTAGTCTAGATGAAAATCCATCACATCCAAAACAACCACATGGTTTGAACCCACAATAGATGGGAGAAATGGTGAAACCCCCACAACTAACCTACGTGAAGTCCTAGATAGAATTATTTTTTATAGTTAAACTATCTAATGTGTAATGGTTGTTTTGATTTAAGGGAAATTTGTCTTTTTAAATACATTAAAGTGAAATTGGAAAATGATTTAGTGATTAAGTGATTAATATTTTTTATGAATATTTTCACAATTTTGTGAATCCTATAAGGTTATGTCTAAGATAATATTATGAGTAATAAATTTTGAATTTTCTCTTGGAGTGAAATATGATTTTATTGTGGACATATGGTGATTTGGGTTATTTATGGAAATAATTATCATATATTAGAGATTATGTGATTTATGAAATTATATTTTTAATATGATTTATTAATAATAATTGATATTATGGAGAATACTATGTGATCAAATCATTATTATTTTTATGTTTCAAATGTAGTATAAAATATTTTTAGGAAGGATGGTTATTTATTGAATGAATTATGTTGAACATTGTGTATTGCTATTGAATTTTGGAGAATAAAGTTGTTTTCATCATATAAAGGTTTATTCTGTTTGGGGAATTATATTATCTTATCCAAATGATTTTGGTTTTGGGTAATGTATTAACTTAGGAGGCATAGATAATTATACTTTTTTTGGATCGTGTGATTCATAGAACTTGATTCGAATTCTTCATCCAAGAAAAATTCAACTTGAACATTCACTTCCACATGTAAGGAATGAAGTCAAAATATTTTGAAGAATAACCAAATGATGAGATTATTCTAATTACATGGAAATTAATCAAGTAAGTTTAATTTCTCAAATGTGTTTCAAGATAGTAAAAGAAACCATCAACTATAGGAAAAGGATTTTATAACCAAAAAAATTATATGTTAACTTTTATTACTAAGAGGTCAATTGAATTTTTACTAATTACAAAATTTATTGTTTTGTGATGGTTAAATCTTTAAAGGCCATCTCTCCTATCATTATCCATCAAAACATGATGTTTAAATATCTCTTCCATACCCATGTTTTCACTTCCCAATAGTTTTATTCCCTTTAAAATCAAAATTTCTTTATTATATTCTCATTTCCATTTCCCTATTATTAAGAGGATACTTTATTAACCCTATTTCAAATGTGATTTTTCCATAAAATAATTTTCACGTATCAACCTTTAATTTTTTGAAGTTAAATATCAAAATGTGAGGATGCAATTTATGGAAGGAGGATAGAATATAGAACCCCATGATTTTATGGTATGCCTCTTTTTAAATTTAACATTTCTGATAGCTTATAAGATTGAAAAAAGATAAATATATAATTATTTAATTATCTCATAGATGTTGGGAATCGTAAGAATGAATTAGATTAAGAAAATTTAAAATATAAATTATTCATGTTTATAAAAAAATCCATTGATTACCAATTAATTTGAAATGACATCCAATTGAACATAAATGATTTATTTTACAAAAAACACTATTTGTATGCCCACAATGACCTTTTATACTAATAAATTAAATTAAAAAATTTTAAAACATATTTTAAAGAAATTTTGAAGTCATATATATTGAATATAATGCTTTTTAAATACATTCGATAATTTTGATAGACTTAGGATAAAAATAAAAACTATTTTAAGAAAAAAATCTATTTTATTATAAAATAAAATTTTACCACCTTTTAATGATGAAAATGTTTTAAGACTATATTTTTGAACTTTCATAAAACATGTTTTAAAAATTAAAATTATTTTTGAGGTTGTAATATCAAGTTTAGTTTGGGGAATTTTCTGATAAGTTTTAGTTTTGATGAATAGTAATGTGACCATTAGAATTGTAATATTACCATTAAGATTATTAATCTAAAAAATTGAACATAAACCAAACATTTTAAAGTATAAATAATATTTATTTGTCTCGTAAATTAAATTATGATACATTCATATCATATAATAAGTAAATAAATGTTTTATGATACAATAAATTAAGTGTCGGTATTTTTGTGAAACATAATATATTTATTTACAATTTAGTTATTAATATAATCATTGAAAAGATTATTTATATTCAAAAAATAGATTCATAAATTATTATTTTTTAGTCTTATGATTATAAGAAAAAAATTTAGGGCTTAATTGATTTTTAAAAGTTTCATAAAATTAGTTATAATATTAAAATTAGTATTTTTTGAGTAACTAATTATTTTAATTAAAAAAATATTTTCTAATATTTAAAAAATTATTTTCAAAAAAATAGAGTTCATTTTTTAATTAGACGCATCTTAAAATGGTTATGGTGAATTGTTTTGATTTTTCTAAAATAGTTGATTTTTTGGTGAATAGTGGAATACAATAATTTAGAGTATATATACATTATAAGATAAATACACAGTTACATGAGACATGAATGATGTAAGAACCATTTTTTATAACTCACATGAATTATTAACTATATTTAGTCAATATTTTAAAAACTATTGATTGTTTTGTGTTAATATAATAAATAAATGAATTAAATAATAAAAAAGCACTCATCTCCTCCACTATAAATGCCACCCCTCACCACCTTTTCTAATCACACCTCAAAATCCATGGAAATTGTGTATATTCTTACAATTTCCTCTCCCAATCCTATATTACATGTTATGGTCTGTCCAGTCTCACCAAAAGACAATTTCAATGTTCTTTAAGGAGGTTCTTAGGGATAATAATTCAAGAGGTAAATCCTTTTTTGTTCTCTTTAAATTTATTTTGATTTCTTTTAATCTAAGTATATCCTTTCCATTTCTGTCCAAATATGAATGATAACTCCATTATATTATATATACTTTAATTTTTTTATGTCAATGGAATATTCATCATCAAACCCCATCTCCTCCATTTTTTATTCTAATAAAGAAAACATCATCTGTGATGTGTTGATTTACCGCCATCATAGGAGATGCGACTTCATTTTACATTACTATATTCAAGGTTAGTTATAAAACTAGAATTATGGTTAAAAAATATTTTATTATACATATTAAAATTTATTTATTTTTCTCGAAAAAGTATATATACATGATATTAATTAATAAGACAAAACTAGTTTGTAACGATCGAAAAACTGCCAAGATAATCTAATGGATTGTCATTAAAATTCTATCTATTGAATCACCCTCATATATGAAAATAGAAAACATATAATAACATTATATCTTATTTATTTTCCTTATTAACATGCAACTAAAATTCTAGATATCCATTTCAATTTTACATGATCTCTTATACATATATACAAGTGACCCAATCATGAAAACCGATGAAACAAACACTCATGAACAACGAAATTGAATCTTATAACTTTTAAAAGGCAATAAATGAATATAATAAAATTATAATAAATATAAAACATGTTTAAGAGTTTATTAATTAAAATATTAATTAATATTAATTAAATATTTGGTAAATTAAGTACATGTGAAGAACACTTTCAAACATAAGGTAAGGGTTTTCTCGTCTCACTTTTATTTCTGTGTGATATGCCTTATTCACCACTATTTATTATGTGTGGTCTATTTATACATACCTTTTATGTATAATATGATGAAAATATATATCTTCATGTTATTTAGTGTTTCATTTTATGATCAATAATTTTATGGTATATACAATTCGATGGATTACAATGTTAAAAGGATTTGTTCCTCAACTACCATTTTTCATTCAGGTTATGGTTTCTCTCTATTTACCCCTATTTAATAATTCTTTACTATTATATATTTTTTCTAAATTATATTTATATGTTCCGAAATAAATTATATATTTCAATCCATCTTTATTTTATGGGGAATTACTTGTTTTTATAAGGTTCCCTTTTTAATTCATCCTGATAAGAAAACCTGGTTTAAGGAAAGTTCCCAATTTGTTACCCACTTTCAAGTCCACTCCATAATATTTTTTATGCCACAGATATTTTTATAAAATCAAATTTTTTTATCATGAAAAACTATTTTTGTTATTTTTTGGTTTTATATACAAAATTGACCATTTTTTCTCTTTAAAGACTCGTATATTTTCTCTTAAACCACACTGAACATTTCCATTTCTAATGTTTCATAAAACTATTTTTAAATGTTTTCACTTCAGTTAGACATAATTTATGCCTCAAACATAACTACATTGTAATTCCCTTTTTTATTTTATTATTTACATTCTGATTTTATAAAAAATACAAATTATTTTCCAAAAGAACTCTTCTTTCTAAAGTAAAAGGATATTTTTCTTATGAATTTATCGATGATTTTATTAGAGTATTTTCATCTATGATTATGATTAAAATATTTCAAAGGGGTACATGAAACTTTCTTTAAATATATATTTTAAATTGAGTATTCAATAAATGTGGAACGTATTGGACTTAGTATGTTATTGGAGGGTCCCATTAAAGCCAATTGATGCATCAGTATGTCTCATAAGAAAAACTAGAATTGGTTTTTTCCAAGGCCTTACACATCATGTATATTATTGGCATAGGACTTGATGCAATGCTTATGATGTCTGCTATTATGAATTTCCTCATTATGATATTATTAAATTATAATCCATGTGATTATTGTACTAGTATAAAATCCATGGTTATGTTTTATTCTCATGGAATGATTTATATGTCATTGTTAAGTTTCTATTCCTACCTTAATATGCTCAATATTATGTTGTAATGGAATGTTTTTTTAGTGATTCACTTTTTCTTATTGTCTATGTTTATCTTATATTTTTTTGTATTACATAACCTTAATATTAACCATAGATAATCCCTTTATTATTTTTTATTTTCTCTAGGATGTGAATATGTGTGTTATGAATGAATTCTAGGTACATTCTAGGAGTTTTTTAGTGTTTCTGGTGAGGTTATTGTGTTGTTTGTTTCCTAAAAATTATAATTTAAAACTTATGTTTGTATGTATTTTTTCAAATCTAATAATGTATTTGGTCCTTTGGGATGAGAAAACTTTATCTTTGTACTAATATAATTAATTATGGTGACGTCTCTAAGATATTTGGGTCAAGTTATTTACATATGAATTGGTTACATGTTCAGACACCAGCCAAGGGAAGAACAAGGAACATAGGTATTTAAATTACAATACTAATTTAATGTTAAATATTAATGCTTGAATACTATGTTATTTTATATTATACAGACAAGATTTCATAGACATCATTGGTGGTGGTATACTGAGATTTATCTCACACCCTATCTGGGAGCCAAAGGTATCCGAGTATACTACATGTATAAAAATGTTGATGAAGGGAAGCATCTGACTTTTACACTTGACTACTTGATTACAAACAATGAATCTACTAGAATATGATCTAGATGGAGCTTAGGAGGCTTGGTATTGTTTTTTGATTTATTTTTAAAACTTTTGTAAAGAATGTTTTACATCATTCATGTATCTATGTTTTCTAGATTTATACTGACATGACATATCATCATTAGTTTTTTATTATTATTATTAGTATCTCCTATTTATTATTATATCAATCTACTTCTATTGTGCCATATTTTTATATATATTTATTTCAATACTTATATCCTATTTGTATTATATTAACTCATTGTGATACACTCTGGTAATAGGGGCATAGTCTCCCTATGGACACACACTAAGCCCTCACTACAAGTCAACAGCCTCTGGAATTTTAGGAGATTCACTTGAGGCCATGTGGAATATAGTGAAATAGGAAACTATTGAGTGGTATCTAGGTTTGGGATGTCACAATGTGGTATTAGAGTTGTTCCTTTATTGATATACTATTTAGATACAAGATATTAGAGATTAATAACACTTTGAACATAGTCATAAGCTATGATTGTCTGTCACGAACCCAGGTTTGGGATAAAATATGAGTTATATATATAACTCTGTGATTTATTATTTTTTTTCAATTACAGTTTATAACATTTTAGTATTGGGTGATGCACATGTATTGGTATTATTAATATTATTATTATTCAAATTGAGGATCTTATTTTGTCCTTGCCCCAATTATAGGAGGGAAAGGATCATTTTTACATGCATCATTATAGGCACCTTTAATTTACATTTCATGCATATTTCCATGACTTATAAGTGCATTTCACTATTTTCATTGAATGACATGCCTCTGATTTTTTAGTGAGCCTTGTGTGTATATTGTTCATGTGCTACTCTTGAGTTGTGGTTGTGTGGTTTCATGATACGATTCATGAGCTGTGTGGGCCTTTGGGGGTTGGAATGAGTAATTTACAAATCAAGCCATTAGTTATAATTTAAATGAATTTTTATCTCTGTGATAAGAAGTATAGGCCCTGATTCACTAAAAAAATAATAATTTTAGTTAAACCAAAAAATGTGAAAATAAGAAAATGAAAATTGAAAGTAATAATTTAGTTATAAAATTAAATGGTTTCTAGTAAATGACAAGGAAATGTATGATTGACATTTCATCTAATGGAACCCATGAAACATATACTTGAAAAAATTCTAATACCATGCCTTCTAAGATGGTAGTTGGGATATTATACCATGGGTAGTGATCCATTTATTACATTCAGATTCAATTAGTGTTTCTATTTGTCTGCATAAAGCCCATTCTGAGGTGTGTTCTTGGATTTTTTAGTCGAATGAAACCATGAAGTCCTTAAGTAATTCTCTATGATGGTGGTGACAACCATGATTCAAACATGGTTGGCATTGAGCTTCCAGTCTTACCTCTTGGAGTTACGTTCAAGTCACTACATTATGTACCTGATTTGGTCACTAATGCTTAGTTATGTAACATTTTTCTATATTTGATGCAATCTATGCATGTATCTCTATGGCCTGCATCTATAATATATGATCTAACACCTGAGTTCCACCTGCATCATCCTCCAAAATTCTTAAGGGATGATAGTCTATTGGCTGCTAAATCTTGGATGGAGGCTAACTTTTTTATCATTGATCATGCGGAGATGCCCCCAGAGAAGAGGGTAAAGATTACAACTTACATGCTGCATGATTTGGCCAAGTGATGGTGGGATGTAGTTACCTAGGCTGGACACCATCCGGTCATGGTATGGGATGAATTTCAAAAAACATTATGTGATTAGTTATTTCCTTAGACACCAGGTGATGGCAGAGGATAAATAATTTTTTATGCATCCAGAACTGGAATGGTAGTTATGATGATGCGGGTGGATATATTTTTCATGTAAGAATCTTAGAATTTGAGGCCTCATGAGATAAAATACCTGATGCATGACCTTGAGCTTGAAATAGTTGTCCATGCATTACTTTTCTAGAGACACTATTTATTGGGTGAGCACATTTTGGATTATAGGGACCCCATTATCCTCAAATATATCATTAAAATACATCATTTTAATATCATACATTGAATATGGGTCGAATATCTTGATTCCTTTTATTTTGAGCTTGCTAATACTCGTGTAAAGGGAAATTAAGTAGCAGATTCATGGAGTCAGAAAACTCATGAACATTCTATACGGGAGGCCTATAATGAATGGAAATTGATGGCCTTATTTTATAAGATTAATCTATAGTTTCATGAGAGTCACAAGAATTATTATATCCCACACTCGATTGTTACCTCTTCCCTCATTAAGAAGTTGATGAGTATGAAATTTTCAGATATTGAGGGCATGGTTGTCCTTGAGGCTATTTCAGGAGATGACCCACCACTAAACTTGTTTGTGGGAAGAAATGATATCATGAATATACGTGGAAATTTCTGGGAACATACAGATATGATAGAAGATTTGATGCATGGGTCACATGCTTCTTAGTGTGTAATTCATCCAAAAATATCCAAGATGTATCGACATATGAGATGCCAGAATTTGTGGTCTGGGATGAAATGTTAGATAACTGTCTTTATCACAAGGTGTTCCACCTATTAATAGGTGAATGTGGAGAACTGGAGACCTATATGCTTGTTACATCCAATTTTAATCTTATAATGTAAATGGTAAGATATTGATATGGATTTTTTAGTTGGATTAACTTGGTCACCTAGAGGTAGAAACATTGTATGGGTTGTAATTGATAGATTGAAGATATTATCCCATGTTATCCTTACCCCTGATATTTTATTAGTTAATGAGATATAAACACTATATGTTTGTGTTAGTTAATGAGATCTAAACAATATATATTCATGAGATCATATGACTACACAAGTTCCCTTGTACATTCATTTTAGATAGGTACACTCGATTCCCATCATAGTTCTAGTAGGGGTTACAGAAGGTTGTGGGAACAAAAGTGATTTTGAGCACAACCTATCTCCCTCAAACTGTTGGATAGTCAGAGTGGATGTTACATGTTCTAAAATAACTTCTCCAGGAATGTTTCCTTGATTTCGGATGTTCTTGGGAAAATCATATCCCTCTCCTAATGTTCAGCTGTGTTAATATCTTTCAGGAGAAAATTCAGATGTATCATTTTGAGCTCTTTTATAGTAGTCCATTCTATTCACCCATATGGTGGATAGAGGAAGTTGAGGAAGCCCTTTTATGTCCTTGTCTTGTGTAGGAGATTTCAGAGTAGGTTCTATTGATCTGTACACATATGTCTACTACTCAGTCTAGATAGAAATCTTAGGTTGATCAATGTCAAATACCTTTGGTGTTCGGGGTTAGGGATCACATTTTCCTATTGGTATCATCCAGGTTAGAGCATAAATAGATATAGAGTAATGGTAAGATATCATCATGTCTTTTTTCGGGGCATTTTATATTTTTGAGACAGTATGGATGGTAGCATATCAGTTTCTACTACCTCTAAGGTACCATGAATTGAACGACATATTCCACATTTCATAGCTTCTCCAATACCATGCGGACCCATATCATACTTTTTATCCTAAGGAATTCTAGTTGGATGTCGATGAAAATGTTGGGGATTATACTATACACATCATTTAATGGAGCATGAAGTCTCTCTGAGGCCAGTATGTCTCTTTAGTAAACGTATAATGGAAGCATGACCGTGTACAAGATGAGACTTGGGAGAAGGAGGCTGATGTACTTACCTACTTTCTATATCGTTTCTAAGACAGTGTTTCACTTACCTTAGATGTAAAATTGGGGATGAGTTCCTTCAAGGGGGAAGGCTGTAAGAACCATATTTTCACTCTGGTATGGATCCTTTTTTTGTCTAATTTTCTTTTATAGACATAATATGGATGCCTAATGAGTTCATAAAGGTATTAAAGGTGTCTAAGTCATATTCAAATCCTAGATCCATGATTTTTGGGAGAAAAAGGCTTTCCACGTGGTTAGATTAAATAATGAATGGAAGGATGCATGGTTAGTTTTAACCACACATTTGTGGATATAAATTATTTTGAGAGAACATGGTTTTCCCAAACCGTGTGGATTAGGCGACATGACCATGTAAAAAGTCAGCAATGTTTTATAGATTCGTTTTACAAGGTAGGCACACAGTTTTCCTGACTGTGTGGCCTAACCATGTTTTATGATCCTTCTAACATCATCTTATTCATAGTTTGCACATAGTTTGGAAAACCTATGTGGAAAAATATTCCAAAGGCAATTTTTGGGAAAATTTACCATTTTCCTTACAAATATAATAATGTTAAACCTTATCTCACCATTTCATTCTAGAATATATAAGCCAAAAATTATATTATTTTGATCACTTTCCAAGAATAAACTATGATTTGAGATCAAGAATCTATCCATATACTGATTCGTTCACCATTTTCCTCATTAGATCTGCACTGGTATATTCTCAATTCCTTTTTAATCTTTCTTTGTTCTTCTTCCTGTCAATGATTCTATTTAGATAAAGTATCATT
This sequence comes from Viscum album, assembly GCA_963277665.1. Taxonomy (NCBI): domain Eukaryota; kingdom Viridiplantae; phylum Streptophyta; class Magnoliopsida; order Santalales; family Viscaceae; genus Viscum; species Viscum album. Next base: position 394,363,861 of record OY728126.1, read on the forward strand.
TGAAATATTTTTTTGGGATTTGGATTATTCTTTAAATACATTATATTCTTGGATGAAGTAGAGGTTTATTATAACAAAATAGTCATAATGTTCATAGACATTACATCACATTTGTAGAATACGAAGAACATTTTACACACAGACACCTAAGGACCATATTGGTTTAGTGCCTTCAGAAACATGGAAACATAAACACTCGTACATAAGAGATATATGTTATCCACCACTAGGTTCTTCATGACTATCACCCTTATTAGACACATAATACGTAAAACATATATCTATACCCTAGGGAAGGAAATATTAAAAGGGGTGTGCTTGAATGTCCATTAAGGGTAAATAAGAGATACATGTAAACATTAACATAAGAATAGGGGTATAATAATGTGATAATAACATTAGAAGACCATACCCTGCATATCAAATATTATAAAAATAAATAATTCTATAAAGATTAGTAGTTCATATGAAATTAAAGAACATCGTCCATTAATTAACATCAGAGGAATAAGACATGGAATATTGGCATACATAAACATGTGATATCATTCCATATAAGTCAAGACACATTGCAAGTACATATCAAGGAACTTGATGGGATTTAAACACAGTAGAAGGGACACACCTTTATTCCATGTCATATTACTTTCCTTATAAGGGAAAGGGTCTCCCCATCTTCCCATTGTGGATTTGGTATTCCCATCTTCCAACTTCATGGTGACTACACCCACTGAGCGGGACACACCATAATCTATAGTGGTAGTTTTTTCTTTATAAGGGGTTGGGTTTACCCATCGTACCATAGTAGATCAATCATGTTTAATTGATTTAGATCATTACATGATGAGATATAAATATTTACCCAATGCATTGGAGGGAGATATAGGTCTCATCCATCTCATAATAAAATCATTTATAACTTTTCCACAAGATAATAAAACTTTTATTGTGTCATTACCCTTAAATATATATGGGATTTACACAAATAGCATCATAATCCCAAGAAATAAAATGCTAAAAATAACTTTTCATCACATAATAACCTATGATAAAGGGATATATTTCATAATAATTTCATCGAATCATAAATTGTGAAAAGAAGCGAGTTCTGAAAGCATATAACTCGTTGAAGTGAAACATGTATCATTAACATCATTCAATCTAAATATAATCCATTCAATAAATAATATGAATGGAACATTTTGATAATTTCCTAGAAGGTAATGAGTAACGTTGAAGGACAATATATTATATGGAAAATAACTTGGAAATATGTTTCTAAAACATTTCTTGATGAAAATATCATTTCCTCTTTGAAAAAGGTTCTTTAAAACATAAAACCTTTTGAGAACCATTTTCTTGAAAATAATATTAGAAACATATAAATTAATATTTGAAACAATTTTGGATGTTTTTTTTGAAAACATATAAATAGAGTTTGAAAAAAAATTTAAAACCATTTCCTTGAAATATTTTAATAGAATATTAATAAAATTGAAAACCATTTATTTGAAATACCTTGAAAACTATTAAAGGAAGGTTGAAAAGCATAAAATATTTTTAATGTAATTTTTCCTTGAAAATGAGATTAAAATATCACAATTTTTTTTAAAAAATAGTTCTTGAATTTAATGGAATGTGTATCAAAGAATAAAAATTGAGACAAAAATACTTCTTTGATTTAGTATCTCTTGAAACATAAACCCCATGAAAGAGAGATAATCAAATCGGTATGTAAATATCCATAAAATTAAGGTTAAAATCCTAGAATATATTCATGGTTATTATAATCACCATAAAAGGATATTAAAGGAAAATAATTATAAAAAATAAAAAAAAATGAGACTAGAAATCATATTACCTTATTACATGACTCTCTCTACACTCGTACAAACCTCATCTTCATTGGGTAACTCTTTTTGGTTGTCATCAATGGACTTGTTTCGATTGATTTCTTACCAAATGGAGGATTTAAAAAGGTATGGAGGGATATTTTGAAGTTTATTGGGAATTGAATGGCCTAACCTATGTGGTTTGAGTGTTTTGAGGATGGGGTATAGGTGGTGGCCTTTTATGGGGGAGGTAAAGGACTCCCTTTGTATTTTTGGAAAAAACGCTATGTGTACCAACATTTTTACATGAAACAAATTCATAAAAAATCAACCAAAGTCATGAATTGAAGATTTATGGACGCAATGTGTCTATAAAATGGGTTTTGGACAAATTTTAGGACATTTTTTCACTTTATATTAAGGTTTATTCCCTTATAAATCTTAATTTTACTTTAATCGTTGTAATAAATTTTAATTAATTTAACTAATATTTGTGGCCTAAAAATAAGATGCACCTATTATAAATAATAAATTATTTTGATTCCAAATATGGAATGAATTGTTTCTAATTCCAAACATAGAAGTGGATTAAGTTAATTTATATTTAATCCCACAGATGGGACAACAATGTAGGTTTTAATGTAAAAACGTTCAAAAGTCTGTTATGTTATTATGTTCAATGTCAATGTGAAATTTATTATAAAGACATAATTTTGATTAATGTATAAATATTTTATAATTTTAATTTAAAAAAAATTAATATATTATTTCCCACTATAAATAAATTAGAGAAAAAAGTTATTTTGAATTAAAATTTAGTATTTTTCTGTATTCGTTAAAAAATTAAACTTCACAGAAAAAACCACAAATTTATCCTTATATAATTTTTATGTTTCTATTTTAAATATGATTTTTATTTTGACATATATGATTTATAAAACTTCCAAAAATGGTATATATAAAACGTTACCCATTAAAAGGCAGTGAAACTACATTTATACAAATATTGGTTTTTGGTGTAATATTTTGTATGTTCTCATATTATGATTATAAAATAAATTGTATGAATATAAAAATTATTTTTATTAAATTTATATCATAAATATTTAATTACTATAAATCACTAAAAGTACTTAAATTAAATTATTAAGATAAATCTCATTTTTCACACAAAATTTGTCTTTTATAAAATTATCCCCTTTATATTCATTTGGTTTCTATATTAATTTATAATAAATAGGTAACTGGTGAGTTAGAATATATATTTTCAAAAAATTTAAACCATATTTATAATCATAGAGTTAATTTCTAAGATATATATTATTAAATTAAATAATAATATTTTTAATAATATATTATTATTCGGTAAAACTAGGTCTTACGTGTTACACAAGACATCGAGGAAAGTCCGTATTGTTTCTAACATAAGCTAACCTCAGTGTTCCTTATAAAGTAATCTAATATTTATGTTTTGTTTAGTACATGATTAAATTTCTTTCATATAACACAATCCAAAAATAGTTGTTTAATATAAAATTAATACTATATTTATGGAAAAAATGTTAAATTAATTCGAAAAAAATATTTCACAAAATCTTAGGGTGCTACAAGGACACTAGATGGGGAGATTCATAAAATTATGATTTCTGTGGTCAAAAACACATCTCATTAGTTTCATTGTTTTAGATATTGTTGTGTGGGCATGTTGATCTCATCCAGCATCGTCTGTTTAATATAAATGACATTCTTGTCGTCGTTATAAATGTATTCTTAGACCCATGCGATATATATGTCATTTATCATTGGTGGTTATGTCCACAATGTTGACCACCCCATGTGGGTTTTTTCCATGATTTATATTTTTATTACTTTAGTTGTATGTATGTTCCACTGTTTGGGTTTTCCTCGGCTTGACTGTCATATGGTAAGAATCACTGGATTGACCATTATTTAATTGTGGTTTGTTTATGGAAAGCACCATGTGTGCTAAATAGTTTTCTAGCCTAAGGTATGTCTATGAAATTTCTTAATAATTGTTAAATGGTGTCTTAGAAAGTATATTTTATATACATACGACTTATCCTAGTTTATATTAAATGGATTGTTTGTACTTTCTCATCATTATCAAAACCTTTTCATGTTACTAAAGGTAAATAAGAGAACAAAGTATTTATATGTGAATGAATGAGATAGTTTCATTCCCAACTGGCCTTCTCAAACAACTGTAATGAAATTGCTTGAACCTTGACTATTAAAATGGTGTGAAAAATACTTGAATTTCATAAATCAACTAATTAAATTTAAGGTGCCTAATTATATATACATATAGACCATAAAATCATTTATAGGGGTGTTCAAACTCGAGTTAGTTCTTGGATTCTAGAGGGAATGACTTTGGAACTTTTAGAAACCATTTTGATTCAAGGGTGTTGGTTTCATGGGATGAGACCCATCTTAGAACTCGATCCCCATCTAGTAGGGTATGCCTACTATGACACCATAGGATTCCTATAATACTATTATAGGATTCCTCAAGTATACTCCTTGGATTCAACATCACCTCTATGGACATGTGGTTCCTTGGTTACATCCTTGGAACTAGCCATAGTTTATCCTATTTTACCTTGTATGTATTATAGGGACTCGTTTAGATCGTCACAATTCTGGAATTCCTTGGAAAGTTCTCCTTGGATTACACTCTTACCCATAGCTAGTCCTCATTTAGTACTGTGTTGTAAACCCTTGAAGTGTATGTTTCCTTGTTCATTACATAGGAACCTATCCATTAATAATAACATTACAGGATGCCTTTCTAGGGATTGGATTCCTCACCATCATCATCATGTCAGTGATGGTTATGCCTCACACAACCTATTTATATAAATTATGAATTAATTAATTAATTAATTTGTTACATTTTTTGACATCATCCAAAGGCTAAAGCAGGTACTTCGGTATTTACATTATTATATGTATTTTCTTTTATATATGCATTCTTGCACACTATTTCAGTTTATATTATAAGGATATGATGTAATATACACCATTGAAGGTTACCTACTGAGATTTATCTCACAACCAATTCGATTACCAATGGTACCCATAAACACAACATGTATATAGCTGTTGATAATGAGAAGTGTCTAGCTTTGTACACTTGATTTCATGATTACATAGTATGGAGTTTTTAGCAGTTGACCCAGCTGGATCTTAGGATAATTGGGATTGTTATTGGATTACTTTTTTCTTCTTTTTATAACATGTAGTGTATGCTGCTTGTATCTATGTTTTCTAGGTTTACAGTGACATGACATGTCATCATCAGATCCTGCTTATTATTATCAATAACTCCTATTTCTTATCACATCATCTTACTTCTACTATGAAATATAGTCATTTATAATACACATATGACTTATATATTGTTATATTTTACTGATATGTTGTGATATAATCTGGTAATTTGAGAATAGTCTCTCCATGGACACACCCTAGACCCTCGATGATAGTCAATAGCCTCTGGAGTTTATGGAGATATGCTTGCGGTCATGTTTCCAACTGGGATTGGGGAACCGGTTAAGTGGAATTCGGGTCTAGGATTCCAAATTTGGCATAGTAGGAGGTTATATTGGTGTATTTTGACATTCTTTTTTCCCCAAAAATATGATGAATGGTCATGCATTGGATGAATTCAATGTACACCATTCTTCTATAGAAGCAATGTCCTTGAATAAAGAATTTGTTGATGAAGTGAACTTCTCTATTCAAGAGTGTTATGGGACCCCATATATGGGAGATGTATTTTTGACTGCTAATATATAAGACAAATAGGGAAGATAATGGAAGACCCAAATCTCAAAAAAAATTGTTTGGAGTCATGATCATCTCTATAGTAACGGATTTTTTTCATTATTCCTTCATATTTTCATAAGGTTGTACAAAATAATTAGTAGAATATCATGATGATATCATTGCTCTAGAAATTGAACTTCAATTTCCCTTGAAACACATTAAGGTGAAAGGAAATTCAGATTTTGTAATCAAGATGATCAATAGTGATTACTCCATCAGAAAGCAAGAGTGAATCCCCCTGCATGAATATATCAAAGGACTAATGGTATAATTCCTCACAGTCCCAAAATTGAATCATGTCCCACGATCATAGAATTACAAAGACGATTCATCTTAGAATTCATCCATAGGACTATAAAATACATACTTGGATAGAAAATTTATCATTGTTGGGCATCATCGAAAGGTATCACCTTTTGATTGTGTTATTAAGAATGAAATAAATGAGTTTAATTCCATAGACAAACCAGAGAGTCCTACAACTATTTAGATGATACCCATTACTGAATACCTCTAAAATAGAGTGTTCTCATCAGAAAAATCCAAAAATGAGAAAATATGTCCATGGGAGACCAACTTTACTCTTCATGATGGCCCAAATCAATAGAAATTTCTCTATAATAGTTTTTTCCATAGATTCATTATCATGTGAATCAATAGAGAATAGACTACTTCTATTATAAAATAAGTACATATAGGAGCATGTAGTTCCCACCAGTCATGGTTATGGATTTCCAATCAAATATAAAGGTTTGGATACTTTTGTGCTTCAATGACATAGGATTGTAGAAACTCTCTAAGAAGTGTCATTCCTTCTATGAACATGACAAATTCATCCATAAACCATCATAGTTTCTACACACATCCAAATACTCCTAGCCATTTACTACAAGTGGAATGGATGTTTTAAGGATGTCTCATCCAACTACGACCAATTAGTTCAAATACATCCTAACTACTACTAAATTATTCTCCCAATGGGATGAATAAATACCCCTAAAATAATTTTGAGAAAAAATCATTTACATGTTCGTGAAAGCTAACATCATAACCAAATTTGGTCTCCCTAATATAATACTAGCAGACAAAAAAACTAATTTATATTCTCTTAAGTTGGAAAATGTGTATCAGAAGTACAATATTAGATCAAACCATTCATCCCTCTATCATGTAGTGGAAAATTGAAATACAAAGGACTTCAACAAAACCATATCATACATACTCTAAAAGATGATGGATAAAGATAAAAATCATGTCCTCACATGTTATTTCTTGTATTATGGTCCCACCAAACTATAAACCACACCGCTTTAAAAGAGACTCCATATTAACTTGTATACAAGGCCAATGAAATCCTTTCTATTGAGGCCCAGTTTCCCTCCCTTCACGTTCCCATTTTCTGCCAACAATCTAAATATGATAAATCCAAAAAACGTTTTGATCAATTGGTGTGACTTGATGATAATATACTGCACACATTTCAAAACTTATAGGTCCACCAAAATTAGATATAATAGTAATTTAAAAAAGTTTTTCCTCCTCACATTCCTTCAACGAGAATTGATACCAGTCCTCATGACCCTAATGATTCAATGGAAGAAACCTCTAAATCCTGAACAAAAGTGGGAGGGTACTTATTCCATGCATAGGATCCACTCTAAGAGAGTTTATTCATTGATCTAGATTGATGTAGATATTTTCATGACCCCTAACAGTGTATGGTTACTCTAGAAATACAACATGTGATAAAAACACTATGATGTCCACATCACAAGGTGATAAACTGCATGGAACCTTCGTCTTGGCCCTATAATGTTAAACTATAAGACTTTTTTATCCTTCATGCACAACAATAAACAGCCTAACATCATAGTCCTATATGAATGACCTTAAAATGAACAACATATAGTCTTATTCATATGACCTAAAACTTCATGACATTGTAGTCCAATCTATAAGGCTCTAAACTATTTATCAAAACATCCTAGTCACATGACTTTAAACTATATAATGAAATCCTTGAAACATGACATGAGACTACATGGTTTATGTTATCATTGGAGGATATAAAACAGAAAAAAATGGTTGATACTTGAGAAGATCAAAATTCTTATTGATGGCCTCTCAAAACATCCCCTTTTAGGAACTAGATGTGGATTTATTCCTACACAGGATACATAGTGACACCTGGTTCTCCAATCCAAGTTTCAACTACAACATAAAATTGTCACATTCCCTATATATCAATCAATCCTACATAAGGAAATTTCATATGATAAATACATGTGTCTTGATTATTTCTTGAATAAGAAACATAATGATTCCTAAATCCTATGTCTGGGATCTAGCCGCAACCAAGGAAAAATTTTGTCCCTTGTAAACAATCCAAATCAATACAGGATACCTTAATTCAGGCTCACTAATTATAGAACCCAACATGGAAATAGGAATATCCCTCTGTTATATATAAAATATCTATGAATAAGGATTCACACTCCACGGACAATTCCAATACAAATGTTTCTTTTATACTCGTACATATTCCTTCCTCACATTATACTCCTTATATTGGAAAATGTCAGATCTACATAAGCATTTCTAGGCTATTAGTAGTATTATATTAGATTCCTAAGGACACCTTTTTCTGAATATGTAGTAAAATTCCCCATTATGGTGTTTCATAAGTCTCCCACAAAAAGGTTGTGTCATCTATAGAATTCCATTTTTTAACTTTGCATCGATACACCCCAACTGGCTTTACACAAGTCACCACCAAATGGGACTATGAACTAGAGTCATATTAATCACTACGAGATGCCTCTTTTATCTTTATAATCCCTTGAAACATCATGTTAGAAGCCTCTTTTCTATTATGGTTAGGGGTCATTCCTCGTGTTTTTTCCCATATCACTCCTCCAAATCCAAGAACACCCAAGATCATCGTTTAGAATTTCCTTCGGCATGTCTAAATTATGATGAAACACCCTTGGCCCGATAAACTTTACATCACTCATCTTCTCCATTAACTATGGTCCTAAACATATGTCCTAAAATCGGAATACAAAATTTCATTCTAGTCACATGAAATTAAAAAATATGACATTATATTCATCACATGATGTCAAAATATAGTCTTACACTATGTATCAAGCATAGAATATCGTGGGAATATAGCTTAGGAAGCCTCATATCAAAAACATGGGATGAATCTCATGAGTTGCATTCCTAAATTGTAAGGCAACATTTTTTCAGCTTAATTACTTCCATTTTCACATAAAGTAACCTTACCCTTTCCACATTATGTTAAAATACCGAAATTTACAAAACTACGAATGGATTGATACTCATTCTGAAGAGATACATTGAGATGCCCGAATCCTATATCATTGTCTAGCCCCCACAAGATGAAAATTCCTAGTCCTTACTTTTAATCTCTTCTATGTGGTGAAAGAAACTGCTACCACTCCTTTTTCATCACACTGAGCATAGAACATGTGGGATTAATAGTTTTGGTAAATGATTCACCAACAGGATCATGGTATATCGGTTCACATCAAGGATAACATGGTCCTAAATTCAAGACCCTTAAAGGAACACCAGATGTCCTTACCTCATGATGTTAAAATGTATGGTTAAAATCTATTGCATGAAATAAATCTAAGAACTCCATGTGGCATGATTCTCATTTTGAAGAGATAAATAGCAACACCTTGGTCCAAAATATTAGTCCAGCCAAAATAAGGGAAATTATCCCACTCTCCTACGTGTGAGCTAGAATTACACAGGATGGTCCAGTTTGGTTTCTCACCCCACTTATGAGTTTATAATCAAAAAAGAAAATATACCCTTCTCTGCAAAAGAATTTTACCAGTGTGGGGAACCATTCGATGAACTAATTATTTATTTATTCTCAATTTGAAGAGTGACAAGGTGATTCATATACCCAATTTCTTGTTCCCAGACTCAATTTTAAAAACATCCCCTTCTACAAATGGGTTAGACCTATATAGGGAAACATTTATCCATATTATTGGTTAATTTCGAAATGATATTATCGTTCCATATTCAATACATTTCCTTCCACAAATTAAATATGTCTAGTGAAACTAGAATTTCTATATGATTTAATCGGCCATCTAAAATATAAAATCACATTCTTGATGTCACCTTTGACTGAATTTGTAGTAATAAGATAATGGTTTATTTTCATAAGTCTCCCATAAAAAGGTCTTGTTAGTCATAGGATTTCATTTTCTGGAAAAGAAGTAATACACCCCATTTGGCTATGCATAAGTAACCCACCAAAAGATCCTTTCAACCAAAAGACCTTTTCTCCTTTGGAGATAACTCTCCTACCTTTGTACACTCAACAACATTATATTGGAAATCTATTTTTGAATATGGTATACCATAATTACTCACATATATTTCTCATATCACAATTTATATCTTGAAAACACTAGAATATATCTTACAACCATCCCCTTTCATGCATGAAGATGATGGAACCTACTTGGACAGATTACAGTGAAAAGAAAAATTGATAGTCTTTCAGTCAATGCTAAATGACCATAAACCATATGATTCAACATTATTTCATAAGAATTTAAACTACATAGTCCTTTTCTTAATTGTACAAAATTAAATTTCATGATGCATCAACCTATATTAGGTGAAAGACATTCTTCATGATGGGGGGTCACTCACTGCCTCACACCAAAGAACTGCATTTAACTTGATACTCATTACATAGAGACACATAGTGTTCTATATATTATCCAGTCATGGACAATATATATAAATGGATAAAACATGTGTGTTACCACTTTCATGGCCACAACCTTGATTTGGGATGGAGGTTCTAAACTTCTCCATGGACCCCTCATTTGCAACTTGTGATTGGAACTAGAATTCCACAAACATTACACAAAAACCAAATTTTGGTTGGATAATATTACCATTAATTTCCATCACAAAAATTGTTTATCACATCATTATCAGAAACATTCCCATCCCAAAAAAACCCTATGTGATCTTGAAGAATTTGGATCTTCAGGAAATCCTTGATTGTTAGTAATATAATGTCAGATTCCTGAGGACACCTTTTTCTTCCAATAATGTAACACTCCCAAGTTGCATTTTCATAAGTCACCCCAAAAAGACCTATCAGTAAGAGGATTCCATTTTTTTACTATTCATTAATAAAATACCAAAGTTATTCTTTCATAAATAAACCACAAAAATTGCCTTTCAACCAGAGGCACATTATCCACTAGGATATACCTATTCTATCTTTGAAATCCCTAAAAACATCATGGTATAAACTAATTTTTGAATATGGATCACATTTATAGAATGCATACTTTTATAATATCCTATTTTAGATTTGGAGATTGAAAAATCATGGATCAAAAATCCCCCTTATATATATTTGAATAATTTCAAAACATTCATGGCAATTAATCCCTACTTAGGCTATCACTCCATAACTCATGGTCAATGTTGTTCGACCTAAATCACTAGATGCATCAGTCTGACATTCAGGACTCTAAACTGTTAGCAAAAAAATACATTATACTCACTACCAAAAAAGTGAATCCTACATAAAAGTCGAATCAGAGATCACTAGACATGCACTCCACATGGTAAAGATGAAAATTGAGTAAGGAAAATAAATATTCATAAAAATTATTCATGTAAAAACATGAAAAGAGATGTATAAAAAAATAAAAATCTCACCCACTACATCAAATCCATTTTAACTTAATAAAAAATCTGTGTGATGACACAAAGGACACAATGTTCATAGGGTCTTTTATATGAATGTAAAAATAGTCAAACTATGCTCACTAGGTCCAAAACCTAGGCAAAAGTTATATGTCCCCCTATCCCAATTATTGTGATTAAAAATTATTAGCGTGAAGGGGTTTTTCAATAAAAACAACCTTTAGTGTTATGTTATAATTATAGCAGAATATAGGGATAAAGAAATATATGATTGAAAAAAAATTATTTTCATTTATGAAAAAATAATAATAGGAACATCCAAAAATTAGATTCTTTCTTTCATATTATACAAAATTTCAACGATATAACACTTAATTTGTTTGAGGGTCACCAGAGCTCCATCAACAGCCTATCAAAGATCGACTAGTTGAATAGACTTAGCCTATTTATCTAGGTGGATCTCCACCACCACAGTCACAATCATAGTCACCCCTCAGTATAAACCCCCTCCATTAGATAATGAATTTGTTTGAGCTCCCTTTAAATGGAATCCATCACTCATTGGATAAAAAATATTTTAGAGGCTTTTCTTAGCAACATGATACATTCAATCTTTAAATTTCATATCATGATTTAGTTTTATCTAGGTTAGTGTTACTTATAGTTCATAGATTTTGGATGAGAATTATTTCCTTAATAATCATTATTGTGACTCATGCTCATAACCTCACCAATTAATTATCTCCTTCATAGTGGCGTGGAACATGTGATAGTCAAATACACCATTCCCCATTGTGCCAAACATGTAATAAATTTGAGGTTGTATTGAAGGTAAATCTATTATGGGAGTCCATGTGACAAACTCCCATATACACTTCCATAAAAATGTGTGAAATTCCTTGAAATTATCCTAATTATCTTATCTCACTGTTAACCAAGTCATAAGGGGAGAGGAATACTCTGGAATCAGTTCACATATGAAAGTGACTTGCATTGTCTTTCCTTTAGTGACATCATCCTCTACCTGTGTAGCAGACTATTTTTCAATGGATTCCCCTCATTCAGGTTCAGCTGATGTGGCTACCTATGTAGAAAGAAGAATGAAATTAGTCATCAACATTGTCAGATGACATGGAGAAATATAGATGATCATAAAGGATGTATATGGAAATCACCCATTATTTTATGTTTTTGTGTTCATATTCCTCCATAACATCCTCGGTATCAACACATTGGACTGGGTTTTCATACAGGAGAACATTCCCATGAGCTTGCTCAGCGCCCGAGAGGGAAGCGTCATGAGAATCCCCTACTTTAATGTTCTCAATTATCATTCCCCCAATAGTTTGGGAAAGAGGTACCTTAATTCCTGGACATGGATTTTATGGGAGTCATTTTCAATAGAAAAATATACAATAATCAACATCATTTATTTAATTCATTTGAAATAAGGTAGGTCATGAGAGAAAACACTAAAAACGGGGAAATTCACATTCATCCAATTACTTATTGAAATTCTTAAACTCATAGAGGGAGATGTAAATATCAATATCTAGATTAAATTCATTCCTCCTTTCATTATAAATTGTGTCAATTATCAAAGCATCCTCGCCAGTAAGGGTGTCCATGATGTTGTTCTCAACACCAAAATTTGATATTCCATTATCATCTTCCATGATTCTTTTAGTAGGATCAACTCTTTTATCCCCCTTCCATGATGTTGTGCTTAACACCAAAATTTGATATTCCATTAGCATCTTCCCTGATTCCTTTTGTAGGAACAACTCTTTTAGCCCCCTCCAGATCAATGTTAGCACCATCACCATTATCGGATAGCCTATAGTCTAGGTCACCCCCTTTTGGAGTAGTGATAGGACCGGTGGGGGTAATCACAGGGTCCTCCAATATATGCGGTTGATCTGATATATAAGGATGAATAAAAGTATGTAATTGGTAAATAATACTTTTGATGTCCATTTGACATTACCAGGATCCAACTCCCTCTCTAAAGTGGCAGGAATAGATGTGGACTCCACCCTTGATGCTTATCCTAATGAGGTAACAGACTCTCCAGTATGAATCTGTGCCTTGTTTGGGATGTCCTTAGTTCTTAGGGGATCTTCTCTAATACCATTACTATAGGAGAGGGGAGTGGATTCGGTAACCCATATACCTGATTAGTAATTTTTTATGGATTAATTAGAAATAAATAATTTCATGAAAACTCACCTTGACTAGGGATAAGCTTGGTCAAATTCATCACCCTCCATCATTCCTTCACATTTGACGGATGAAGGGTATAACTTTCCTCCTCAAAGACAGTATATTAGTGGTGGAATTTAAGAATATTATCCCACCATCTCCTCATCCATCATCCTATTTCATGAGGATAGCTCCCCAAATTCTGGAGTTGATTCCTCATTAACCATAGGGGAGCTTGTTAGGCTATATTTTTGTGATGGGTTATTTGCATATTCTCCATCAACCAACTTCAATTCATGTTTTCCCCTTTATCATTGATGGAATTTTGTTTAAAAACAATAAGAACAAGACAATCAAGGAATTTGGGTGAAGAGAAAAATTACATCTTTAGGATTTATGAAGTCATCCCATTCATCACTGGGTGGTTTATAAACCCCTTTAGTGTCCCCTCATTTCATTATTTCTAGCACTCATCTCATTGCGAGGATTCAAATAACAGAGGCAAAAATGAGAATCTATAACTTCAATGTATATATTCCCTCCCCAATATGGTCATTATCAAAGAAAAGGTTGGGTGAGTCCCAAAATTCTACAATATTTGGAATCATAAACCCTATATAGAAGAGTGATGACGGGTCCTTATCATCAGAAGGCCCTCCCAGACATGATTGGAGTGCCTCTAGTTACACAATGTCTAGGCTATTCTAGCCTACTGTGAGGAAAACCTGACACTCTTTGATTTCACAGGCATCCTAGATCTTTCCACTAAGGTAGAAGGGTGGAAAACTACAACCCATGATTCCTCTTGGATATGGAGTCTAAAATGTCTAGGCTCAACCTGAGCTGAAATAGAGCTTTTGATCTGGGATAGTTGGATAAAACATGCACGGGGTCTCATGGGTGAGATCAGGGCCTCATCACTATCACCCTATGGAATGGGTGGATCCATCCTACTACGGTTATGCGATCCATCTGTTATTATAACTCCAAATCAAGGTTGGGACACTCACTATAAATTCTCTTTAGAAATAATATGATGTTCATGATTCAGTATACCAAGAGGCTGACCTAGTGGCCCCACTCAGTAGAGGTAGATTAATTGTCGGTTGTGCAACCTCCACAGATGAGATAATCTAGATTATTAGGCCACCATTGGGTTCCCCTCTAATCTGACATGCATAAGATGGGATACAATTGCTTAATTTTCCAACTTGAATTGGCATAAAAACATAAATGGATCATAGGCCTAAAATATAACATGGACACTGATTCAGGATGCTAGGATTCCATCCCTAATTGAAATCATATATTATCTCAATATCCTCCATTATTATCAATGTCGACGAACTTCCAATGGGTAAATACCCATATGATATGAAGTTGGGTTCATTAACAAGATTCAGTCACATTAAAGCTTTATTATGCTTCAGATATAGTGGTCGGATACCAAAAACTTCCTAAAAAATGGTTGAAACCATCCCCTAGGAACATTAATTCCACTCAACAAGGAGAAAGAGGGAAAATGTGCCAAAATACATCCCTATAATATGTGGAATCACCATAAAATTATTAATGTGGCATTCACTATGTGTATATGAAATCATACACTAATGGACCATCATTAATATAGTAACTTCTAACCTTATATGCTTCCCCTATGCTAACTTGGATGCTATGAAAAATGTTCTCAGCCTCATGCCACCCTTGGATTCACAAACTATAATCATATATGTACTTATCCATGTTGTTAGGAATCCTAAAATAAATGTATTGGTGGGTGCATCAAACTTAATTACATACCCCCACAGGTTGTACTCACCTTGTTCCAATATGGGCTAGAATTTACAAGAAATGCCCCACTTCTCCATTGCAGACATTCATGTGGAATGATAGCTTTGGGTCCCTTCCCCTCGAGATCTAATAAAGTTATAATCCATTCCACAGAATTAAAATCCCCCCTATGATGTGGTCCTTTATTCTGGATAACCCAGACTATTTTCAATATCTCATATGTTAGAAAATATATCCTTTATGAATCATTTCAGGTGGCCTTCAGTGGGATAAACTCATCATACATCTATCTAAGGATTGAAGCTCTGGAGATCTTATAGAAATCCTATAGACTGAAGCAAACTTATCTATGCATCATATGGTTGGAATTATTTTATGGTCTCTATCAACATAGAAGATCGAGAATAATGACTGGATTCTTGTATACATATGTTTGGGCTACAAAAAATTCTTTTTAGATTCAAACCACCTTCTCGGGAGAAAAATAATCACTATTCTAGAATACCTAGTACACCCACAACAACATGGGTATAACTCCACCTTCTGGGTGGAGGTACCTCTCTTCCATCCACCCTTTTTAATTTCTATCACAGAATCAAAAATTATAGATGTTGGAATTGGACATGTAGTATAAGCCCCAAACATGTGGATTTTTAAAAAATCCCCACTAACATTAGATGTGAACATGTCGACGTCGGTGTAGAAGAGCCCAATCAAAGCCTAGGACCATGCGTGAAGGGTTTTAAGCACAAAAATAAACTGCAAAAAATACTAGGTTTAATTCTGAAGCTACACACAATGTTTTCTCTTCATTGGTGATTGTTTCTCAGAGAATTTGACATCGAACTTCTTTAGATCATCCACACACACTTCAAGAAATCTGTGGGAGTGACATTCGTCATAATCCAGGTTCAAGCATGGAAATATGACGACACCTTCGACACTCCAACGATCATCACATCACTTTACAAGAGATTCCTAAGAGAGTGCTTGATCTATGCTCCTTGGATCTAGAGCCTCACTCTGAAGATCATGGGAGATAAGAGAAAAGAGATAAGATCAATTAATATTACTTGGAAAAAGCCCCTCCTCTTCTATTTCTAGTGCTAAATTAAAATATCTGGTATAGACTCGACAACCCTTAATACATAACGCACTATCACTAACATTTTATGACTACTAAATTTGGTCATAAATATTATTATCATTTAATTTTAATATATTAAATATATTACATGACAATAATTGATTCATTAACTTGACTCGTCGTTCCCATAAATATTAATTCAACCATGAATATTTAATATTCTCCAATTAATATTTTTTCATTTTTTTACATAAAAGTAGAAAATAAATGTAATAATAAAATTCAATGCTTATTATTCTAAACTATAATAATATTAATTTATTTATTGCATTGGTGATATTTTTTCCTTGAACAAATCCCAAACCCCATTGGTGGGGCCCACCATATCCAAAACTCAAATTCCACTAAATAGGGAATATTATCAAATACGCTATTGTGTGTGACCCTCTAGGTCCTTATCTCAATAGTAGTGAATTGTATTCACAGACCAAGAGCGGGATCTGGCAACCCATCATTTCTCCTAAAGAGATAAGGATTGTAACATCATCGACAACCAACCTACGAACACAGACTGTGTAATATAATATCTTTGTCAACAATATCTCATAATGTTGGACACACTCATGTTTCATCGCCCTTCTCTTGATTTATTATTTGTTGATTTAACTAGATGGATTTACCCTTGACTTTCATTGCCATAGTAATATAAAGGCACTAACATCAATATCAACAGGTCCTAAGATATATTACTTTCATAACCCAGAAGAGACAAATACTTTCTTGACCATTCAACCAGTTTCATGCCACAATGACGCCCCGACACAAACTACCTATCCACGACTTCATTCCCTTTGTTTTAGTCTTGCATCAAAGTATAAAATAGAATGACATACATTGGTAATGATCACAAGTTAGGATACCATTACACAATATTGTAGATAGGAACATCCAATGACAGCCAAAACATTTTGTGTTCCTATTTTAAGGTTAGTCCTTGTGATCTCACTACTACAGATCACCAAATGTGAACTTCATGAGAAGAAGTCTGAATTATTATGAGCCCCCAGAACCTGATAGTCAAACATCTACTATGTCCAGTCAATGGGATTTATCTATACCATAGAATATATATTTAAGAATAATTCCATAGTATCTTGAGGTTCTCATTATAGCATGGTAACTTCTATAACCTCTCGATATGACAATAAACATTTTGAAATTACCATTTCAATAGTGGACGCAAGAAAATACACTATAATGGTAAGATGGAATCATCTATAGCTAATTATATACATGATATGGTAAACAAAAGCACTAAATAGTCGGGTCTAGGGAACCCACTATTTCAACACTCTGACTTGCACTTGATCCAACTTTCTAACCAAACATGTTAACTACTCACATGATTAACATCATGTTTCATTTGAGAAATGGATTTAGCTTTTGGGTCTGCCATGGTTCCTTCGTGTGGTGATTCTACTAATTCAACCTTGCCTCCTTGAGTAAAACTTCTCAAGAGAGAGTATCCCAAGTATATCCCTTTTCTCCACTATCAAAACATGATATCATGGCTAGTAAGAATATCATAATTTACATTATGATAATAATTTTATTACTAGGTTAGATTCCAAGAACTGGAATAGATTGTTTCATATCTACTTCTTAGATGCCTTAGAAGCTGCAACGTACTCGATATTTATAGGTATGGCTACCACTGGCTTATATGAGCTTGACTCACTCATCTTCATTAGCCTATGTGCGATAGTGGATCACATTGATCTATGGAAGACTAGTTTGTATCCCCAAAAACTAGTATCCTTTCTTCTCCACGTACGAGGTACAAATCTTTTGTACATGCCGATGTACAATTATATAGTTTTGACTGCATCCATTGCAGTGCTCCTGGATATAACTGACATCTTCATATTGTAAAATAATCCTTGGAAATATTTGTTCTTGTACATATCATGACATATGTGATTGATCAATCGATTCTAAGTATGGAATTATTTCATCACGTTTATCTCCTCTATGTCTTCGACATGCCCACCTAAAGAGATTATGCCCAGTGACAGAGGCAAAAATTCAACTCTTGAATTGTTCCAAAAACATCACTATATGTATGATTGACTAGGACCAAGAAACCTATTGGTCTACCTTAGTATATCTTGTTCCATAGAACTGAGTTTGCTACATTAAGTCAATCATTGGAGAATCAATTTCATCTTGGTATTAAGTAACATTTAGTCCAATGTTTTTTTCCTTATGTTTTCAAACATAATATACATGGAAAACCTTGATGCTCCAACTAACCTCTTGTAGACACATGGAAATAACTTTTTGAAAATGTATATTCTATGATTAGATTTCATACATTAATCCTAAATGAGATTTCA
The DNA here is from genome assembly GCA_963277665.1 of Viscum album. Taxonomy (NCBI): domain Eukaryota; kingdom Viridiplantae; phylum Streptophyta; class Magnoliopsida; order Santalales; family Viscaceae; genus Viscum; species Viscum album. Next base: position 394,382,748 of record OY728126.1, read on the forward strand.
GAAACATGCAACCTTTATTAGCATTCTGTGAAGTGATTGTCCCTTTCTGGTTGCATCGCATAGACACCATCCACGATTGGTGGGCATGACATAAAATTATAAATAATTTGATCGTATATATTAGCTATGATATGTAAACATATAATAGATTTAGGAATAACGACTTGGTCAAACCGGTCAAGCCATATTGGTACTACGCTTGAACCACCCATGTATCAATTCACTTGAATACCAATCATAGTATTCAAAATAAAACCCCCCATTGTACATTGATACATGGAATCCATTAATTGAATTTTAGTTGGTCTTATCAATTTTAGATAATTTCCATCTGTTTCTCACTTATAAGAAATATTATTCACATTGAATAATAGATCACCGACCACGGTGAATATAAAAACCATCACCATGGTTTTACTATTCCAACGTAGTATGTGTCTTTAGAGCATACTTTTTCAATAGACACTTGTGAAACTAGTTCGTATGACAACTATTTTTGAATCTTGATCATTGAATAAACACATGTAAATATAGCTCCAACTATCTCTAATAGAGTTGTGAACCCTTATATAGAAGTATAGTCTATCACATGACTACAATTTTTCTATCATAGGGATTTATGTAATATCCTAAGATATTGTTAGGATATGTACCTCATATTCACAATGTGTTTATCTTGATGCATCTTTATTTTTATATGAACAAACTATTTGAGTCAAAACACGTGACCTTATGAAATAATGGATTTACATCATACTATGACTCATATGATATCCATTTTTCATTTTAGTTGGCATATGGTTGTGGTATAACATCGGTATTTTCAAATCATTTCATAAAATATATTGTAAGTTTCTCCTAGTTGAAACATTAATAGTATTTACATCAATATTTTAATGTTTGACATGTATATTTCGGAATTGCTCCACACTACATGTTTGTTGATAAATGTTGATATGTAAGACTTCATCATCAATCCTCCTCATTAATATCAATTTTGTGATGTCATTAAGGTAATGTGCATTTAAGAATTACTCCATGCTACATTATCATGATTGATGAATTATTGGTTAAGATATTCTTCTATATCTCAACCTGGAGCAACTCATATCTTCTTACTGTTCATATACATTAATTTATTATTCCTTAAATACATAAAAGAATCTTATGAAGTATATATATACCTCTAGATTATACTGGGAATAGATCATGTTTACTTGTTGAACTATTTACTAAAGCATTGTGACCTTCCTTTATTTCTAAAGGGTCCTTTTTCCAATCTAAAGACATAGATAACACCAAAATAATTTAGTTGTGCTGAGCCTAAACACCATACGTGGTATATTAATGACATCCACTTTTAGTATTACATGAAAAATAATTATCTTGTCACAACTGGGGATAAGTCATAGATTTATATTCATCACTAACTGCCTATGATTCATGTATTACTGAACTACTGATTGAGTTTACCCAAAACAACATTCATTCCTGAACCTGAAATAATTTCTCCTTTCATCCAAGAACACATGAGATTAATTTTTGTGGTTATACTCAATTATAGTAAAATGGGAATTTTTTACTTGGTAATTATAGAAGTCATTTATTTCTCACCACTGGCCTAAGTATCACCCTTTCACAGCCACTTGGAGAATACACCTAACTTCTTGTAATATTTATATACTTACATGGTAATTGTATTTAAATACACATATGTAAAAATAATATAGTATTAAATACCAATGTAGTAAAAAGGAAACATTACATTGATGAATATGCCTAATGTAGAAGCCGAAACTTGCTTCTTTAATTTTGTTTATTGCTTTTTAGCCACCATAGTATTATTTTATAATATGCAATGAAAGTAAGATTTTTTAATACCTCATTAATTGAAGGACATAACAAATGTGTCATTGGCATTAAATGCCTATGAACATTCCACATTTTCTTTCAACTTACTCACCATAAGAATTAAAATAATATTGTCTTTTATTCTTATTCACTTGGAGAACCTTACCTTGATAGGTAATGGAGCATTTACTCAACACTTGATTGTTTTATAACATAAAACAAGACATGATTAATGTGATGAAAATGATATGAGAAAAGGATCCATTTAAATATCAAGATCAATAATTCAATTGACACATGTCAGTGTAACCATATCCTTATTCATATCATTGCTTCACTTTATCCTTTAAAACATCTCTGAGATGATACTTCATGTTAATATCATTCATGTCCTAGTATAGCGACTGCAACTAGCACCAGACATTGATAAAAGCATAATTATATAAATATCATATACTTTGTACATTAGTCTCATGTAAGAAATTTTCACCCTTGCTTCTTGAAGTAGTTTACCAGTGTTGGGGACCCTGGCACACTGTGTTGCCAATATCATAGTACTATATGCATGTGCTAGTACTATTCATTGATACTCACGTCATTATAGACATTTACTTTTTCCAATATAATATCACAGTTTAAACTTGTGGTATAACATTCCATTTCAACTACAAAAATAAATTTTATGAGATTACTATTTTTATTTAGGTTACTAGTTATGAAATTTTGATTATCAACATAAATAATTTAATGTCTCTTACTATTTTATTGGATTCTAGGAACCCTTTGTGCTAGAATCGGAATACAATGTCATTAGAGTATCCCAGTGGAATGGATCTTGAATCCACCCCACATAGTCTACAAGTTAATGCTATGCCACTACCCAGAGGGTCATGGGTGGGCTTTTGACTGGCTGACCGCTCTAACATGCGGCTTCTTGATTTTTTGAGTGAAGTCCCAACTTCATAAAATCAGAACTTGATTTACTCATTGCTTTCCACTAAAATTAAAACAATCTATATATGGCTATTTCTTTGCTGCAATTTTAGTTAAGTCAACCCATCATTCTTATAAGGAATTTGCGGTAGTAAGAGGTACCCTCAGATATGGCATGACCGACACCTCAAAAAGCCTGTTTTTTCCAAATTTGAATGATGGTAGGGTGTTATGACATAATATATCTTTGAGGGTTTTATTAATTTTAGTGTAACGAAATAAATTGTTTTCTATTTTTTTAAGCACGTACTATGTGATCGCACTCACAACTGACCATCCAAGAAAAAGAAATTACATCGTGTCACGTGTTCATTTTATCTTGCATGCTTCTTTATTATTATACTATCTGGTCGTGCAATAAACTCCACATTCACAAAATAATAAACCATGATAAAATAAAATGAAAAACCTGATTATGAGCCAGTACTATTTGCTGATCTGTTGATTGAATAACGGACCAACTGAAATCCTAGGTCTAAGTACCTCTAGTCATATGGCTTTCAACTTGAATAGAAATGTTTTCTCAAAAAAATCATCCAACTCATGTCTGGTACATCGCCGTCACTTGGCACGAGGTGCGTCATGCCTTATATCATCATTATGCAACTATACTCGCACATTGGTGAGGGGGTCTTGGGGTGTAAAATACAACTCTGCGAATGGGCCTACATGCCCTTATACGTATAATGACACTTGAGACGACACACAAATCATATTTTATTTAGTTAAAATAATTATTAAAAACAGACATGCAATAATTAAAAAAATTAATTAAATAAATAATTAAATAAAATGAACTAGACTTACATTGGTAGGTCCATGAATCATGACCAGTATACACATTAACTCATGTATATAAACAAAATGTAGAATAAAAAATTAAAAATGCATTAAAATAATACTTGAGTGCATTTGACTGAATTAAAATTTGCATTTTTATTTTTAATTCAATAGTTACATCATTCGTCCCCAATTAATTAATTTAAGTTTAAATTTTAAATTTAATTAATTAATTAATTTAATTAATCTCCAAATTTAATTAATTACACCGAAGCAACCAAAAAATAATATCTAATTAATTTAATTATCAACTGTAATTAAATTAATTTTATTAATTAATTTTTTATTAAAATAAAATTACCCGAGCTGCTGAAATCCCAGGTAGGGCCTGTGAGGGTCGGGGCAAACCTACGTATGACCATTTTGGGTGGTACCAATCTTGTGCAGGGACATTCTGGGCTAAGAAGGTCCACCCAAGCGAATTCTAGGCTAGGAGGACCTACCAATGTTAGTTTCCCAGTTGGTCTAGTCAAGGTGGAGTTGCAAGAGGATTACCTCACCGAAGCTGTATTGTGGAGGATCGGTCTGCTGAAGGTGAGGGCCTGCTCGCTAGCATCATGAAGGCGCATTCTGTATGAGTGTACCATGGGATAGTCTGGGAAGAAGGGGACTCAACCCATGGTTGTGGAAAGGTGTGGCCTTGGCTCTACGAGGTGTCTATGAGCACCATGGAGGGACGTGCTTGGTTCCAGGTTGGCGGCTTGGTCTGGTCGCGAGGTAGCCGTTGTGAGCACTGCGAGCTGAGGTGCCAGCTCTTTGAGTTGTTGTGAATGTAGGTTAGCAGCCAGCAGGAGGGGATGTCGCCGCTTCCCCTTGAGAGGGCTACTACAGGTCTACGCGGGGCTGTCACAGCTGGTGCAGCTGAGGTGGGAGAGCCACAGGGCCTGGGTTAGCTATGTGTGACGGTTCCATAGGGAAGACCACTAGCGGGGAGGGGCCTCGGTGCTGGCCTAGATAGGGCTTCTCGGGGCTGTTGTTGTGCTAGGTGCAAGAGACCAGGGTAGCCGAAGAGCATGGAAGAGGCATCCTGGGGCTCTGCTTCCATTGCATGGGTATGGCGCCCTATGGGGCACTAGGTTGGGAAGACATAAGAGGAACAGGATCCTAATGTTCATCGTCTACAACTACTGCAATGGGTTTCCATGGTGAGGGAGACTGGGGGCGGGATAGAGGGAGGCAGCGGGGGCCTGGCTACTGCAATTAGTCACTGTCTGAGGACTCTAGTTTGGTGTGGTGTAGCGATGCGGCAGGGAACCACTGCGGGGAGGCGGCTGGTGGGAGGGGTGGTCGTTGCCGACCCCAGTGCGGTTGGTTCTACTCTATCTGAAAAAGTTAGGAGGAAACCTTGTATGGACTGCCACATGAAAGAGATAGAGGGCCGGTCGACCCCCCAGCCAACCATTTTTTTCTCGACCTACACATGCAGGTCCCCCCCTTAGTTTTTTTAAACGTGACCTGCTTTGCAGGTCACCCTTAATATTTTAATAAGTCTTGCATTTTTTTAATGTTGGAGTCCTACAATGCAGGTCTCCCCTCACTTTAAATAAAATTTTGTAAAGTATATATTTAGACTAAAAAATTTAAAACATTATAATAATAAAATATTATTATAATAAAATTATTATTATTATTATTAAAATATTATTATAATAAAATTATAATAATAATAATAATTAATGTTTCTCACTAGAAAATACTATTCTAGTGTAAACTACTTAAGATAAAATTAGTTCATCAATTTAAAACATTGTTAAACGACTAGTTTTAATAAAATCATAAAAAATCAGATGACCGCAGAATGGTCATCCTATATCAGATTAAAACATGGTCTGTAGTGTTGGGACTGTATCGATGCCCTCTTCATAACTTAAGGAAAATTTAAATTTATTTTTGGATTCAAATTGATATGTTCTTCCTCATATACCACTTTTTTGAACCGTGTATGAAGTGGAATCCCCAAACAGGTTGGTTTTTAATAAATGTCCACCAATGTTCGAAGTGAACCTATCATTATCAGCGAAGAGAAGCCTAGTCAAAGTCGAGGACCACATGTGAAGGTTGCTATGCAGAAAAATAAACTATAAAAATGCCTTGTTTAATAATGAAGTTGTGGATGACATCTGCTCATTGATGGTGATCACTGCTCAGAGATTCTAACATCAAACACCTCAAGATCATCCACACATGCTTCAAGAAATCAATGGTAGCATGGTTCATTGTACTCTGGGTGCTAGAGCGGAATTGCGACGATGTCTTCGATGCTCCAACAATCACTGCATCACTTTACAAGCGATGCCTGACAGAGTTCTTGATCCATTTTCCATGGATACAGAGCCCCTCTCTCTAGATCTTGGGGGAGAGGAGATGAGAGAGAAGCACAATTAATAGTACTTGGCAAAATACCCTTCTCTTCTATTTATAGTGCTAAATTAAAATACCCGATATAGCCTCATTGGACCTGAATACTTAAGTCACTATCAACGACATTTTATGTCTACAAAACTATGTCATAAATATTATTATCATTTACTTGTAATATATAAAATATATTACATGATAATAAATGAGTCATTAACTCGACACGTGGTTCCCATAAATATTAATTTCACCTTGAATATTTAATATTCAACAATTAATACTTTTTTATGTATTTACTTAAAACTTGTAAATACATTTAGTAAATAAATTCGATGACTATTATTCTAAAATCGAATAATATTAATTTATTTATTGAATTGGTGATTTTCTTCCTTATACAAATCTTAAAACATAGTGGATCTGTTGAAGAAACTAGTGTTGATCAACACATATAATGCATATAGGGATTTCCCTCCTACTCAAGATAGTTATAGTGGATCTCTTGAAGCAACTGGTGCTGATCAGCTTATCACCATACTGGGACAACTCACTCATGTTTTGAGTAATAACCTTACCCATATGGAGCACCATAATCTACAATGTGGGGATCAATATTAGACTGCTTTATGAGGAAACAACCACATACATTCAATGTGAGTAAAAATCTATTAGTAGCTGAGCAATGGATAAATTTCTTAGAGAAAATATTTCATTCATTGGGGAGTAGCGAAAGGGAAAAAGTTATCATGGAAGTTTATCGCCTCACATGAGATGTAGATCAATGGTGGTCATTAATCCAAAACATAAATGAAGATAAAGAAGTATCAAACATTGAATGGAGGGAATTTGGATATATTTTCTTGGAAAAAACATTCCTTTTGACCATCTAGCGGATATGGAATGACAATTTCTAAGTCTGAGGAAAAAGGAGGATGAGAATGTCACAAAGTATGAGACAAACATTACAAGGTTCGAGAAGTATGCAGAAGATTATATATGAAACCCATGTAATAAGATTGATTGATTCTTTGATATGTTAAAACCATTTCCCCATTGATCATTAGTCTCACAATCCTTCTCATCATACGAAGATATTGTCTCATGCACTATCAAGAGAGAAAAGGAATTTTCTATGTCTTATGATTTTAAAGAAATTATAGAGAAAAATCGATCTGCTGAACACTCTGGAAATAGACATTAGGGGAAGAAGGGAAATGTAAATATCCATCCTACAGTAAATGTGGGAATAAACACCCTGGTATATTCCTGAAGGGAATAGGAGTCTGTTAACAAGTGTGGTAAAAAAATCCACCAAGCTCATGATTATAAGGGGAAGAAAGAGGCTATCAATGTTGAATGCTACTATTTTATAGAAAAGAGGGATTTATGAAAATGAATTTCCTAAGCGCAAAGGTAACTTACCTCAGAAAAGGCCAAGGGAGTAAGGACAAGCTTATGTGATCACTACTGCTGAGGTTGAAGCTCTGAAAGATGTGGTGGTAGGTAATTTAACGGTTTCCTCAAGTTTATCCAACGCTTTTTTTGATTATGGAACATTTCATTGTTTCATATCATCCCAATTTGCTATGAAAATTATATATTTTTAAATTGAATTAACAAGGGATTTTTCAGTCCAAACAGATAAGGGAAGTATCATTGCAACCATGTTTTGTGAATTAGTTCCCATTAGGGCATATAAATGTTCTTTATCTGTTGATCTCATTATCATACCCATGATTGAGTTTGATATAATCTTCGGAATGTATTGGATTTCTATCCATGATCTCAAATTTTATTTTAAGGGGAAGAAGGTTACAATTTTTTATGATGATAAAAAGTACCTTATCATTAGGGTAGAAACATCACCAGCTGATTCTTATCAAGATCCACCCCTAGTACCCCTACCAAATTCATTTATTTGGGAGGAAGATAAGGAAATAACTATGTGTGGGAAAAATAATGTTTTAGTAAAGGATGTACCTATTGTGAAAGAATATATTTACATGTCTCTAGAGGATTAACCAAGACATCCTCTGGAATGAGAAATTGTGTTTTCCATTGATTTAATTCTTGGTTCAAGGCCCATATCAAAGACCCCTTATAGAATGGTCAATGTAGAATTAGTGGATTAAATAAACAACTTGAGGAATTGAGTAACAAGGGATTTATTCTCCCTAGTGTTTCTCCATGGTGAGCCCCAGTCCTTTTTATTAAGAAGAATGACAGATCTATGAGGGTTTGCATTTACTAAAGGGATATCAATGCTATAACAACAAAGAACAAGTATCTCCTACCTCGAATTAATAATTTATTCGACCAAATTCATGGATATTAATATTTTTCAATGATTGAATTTCAATCTAGATATCATCAGTTATGTCTGAAAAAGTATTACATTCCGAAAAAATATTTTGAACTAGGTACGGGTATTACAAGTTTACAGTAATGCCTTTTGGATTGACTAATGTACCCTCTGTCTTCATGGATCTAATGAATAGTTCTTTCATATAATATCTTGATGAATTTGTAGTGGTATTTATTGATGATATCCCGGTATACTCCAAAAGCTAAAAAGATCATGAAAATCACTTGTGGAGTATTCTAAAGGCACTTAAAAGAAATGAATTATATGGGAAGTTTAGAAAGTGTTAATTCTGGCTTTAGGTAATTTCTTTTCTTGGCCATATTTTCACTATGTATTGAATCTATGTTGATCCTTCAATGACCAAGGAAATCCAAGAATGGCCAACACCGACGAGTATAACTAAGGTACACAGTTTTATTGGTTTAGTAGGTTATTATCGACGTTTCATCCAGAATTTTTTTCGTTTAGCTAACCCATTAACCAAGATCACATGTAAAGGGGTTAACTTTTTTTGGACGAAAGAGTGTGATGTATGTTTTGATGAACTGAATAGAATATTAGTCAATGTTCCTATCTTGACTCTACCATCAGGGAATGATGGGATTGTTTTTTATAGTGTTGGTTCAATGAAAGGACTTGGTTGTGTCCTTATGCAGAATGATAGAGTTTTTAACCATGCATCACGACAACTAAAAATTAATTGGTAAAACTATCCTACTCATTATCTTGAGTTATAAGCTATAATATTTGATATAAAAATATGTAGACACTCTATCTATGGTGAAAAATGTGAGATTTATACTGGTCACAAGAGTTTGAAGTATATTTTCTTACAAAAAGAACTCAACATGAGGTAAAGTAATTGGCTTGAACTACTCAAGTATTATGATTTCACAGTGCAGTACCACCTGGGAAAGTAAAATATGGTCGTAGATTCATTGAGTAGAAAGGATAATGGAGTTCTGAATAAGATGAGAGTTGAAAAGGATCATATTTTCATGGATCAAGTAAATATGGATTTATGAATAACCATTGAAGGTGAAACATAAATACTTTTTCAAATGGTTACCAAACAATATATACTAGAAAGGATAAAGAGTTATTCAACGGATGGTAAAGTGTTTCAAAAAAACATTAAAGCAATGAATGATAGGAGATTGAGTGACATCATATATGAAGATGGAATTTTGAAATTTGGGAAGAGACTTTGTGTTCCCGATATACCTGATCTAAAAAGTAAATTGTTGGATGATGCTCATGGATCCAATTTCTCTATACACCTTGGGAGCACCAAGATGTATAGAGATTTGAAGAAACCTATTTTGTGGGACAACATGAAGATGGAGATTACTGATTTTGTGTCAATATTTATAGTTTTTCAACATGTGAAAGTAGGAAGGAAACAACAAGGAAGAGTCATGCAACCTCTTCCCACACCTGAGTGGAAATGGGATAATATTAAGATGGAATTTATCATGGGGATACTAAAAAATCCTAAAAGGAATGATGCAATATGGGTCATTATTGATCGTCTTACCAAGTAAGCACATTTTCTTACTATAATAAAGATTTACCACTTGAACGTATGGATATACTATATATTAATGAAGTTGTAAGACTTCATGGAGTAGCCCTATCGATTGTTTGTGATCGTGATCACCATTTTACATCATGATTCTATAAAAGTCTTTAGAATGCCCTGGATATTGTACTCCATTTGAGCACTACCTACCACCCTCAAACTGATGGAAAATCATAACAGACTATTCAAATCTTAGAAGACATGTTTTTATCTTTCTCACTTGACTTTCATTATATGTGGGATCAATATTTCCTCTTGTAGAATTTTCCTATAACAATAGCTTTCATTCATGTATTTAGATCGCAACATATAAAGCGTTATATGACAAGAGATGTCTCACACCAACTTGTTGGGATGATGTTGGTGAAAGAAAACTCATAGGCCCAGAACATGTTGAAGAAACAATGGAAAAAAGAAAAGATTATTCAAACCCACATAAAAGCATCCCAAAGTTGAAAAAAGAACTATACTGATAACCTAAGGAAGGATTTGGAATTTCAAGTTGGAGACCATGTTTCCATGAAGGTATCTCTATGGAAGGGTGTTATACATTTCAGTAAGAAGGGTAAATTGAGTCCCAGGTAAATCGTCCCTTTCAAAATTATTGAAAAAATTAGAGTTGCATCTTATCGTTTGGAAATTCCTCCAAGTCTCTCCAAAGTTCATGATGTGTTCCACGTTTCACTGTTGTGAAAATACATGCCTGACCCGACGCATGTACTCACCTATGAGGAAATTGAACTGGAACCTGATCTGCCTTATTGTGAAGTTCCTGTAAAAATTCTTGATACCAGAGAACAAGTTCTGAGAAACTAGATGAATCGTCTAGTAAAAGTTCTATGGATAAATCATAAGATGGAAGAGGCAACATGGGAACCCGATGAACTTATGTTGAAGAACCACCTGAATCTTTTTATGCAGTCATATTCTAGATATTTCATGGATGGAATTATTTTAAGGAGGGGAGAATGTAACACCCCAAGCTTCTAGGGTACATTTCCCTTTGAATAATTCAATAGCTTTCATTATACGCAACTTCGAGATTCAAACACACCACAACCAATCAAACTAGCTGTTTTGAATACTAATACCCACCTTTTGAAATGTTATTAATTTTATTTTTCAAAATGCAAATCATTTTTGATTTAGGGATATTGGAATTATCTTATGGTAAATTTTTGGTATTTTTTAGAAAACATACAAATTTTGATGAATAGTGAAAAACACTGCGTTATTGGTTAAAAAAGAATTTTTTATTTAAATAATTGTTTATTTTATTTAAATTTATTTTAGGTCAAAATAGATATATAATACCAATATAAGATCAATGTAATTCCTTGGAATAATTTTATAATAACAATGATTTAACTATTATAGAGGAGCTTAACATACCCTCGACCAAGGAAAGGTACAAAGTAAGGGTTAATTTCACAATCTATTTATTATCTGAGGTTGTTTTTAGGTAAGTATATATGGGATCTCTTTATCATACAAATCCATATTTTCATAAAAATGTAATTCAAAACATTTTTTTATTTACTAGACTATGGGTAAAAGTTGTTTATACACTTATTTGACCATATATGATTCGAAAGGAATCTTTCCATCATTTTTCAAAAACGGTACTTTATGACCTTTTGAACTAAATTAAGGTAAGAATGCCTTTTTTAACATATACAGCGGGTGCGGCTATTTTCCACCATTATAACATCTTCAAAGCTTCCCATAAAAGCTTATAAGTATATTTTCAAAATAAATGTTTTCTTTTATAATTATATGACATTTAAATGATTTCAAAATTGAAAGAGACATTTCTCTAAAAAAAGTATTAATTTCATATATCTCAACATCATTTGATGGATTTTAAGCTTGTTTGATGTTTATTTATTATAATACAAAACTTCAATATTGTATTTAAGGTTTTGTGATATGTTTGACAGTGGATGTGTTATTTTTACACCATTCATGGTTTATGGGTAAACTATTTACATTTCGTATGCTAGTTTTAATATAAATGTTTATGTTATGTTTGAACCTTTGGATATGAGGAATTCATTGGACTTAGTAAGTGATGGGTGGAGCCCACTATAGCTCCTCGATGCATCGGTAGGGCTCATGAGAAAAGCTAGTTTCTTAGCAGAAGGCCTTGACAAAATCTTATTTGCAGTCTTGGACTATGGCCTTGACTATGTTGTTATGAAGTCTGGCATTATGCATTCCATCATTATGAAAGTGGCTATTGATATTGCATGCTAATATTTGACTAGTATAATATCCATGTGAATAATTAAATGTAATTATTTGATTTTATCGTTTCCATATTATACTGATGTTTATGTTTAAAATTCTTTTCTTTAGGTCTTATACATTACCTTAAATGTTTATGCTTATTTATGGAAGTGTCTACTATATTTTCATCCTTACTAAGCATCTAAGCTCACCTCTTTCTATGTTTTATTTTTCATAGGATGTGAAGAAGTAGTTTATGGTTGAACTATAAGGATAGGCTACGGACATTAGTGTGTTCAAAAGGGGTCAAAATGTTGTTGATGTTTTTATTTCATGATGTAATGTAAAACTTATGAATATATCTAGTACATTAAAAGCTACTAAACTGATTGGTCTTTCGAGACATGATTCTTTGAATCATGCCAATGTTATGTAATAATGCACCGAATCTGGGTAAGTGGGGTCAGGTCGTTACATATTTCAGACCATGAATGGGGAAACATTAATTTTTTATTTGATGAGGTTTATTGTTAGAACCATGTTTTGTTTCTGTTATATTTATTGTAAAAAAATAATGTACGGTTGATGTTGATAAAAGTTAGAGTTTCGGTTTCTAGACACACCCCATTGTGCCTAAAAGTAAGATGCACTAGATACAAAAAATCAGAAGCACAATTCAAAAGGAAATATAACATCATACCCAAGCCATCAGTATGAGGAATCAAACTCAGTCCATTAGTCTGAGTGATTGAATATGATTCATCTGATTGGGTAATTTATTAAATGTCAGTAGCTATTGGAAATCTTATTGAGACCAAAATGAAATTTTTGATCATAATTACATATTGTATTAGCGTTTAAATTCAATAATAAATTCTATGAGGCTTTTCAGATGATAGATTTCTCATAAATCATGATGAATTCCTGATAAAAGATGATATTTATGGAAGATAAGAGAATATTATGTGATGCATTCCAGATATTGATGATTGATGTGGAAATCATCACCTTGACAATATAATAAGGATGGAAGATCAATATTGATAATGTAAAGAATTTACTGCTAACACTGGTCCATCGGATGCAGTAATCCACTAATCCATTGTAATGGATTCTGACACCAATTCATATTATAAATCATTTGTATCATTAAAGCATTAGAAACATAGAACAATTTGGAGAATAATTGGGTGGTTGTGTTGTTGAGGTCAATAAAACAAATGAGATCAGAGACTCATCAACCAGAATAAAATCATCAATGTTTTCAACCATTTGAATCATGTTGAAATAATTTTCCTTCCATAACAAGTGGTACATGTTCTAAAAGAATAACTCTAATTTGTTGGTTGTTTTCATAAAATGGGTCATGAAACATTATAAAACATGTGGTGGTGACTATCAGACTAGAGGTGATAGTGATCAATCAGAGTGAAGAAGAGATTGGTCTATCAGATGCGTGTTGACACTAATAAAGGTACCAGATTCCTAAACTTTATCAGACGCAGGATCATCAGTCTATGAAATTGTAAAAAATGAGAAATAATTTGAATATTATTCAAATGTACTATCAAAGAGGTTATTACTACCTAATTATTGACAAAGTGTTTTTTTAAATCTACTGAATGCTCTAAATGTTTTGACAATAAATTTTCATTTGATAAAATGCACCTGTATGTGAATAAATGTAGTGTTTAGAAGAGGTCATCTTAATGATTCGTCTTCAGTATTTCATTGGTTTTTATCAAAACTAAGAGCTATAATGAATAGTAATACTTAAGAAATCTTCATAAATATTAATATGTAAGATGTTTTGAGAATATTAGATAGGATTTGAGAGGAACCTAGAAGTATTGAGATGAGTTAAAGAAGTCAAATATGAAGGCTTAAATCTATGAAAAATCCTGGATATTTTAGTTTTGTTGAGTGGAAAGTGAAATTATCTTTCCCACATTTTCTATTATGGGGTTCATTTAAAAGGAGATCGTGGTACATTGAAACTCTACCAGAGTGTTGAAATATTCATGTACATTGGATCTCCAACAATTATAGAATAGGAATTTAGTTTCAAACTAGAGATCGTTTACTAGGTTAAAGATAAGGAAGTCTATTAAAATGAGTCCAAAAAAGTAACTTCCCTAATAATGGATCCATAAGAGTGAGCCCTATTAGGCCAAGTTTCATCAGATACTAGATTAGTTAGATGTTGAATGAGTTTCCACTCAATTTAAGAAGTTAGTGAAAAAAGGAGAAGCATATTGAGGAAAATTCGATGAAGACTATTATATTGTGGTCACTAAACTGTTCTTGATCAGACTAACGATTTTTTTGGAAGTTTAATGGAAAAATATTATAGAAGAAATTTCAAGAAAGATATCCTTTAGATAATTTTTAAAATCATGAAGATTCTATGTAGGTAAATTTTGATTCCACTTACATGTGGGGGATGTGAGTAACTTTCTAAAGTTAATTAAAAAATAATAAGGAAATTGAAACTTTTAATTTTGGATACTTACCAGTTGTTGAAAAGGATTTTTAATTTTCTAGTGTTTATAACCAACAATGTAAAGTAGATACTGAAAAGATAGTTTGGGGTATAACCAACTATAGTAGGAATATTTCTACTGATATTTTAGAATTATTGACTTCTTGTTTATTTTTATTCTAAAAGGAATATAGTGAAATAATCCTTGTTAGTGGGACTATCCAACATGGAAAGGAGTAGGTAATTGTACCAAAACTTGTAAATATCAAATGATTCCTTCTCTTTATATATTTTTTTCATATTAATGTTATGGTTTATAGTTTTAATTGAGTGGATCATAAATTTAAAAAAATTATAGGTAAATAATGTTTACTATACTTAAGAAATTTTTTTATAAAATAAATAGGAACCAACGATTCACCCCATGCAGTCTCGATCCTATTTGGGAAAAAAATTGTATCAAAGCAATAGTTCCCTCTCAAATTTACATCTCTAATAATGAATAATCCCAATTCTGTGAAATATATTGGGATTCTAGTTTTCAATGAAAAGAACATTCATATATGGAAGGAAATAATGTTTCCATATCTTATGCCCCTTGCGTACGATGTTTTGAAATCTACTATAGATAGATTTACTCCTCATATTGAGAATACTCCTCTTATGTAAGTTGATAAGAAAAATCCTAACAATAATGGAAGAGTTGAAAATTATTTACCCTCATAACTAACTGAAATTGATTTTCATAGAGTAAAGGGATCTATAACTTCCAAATGAGTGTCGGATAATTTGTTGAATTTTTTTTAAGGAAATAAAAATTTGAATAAGGTAAAGTTGCAACTATGGAAGCTAAAGTATGAATATTTGAAAATGTGTGAGTATGAATCAGTTTGTGAATTATTTAAAAGGGTTAATGATACTTTTATCACCATAATAAGTCTTCATAAGAAGTTGGGAGACTCAAATATTATTGAAATGATCTTGAAAATTTTACCTCATTATTTTGAGGCCAATGTTTTTTCTTTGGAAGATAGATATCCTAAAACTCAAGCTTTGTATGATAAAAAATGTACCCATGTTACTTATGAAATGAGAATAGATAAGGTTATGAAAATTAAAGAAAGGTTGACAAATAAATGGATTTAAAATATTTTTTAAATAGGAATACATAGATAATGATATTAAATAATAACCAGGTGATTTAGAAGTAGTGGAAGAAACATTATATTTCAACACAATAATTTATCTCCTTTCTATGAAATAAAATAAGGGTAAATGGAAAAGTAAAACCCTCATATGTTTGAATTGTAAAGGTAAAGGACATTTTTCACCGAAATATCCTAGGAATGATGTTATAGAATATTATTTTCGGGAAGATGATGATAAATCTCAAAAAATTAGAAGAAACATACGTAATGATATTCATATAACAAGAAGAATAAAATTTATCTCAAAAGAATAAATGAAGTTGATTCTTCATCCAATGATGAATCTAATCATTAATTCAACTTTATTTCAAATTGTAGAAATGGAATTAGTTCTTATGAAATTGATGAAGATGATAAATAAACTACATAAATGGAATGAATCCAAAAAAAATTATTTGAAAAAAGAAATTGACCAAAATACTAAACTCAAGAATGAAATAAAGAAGGTGACGAATTTTTTTGAAAGAACAACTTTTGAGAAAAATAAAAAAATGAATAAAAAGAGAAAAATATCAATTTTATTAGATACCATAATATGAAAATCTGTTATCTTGAAAGAAAATTGAAATGTTATGAATAATAATCGGCTAGATATAAGAACTCCAATGGAAAATAATATATACTTGTTGAATAAAATAAGATGAACAAATTGAAGATTGATGAATATGAAAAGATGATAGATGTTATGATATTTTTTATGGATAATAAAGTATAGGAGTTGTTTGAAACACAATAAATGATTATTAAAACCAAAATTATGATAAGAAAGATGAGAGAAAACAATACTAAGGTAGTAGATGTTAAAGTTGAAACTATTAAAGAATGTGAAAATAATGGTTGAAAAACTCTTGTTTTTTTATAGAACATATTTCACCAAGAAGGATATGAATTATTTTGGAAATTATCATTGTAATAAAAATTTTCCATGATTTATGGAGATAAAACCTAAATAATATTTTGAAAAAGATCACTATCAGTTCAAAAAATAATGATATAGAGGTCACTATTGGTGTCGGGGAGTTTTCGAACACAGAGATTATTCATGATTGAATGACATGTCTATACCAAGAAAATGTTGTGAATCAAGGTAGAGTTATAATGATCAAATAACAAAAACTACATCAAAAAATTATGTGGAACAGAAAAAACAGACTCCGAATATGAAAAAATATATGTATGTTAAGAATGTTGAGAGATAAAAACATATTGAGACCAAAAAGAAAGAGTGATTAGTTATTTTTAAAACAAACATTAACATGTATATAATTTTATAAAAATAAAGAAGAATATAGGTTAAAGCAAAGGGTAAGAATTTTCTCTAAATTTGAGAACAATATAGACAATTAATAATCAATAGATAAAGATTTTAATATTATGGAAAGGTAAAAAAAGGTGTGAGAAAGAAGTAAATGTAAATAAAAGTTGATTCACTATCCTTATAGAATAAGAGGAAGGAATTAAATAGTTATTACAAACTCACAGTAAAAATGGTTACTAATTGGGAAAAGAAATTGACATCCTTATCAAAAGAAGCTACGGATAAAAATAAACATGTCACAAAATATGACGAGGATGAAGAAAAATAGTAAAATGGATACTATGAAAAATAAATGAAGAATAAGAGAATGTAAATAATTTTAGAGGACTTTAATTTTGAAAGATTCTTCTTTAAACCTACGAATGTTCTTCTTTATTCCCAAATTTTTTCTACTAACCTATAGATAATTGAAGGAGTTGAAGTAAGGAATATTATAGTGTGTCTCTTTATTTTTTTGTAAAAATATGAGGTTATGAAAAATGATTTTTTGGGAAATATTTATTTATGAATTTGAACGTTATAATATATTTGTTGAGATAGGTGTATTTTACATTTATTCTAAAAAAATCCTTTCAATAATTTTTAAAAAATGATAATATTGAATGAAACATGAAAAAGTATTACATGAAGTTGAGTTATGGAAAAAATTGATATTCTTGATTATACACTCTTTTTTAATGTCTGTACAACCCATTAGAGTTAGATTTGTTTAGTTAAAGGGTATTTTTTAAGAGACTCATGTGATACATGTTTTCTCCCAAAGAATAATTTCTTGATTTTGAGATGAAGAGTTCCAACCCATATAAATGAATAATGTTTTAATTAAAGCAGGAAACCTATCATTATGGCCCCTTGGAATTTGATTTTAAATAGTTGGGAGAAAAAATTAATATGGGATAGAAAAGGTATAGGGAGATAAAAAAGGATGGAGAGAATACATAAATATAGAGGGAGAAGAAAGGGAGATAAAAGAAAACTGCAATGGTTATTGTTCTGAAGTGTGCATTGAAAAGAAACACAAATGGGGGGAGGGAATTTAGGCCCAAGTTGTGTTTTAGTTGTTTTATTTATCCATAGATTATATATGGTTGAATTTTATAAATGGTGTATTTTTGGATTCTAGACACACCCCATTATCCTGACCTTGATGATGCATCACACATAGAAAATTAGATGTACAATTCAAAAAGAAACAAAACTTCAGAACCAGGCCATCAGTATAAGGAATCAAAATCAGTCTATTGTCATGATTCATTGAATAATATTTATTTAATTGGGGTATTTATATAATGTTAAAATAGACTGGAAATCATATTGAGTCAAGAATGAATTTTTTAATCATAATGAGAAGTTGTATTAGAATCTTATTCAAAAATAAATATAATGTTTCATATTTGATCATATAGTTCTCATAAATCATGAAAACATAATGTTACAAGATGGATTTTGTAGAGGTGAGTATAATATGATGTGAATTATTTGGGATATAGATCATTAGTATGAGAATCATCAACGTGATAATAATAAAAGGATGAAAGATCGATATTTCTAAAGTAGAGAAGTCATTGTTAACATCGGTCCATCGGATGTGATAATCAATTGGTCCATCATATTGGATTCAGGCATTGATTCAATTTATAATTTTTTGTTATCTTTAATATATATGATATAGTGTTAAATTGTATAACAAATTTAGTGGTTAAGTTATTGAGATTGATAAAACAAATGAGATCACTAATTGATCAACCAGATTAAATTCATCAATGTAGCCAACCATTTTCATTAAGTTGAAATGATTTTCCTTCCTTAAAAAGTGGATAATCCATGATAATAATAAATCTAATTTCCTGGTTTTTTCATCAAATAGGAGAAGATTCATCAAAAAACATGTGGTTCCAATATCCAGACTAGAGGTGATAATGATCAATTATAGTGGAGTATTGATTGATTAACTAGATGTATAATTATATAGATAAACTCATTGGATTCATGAACTTCCTTTTATGTGGTATCATTGGTCTAAATAATTTATAAAAATGATAAATACATTAATAAAATTTTAGATGTACTATTAAATTAGAGATTTCTACCAAAGTATTCATTATGTATGTTTTGAACACAACAAATTAATCTAAATGTTTTGAAATGTGATTTTTAGTTGATGCAAATCATGTGTATGTGAAGACCTTTAGTTTTTGTAAGAGTTAATCACAATGAGTGGTCTTCAGTATTACATATTTTTTCATCATAATAAATAATGATAATGAAGAATCAGACTAAAGAAATATTTGTAAACATGATTATTTGTGATGTTTTGAGAAGATTTGAGAAGATTTAAGGAGCTCCCAGAAGTATTGAGAATAGTTGAAGAAGTATGTGTTGAATAAATAAATAAATGAGAAATATAGTATTTTTGAATTTCATTTAGTGGGAAGTGAAATTAGTTTTCGCACCTTTTCCATCATGGGATTTCTATAAAAGTAGAGAAAAGTGTTAAACATTACAGATGCGCTATATTTATGACAATTGTAGAACATGTATTGAGTTCCAAAAAGAGTTTTGTTTCTGGTTGAAGATGAGGAATTCTTTCATAATGAGTCTTGTATAGTAAGATCTATTAGAATAGATCCTTCAGAGAGAGGCCCATCAGAACAATTTTCATAGGATGTATGAATAATGAGATGTTAATTGTGTTTCTACTCAATTAGAGTCGTATGAGTAGAAGTAAAATCCGACCAAGGCTATTTAGACAAAGACCATCAAAGAGAGGATACCAGACTAATCCAAACTAGACTGCCATTTTCAGAGTAAGTTTTCTGAACATAGATTCTTGAAGAAGTTTCAATACCAATAAGTTCCTCAGTTAATTATTTAAGATCTTTAATATTATACATAGGTAAAGATTGATTCATGTTGCTTTTAGAGTAAGTGGAGAACATTCTAAATCGATTCAAAAAAGAAGAATGATTGTGATTCTTGAAACTGTGGAGACATAACTATTTCTATGATGAATTTTGTGTTTTCTGGGGTGTATAACCTACTGTGGAAATTGGATACTAAAAAGGATATTCAATGGGTATAATCAACTATATAAAGACTATTTCTACTGGGATTGTATAATTGTTCACTTATAGTGCATTTTTATTCTATAACGAAGATAGTGAAATAATCCATGTTAGTGGGACTATAAAATATGTCTCAGAGCAGATCTTTGTGTTGAACCTTGAAAATACCATGTGATGCCTTATCGTTATATTTTTTATATACGAAACATATTTTTGAGATGTTTTATTTGAGTGGATCATAAGTCTAATAAGTTTATGAGGTTAATGATGTTTAATAATGAAGTTAAGAAACCTTCTTATAAAAGTAAAATGAACTACTAATTAACCCCCCCCCCCCTCATCTCAATGGTATCAATCTTATTTGGGAACAACAGCTTGTGCCTTATCCTCCTATCTTCTCTAGAACTGAGAATAGGGAAACCCTCCTAGAGTATCTCCCTATCCATTCATTCAGGTGTACACACCCCTCCTACATTCATTCCCTTAGGGATACAAAAAAGTGGGTACAAGAACATCAATTCCCTTTCTCTCCCCCATTGCCATCCACCAACAAAAGAAAGAGATTGTGTGGTTTTCCAAAACACCAAATTCCTTTTGTTTACCATACCAATCATGACTCACGTGGTCTTAAAGGATATTAAAGGTCATGAAATCCCCCCAATAAGAAGCATTTCTAAGAATATAATGATTTTCTAGATCTTCCTCTAACTGTCCTTCAGAGGGTCTCCAGGGGCATGGGTCCTCAAAAACATGTACTCACCCTAAGGGCCTCTAAAATGGTATACACGCAAACTATACTCACAAAATGGACTTAATCGGGTATAAGCCCCAACCTTGTATCCATATCAAAGGGATATATTCCCTCTGAGAAAAAAAATTAGAGTTCTTCCATAGGTGTGGCTCCTTAGAATCCAAACTATGTTGGCTTTTATTCTCATACAAATATGATATGTTGGAATCCTCTTTGAGGTGCATTCCCATTACCTAAAATCGACCCTAATTCACTCTGAGACATGTTCTCATTAGATTCATGCCCAAATAGGGTTCCCACATCCCATCCATGTTCCCTGTTCTATTTTTTCATAAGTCTAAAACCAAAAATTTGACTAGGAAACTTTTTCCAAGATATCCTTTTGGCATAGCATTAAAAGGCACAATTTTGTCCTCATCACATGACCGTAAAATTTATGACGCA
Organism: Viscum album; assembly: GCA_963277665.1. NCBI lineage: Eukaryota > Viridiplantae > Streptophyta > Magnoliopsida > Santalales > Viscaceae > Viscum > Viscum album. The sequence continues at coordinate 394,404,234 of OY728126.1, forward strand.
TCTCATTAAGTGAAACTAAACTATGTGGGTTCTAATTCACATCAAAAGTATATTTAGTAATAAAATTTCATTGGATGAAACCTAAAATCTAAAAAAATACTGTATACTTGGAGGACGATAAATTTCATAGCACACCACTACATGTCTTCAAATATTCATTGTAATAATAAACAACTAATGAATCTAGAATCCACATGTAGAAAGATACCATTGATAGAGGAACATGGATTCATACAGATTATTTCATCGATGAAGAACCTATAATACATACAGATAATTATAATGTTCATGAATTCTAAAAATTTATTGTTAAACCACGGGAGACCCATGTTATGATTATAATTTAACAAAGGATTCGTGAACATGAATTAAATATTTAATGTATCCTTGGAGAAGGTATTAAATCCCCCAAAAGTGTATGATGAGACTGAACTCCCATCCTCACGAAAACTATGATTCCATAACATTAATTTCATCCATTTACTAATAACCACCAACCTTTAGAAGATAAGTTCATGAAACACTATAAATAATTGAACCGTTGTGAATTTTAGGTTCCATAAACAAAACCTATTTAAGTCATTTGAAAATGGTGAACCTGAAGTGAATGATTGTACATAATTTAAACCTCTGCAATTAATCATATGACACCACATTATTGTTAGAAACAATGACATAACATCATTATTACATTGAATCTTTGGGAGTCTAGTGATAATTGCATTGTATTATTTTTACACTTATATACATGTATATAATTTGATGCATGAATTACTTTTTATTTTTTGTTTATATATTTACGTTATAAAATACTATGAATCTGGATACATAGTCTAATATTTTTCTATTCATGCCATCCTTCTTGAAATATTCTCTTAGATACTGAAATATCATTTTACAATAATGATTTGTAGGGAAATTTGATCTATGTTCTTCATCTAGTAGTTCCATATTAACCTATAGTATGGATAAAACAAAGAACCACTTTTAAAACATTATCATTCCTTATCTATAGATGTATCCTATTAATTTCTCATCATTTATTACTATAATATTCTTGTGCAGGTCCTCTTAATATTGCCGGGACTTCTCTATGTTTTGTAGAATTTATTGTTTCTAAATTTCATGGATAAGGAGTTATGGATCACCAATCCTAAAAATAAACATATCTACATTTCCAAGATCTCTACATATACGATCATTGTTAACCCACCTAAAGATCAGAATTTCATGGTCCATCTTACTCAATATATCAAAATCCTTTTTTCTCTTCACATAGAGGTAGTGTATTACAAAATCATAGACCTTGAGTAGTTACAGTCATCTTATTTACCTTATATTGAGCTCTGTCTGAATGAATATATACTTCAAACTCATATATATATATATATATCACATCATTTAACATAGAGGTAGTGTCTCCATATTTTACAAGAAAATATTATGTCTTCCTTCTTAGGTTCTGGAGTTGTTTATTTATTATTATGTATTTTTAATTACCTTGATGTGTATAAAACCACTCTATCATTTTACATAAAGAAACATCCAATTCCTTTCTTCAATGTATTACTATATATTAAAAATTCTTCCTTACTTAATGGTAATGTTAATAATGGTGGATTATTAAATCTCTTAATTGGTTCATCAAAATTTTACTCACATTTCCTTAACCATGGGATTTTCAATCCTTTTACATGTTAACTTGGTTAATGAGTTGGTAAATCGTGTGAAATCATGGAAACCCACCAATAGTAAACTAGTAAACCTAGGAAACTATGTATCTAATTTATAGTTTTACCCTAGTATTTTATTTGACTACATTTTTCTTCTAATTTTCAATAGATATTCGATCCATACAAATAATAATACCAAGAAAAGAAACATTTTTGATCTAAAATTCACACTATTTATATTATTTTAATAATTATTTTTTATGAGGGACTCCAAAATTAATTACAAATAAATATCATTCTCTTCATATATCTAATAGTATGTCAAGATATCTCAATTAATAGAACAATAATGTTATGAATATAAACCTTGATTACTCTATTCATCTTGTCTATTAAGAAAGAAGGAGTATTAGTCAATCGAAATGGCATCATTGTAAACTCATGATGTCCATACTTTTTTCAAGATTCCATCTTCAGTATAACATCCTTATCCACCCTTAGCTAATGATAACTAAAAATAATATTGATCATTGAAAAGTATTATGATCCTTGAATTACATCAAATAAATCACCAATATACCATAAAGGATACATATTCATTAAATTAATGGAATTGATATCCCTATAATTGACACAAAATATCATAGAATTATCATTATTTTTCATGAATAAAACAGTTTATCCCTATAGTGATGCACTAGGGAACATAAATCCTTTATCACATATAAATGGTATCTATTTATTCAAATCCAATAACCCTACCGGTGACATACAATAGGGAAATTTAGATATAGGTAATGAATTAAGAATGAGTTTAAGGGAGAAATCCATTTTATCTTAATGGAACTTTTGGCTATATCCTCATATAATGAAAATTTCTAAGAGAAAAACACCCTTAAAAGGCTCAACATTATCCCATATAGGAAATGATCAATACTATTATCTAATCTACACACACATTTCTCAATATTACTATCTATACTCAAAAAAATTGCAATATAATAAACAAAATATTCCTCGTCCTTCTATCTGGAATTAAATAATTTCCATTCCAATTCAACCATTTTTTCATTAGGAAAGAATATTTCATAGAATATATCCTTAAAACATCTCCATTCCATGTGGTTTGTCTCATATTCCATGTAATATCCCATTACCAAACTGACATGTATGTCTTTAACCATGTTAAAATTTTTCCCCTTTTTTGTTTCATGGAGTAAGGTTGAGTTTTAGTTGATTGGATGCTTCAAATAGTGAATTCATAGTTTGGTTGGACTCTCACATTCTTTTAGGCTTTAATTTTTGGATTTAGGTGAATTAAAAGTTTTGAACAGGGGTTATACAATGTGTATGTTGTCATAGGGTACAAGCTATGAAAGAGGAATTCATCTTGTGAAGGGTTTCAAGTCATGAAACATGTTTACACGTCGTAAAGAAGAGAAAAGTCAATCCTTTTACTCCTACATCATCCTTTAATGCATGGAGACATGTTTTCTTATTTTCTCTACATTATATAAGGATTTTACAATGTTTAATTTATTACACATCATGTAATACCCTGAAAGATGCCTATAAAAATAGCCATGTTTGGAATTTCTCCCATTATATTCTTTGTTTTCCTCTCCCTCGACCTAGAGGCTCCCCTAGGCATTCATGGAGCCATTAAACCATTCCTGATCCATTCCTTTAGAAATCAATCAGCATTGCTTTGGCGGGTTATATTTGGTTAATCATTGTTCATCATTCTTCATCTATCTCTTATTATCATCTCTTGAATTATCTTGGGATTGATGGATATATTCCATGTGGTGTTGGATCTTTCTTCTAGCTTAGGCTTTGAATTCCTCTTCACCTTCATTCTTGTAGACTGGTGTTGTTGCAAGCATTGAGTTTTAGGAAGAGGTAGGTGGTTTGGTCCCGATTATCCAAATTGATTATTTTTTAAATTGATTGATTTATTTCAATTATTTATTTAATTTAATTGCTCAAATATTATTTCAATTAAATTGATAAAAATCAATTTTAGTGAATATAGAGATTAGAAATAGTTTTGGCACAAAAATTTAGAAAACCCTTATCCCATTCAATTGGGGTGTGTTTATGGAAGTTGGATGATTGAAATTATTGAATTAGAATTGTGGATTTTATGGAAATGATTTCAGTCAAAATATTGAATTTAAATGAGGAAAATGAACTGTGAAAATGGTGGAATTGGATTTTAATTTATTTCAAACTTATTAAAATGGCTTAAAATGACTTAATAGGAACCAAGTGGTTTTATCTTGTGAAAAGGGAATGTGTTTTTATTAAAACTAGTTATTGTTTTAAATTGAGAAATTGGTGTTTTGAAATGGCATAATGGGATTTAATTGTATTTTAAATAGTTTTAAAAAAATTTATCATCTTGTAAGAGCTCATGCAATCCATAGGTAGTAGGTGAGTTATTTGGATAAACTCTATTCTATTACAAAATTCTAAAACATACATGTGGTGGGCCACATCCCAGATGGGGGGTGTAAAGTTTCCTCTTGCTAGTCTATGGGGGATATAATTATACTCATTTTACTATGATCATCTAGATAGTGAAAAATATTATAGCAAGTTGATATTATCATACCAAATTTGTAGATGACTGTGTTTCTCACTCGTTTATTTATATATGAGATATAAATGTATTCCAATGTCGTAAAACATATTTACATTGCATTATTGTATTTATATCAAATATTTAATGTAACTATTTTCTTTATTCCATTGTTTTAAAGATTACATCAATTGTAAAGTATAGGAACATTCTTTAAAGGTATTTTCCATCATTTTGAAAATTTATAGCAAGTTTTATTTTAATATGATTTTGAATTCCCAAACAATCTTATTTAGAAAATTGAATGATTTTAGTGTTGGTAATCTTTATTTGACATCTATTATGTAATCCTTGGTGGTATCCTATTAGTCTTAGGCTCACACCCTACTTTTTCTTTCGGGTTCGGTATACTTTATCCTTCCAGGTTCGGGATAATTTAAGGGATCTCTTGGAGGTGGATCCAGCTGTTGATCTTTGGAGTTTGTGATCTGTGTTCTTAGAGACCTTGGGACTATTTTCCCTATTTTTTGTACTTTGGTATTATAATTATAGGCTTTTTTATGCCTTTTTCTATTTTGGTACTTTACTCCGAATAGAGTTTATTTTATGTTAATATTGACTTTCTTGTCTTACATCCGCTATGTATTCTAGTAAAAAATGTTCCCACTGTCACATTGTATGATTCTCGGATCCAATCGCAAATCCATGGGGATCGAGAAAACCAATTATTCTATGTCAGGACTGGCTCAGTTTTAGTGTTACCAGGGTTCCTTGGATGGTTTGTGACAATGTAGTATCATAACATGTTATTGATCTTTTGACATGAAGTCAGTATTAATTTATGAAATCTTTTTGGGACATGAGATGTAGTTGTGATTGAGTATCTGGCCAGATCTCATCGTAATGAACCTTAATTTTCCATGGGTGTTTATGGAAGTATGTCTTATGGATTATCTCAAGTCCTTACCCTATTCTGATTTGGATAAAGTGGAATCCAAATATTGTTATTCTATCTGTTAGGAATAATTTCCCTTGTTTCTCTATTTGAGTGTTAATATTATGCCTTCCTTCTATCTTTTGATGTTGGGTAGCATCATGCCATAGATAAGATGTGTAGATCATATCCAAGAGGAAGCTACTGTTGATCTACAATGAGATAATCCTCTAGTGGACCCAAATATAATTTAGGTGATTGTGCACACTACCCATGCTCTGGTATAGGAACCACCTCTAGTTCACGTTTAGGCTCCAACTGTGGATACTCTGGGGGGTGTTCTTAAAAATCATTCTTAAGAGTTCCTTTATTAGAATCCACTAGTTTTAAAATTCTCCGCCGATCCATAACATGCTTAGGAATGGTTGATAAAGATATAATGCATTTTTGAGTTCTTGGAAACATAAGGTGTGATCATGGTAAATTATGCCACCTTTATACTGGAAGGACCAATAAAGAGATGGTGTGACAGGGTGGTGAAAAAAAAAAGAATCATGAGGGATTATATTGGAAGTACATAAAGGTTAATTTCACCAACTATTTATATCGAGAGTCAATGGTGTTTTATCTGGATTTGGATTTTTTCAATCATGAGAAGGCTGGAAAAACAGCAACTATGTATTCGAATTGCTTTACAAAACTGGTGTAGTTTTCTCCTGATATTATACTTAATGAGAGGAAGAAGGTTTGATGGATTGAGATGGTTATTGGATCATATATCCATTATTAGCTTTTATTTCTGAAGTTTCCCACTTATTATGATATTCTATATAGAGAGATGATGGTTGAAATGGACAATGATAGAAATCTAGGGTTGATGGTAGTTACTTTTTCTGCTAGTGGTGACATTGGATCCTTTAAAGGAAAATAGAATTGTGATGATTATCATCTCATTTCTCGATGGAAGAGTCATTCCAGACCTCTTACAATGCTAGGAGGAAGTTCTTTAGCTTGATATCAGTGTGGAAAGACAAGATATTTTAAGAGTTCTTGAACTAAGGCACCCAAAGAATTTTAGCTCTCAATTAAATTCATGGTACATACAGGGATTATTCCATCATTTCTTAACTCCTCATAGAGAAAAAGGATAATCAGATCCTCCTAAAATTGCGGGGAAACCAGATGCTTCGTTTACAAAAGGGTTTTATCCACAGACATCTAGAAAGAAGCTTCTTCATGTAGTGGAAGAGTCTCTAGAGGATGTAGACATGGGTCCAACGACCATGGGAGGTACCATTACTATGATATAATCATTAATGAAATATCTATTGGATACTATTGAATCCTATTCATTTATTTCAACATGTATTGTTAATATGCGTAATCTTTTTATAGAGCGTTTACCTTGTGCAATGGATATTGTTACACCCCTTTGTATAATGAGAGAGTATGGCATGTATAGCCTTTCATGTGTATTCTCCCTATCATATGCTTATTTAGCTTGGAGTTTTATGGTTCTTGATATGAAATCTCTTAACATTATATTCTGGATGGATTTGAAAATTTCCAATAAATCCCAAATTGATTCTTATCTTCAATGGGTCAACTTTACTACACTTAGTGGTTTGTCTCTTGTCTTACAAAAAGATTGGGACTTGAACTATAGTAGAGTCACACCATATTATCTAGAGTTGTGGAAAGTGACATCAATTATTCCTTTTCATCTAGAGTAGGAATATTTGAGAAATGATCTCCCTCCATTCATTGTCGAATTTTACAAATGGTTTCATTACTATTTCTTTGATCTTTCACTTGTAAGTGAAGTTGTGTTCAATATTCACTTAATACCTATTACTCAACTAGTCTCAATTTTCTCCTACTTCATGGAACTATCTAAACTGAAAGAGTTGAAGTCATAATTGGATGATATTCTCATCAATGGATTTATAAGCCTGAGAGTGTCCCTTTTTTAGGGCCAGTTCTCTTCACTATGAAGGATAATGAATCTCTTCGCATATGTGTTGATTATCAAAAAATCAATCAAGTTAAGATAAAGAAGTGTTATCCATTACCATGGATTGATGATATGTTTGATCAGCTAAAAAAGAGAAGTGTTTGTCAAAGACTGATCTTTAGTCTGGTTACCATCAGTTGAGGATAAAAGAATCTAACATTTAAAAAATCTTATTTCAGATCAGGTACAACCATTATGAGTACCTTGTTATTCCCTTTGATATGAGAAATTCTCCATCTATTTTCATGGATTTGATGAACATGATCTCCCATGAGTATCTGGATACTTTTTTAGTGGTCTTTGTGGAAAACATCCTTGTTTACTATAAATTGGAGTAGGAAAATTTGAATAATCCAAGAACAATTCTGAGTTTTCTGAGAAGTCACTGACACTATTAGATTCTCATGAAATTGGAATTCTAGATTCACAAAGTGAAATTATTAGAAAAAATGGTGTCTGAATAGGTTATATCATTTGATATTGAGAAGATGAGGACTTTTATTACTTGAGAGTGGCCATATAATGTCTTTGAGATCTAGAGAAACATGGGCATAACTGGATATTACCATAGGTTTGTGAAGGACTTATCAATGTTAGATTCTCCTATGAGTTCTCTAACATTTAATGGGGTGATGTTTGTTTGGGATGATAAATCTCAGAGTTCTTTTCTTGAGATGATTCATATTTTGTCTACTACACTAGTAATTACTCTTCCAGAGTTTGGGATGGGCTATGTAGTTTTTTGTGATGCATCAGTTTTAGGTTGAGGATGTGTTATTATGTAGGGATACCATGTAGTTTCTTATGGATCTTGTCTGATTTGGCCACATGATAATAATTACCCTACCCATGTCCCTGAACATGAAGTTATAATTCACACGCTTAAGATTTGGTGGCTTTACCATTACAGTGAAAGGTTTACCTTGTGTTCAAACCACAAAAGTTTGAGTTATATCTTCTCTCATAAAATATTTGAATCTTCTCCAGCAGCATTAGGTGGAGTACCTACATTCATTCAACTTTGACATCTCCTATTCCTTGGAGAATGTGAATTTCATTTCATATGTATTAAGCAATAAACATATAACCTATGCAGGGAAAGGATCTTCAAAAGAGTGGAATTTGATGGCTCTCTTTGCACAGTTTCATATAAGAGTTATAGAGAAAGGGGATGAAGCTTCTTTATCCAGTGTTTAGTTATCATCCACTCTTCACAATATTATTATTCAATATCAATATATTTATTATGAATTCTTTAACATCAGGGACTCTCTTTACTGTGGGGAGACAGTTTCCTAATGGTTTTTCTCCAAAGAGGGTGTTATATGCTATCATAATTTCTTCGTTGGGCCTTTAGTAGAAAAAAAGGTTGTGATGGGGGGATTGACATAATTCCTAGGGGGAATTGAACCTAGGAACCAACAAAAAATTCTATTATAAGAGGTGGTATTTTTGGTGGATAGGGATGATGTGAGACATTGTTAGGTTTTTCTCTCATTTTTATACATGCTAACAAGTTATGGTTGAACACCAGAAACATTAGTTTTTCCTTCATCCACTTCCAGTCCCGAATTAGAAGTGGGATTATATATATATGTATTTTGTTGTTGGGTTTCCACGAACTTGGAGAAATAATAATGCTATATGGGTTGTGATTGACATGATAACCAAGTCATCTCAGTTTATACACATTTGTGATACAGACAAATTTGAGGAGTTGGTTAGTATCTATGTGAGAGAGATTATTCATTTGTATAGAGTTCCATATTCTATAGTCTCTTATAGGGATCCATGGTTTACTTATCACATTAGAGAGGCCTTCATGAGGCATTGTGATCTCATGATAATTTAATCACGGCCTGCCATAAGCATTGTATGGTCAGAGAGAAAGAGATATAAATATTCCTAAGGATATTCTTTGTGACAATTTTTACCAATTCGGTGGGGCTTCAGCTGACCACATAGGTCTAGTTGAGATTCCCTATAACTATAGATTCTAGTGTGCGATTAGAATGGCACCTTTTGAGGCCTTGTATGACTAACTTTGTAAATATATGTTGTGTTGGTTTTAGGTTGGTGAATGTTCCTTGGTTGGACCAAGCTTGGTTCAAGGGATGATTACAGAGATTCAACTTAATTTTTTGAGGATGTTCACATGTCAGATCTGGTATAAGTATTATTCTAATAGACACTGTAAAACTTTGGAATTTTTAGTTAGTGACTAGGTATTACTAAATGTTTCAACCTGATTGGGTCAATGATGACTTGTGAGGCAAGTGAAGGTTTCTCTTCATTTTGTGGGACCTTTCAATGATGTTGTGTAGGTGGGGAATGTTTCTTACCCTTTAGTAATTCCACCGTATCTTATGTTGATACATAATTTTTTCCATGTATCACAGTTGAGAAAGTATCTCTCTAATCTATCTCACGTCTTGTGTGGGAGTGATCTTGAGATTGATCCAAATTAATCTTTGACTGAGCGGCCAATCAGGATAGTGGATTCTGAGACCAAGGTACTTAATGGGAGGAATATGCCATTGATTTGTGTGTTATGGGATAATGGTTCTAATATTCATGAGATGTGGTAATGTGAGGAACCAATGAGAGATTAGTGGGATCATCTCATTGGCATTGAATCTTCTTCATTGGATTTAGGGGGCCATAATGTTTTTTTGTTGGGGAGGATGTAACCATTACCAAATTGACTCTTAAATCATTATCCTTGTTGCAGTTTTTCACTTTTAGTTAAATAGAGTAGTTTTGAGTTTTAGTTGATATATTTCTTTAAATGGTGAAGTCATAGTTTGGTTGGACACTCACATTATTTTGGGATTTAATTAAAGGCTTCAAGGGAATTACACATTGTGAACTGTGGTTACACGGCATGTAAGATGTCCTAGAGTACAAGCTGTTAAAGAGGAATTCATGCTGTAAAGGTTTTAAAATAATGAAACATGTTTACACGTAATTAAAAATCACATATCACTCCTTTGACTCTCGTGTTGGCCTTTAATGCATGGTGAAACATTTTATTCTTGCGGCTGCATTACTTAAGGATTTCATGATGTGTAATGTTTTACATGTCATGTAATACCCCGAAGGACACCTATAAAAGAAGTAGTTTTCTTGGCATTTCTCCCAAATCTTATCTAGTTTCTTATCCCTCAACCCAAATCCTCCCCTAGGAATTATTGGATCCTTTGAACCCTTATGAATCCATTCCTTTGGTGATCAATCATCATTTCTTTGGCTAGTTACATCCAGGTAGGCATTCTTCATTGTTTTTCATATAAATCTCTTTATCCTCTCTTGGATGATCTATGTATTGATGTAAATATTCCATGTGGTGTTTGAACTTGCTTCTAGGTTGGGTTGTGAGGTCTTCTCCACATTCGTTCTCATTGATGGGTTTCGTTGTGAGTATTGAGTTTCAGGAACAGGTATGTTGTTCCATCCCGATTAACTAAATTGATTATTCCTAAATGGATTGACTTATTTCAATTGATGATTTAAATCCAATTTATCACATTTTCTTTCAATAAAATTTATAAAACCTCATTCTAGTTAATTGAGAGTTTGGAAATGGATTTGTCATGAAAACATGGAAAACCCCAATTCTATTGAATTTGTATGTGTTTATGGAAGCTGGGTGATTTAAATTATTGAATTTAAATTATGGATTTTATGGAAAGTATTTCAATTAAATTTTCGAATTTAATTGTGGAAAATGAATTGTGAAAATGAGAAATTGTTTTTGAATTGATTTCAAACTTTTGAAAATGGATTAAAATGATTTGATAGAAACCTAGTGCTTTTATCTTCTGAAAATGGTATGTTTTCTATTAAAACCTGTTTATTTTTTAAATAGATAAACTAGAATTTTGAAATGGTATGATGAGTTTTAATTTTATTTTATGTAGTATTAAAATAAATATACCATCATGTAAGATCACATGAAATCATAAGGTATTTGGTGAGTAATTTGGATACACTATATTCTATTACAACGTTCTAAAACATACCTACATTGGGTCAGATCCTCGATGGGAGGGTGATGAGTCACCTATGGCCAGTGTCAGGGGGACATGAGTATACTCATTTTTATGAGATAGCATAGAGACTGATGGATCCTATAGCTGGTTAATACTATCACACTTACTTGGAAGATAAAAATGTTTCTAACTTGATTATTTATATATGAGATATAAATGTATGCCAATATTTTAAAACATCATTACATGACTTTGATGGATTTACATAATATCTTTTATGTAACTATTTTATTTATATATATTTTTTAAATATTCCATCACTTTTAAAGTATAAGCCTATGCATTAAATGTATTTCCCATCATTTTTAAAATGTATATAATGTTTCTTCTAAATAATATTTTGAATTTAAAAACCTATTTTATTTATAAAATTGAAATATTTTATTTGGATAATATATTTTTGGAATCTATTGTGGATCCCATAGTGGTATCCCACCAAGATTGGGCTCACACCCTACTTTTTTCCTTCAGATGTTTGTAGGATTTCTCCTTCCAGGTTCGGGCTAGGCAAAGGGATCTCTTCAAGGTGGATCTAGCTTTTTAGATTTAGACTTGGTGAGTTGTGTAATTAGGGACCTTGGGGATGTTTTCCCAATTTTTGGTACTTAGGTTATAGTAATTTGTGATTTTTTTATGAATTGGGGTATTTTGGTACTTTACTCCCAACAGAGATTCTTTTATATGCATATTTAATTTCTTGTCGGTCTTCCTCTATGTATTGTGGCAAAAATCATCCCCACTTGCATTTGTATGATGACAGTTGCTTGTTGTTTAACCATGGGGATTGAGAATGCCCGTTGGGCTATGTCAGAGATAGCTTGGTTATCGATTTACTAGGGTACCCAATCGGGTTCTTGACATTCCATTTTAATGTTTTGAATTTGTGAGAACTGTTGTTATGTATCTTCTTTTAGATGATAAGCATCCAAGACAAATTTTTTCATTTTCACTACATATGAAATAAGTTAATGTCTTCTATAGGGAATTGTTTCATTGTTTAGATTCCAATGTATTAGTATTTCCATTTAATGTTGTAAGTTGTTATCACCTAAGGAAGTCCAAAATAGTTATACCATGTTGTGGATCAGCTTGTCACTCTATATAGTAGATATTATTTGTCACAAACTATGTCAACTTCCCTCACATGGTTATGATATGATTATCCACAAATTCATATTCATTCATTTTCTTATGGGGAACTCCCTACATTTACTATGGTTATTGATATGGTTATCATTCCCCCTATTTGTCACCATATCACTACAATAGTTTTCACTTAATAAACTCATGATACTGAATTTTAAAATACAATTACTATAATGTTTTCTATAATGTTACCTTTAAATATTTTGGTTTTTTCATAGATCATTTACTATCTTACATTGTCCCTCAAAACCTATCCCCCAAGGATCCTATTAAATCTTTTATGATACCAATTGTAGAATCCTGGACTCTAGAAACCTAGAGAAGTTAGTTATATAACGTTATTTGTATATAATAAAAGAGTTTTGATCAGATCCAATAACTAAGTAGTCTTATAAGTCTAAATACGTACACCCATTACATTTTAAAACATAATATACATCATGAACACATTTATATAATGTTACTATCCATTCCCCCTCATCCATATTAATTACACATAGTTCATTAAAAGGATTCTTAGGTAATGAAAAAAATGGGTGATCTCAAATTCTTAGTAAGGAGTAACATACAATGGAATCTATCAGAACATAAACTTAGAACAAGATATAAATCAATAATAAATAAACAACATAAATTAATAATCAAATGAATCTGAGAACATAATATATCAATAGACCTAAATTAAATAAAACATATCAATTGGATAAATATAAGATATTCCTTAGTGATGAAAACAATAATTTCAGACTAATAATTCTATACTATAAGATGATATCATGATCTTAGACATTGTGAACATACTATTATGGTAACATTATGTTCTAGGAAGGCATTAAACAAAATACCCAAACAATAATTTTCTCTTTAGATCTATTGATGCATCAAGTGACTATATATTATCGAGCCCACTCATACTTAATTTATATCAAATGAATTTATCAAATGATAACATGAATAAAAATTCATAATAAAATTTTCCAATAATAATTTATATTAGAATAACAACATAAAAAATCCAATACATTTCCCCATGTCAATAAAATGGATAACCTAATCATAACCCATAATGAGAAAGTAGGTTGAGATTAAAAAATACATAATCACCATTCCAATAATCATTTGTATTTGAATAATGACATATATAATGAAAATAATTTTCCCCATGTAAATAAATTGGATGGCGTGATCATTACCCATAAGGAGAAAGATGGTTTATGGATAAAAAGTACACAGTCAACTTTCCCATTATCTTCTGTATTGTAATTAATACATAAAAAATTTAAATACTATTCCCCATGTCAATAAAAATTATAATATGTTTATAACTAATACAAATAAATAATTTAGATGGATAAAAATACATATTCAACTTTCCAATAACCATCCATATTGAAATAACGATATAAAGTGTGACAATACTTACCTTTTCTCAATAAAAAGGATAACATGATCATAACCCATCCATGGAAATATAGTGGGTGAGTGAAAAATACAAAATCAACATTCCAATAATTATTCACATTAGAATAAAAGAAATATAGAACTCTAATAATTTTTCCCATTTCAATGAAATGGATATTATGATCATAACCCATCTAGAGAAGGAATGTGGATGGTTAAATAATACATGATACAACTAGAAATTTTTGGGTATTCTCATTGTAAAAGGAAGTACCATTTTCAATGAAAAGAAGATGTAGTTGTGGTGAAGGGAACCTATAATGTGTGGTGTTATCAATAGAAGATAGAAATTTAGTATAATGATTTTCACTAGTAGGAGACCCTAGATATAGTATGAAAATCCTTTATCATAGGTTATTAAGAGTGTCTGTATATTCCAAAGCATATCCCCGTGGAGTTTCTAGCCAGGTATGTAGTCGTAGGCCCACACATCATATATCTGAATTATGATTTATTCAATGATTAAAATAACCCATTTGAGTAGATTTCCCCTAGTTGAATATTTGAAATAGTTCAGTCCACTTCCATGTGTCAATACATTAATATCATTACTATAAAAACAATACACTCGTTACATTCCAAAAAAATTAGATTTTTTGGAATTAATATGGATTAAGAAAATTAATTAATGGTATTAAATATAATTATTGATATATTAAATCGGTGATCATTTCATATAATTACTAGCATGAGGACATTACAATGATGTTTTGTAATTGAAAATTAAAGGGGTGGAATGGGATCCCTTATTTTGGCATAATAACATTATAGGAAAAATTATATAATGAGAGGGGATAAGTAGTCGCTCGTTAACAACAAATAAAAAGGGTGATAATACCATGAAATTTAATTCAATGAAATATGTATAAATGGTACTATTACAAAGGAATTTCTATTAAAAATGAATGAGATGGATCTTATGACCATACTTTTATAAGTATCTTTTAATGCTTGGGAGGAATCATAAAGACCATTACAACTCCTTAGGAGGGGTTTAAAGAGGGATATGTAAGTGTAATACAAGATTAATTCCTTTGATTTTAGTGGGATGATTTAATGGTTGGGGTGATCCCCTTTTAGAGGTGAAAAATGGGTTTTTCATGGAAACTAATGTGAGGTAAGTGGTACGAATGGAATCTCATGGGTGTTATGTGGGTTAGATGAGTTAGGTGCAGCAGTGGTAAGTGAGGAATATGGGTATATATTTAATACCTATAATGGATTTAAATAATTTTTAACTAACTTATAATTATTAAAAATTTCAAAATACATAATTTAACCCATTTTAATGTTATTAATATTGATTAACAAATAATCAAGGTAATTATTTTATTATTAAAATTATTAGATGGACCATATTAAAAAAATTGAATTTAGAAGTCTTAATTTGGAATCCATAAATATAATTAAATTTATAAATGTAGAAAAAAACAAACATTCACTATGGGAAAAATCAATATTTGCAACGAGTTATTTGTGATGGGAATAAGCCCCGTCGTAAATAACCCGCCCAGGAAGTTATCTACAATAGGGGAATTTTCCCATCGCAAACAACCGATTATTTGCAACATGATTTCGTCTCCCATCGCAAATAGGTTGGCGTAACTAACATGCCAAACCGCATGAATATTATTTGTGACGGGGTGATGTCTCCCGTCACAAATAGTTTGGCGCGGCTTGCGTGCCAAACTGCGCAAGAGTATTTGCGACGGTACCCGTTTCAAATACCAGGCGGCAGTTAATAGTTTTTTGCGACAGGATGTTGTCCCATCCCAAAAAGAGTGTCGGTGTGAACTATTTACGACGGGGCCTGTCTCAAATACCCTTCTAACCGCCGACAGTAATTAATGCGGGCGAAGATATTTGCGACCGAGCCCGTCGCAAATACTACTATTTGCGATAGGTATCCCGTCGCAAATAACCTCATCGCAACTAATCTTTTTTATATATACCCCCACCTGTTTTTTCCCAAATCACTCAAATCTTCCTCTCCAACTCTCTTCATTTTTTAGTTTCAAGGAAAAAATTTACTTTAGTTGAAATTTTTTAGACGAGAGCAATTGGAAGGCACTAATACATTGAGAATATCAAAGTTTAAGGTATTTATATTTTATTTTTTTATATTTATTTTATTTTTTTATGTTAATTTTAATTGTAGTTTATTAGTTGTAATTAAATTAGATTTCAATTGATTTTTATTTATATTTATTTTACTAAGAAATAGATATTGTTAGTGATAATTATAAATAATTACCCATAATTAGTATTAATTAGATATAATTAGATATAATTAGTAATAAATAGATATAATTAGTAATAACTAGATATAATTAGGAATAAATAGATATAATTAGCAATAAATAGATATAATTAGCAATAAATAGATATAATTAGCAATAAATAGATATAATGAGTAATAAATAGATATAATTCGATATAATTAGTAATAATTAGATATCATTAGAAATAAATAGATATAATTAGATATAATTAGTAATAATTAGATATAATTAGTAATAATTAGATATAATTAGTAATAAATAGATATAATTAGTAATAAATAGATATAATTATATGTAATTAGTAATAATTAGATATAATTAGTAATAATTAGATATAATTAGTAATAATTAGATATAATTAGTAATAAATAGTTATAAATAGTAATTTATAGATATAAATTGTAATAAATAGATATAATTTGTAATGAATAGATATAATTTGTAAGAAATAGATATAATTTGAAGTAAATAGATATAATTTGTAATAAATAGATATAATTTGTAATAAATAGATATAATTAGTAATAATTAGTAATAATTAGTAATAATTAGTAATAATTAGTAATAATTAATAATAATAAGTAATTATTAGTAATTATTAGTAATAATTATTAATAATTAGTAATAATTATTAATAATTAGTAATAATTAGTAATAATTAGTAATAATTAGTAATAATTAGTAATAATTAGTAATATTTAGTAATGTTTAGTAATAATTAGTAATAATTTGTAATAATAAGTAATAAAAAAATTATATTATCAATATTTATGAAAAAAAAATATTAATATTATAAAAATAAAAAAAATTATAAAATATTGAAATTATAAATATTCGTAACATGCATTGCTCTATTCTAAACATGTTCAAATCTCAAAGGGTCGTCAATTGTCAGGTCATGCGCAATAAAATGTTTGTGTCAGCCATGTACAATGTAAACTCTATAATGGTCCTTGCATGGTTGATCACCTTGCAAGCAGTGTTGAAATAAGACAACCCAAGTCAAGCCCTTCTCATCTATAAGAATTTTCTCACATGACTGTTTACATAGATCATTCTTTGTTGAAAATTTAAGGAAAAGATACTGATATCCCCTTAAATATTTAAAGAGGAATGATATATCTAAAGGGGAATGTGAGAGGATTATTAGAGACGAGAATGACCTTACTTTGGTCGTCATATTGCAACACTACTTGCAAGGTGATCAACTATGCAAGTACAATTATAGACTTTACATTGGACATGGCTGACACAAAATTTTTATTGCGCATGACCTGATAATTGGTGACCCTTTGAGATTTGAACATGTTAATAATAGAGCAAAGTCTGTTGCGAATATTGATAATTTTAATATTTTATAAATTTTTAATTATTTTAATAATATTTAGATTTTTTTCAAAAATATTTTTAATATAATTTATTATTATTATTATTAATTAGTAAATGAAATCTGCTTGGATAATGAAGTGAAAATTTGTAATCATATCCACAACGATAATTACCAAATTTCCTATCATTATTCAAGCAGTTTTCATTTTGCTAAGTATTGATAAGTATTGCTAAATTAGTAATAATTAGTAATAATTAGTAATAAATAGAAATAAATTGTAATAATTAGTAATAAATTGTAATAATTAGTAATAATTAGTAAGAATTATAAATAATTTGTAAAAATTGGTAATAATTTGTAATAACTATTAATATTTTGTAATAATTTGCAATAATTAGGAATAATTAGAAATAATTAGCAATAATTAGTATGAGAAAGATGCAATTAAATGAGCCTTCGGACAAAAGAGTAGCCGTCAATCCAATGGAAATTATGTCGCCCTTAATTAATGGTAATTATTAAGTAGTTGTAATTATTTATCTTTTTTTTCAGATAGTGTTTTTATAATTTCAAATTATTCAAAAACAGTGATGATTTTATATTTTATGTAGAAAATATTGAACAAGGAAGTCGACATCAGTCATTATTAGATGATTGAGCTTGGATAAATCAGCACAGAAATCCAAATGGTTCTGGTTTAAATCTTGTATATATTGAGGGTGTTGAAGCTTTCTTGGCATTTGCATCATCAAAACCAGAATATGTTTCAGAAGGCATAATTAAGTGTCCTTGTAAAAAATGTGCTCTGACAATGTTTGACACATTTGACAAGGTTGGGGGACATCTCTTGTGGTTTGGTTTTCAACCATATTATGTTTTTTGGTATCAACATGGTGAATGCAATTCTAGAGAAGATCCTAATAACTTGATTCTAGATCCATCATGGCTTCAAAATTTAGTACATGATGTTGTAGATTCATCTGGGCAACAAAATGAAACTCCCTATGATATTGATTTAACTCCTGAGTTGACACCATCAAAATTTTATGATTTTTTGAGGTCTCCTAAGAATGCATTATATCCTGGTTGCAAGATAAGCAAATTAGAAGTGGATGAAAAATTTATCGCTATTAAATCAATTAATGTAATGTAAAACAATTATTTTGATAAGATATTTTCTTTGGTTAAAACACTATTACCAGAAGGAAATGTGTTACCTACAAATAACTATGAGAGCAAGAGGTCGATTCGTAATCTGGGCCTTAGATATCGGAAGACTCATGAATTTCCAAATGATTGCATCTTATATTCTGGTGAAAATGAGTCATTAGATAGTTGTCCCACATGTGGACAATCGAGGTATAAAAAGCTCAACTATGGAAGTCTAGATCGATTCCAGTAAAACAGTTGAGATATTTCCCCCTTACACCCAAGTTGCGGCATTTATTAATGTCAGCATCCAACTCGAGAGAAGCTCATGGAGAGGCATCATCTTCTAGATCACAGTATCAAAAGCAGTTACGAGCTCAGGCTGAGCTTATAGAGTCTTTTCAGAAGCAACAAGAAGAGATGTGTCAGCGGCAGCAATAGCAGGAGTAGCATTACGAGGACAAGATGCGTCGATGGCAGCAACAACATGAGGATGAGACGCATCGATGGTAGCAGCATCATCACGAGCAAATGGAGTACATGCGCCGTTTGACTCATAGTATAGGGATGGACTTTCCTCCACCAGCTCCTTCATCTCCTCCACCTCCTCCAAAAGACGACCCACCTAGTAATTTTTTTTTGTTACTAACATTTGAATTTAACATTGTAATATGAATTATTTAAATTTTTTGTCTTTTATATCGGTGAAAATATTACATATTTTATTTTTTAATATTTTAATAATTTTTTATATTTTTTTGGGAATATTGAGAATTTTAATATTATTTATTTTTTTATTATTTTAACAATATTAAAATTATTTTATTAAATATATTTTATTAGTATTATATTTTTTAATGATTTTTTATTTTCTAATAATAATAATAGTGATATTTTATGATTTTTTTATTTATTTTGTGAATATTTAGAATTTTAATATTTTTTAATTTTTTTATAATAGTAATATTATTTTTTCATTAATCGCAATTTTATTAAAATTATTTTTTTTAAATTAATTTATTATTTGCGACGGGACCTTTTTTGACGGGACCCCATCACAAATAGTCTTACGAAATATTTTTAAAAACATATTTGTGACGGGACTACTTGCCTGTCATAAATACTTTGTTACGACGGGCCCATCGCAGAACGTTATATATATATGTGTGTGTGTGTGTGTGTGTGTGTGTGTGACGAGATGAGGGCCCGTCGCAAACATCTATTTATGATGGGCACGTCGCAAAAAAGTTTATGTATATATAATACATATAATCAGAGACTTATTTGCGACGGGCCCATCGCAAATAATGGTATTTGCGACAACGTTTTCTACAACGGGCTATTTGATACGGGATCCCGTCGCAAATAACCCTTTGCAAATTCCAAGAATTATAGTAGTTATTTAAATTAAAGTATAAGTTATTGGAAAAAGTGTTTTTATTAAAAAATGTCTCATTAAACATTAAGTGTTTTTTATTCTTATTCCCAATTAAATATTAATTGATTGGGTGTTCATATTTTTTTTATATGTTTAAACAATATATTATATTTATAATTTTAAAAATATAAATCTAATATTATTTAGATTAATTTATATAGAGATTAGAAAATTAATTCAATGAAACAGAACATTTTAATTTTACCTCGGTAATTAATCATTAATTTAAGTAATTTATTTCCCATGCCAAAAAATAAAATTGAACTTGTTAAATAATTTGGATCTAATGATTATAGATATAAATTACTTTTTATTAAATACTATTAATATGTATAGGTGAAAACAAAATTAATTATAACATTAGTGCATGTAAAACCCATTTTGTAAAAAGTGTATTTTTAAGAAAAAAATTTATATTTAGGATAAAAATATCAATGGATATGACTTTTATACAGTTAAATGGTTTATTTTAGAATTAAAAATTCTAAATTCTTTACAAATAAATCCAAAATTTAATTTTACCAAAATAATATTTAATTTAAATGAAAAATAAAAACATTTTATTTTATTGAAAAATATTAATTAAGGTCATAAAATGTTGAACATATGTTTATAATTTAAGAATAGTATTTAAAAAACATATAGTTTTATTCTATAAAACATTTAGGACCATTTGAAATGTTTTATAAACTTCAAGGTCTTTATTATAAAAATAAAATGTATAGTTTTGATAATAACACTATTTTCATCATTCACTTAAAAATCAACTATTTCAGAATGATCCAAAAAATTTAAACCTAATATAATATCTTCTTGAAGAGTTCTAATATGATTTTTTTTTAAAAATCAGTTCTAACGATAATAAATTTAAATCTAAAATTTAATCATGAATAAAGACTCTTTAGAGTTTTCATTGTGTGATAGTCAAAAATATGTTGTTTACCTGCTATAATAGAGTCTCTGGTATTACATCACATGCTAGGTGTGAATAAAGTTATAATACCTAGACTATATACTCTAAATCTTTAACTAAATGCATGTGTTTTCTCTAAAAAATCGTTGTCGAAAATCTTCTAAAACATCTCTTCTATAGTGATTACAAATGAATCCTCTTGATGGGTTCATTGAATGTAATCCCACTAGTGGATGTTATCTCCAATAAAACCTTTTTTCTTTTCATGATACAGAATTTATGCTACCTCTTAAAATTTATTCAAATGGTCCTTTAAATTTCATGCAATCTGTTCATCTGTAACACTAGGATCATTGGCCTTTCCCACTACATAATATCTTTTTTAGAGATAGTTATCTTTATAAATTTCTTTAATTCAGAGGATAACCTGAATGCATCATTTCACATTCCCCTTTGATTCATAGTAAGGTCATGAATATATTTTCCTCTCCCACTTCAATACCCGATGGTGATATAATGAAAAATTATCAAGTTATCTTTCACTTCTCATAAGGTTCCTTCAGTATTTATTTCATTGTATATATTCACCAAAAAATGAATATCATTCAAATAATATTTCCATAATCAATATTGAAATTTACCATTAGTTATGATATATTAATCTATTCATTAAACTCATTCAAATAACTCTTTTAAGTTGATTCAATGATTCTTTTATGAATGATCCCAAGACTTAACTTATTCCCATTCCTTGTGTGATTTTTAATATCACCTATTATTATTCCCTAAAAAATCCATAGCTAGAAATATTTTTATATTTATCCTTATATACATTATAAAATTCACCATTTCTATATGCCACATCCCTCTTATGTAATGATACTCAACTAATTACTTCTTAATAATTTATTTAGGATTACAAACCCTATATTGGAGTATGTATTCATTGACGAATATTTCAAAAGCATCGACTCATTAGATAAACTTTTTTTATAATATTTGAATTTTAATTTCATGATATTTATCAAAATAATATTTCTTATTATCACACATATTCTAATATTTCAACTTATATTTCTTTAGAATTCATCCCTTTTTTATTCTGATAGGAGCCCTATGAAGTTCCTCTACAATTATATCCTTTCATCATAATATTTTATACGTCTAATGGATTTTGAATCATTTGTTAAGAAATATAATGATTATCTTATAAATTTTCATATCTTATTATATTTGACTATCTAACATAGATCCTATATCTTATATGAATTCATCATCCAACACACTATCCATCTTATTAAATGCATAACTTTTTAAAAACACTAAGTATCATATGAGATAAGAGACATCCTAAAAAATTGTATATCTTACACCCGTCTACTCTTATGAATTATTATATACTCCTTTATGCACAATGTCTACTCTACTAAAGTCTCTATAGAATCCATTAAAGTATTTAGTTTATTAAGTTTCAACTGACTCTTACAAATTCCTAAAAAACCTATACATTTTTCAGAATGTACTCTAATGATGTTTTACCATACTCATACAACATACTTGTGCCTTTTCCATTTTTTATTAACCTTTGAAAGTTCTAAAAATAATTTTATTAGGATTAGAGACATCAATATTACCATTTTAGCACATAAAAAGTTTCATTTAACTATTTAAGAAAGGTTTTCTCAACCAAGAATACATTTTCTTTGTTTTTTTGAATATCACCATATCAATAAACACATTTTTGAGGATACAACATAAATCTTCCTTGCTATGTTTTTCAAGTATCAGTAATACAAAATAATTTCTATTTATCATGTCAGAACCATTAGTTCTACTTCCATACATGTCTAACACATATTAATTTTCCGCATATCTTCCTACAAGGAAACCTTATAGAAAAAAAGAAATCCACTATTGGGATCATTCTTATATTCCTTTGGTAAAAACTAACGAAAGAATTAACATAATAAACAAATCTATATCGTGACTGATATTTCATGGTTGTATATATAATATAAATAGAAAATTAATTTCTTATAAATGTACCTTTCTGAGCTCATGAAACATCCCCTGATTTTAATAAATGGGTTATTATTAATTTTTAATTAAACATTAATTTAATGTTCATTATAATAATATTAATAAAAAATGTGAATAAATTATAATGATTTTCATACTCGAGAAGTTAAAAACAACTAAAACATTTTTTAATTGAGTTTCATTGATTATGAAAAAAATTAAATGAATATAATATTTTAATTATAGGTATCATAAATAAAATTTGAAAGAGTTATGAATACATAAATTTATTTTATTAAATAACCTTGTAATTAAATTTTTATACTTATAACATTTTAAAACATTGGTAATGTTATAAAACACATAAATGATAAGAATAATTTATGATAATTTAATTTACAAAAAAAATAATAATTAAAATAATAAACATAATTATATGAGTATTATTTTAGATTATAAACAAATATGTAATATATAATATTATAAATAAAATTATGATTCAATATTACTACTACTAAATATATATAATTGTTTTAATACAAAATATTATTTTTATAAAATGTGTGAATCAATATAATAAAATAAATATAGAAAGATATGTATTAAAGGACTGACAATAATAATAATAATAATAAATAAATAAATAAATAATAAAACGAAACACTAAGATGAAATGTGGTTTCAGTTTCGGGATTTTTGAGAGAGATTAGAGCATGATGGAATCATGCAGGGGTCTAACTGAGTCATGGACCATGATATCGGGCTTCTGAGGTTCAATTTCGAGTTTTGATAACTTTGATGAAGTCAAATGCAGACCAGAGCTCAGGTTGGACTTCAATTTGGGAGACCGAACATAGATCGAGGGGATTCGAATGCTTGATCTGAACAATAAAGATATGATGTTCTTCCTCTAGTGTTGTTCATTATGGTATGGTAGGATTTTTTTTAATTTCTTCTTGTTATTAGGGATAATTTCTTCTTCTTTTTTTCTTCATAAATCTATTATCTTGTTTCTCATTGCCTCAGTTTTCCTCCGTCTCGTCTGAAAGTGTTGATTTTAATACTCGTGCATCACTATCCTCTGTGTGCATATGAATTTTTTGGGCTAGATTTTTATTTGTTTTTGAAATGGTGAGATGATGCCTAAAGCTTTGTGATAAAGCCTCTACTAGGTCGATTGAAATGCCTAATAAAATTATACATTCCTAATCTATCTTAACTTGTTCTATGTTTTATTTCGTTGAAATTCAAACATAATACATCAATTATATATAAAAAATACCATTTTCTATTCTATTGATTGGCTTATAGAAGAAGAAAACACAATATATGTGTAGAAAAATATATATATTTATATATATATATATATATTATGAATTTAACTGGCTATATAAGTACCTATACTCCTTTATGTCTCGATGTTCTTCACCCTGTGTAAGATAGGGAACATTGATTGTGGGAGTTGCTATAGGCTAAAAGAACCTAGAGAACCTAAAGATGTTTTCTTTTATTTTCGTTTTCTCAACAAATCAAGTAAGGGTAAATATTTACACTTTTAATCCACTTCACGTTTCTTTCTGGAATGTTAACTTCATTCTAGTATTATTTAGAGTAGTTAAATTTCCTTGTGAGCAACCATTCAAATTTCTTAAATGGTTTCTGCATTTTTTAAGTCGTTTATTTGTATTTGAAACTTTTATTTCTAAAATAAAGAAGGTATATTTTCATGGTATCAAGAAGATTTTTCTTAATATTCTGGATTCATTTTTTAATTATTTCTAAATCAATTAGAATATATCAACTCTCTTTACTATGCAGTTCTTTTCCTTATTGCAGGGTATTGGAACCGTCTGCATGGTAAGAGGATTCTATTTTATGAAACTCTTCTTGTATTTTCAAATTTATTAGTTGTATTGAATTGTCCTTTCTATGAAATTCTTTTCTCTATTGAGAATCATTGACATTTTGTGATATATGTTCTGGTGTTAAATGAGATCCATGTATTTTATGCCAATTTTTTTAGTCAATTTCTAATGTTGACTTCATGTCTATTTAATTATTTTTTTACTTATTCATTATGATGGAAAAAGGAAATTTGTTGAAGCAGTGTTCAATTTTTTTAGATTATGTATATATAAACGTAATATATTAATATTCAATCTTATTTGAGTCCATAAACATTGTATTTATAATAGTATTTTACTGATTTGGAAGTGTAATTATAATCCCTTTTAAGTTCTATTTTAATGTATCGTGTTATGTATTTGTTTTGGTTTGTGAGATGCATTTTTTTTCTAAAACTTATTAATTTTTAATAATTTGAGAACCTCAGTTATAATTATTATAAATATAAGCGATGGAATTAGATTTTCAGTTTTATTATTTTCTTAATAACTTCTTAAATGTATATATATATATATGTATATATATGTATACATCATAGCATGTTTAAAACCCCAACATCCCATGAATCATTCTTCAATAAAAAAATAAATGTTACATGGATTATAATTAAGTCCCTATGAGTACAAATGAGGATTATCAAACCTTCAAATTCATACTTGTCCCTCACTATAATGGAATGTATTAAAAGAAATAATTATATCTGTATATATATATATATATATATCATTTCACATAAAACAGATTTATTTAATGCATGCATGCATACATACACAGACAGACAGACACACACATATATATATATATATATATATTACTTTTGATGTAAATATATGAATGTACATGTATAAAACATTATTTTAACTATGAAATCAGATTTTATATATGTAAATAATTGTATATGATTTATATAAAATACATACTTAAAGATGAAATTATAATTAATTATTTTTAACGAGAAATCACTTTTATCATGACCCAAGAATGATCAACGGAGTTCTTTTTATGAAATGAATTACAATGCTAAGGGTTTAAAATAAATTCCATGGTTCTCCTGATGATTGAAAAATGTATATATAAGTAATAATGCATTCAATTCAAAAGATTCACAGTTGGAAATTATGAGAATGTAATGTTTATGAAGGGTGCGCCCTAATAGCACTTTAATGCATCATATAATGTGTTAACCTCATGAGATGTCATATATTGTTCATGATAGGTTTGTCCCAATCACATCATGGTGTGCAGGATGTTTATCCAAAACACATCACGATATATGAGAGGTTTTTTAAAAACACATCACGGTGTATGGGAGGTCTATCCTAAGCACCTAATGGGATTAGGTAGTAAACTAAATCCATCAAATTACTATGTCCACCAGGTATCTGGAGTGAACCGAGAATTCATGCTATAATCCACGGTGCCTTTGAGAATTAATTATAAAATTTTATAAGGTTCTTAAGTTAAATTACTAATATTATATGAATTATTGTGAATGATTTTCCAAAATGTTGCATATATAAATTGAAATCCTTTTTCACTGAAACTTTTATTATTGAAAAGTATACATGTTTTACTAAGCTAGAATTGAAAAACTTTATAACATGTCTTGCTTTTTTATATTAAATTAAAAAAACTCTTTTTGGTTTCATTTTCATTTAAAACCCCCTTACTGAGCTTGTTGTCGCTCACCCTATGTTTTCCAAATCTATTTTCACAGGGCTTAAGGGCACATAGAAGTGAGATAGTGGTCGAGGTACCACTAAGGTGTTCAACCATTGTATAGAATATTTTGAGGATTTCCATTTATAGGAAGTGTATTGAGGATTCTAGAAGGTATCCAGACTCTTTAAAACTCTATTCCTTTTCGATATTAGGTTGTGTTATTAATAAATAATTGAATTAAAATTATTAAAATTTTTAAAAAATGGATCATGTTTTCTGAGTCGTTGTATTTGGTATCAGAGATGAGGTATATAAAACATTAGAGGTCAGGATATAGAGAAACCCTTTTAAACATTGGAGGCCATAAATGAATTTTAAAGGGTTTTATTTTAAGGGAAGTTATTGCACTCCTAGGTTTCCTAATTCTGAAGGGTGAAAATCAGAATTTGTGTAAGTGCGGTGATGGAATAGAGAGGACACAATTCTTTTTATGTATGGTAGAATGTAACATCCCGTATTATAAATAAAATGTTTATTATTAGAATTTTTAATTAAACATTAATTCAATTTATGATAATAATATTAATAAAAAAATGAATAAATTGTAAGTAATTTTTTTACTCGACATGTTAACAACTATTAAAATATGTTTAATTTGAGTTTCATTAATTATTAAACAATTTATATGAAAATAATATTTTATTTATAGAAATCATAAATAAAATGAGTTAGAGTTATAAATAAATAAATTTATTTTATTCAATAAATTTTTTAATAAAATTTTATATTTAAAACATATTAAAACATCGGTAATGTTATCGAACACATAAATGATAAATATAATTTATGATCACTTAACTTATTAAATAATAATTTTTATAAATTGATTTATAAGAGTATTATTTTTTATTATAAATAATATGTAATATATAATATTACAAATAAAAATATCATTCAATATTACAACTATAATATATATATATATTGTTTTAATACAATATATTATTTTTATAAAATGTTTGAATCAATATTAGAAAAGAAAGGGGGATAAAATTGTCTGGAAGGATAAAAATGGCTCCTGCTGTAGAAAAAAATGCGCTGCACGTGCCTTCTGATTTTCAAATCCTTCTGACCATTACTCCTATGGTGGATGCTCCCCGCTGTGGACTGTGGCTCTAGCGACCTTCGATCCTAGCTTTCCTTCTGCTAGAGTGGGCCTATCCCAGTCCCCCAGATCTCTCCCTGGCATAGTGGCATGCCGGTCTCCTTCATGGAAGATTTTTGTGGCCCCTTGTGTGATCCCCTCCAACCCTACTTCCTGGCGGCCACTACGGTGGCCTCGCAGGTGTCGAGGGAAGGTTCGAGCCTTTCATTGGAGGTTCCTGTGGTGGATTTCGATGGGGTTGTTTTGTGGGGGCCACTCCCTTTATGGGGTGGAACTTTTCATCAGGAGAAGAAACTTCTCTCTGTAGTCAACTCCGTAGACGAGCAATAGGTCAGCCGACATGGTGGGCAGGCTTCATGGACCTCCAGCCGGCGGTAGGAGGAAGTCTCTTGGGTAGATGGA
Source organism: Viscum album (assembly GCA_963277665.1). Classification (NCBI taxonomy): domain Eukaryota; kingdom Viridiplantae; phylum Streptophyta; class Magnoliopsida; order Santalales; family Viscaceae; genus Viscum; species Viscum album. The sequence goes on from OY728126.1 coordinate 394,432,363, forward strand.
CCAACCCTAACAACGAGAGAAATTTTTGTTTCCCTCATTCCATAAAATTGGTTGTAATCCAATGTTTGTTTGTAAGATTGGTGTGTATATTTGTAATCCTCCGTTGAGAACTGGAGAGACGTGAATAGAGAATGACCCCATTCTCCCATAGATGTAGGTCATCCGACCGAACCACGTTAAATCCTTGTGTTTCTCCGCTCTGCTTCCATTTTGTGTGTTTGAGGTACCATGCACCTCCACTACGCCCCGAAAAGTAGTATCAAAGGCGAGTTGGAGTGAACGGAGTTGAACCGGTGAGGGGACGACGAATTTTCAGGTGGGTGGAAAATTAAAGTTTGTTGGAAAATTTTTCCGAGGCCAGATTTGTGAAGAGGATGGCGAGATAATTCCAACGGCACAAGCGCTGATAAAAATGGAGTTGAAACGAGCCCGAAAGTCTCGGTCAATGTTTGGTCAAACCCGTGGGTGAACAGTACCCCGTTCTAGAGAGACAAAACTGTTCACGCCGCCGTAAAAAATTCTGGTGAGATTCTGGCAGGAACTCCGGCATGCCACATCAGCGCCACATCAGCGCCACGTCCGCAGGCGATCTGGACCGTTGAATGTGTTTTGACCATATCTCGGTCAATTGGAGTCCGATTTCGGTGATCCAGAAGTCGATTCTGACTATTTAGACCATTCTGGATGCATCCATATGGTTAGTTTTTTAGAATTTTCACTCTATCAGGTGGCTTCAAAAGGGTGTGAAATCGACAGTGGTGATTTCATTTTGCGACAACGATGATGGCTGGTGGTGGAGCACTACCAGGATTTGAGATCGAAAAGTTAGATGGTCGAAACAATTTCATCTTGTGGAAAAGCATGGTGAAGGATATTTTGGTGCAGAAGGGCATGATTAGACCGTTGATCATAGAAAAGCCCAAGGCAACCAGTAAAGATGATTGGGAAGAGCTCGAGATGCGGGTTGTTAGCACAATTCGACTATGTATGGAAAATGAGGTAAAGTACTCGGTGGTGGATGAGAGATCACCAAAGGATATCTGGAAGAAGTTGGAGCAGTGATATATGATGAAGTCGCTCACCAATACGAAAATTCCTAAAGAAGAAACTTAACCAGTTCTGCATGGACGAGGGAACAAATTTGTTGGATCACACCAATGAATTCAACAAAATCCTTTCATAGTTATTGTGGCTTGGTGTAATGGTTGGAGAGGAAGAAAAATCACTTTTTCTTTTGTCATCCCTACAAAGTTCATTTGATGGGCTTGTGGATGCATTTCTCACGGGGAAGGAGACATTTAAGCTGGACGAGGTGATGGTGTCACTTCAATATTCAGAGGCATTCCGAAGACCCATGATGTATTCAAGAAAGAAAAGCATGGTGATACAAGATGATCAACGTCGGAGGAGCCAACATCAATAGTCAAGAGGTAAAGAATGGCGGCCAAAATTTTGGGGGCGTGATCCTAGCGAAATCACGTGTTTCTGGTGTGAGAAAAAGGTTCACTATAAAAGTGATTGTGGAGAGCGGAAATGGTATGTTTCTAAGAAGAAGAAAGTTGAAGACTAGGATGTGAACATCACATGATTATCAGCAGATGATGAAATCTGTGTGACAACAGGAAGCGTGCACTCAGATGAGCAAGTTGATTGGGAAGAAGTGCATTGTCATTACTTCAAAAGATATGGGAACATGAAGTGGGAACACCAATTTCTAAAGAGGAAGAACGAGCAGGTTCAATATCCAAAAGAAGACAGATGAGTTTTGGATTCAGGGAGCTCAACACACATATGTATGATGAGAGGTACATTTTATACTTTTCACCATTTACGAGACTTGGTGAGACTTGGTGATGGGTCAACATGCGAGGTTCAAGGAGTCGGGACGATGAAATTGAAGACACCTGATAGAGGAGATCGTAATCTAGCTAACGTGAAATTTGTTCCAAGTATGAGACGGAACTTGATATCATTAAGTAGGATCGATGCGAGAGGATTCAAGATTTCTATAGCAGGTGGAGTATTGGAAGTATCACATGGGGATGCAGCGATGTTTACTGGGAAGGAGTCCCAAGGGTTGTATCATTTGATGGGGATCGCAATCAGCCTGAGATCGAGTGAATATGGTGGAGGTGTCACGTCTTCTGGCATGAAGAAGCATGTTCGATTTGATGATGAAGTTTTCAACATCTGCAAGGAGACTGCAGGTCTTGCTTTTACCCCAAATTGGTTGTGAGGGGTAGATTTGTGGGTGTCACTCCCAATATGGGGCAGAAATTTTCAGCGAGAGAAGAAACTTCTATCAGGAGCCGACTCCATAGACGAGCAACAGGTCAGCCGATGTAGTGGGCAGCCTTTATGGACCTCCAGCAGGTGGCAGGAGGAAGTCTCTTTGGTAGATGGACCAACCCCAACAACCAGAGAAATTTCTGGTTTCCATCCGTCTATAAAATGGGTTTTATTCCCATGTTTCTTTGTAAGATGGATGTGTATGTTTGTAATCCTCCGTTAAGAACTAGAGAGATGTGAATAGAGAAAGACCACATTCTCCCATAGACATAGGTCATCCGACTGAACCACGTTAAATCCTTATGTTGCTCCATTCTGTTTCTGTTTTGTGTGTTTGAGGTACCACACAACTCCGCTACGCCCCAACATGATTATGGATTAAAATGAACCCTTGTGGCCCGCTTTGGATCTGAGAATCCTCCCATCCAGACCTTCAAGAGATTTGTGGTGTCCTGGGGGTTGTAGGCACTGCCTCATATCTTCGTTGTTCACCATCGATCCTATGGATTGGTTTTTCACTCGAAAGAATACTTCATCCTTGACTGGTGTTGGGCCCCTTAGTGCTTCGTTCATTGGCGGTTCAGCCTATTACGTTAGTCGATGGATGTTCACAAGGGGAATGAAAATCCCAAGTTGGCTATGTGTATTCACCTTCCAGGTATCCCTACTCCATTTAAGAACGTGGATTTTCTCAAGGCTATCGGGGACGTCCTATGTGGTTTTCTCTGCATGGATGATCGTACCAGTAGCAGTGAGGAAATGGCAGTGTCTGGATCTGTTTCTAGATTGATTTATCAGCTCCTCCTCTAGATACCCTTTGGCTGAAGGTATAGGGCTCAGTCAAATGGTCCGAGGATCTTGTATATCTCATACGTGTTCCCCAAGTTCTTTTCTTCATGCCTCCGCCAGGGGAAATCTTTATAGGTTTTTGTTGGGGTGGAACCACTCACCCTCTCAAATTCACACACAAAGATGAGAAATCAAAGCATCAAAGGGACACAAAATTTATGTGGTTCGGTCAGATGACCTATGTCCATGAGAAGGTAGCAAAAACTTCTTATTCAAATGGGAAGAACATATTACAAATTCCCTCTTATCTCTCATATTCTCTCACACATAACAACAACCCATATTTATAATCAGGATGCAGTAGAGAAATAAAAGATGGTTACTGCATGCTATCTCTAGGCAGTCACCAACTACTGCAGCGAGTCTTCTTCGGTGGCACCACCCTCTGCAGGACATCAATGGGAGACACCAAACATCTTCAGTAGGACTCCTATGGTGACTGGATCTTCCATCGTAGTCACCCATAGCTACAATTCTTCTTGGGTGGCCACAAACTGTTTGGATAGTAATATTTTTTTTCCGTCAAAAACTCAACAAACACCACCTTGACTAAAAAATATCACCATGTTACCACTCAAAAAAATCAGGATGTAACTAAAACAAATTTTCTTGCTGTTGCTGAAACAAATATGTCTATCTACTGCTACCTTCCCGATGCCCGTAGGCATCTCAAGTTAGAGTCATATTGATCAAGTCCAAACAATGTTGGAACTTGATCCCTATATCATCTTTCTTGTCCTTTGGAGGAGGAACAAGATCCCATATCATCTTCTGATGCAGTGAATTCATATCTTCTTCCACAATAGACTTCCACTGGTTGATTTCATTATTATTCGAAACATCTCGATAGCAATCTGGAACACCACCTTTAACTACAGAAAGAGCAAAGCTAACCAATTTTCCAAACCTGGAAGGTCTTCGTATAATACTTCGTGTTTTACTAGTGGTGATACTCTTATCTGATGTCACTACTCCACCTGTAACAGTATCAACATTCCAATAATAAAAAGTACCTTTTCGAATACCTTTCATCACAAGGAGTGCACCATAGATAATTTTCAAGAATCCATCTTAAATAGTTATCCAGTAACCAAGATTATCCAAAACTCCAAGCGATATGAGGTTCTTCTCCAATTATGGTACATATCTCTCATCTGTAAGGCGTCGAGTTGAACCATCATGCATCTTCAACCGTATTGTTCCAATACCTCTCGTATGGAAAGGGTGGTTATTTCCCATAAGCACCACACCTTCATCTGACTCTTCGAGGTTTGAAAACCAATCTCAATTCCTGCACATATGGAATGAATAACCCAAATCAAGAATCCAACCTCATGAATGGTTGACCGTCGAGAAAACGAGGATAGTATCTTCAACATCTTCAACATCCTCGATTCTTTGTACAACATTTGTCTTTTATTTTCTAATTTTAGGACAATCCTTCTTCTAGTTCCCCTTTTCATGATAGTAGGCACACTCATATTTTTCTAGACGTCTAAAGTTGGACTTGCCTTTTGACGTTGATCAAGATTCATCTCTTTTGAATCTTCCTGATTTCCTGCCAGATGACCTTCCTCTAACAGTCATCAATCCCTCCGATGCGGAATCCCGATGGTCATATTTGTTCTTCCACCTGTACACATTGTTAACTAAATAATTTGAGACATCAACAAATTTCACCTCATATTTACCATACAAAAATGTTGTAGTAAGGTGATCATAACTCTTTGGAATAGAGTTCAACAACAATAGATCCTTATCTTCATCTCCAATTTTCACCTCCAAAATTTGAAAATCTATATGGATTTTGTTAAACGAATCAAGGTGATCAATCATAGACATAACTTGATTGTACTGAAATATGAATAATTTCTTTTTCATGTACAATAAATTTTCAATGCTTTTGTCCATATACTTATTCTCCAGAATAATCCAAAAATTTTTTGCTGAAGTTTCTCGCATCACACTGTATTTCGGATCTTTAGCCAAACAGAGTCAGATCATACCACAAGCTTGATGGTTGAGTCTCTTCCAATCACTATTAGAGATGTTGGCGGGTCTTTCTTCTAAGGTGATATCTAACTCCTGTTGAGTTAGAATATCCAAAAAATCACACTACCACTTGCTGAAATTGTTTGTCCTGTCAAATTTCTCCACCTAAAATTTTGTATTGGACACCATACTTCTATATCCATAAGTATTACAGGACAGACATGTGTAGCTGGAATAGACTCCTGGGGCTCCTACGGAAGTACCGAACTACTTTCAGTTTTGAGATTCTCCATGACATAAACATATTATAATTTCTAAAAACATACACCACCGATGAATCCAGAATAATCGAAAATTATGAAATCGACTATTTGATTGCTTCAAACAGATCCTAAATAAATGCTGAATTTTCTTCCCAAATATTTTTTTGTGTGGTCTGGGCGTGGCCCTCCTTTATTTTCTCAAAGGAAAAAAAATCTCCTTATTTTTCAATAATGGTGTGTCCCTCTCACTAATTTCTACAAGGAGACAAAAATATTTCCTTTTGAAAATTCTTCTCAAAATCCCACGCCACCCTCACATGTCTCCCATCCTTATCTTAAATTTTATTTTCCCCACCAAAAACAAAGTCCCATTGGCCTTTTGACTTCCATACACCATTTCCCCCCTTCCTTTATCTTTTTAATTTTTCATTTTTTTCTTAATCTGACGCAACTTCTTTCCCCTACCTTCTTCCTCCTCGCCACGGATGCAAACAAAAAAAATAAAAATACGGGTGGGGGAAAATTAAACTAGACGGAGAGATTTGTCAACACCAGCTTCGGGGAGGAATTGCAAACAGCAGTGGATTCATTGGAGTGTAGACAGAAGCTTCCGCAAAGTACCAATAGTAGCAGGTTCAGGCTTGCAGACAACAGATTATGCATTGTGGACAGATGCAGAACTACACAAGCATCGGAGTCCAAAAAATTGCAGAGGTTGGACTGCAGCGGGTTGCAGATAAGCGGACAACAGTGTTGCAGTTTCAGATTCAAACACCAATTCCCAACAGGAAGTGGACTGCAGCTGCAGACACGACATTGAGCAGGGCATGGACAACAGTGGGTTGTCAAGAGTGAGATCCCCAGGTGATCAAACACAACCTCTGATACAACTTTGTTGGGGTGGAACCGCTCGCCCTCTCAAAATCACACACAAAGATGAGAAATCAAATCATCAAAGGGACACAAAATTTAAGTGGTTCGGTCGGATAACCTACGTCCACCAGAAGGCAGAAGAAACTTTTTATTCAAATGGGAAGAACATATTACAAATTCCCTCTTATCTCTCATCTTCTCCCACACATAACGACTAACCATATTTATAATCAGGATGCAGTAGAGAAAGCAAAGATGGTTGCTGCATGCTTTCTCTAGGCAGTCACCAACTACTACAAAAGTCTTCTTCGGTGGCACCACCCTCTACATGACATCAACTAGAGACTCCAAACATCTTCAGCAGGTCTCCAATGGTGGTTGGATCTTCCATGGCAGTCACCCACGGCTATAATTCTTCTTGGGCAGCCACCGACTGTTTGGATAGTAAATTTTTTTCCATCAAAAACTCAACAGTTTTCATGAATCTGAATGATGGTGCTCGCCATCAAGCTCCCAGAGGGGCCCCAAGGGGTATTGTTCTTTCACCCACAGGTAGAGGAGGGGCATCTACGGTGGTGGTGGTGGTTTCACGTGAATACCCTTCTCCCATGGGCGGACCCTACATGGATTTACCTAAAGCTGATGTAGGCTTTGTCAACCTGGGGGTGGCGGTGGTTCCAAGCAGCCCGCGGATCTCCCTCTCGTGGCTAGCAGACTTCTTCACCCAAGGCTTTAGCCCCCACCATCTCTTGTCTGCTGGAGGCCTATTGGAGCTCTTCCTAAGGCTCCCATGCAATGACCCCTTGGCCCTATCCTTACCCAAGGTGAAGTCTTTTCTTGATTATGTTGAACTATCTACGGGTAGAGAACAAGGGGCTCATCATTTCCACAATCAGAATGAAGGATCAGTCAAGGTAGATGGGGAGGATGCCCCGAGTGGCGAGCATAATCTATCCTCAGCCTGGCCATCGAGTCATCCCCCTGATATCGTGCCCCTCCATGCAGCGTACACAACCACAAAAACAGTTTTTCCCGGTGCCTAGCTTTATCAGCGCTAACAAAAAAGCGCTGCTAAATGGGGGTACCATTATGAGCGTGGAAAAAAGCACTGATAAATGTACCCCTTTATCAGCGCTTTTTTTAGCGCTGATAAAGGTTCCCCGTTTATCAGCGCTTTTTTTAAAAGCGCTGATAAAGGGTCACCTTAAAAAAAATTAAAAATTATATATTAATATATTAATATATAAATATAGTTAAATTAATATAAATATAATATATAATTCTTAAATATATTTTAGGTAAGTATAAATATACATTTACACTTAATATACTTAATATATAAGATATTTAGTGAAAATGGCTTATAAAAAAATAAAAAAAAATTAATTAATAATTTGCTAATTACTATGGAGTAATAGTCATTTAATAAAAATTTAATGACTAAATAAATAAAAAAATAAAAAAAATGATCGAAAATATGTTAAAAACGCAACTCGAACATCAAATGACCATAAATTTTGATACGGGTGTCCGTTTGAGCTCTACCATATATCCAATTGAAGCCTGCGACGATCTCTACACGTTAGTGACCTAGGAAAAACCTTTGTCACATTTTTCGAGGCCAAAAAAGGCCCATAAGGCCTCCAAAACTGAGTTTTTAGTCGGGATACCCTGATTTTTTAACATTTTGTGGATTTTCAGCCACCTTTATGGGGGTATTATTGGATTTTTTTGGGTGGGGACTGAATTTATTCCAAGTTATTACATTCATATTGATATTATGTCTTTTAAATTTTTTGTTTTTATAATGTACTGCTATTTATAATCAAATATATAACAATATATACATATTTTTTATATATTCACACATAAAAATTTAATTATAAATATAAATAATAAGATATATTTACATATATAATATATTAGATTTATCTAAATAATAACTAATATCCATTTTATTTAAAATACAAATATATGAATATTTATATACCTATATATTAGTCTAACTATAAATATATATATTTATATAAATACATATGTATATTACTATTACTATGAATATATATATTAATATCACTATAAATATATATATTAATATCATTATAAATACATATATTTATATCACTATATATATATAACTATATATATATATTAATATAAATATATATTACTATACGAATAATATAACGAAATATATATATATATAGAGATATATATATTAATATAACTATATTTATATATTAATATAACTATATATATATTAATATATATATATATATTAAAATAAATATATATTACTATACAAATAAATATAACATATATATATATAAATAGAGATATCATAAAATGGAAAAGAAATCAAAATAGAGGAGTGGTAAGGGCTTTGGCGCGCTGGGGGGAGGTCTCATGTTCAAAACCTGGTGAAGGCAGGGGTGCGCACACATGGGGTAATATGGGAGATAGCGCTATTGAAGGGTGGAGGGGTTCGTGCCAGGCGCTGGAGGGGGTGGAAAAGCACAGTATAAGGGGCGCTTAAGCGCTATAAAAGCTCCCCCGATTGGCAGGATTTTTTTTAATTTTTTTAATTTTTTTAACTTTTATCAGCGCTTTTAAAAATGTACTAATAAAATTGGTCCTTTTTAAGCGCTAAAAAGAATGTGCTGATAAATAATCCTTTTATCATCGTTTTGTTTTAGTAGTGATAAAAGACCCATCTTATCAGCGCTTTTTTTAGCGTTGAAAAAAAGGGTCTTTATCAACACTTTTTAGAGAAATGATATAGGGGACCCCCCTTTATCTTCGCCAAATTTAACAGTGCTTTTATAGCACTGATAAAGGCCCTTTTTATCATGGATAAAAGGGGTATTTGCAGTAGTGGTATGTGGAAAACTGCTCCTAGTTCACTCTTGCCTGTGGCCACCGAAGTCTGATCCTCTCACCTTGATCTGAGGCATATGCACTCAGTCGAAGTCCAAAAAAATGTCACAGTCGAACTGGGAGGGTGCTTCATCCATCCAGAAGGGGACCAAGGAGCCTACGACCAAAGCCAGCCTACACCTTGAATAATGTTACCAATTATCATATGGAATTGTCGCGGGCATAAGGATCATGTGAAGATAGACTTTCTAGCGTCAGAAATCAAGAAGAATAAGGCATATAAAGCTGCTATCTGGGAATCTGACTAGCCCCCTTCTAAACTCAACAAGTTCACTCATAAATAATGGATGCATGCGTCCATGCATTTTTACCTAGTTGACCATCATATTTGGATCATCTAGTGATGGGACGTCTCGGTGGAACTGGTCCCGGTGGGCAACCAATTCATCTCCATGAGGGTGAGGATGGACATGAATACCCTCAGTATGACCTTTGTGAATGGGGGATGCGATAGACAATGAAGGGAACTGTTGTGGTTGGAACTTAGTGATTTTGACCCAAGAGAGGTGTCGTGGTTTATAGGAGAGGAATTCAACATTGGGGCAGAACCGGAGGAGTAGAATGGCAGAGGCATGTTCCCACGATGGCTAATATGTATTTTTCCCAGTTAATGGCCAGTAATGGTTTGAGGGATTTAGGGTATACGGGGGATCACTTCACATGGTGTAATAATAAAAAGGGGAATTGTATCTGTTGGAGCTTCCATGATTGATGCTTATAAAACATCCACAGCATCTCGGTATTCCCAAATTCGATGGTCAGTCATCTGGTGTGGGGTATTTCAGATCACTCTCTAATGTTGGTCTATTTGTCTCCCAGGCAGAAGGAGCACGAAAGATTCAGGTTTCATGACCACTGAAATGGACATTAGGATTGTACCCAATCGGTCCAATCATCATAGAGGGAACCGGTTCAGTGGCATACCAAGGTGTCTATTAACAACAAGCTTAAGAGATTGAGGCATGATCTCCAATTTAGGGCAAGAAATCTTCCCCCAATCGACTAGAACAAGGAAAAACTTAAACAAGATATTGAGTGCATGGAAGGAAGCCTAGAAGACCGTTGGAATGAGCAGGGCCGGCCCTAGGGCAAGCCCAGAGAGCCCCCGGGCTAGGGCAACAGACAATCAAAGAAAAAAAAATACAAAACCAAGGGCAAAAAATTCACCATTTCACTGTAGCTCTTAATACATTTTAGGGCAAAATTTCATAGGCAGTCTTGGGCAACAGAATTTACCGGGCCGGTCCTGGGAATGAGATAGTGTTGAATGACCTCGTGGACAAATAGAATAAGATGGCAGAAATGATCCTAGGACAAGAACGAAAGTCTTGGGATATCTCAAGGATAAATTAGATGAATGAAGGGGATAAGAATACAGCTTATATCCACAAATGCATCCGGGAGAAAAGATGACCCATAAAGCCTAATATCATTCGTGATGATGGATCCTATACGAACGACAAAGAGAAAGTTGGTGGTATGGCTTTATGCTTTTTCAAATACCTTCTCACTGGCCTGATCACGAGGATGCCCATGGGGTAACCGAGTAGGAATGAGGAAATTTGGGAAGCGATCCCCTCATGTGTATCCTTAGAGAAAAATAACACCCTGGAGGCGATTCCTAATAAAAAGGAGATACATACGACGATGCTCAACCATAATGCAGACAACATACCAGGGCCTGACTGCTTCCCTAATGTGTTCTATATAGGGTCTTGGGAGATGGTTAAGGGAGAAATTGTTGTTTCTATACAGGACTTCTTCCTTGGGGGTTACATGCCGCGGGTGGTGAGTGCCACGACCATCGTGCTCATTCTTAAGGTGAAGGCATCGTAGTGTATTTTGCATTACAGACCCGTCAATATGTGAAATTTCCCCAATTAAATACTAGCAGGCACCATTAATTCGAGGATATCCATGTAGCTACCCCGGTGGATTTCAATCGATCACCACGACTTTGTGAGGGAACAATTAATTTATGGAGCAATTACACTGGCATTGGAAATGTTGAGGGATATTAACTACAAGACCCATGGTTCCAATATGGCAATGAAGCTCGACAAGAATAAAGCGTATGAAAGGGATGAATAGGGGTTCATTAATTGGGTTATCACCAACATGGGCATATCACCCAAGCCACTAGGTATTCTCTTCAAATGCTTTAGATCCGCGTGGAGGAATGTCACCTTCATGGAGAGATCACAGAGCTTCTTCAAGGTGGTTTGTGACCTACACCAACGAGATCATATATTTCCGAGTATTTTCATACTCATGCAAGACACACTGAGCTGAATGATTAACAAAGGGATCGCGAGTGGGAGGAACATGGAGTGCAAGAGGAAACAAAGTACGTCCTCCATATCGCACATGATGTTAGTGGATGGCACTATCATCTTCTCAAATGCTTGCAAGAGATATTCATGTGGCATCAGGGGGATAATTGAGGAATACTGCTTCTAGAGTGGGCAAACTTATCAACAACTTGAAGAGAAATATGTATATTTCTAATAAGTGTTCTATGAACTGGGCCCCCTAAATATGCAGCAAACTGGACATGCAGCAGGGTTCCTTTCCACTTAAAATATCTGGGCACCCCCATTTCTTTGGGGTGCATGCACATACGAGACTTCAACCATGTGGTGAGTAGGATCATAGGGCGGGTTCTCAATTGGAAGAATCACATCCTTTCCTTGGGGGGGGGGGGGGGGGGGGGGTATAGCTTGAGTGAATAGAGTTTTTTCGGCAATTATAGTACACACGTTGGCTGCAACCCCAGTGCCGAAAGGGATGATCAAGGCTATTTGACAGGGTGTTGGCTGGTTTTATTTGGGATGTGTTGTCTGAAGGTAAGAGGCACCGGGTTTCATGGGAGAGGCTAGCTCGTCCCATATCTAATGGTGGGATTAATGTATGAAGATTGGGGAGCATGATCACATGCTTGCACACGAAACTAGCATGGGAAGTAATTGAGAACTGTACCATGTGGGGGAGGACGATATCTAATAACCATGCAAGAAATGCACCAGATGTTAGTACACATAGCTCCCCCATCTGGTCCAGAATTCGGCCCCTCATCCAGACGATCCAACAACATGCTAGGTGGATTGGGGGGCAAGGTAACATTCTCTTCTGGTTTCATAGCTGGATAGGAGCGGTGATTGACTATCCAAGGTGCCCGACCCCATCAATCTCCTTCAAAGAGGCGAGCATGCATCAATCCTTCGTCATGGTAGTGTTGGACAGGAACCATAATGACCTTTTTGAGGTGATAACTATCATTGAGGAACCATATAGATGTATGTTCACACCATCCAATTCTAGGAAATTCTCAATGTAGGACTTCCATAGGATTTCATCACCTTTAGATCCGCAGGCTGGTTGGAATAAGATTGTATGGTGCAAAATTCTTCCAGTGAAGTATAATTTCCTTGTCTGGAGGATTTGGCAGAGGGAGGTACAAACTGATGACAACGTGAAAAAGGTGGGGATCAATCTCACCTCATGATGTCACTGTTTTAAGGCCAAGAGAGAAGAAAGAGTAGAGAATATATTATTTGAAGGTGAATGGGCCCAAAGCATGTGGAGGTCCTTTGGTACATTCACCACTATCGCAGACTATGGGATTCATGTGGCATCGATTCGAGAGAAATGGATCCATTGGTAAATGGACTCGGGCATGGAGAGATCAGCACGATTTGTGATTCCGAGTGTAGGATGTTTGTGTTTATAGCATTAGATGAACCATGAAATATATGAGGGGTCCCCCTCCACGGGTAGGTCCATCGTTGTGCAGGCAATGAGGCTTCTGGACGATTTGGTGACGCTCATAGGGAACTGGTGAGAGGCCTCGTCTCTAAGTCATCTTCACTTCATCTCACCTCTTGTCATATCTCCTATGCCTAGTAAGCAGTGCCACCAGATTCGATGGATCCCCCAAACTAACAGACTCAAAATGAATATCGGCATGTTTTATATCTCAAGTGACATGTGTGGAGGAGGGTTGGTTTGGGGTATTGGGGTAAGTGTCCTCCATGCATTTACAGCTCAATATGGAAATGGTACCTCGCTCAAGGAAGAGGCGAATGCAGTGCGTACTGAGCTCACAATTTGTAATCAGATGAATATGGAGCTCCCACAAGTTGAAACTGACTCGATGATACTACATGACTCCTTTCATGGTAAAGGAGCCATCCCCTGGTCGGTTGAGTATATTATCTGGAAATGTAAGGAACTCTTCAACAGGAGCATCCAAGTCATGCCCACATGGCGGGAGGGAAACAAGGTTGCCAATCACCTGGCTTCGATGGCAGAACATGGGTCCAAGGTAACATGTCTTTTTTAACATTACTTTTCTGAAACATGAAGGTGTTAATTAGATTTGAGGGGATGCTCCAGGTCTCCACAACATTAGGCCTCCCTTGGGAAGGGTGGTCTTGGCCTTGTGTTTCCACTGTTTCCTCTTGTTTACCTTGATTTTTCTCTTGAATAATCTAATGATGGTGATGATGATGATGAAGATGGATAAAATTTTATTAATGGAATGAAAAAAACAAAAACAATAATAATAATAAATAATAAATAAATAAATAAATAAATAGATAGATAGATAACCTTAAATGATAAGATAAAATGAAGTTTCCATTTAGGGATTTTCAGGAGTGATTAGAGTAGGATGGAGTCAAGCACAGGTTTGACCGAGTTGTGGACCGAGATATCGAGATTCTGAGGTTCAATTTCGAGTTTCGATCATTAGGATGGAATCAAATGCAGACCAAGGCTTGGGATGGACATTGATTTTAGAGACAGAATGTAGATCGAGGGGATTTGAATGCTAGATTTGATCCACAAATATCCGATGTTCTTGTAGGCATTTTTTGAAAAAAAATGGGTTATCCGTGATAGTGTCGTCTTCTTCTTTTCTTCATCAATCTGTTATCCCGTTTTTTGTTGCCTCTATTTCTCTCCATCCTGTATGAATGTGTTGAATTTAATACTCATGCATCACTATCCTCTATGTGCATATGTATTTTTTTGGGTTTGATTTGTCTTTGGTTCTAAAATAGTGAGATGAAGCCCAAATCTTTGTGATAAAGCCTCCACCTAGTCGATTGAAACACCGTATTAAATTTTTTACTCCTTATCTGTCTTAACTTGTTCCACATTTTCATCATTTTAATTTCAATCACGAGACATCAATTAGATATATAAAATACCCTTTCCTATTTTATTTGTTGTGTTATAGATGAATCCAATGTAATATATGTATAGAAATATATATATATATATATTATGAATTTAACTGGATATATAATATAGCATCCAGTCTTTTTATAACATAACTTTTCATTCCATTACACGGAACTGAGGATCTTTAAGGTTTAGTGTCTTGGAAACAAGGAACATAAAACATGAAAAAAAAACATTCTTCTTAAACACTTGAAAGGCTTCTCCTCATGTTCACCCTAGGCTCATTACTGCATCCCATAACCTGGGGACATACATCAAAAGGAAGGGTGAGCAGAAGGCCCAGCAAGGGAAACAAGTGAAACATTTTACATATGAACTTGAGATACATCAATAAAGTCATGAAAAGAACTTTAAGGCATGAAAATGAAATCATGAGGCATATCATAATAAAAATAAAACTTTTTCATAACTTGAAGATGTGGCTACATCATTTAACAAAGACAATCATGAACATATCACCAAGGTCCATCCCCAAGGTGTCATTTTAAAATTACCAAGGTTATTCACCAAGGTATCGTGAAAATTGTAATCTCTAGTGGTTACATCATTACCCAATGAATTGGAGCGCTATCAGGGCGCACCCTTAAATTTGCCTTTATTATCATGTGAGCCACATATATCATCATCAAACATTTCATAAATAACCCACATAGCATAAAATAAATGGGTTTCATTTCATAATCATAACGTTTTAAAAACTGCTTTAAAGACATGATCTTTACGTCACTTTAAACCCACGGAAAGGGAAAGCGGGTCTCATGTATGTAAATCCCAGAATATAAAATGGAACATTTTGATATATATGTGAATACCCTTGTAGAAATAAGAGCTTTGAGTATTCACTTTATAACATAAAATAATTTTTGAGAAAAGAGAGAGGCATTTTGAGGGGAAAATTCTGCAGCATAACGGCCAAGTTTCGGGGTTTTAGAAAACATTGAGATGAGAGGGGACATGGGTCAACCTCTCATAAATGATCCATAAAACAGTAGGGTGAAAGAATAAGAAGGACATATGGACATGGTAATGAAATTTTAGGGACATATCATTTGAAATGAAAAACATGGAAGGAAAAAAAAAATTAGATTTCTCTTATTAAAAATTCGACAGCCTTACGGCGTCACTTAACTTCAAAAGAAAATGATTTGACAAGATCAAATAGGGTCCCTCATCATATGATCATAAGAGATCATTATGATAGATATAGAGATAATTCCCCAACATAACAAGAAGGAACTTGAAAGAATTGACATGAAAGTATAACTTCAAAACGAGAAGGGTGAAGAACCACTTAAAAATTCGGCAGCCTAACGGCGCCACTTAAAACATCAAAATACTGAATTGAAGAGATCAAATGAGGTCTCTCATCATATGAACATAAGAGTCCAGTATGATATATATAGAGATCATACCCCAATATAACAAAAAGGAACATGAAATAATTGACATGAAAATAGAACTTCAAAACGAGAAGGGTGAAGAACCACTTAAAAATTCGGCAGCCTAACGGCGCCACTTAAAACATCAAAATACTGAATTGAAGAGATCAAATGGGGTCTCTCATCATATGAACATAAGAGTCCAGTATTATATATATATAGATCATACCCCAATATAACAAAAAGGAACCTGAAATAATTGACATGAAAGTAGAACTTCAAAACGAGAAGGGTGAAGAACAACTTAAAAATTCGGCAGCCTAACGGCGCCACTTAAAACATCAAAATACTGAATTGAAGAGATCAAATGGGGTCTCTCATCATATGAACATAAGAGTCCAGTATGATATATATAGAGATCATACCCCAATATAACAAAAAGGAACATGAAAGACTTGAATGAAAATAGAACTTGAAAACGAGGAAGGTGAAAGAATCCCTTAAAAATTCGGCAGCCTAACGGCGCCACTTAAACATTCTTAAAACGAATTGATGAGAGCAAGGGGGGGTCTCTCATCATATGAACATGAAATAGGCAGTAGGAAGAATATAAAAGAACACCCTCCAACATAAGAACATGGAGTATAAAATAAATGACATAAAAGAGATTACTTGAAAAGAAAGAGAGGGGTCGGATCCCTTACCTTAAAATGTAACTCTTAAACCTCAAAGGTTGGGACCTTGAGGGCTTGAGGGCACCTTGGGAGGACTCCTTGGGAGGTAATGAGACCAGAAATTCGTTGGGAATGAGTGGGGAGTCGAATGGATGAGAGGAGGGCTTGGTATTTATAGGGAAAGTGAGGGGACAAGGCATTAATGGCCAAGGGACACCTCACATGTGCTTTTCTCAAACCCATGTGCTCTCCCTTGTCATTTATCATGGAGTTAGGCCACATGGGGCCCCCAAAACAATAATTCATCACCCTTGGCCGGCCAACCCTCAAACGATCTCATGACATCATCATGACACCGTTATGATGTCATTAAACATACCGAAACCCTAAAACTGTATTTTTACTATTCACTGAAAATTCAACTTTTTCAGAAAAATCCCAAAATTTCACATTAACCAAATATCAATGCTCTGATTTCAAAAATGAAATCCATTTTATAAAAATAATTTTCTAAATATTTTTAATTTAATTTTTAAATAAAAACACTATTCATCGAAAATTCATTTTTTTCAGAAAAAACCCCAAAAATTACCATAACATAATATTGATGCTCTGAGTTCAAAAATAAAGTCATTTTTATAAAAATAATTTTCTAATTATTTTTAATTAAATTTTTAATTAAAAAACACTATTCACCTGAAAAAACTAATACTTGAATAATAATTAATGAAACCGTTATTTAACTATTTTATTGAATCACATTACTTAATCAAGGTGCCTAGATTATTTTAAAACTTTCTTTAAGTGAGATTACTAATCTATTTGGTCATATTACTAATCCTAATCATAAAATCACTATTCATAATTTACTATTCATCAAAAATCAAGTTGATCTTATTAGACTCTAAATTTAGTACTGAACATAATTGCAGAAGACCATTTTTTAAAAATCATTACACATTTTTAATTATTTAGGGTTTACATAAACATATTTAAAATATCCTTTTTCTAAAATTCATCAAAAATATGCATACTATATTTATCCGGTCATTTCAAAATTCATAAACTTCATCATAAGAAGAAATCCCAATTTTTATTTAAAACAAGGATTACACAAGGTAGTTACGGTCTCGTTACATAACCCCTTATAATACCAGCATAGGACCTAAGAGTAAGGTGTTCTAGGGTGATAGAAGCTTGGGGAGGCTCAGTCAACATTGCCCGAGTAGTAATTTCTATCAGTTTGAACTTCTCGCGAAGGCGATTCCGTTCCAGCTTCACATGATGAAGTTCGGCTTGGATTTGATCCAGAGCAAAGCCCAGTGGTGCTACCTCCTTCCCAAGCTCTGTTAGATGGGCTTCGATCGGTCCAAGACTACTAGGTGAGGCCATCGAATCTTCTTTCTATAATAATTAACCAAGATTACTTATATCAAAACATTTTGTTCACAGCGGTCATATTGACCGATGGTTATATAATAGTCAAAACCCACTGATCTCATTTTAATTATAATAATGTTTATCAAATAAAACGTTTTTGTTGAGTATAACAATAACACATAAAATTGGGAAACAAAATTTATTTAAAAAAAATTTCGGGTCGTTACAATCTTTCCCCCTTAAGAAATTGCGTCCTCGCAATTTTAAAATTGGGTTTTGAAATTTCATTGAAAGTCCCACATCGGAAAAGGAGTCAGTAAAACTATTACTTTAAAATAAAGAAAGGGAAGTACAAAGGTCACTCGAGTTAACCCGCACTAGGGTTCCATGTAGGAAAACATGGACATGGAGGAGAAAACAAAGGGTCAAGTTCCGAGGGAGAGTGATAGAGAACATGATTAGGAGAAAGTTAACCATGAGAAAATCCCAAACTTATGATGTGTGTAAACAGTCTTTGATTACCTAGTAGGAAACTTAAACCAACAACATTTTTGTTTTACGTTTCTTTTCATAATTTTGAGGATTTCATTTACTACATAGAACAAAAACATAAGAAAATATACCTACCTTCAAGTAGAGTTTCATCCTTTAACAAGTCCCTACAAACACTAATCTTTTCTCCAAATGATGAGAATTCAAAAACACTTGGTCTCATAAAAGCACAAGAATCATCTTCTATAGAATCACATAATCTACAAAAGATTAACTATCTATTTCTTCTATCTTTAAACATTATCCCAAAAACAGAAAGGTTAAGGTAAAACAACTCTTCAAAAAGAAAGAATCCCATAGGAATGGAAACTACTTTTAAATCATCAAAGTTCCATGGTACTACCCAAATTTCATCATAGACCATTCCCTAAATAACGGTCCTTAAAATTCCTCAAAACAAACCAAACTAAGATTGAAACCCAAATACAATAAGGACTTGATAACATAGTCTTCCAAAACAACTTCATTGTTCATCTCCAGACAACATCAACCACTCCTAACATCTTATAAAAAAAAGTAGCTAACCTAAACATATTTTACCCAAGATAGGTTAGTCATTCCCATAAGTAACCTAAATTACTATAAGTTCACCTTAAATTCATCGATTCTTCAAAATATAAGTCAACCTTACTCCTCAATGAAAATACTGTAGTAATCTATTTACCTCGATCAAATATGGTTCCCAAAATAATGAACGTCTTCCAAAATAATAATCATATTTTAATCCCCGAATCATCCCTGTCATATTAATACGAAAATCGTCGCATTTCCTATCACATTGGTTGTCGGAACATGTTCTTCCATTTCCCACCATTAACTAAGAAGAGAAAGCATGATTAGGGGCTTAAGTACTTAGCTAATAATCATGAAATGGAACTGAAAGCATATAAGGATAACTTGTATATGAAAGGTATACCCTAACTTGTGATCTCCTAGGTTCCCATCTAGGTTATGAATGATCATATATTATTATGTGAACCTTTATTTTATTTTATCTTTGTTCCTTTAACAATGGTTCATACCAAGCTTATGAATTAACCAAAGCATATCCCCCGGGAGTGTCGTAACCAAGAGTGCAGCAAGGCCCGTTGTCGTGTACCAGTTCCCGTTCGAGTCTAGCTCAAAGCGGTGTTTTCGGGTTTTACCCCTATGTACATCTGTGCCAGAGCCACCTCTACCTGCTCGTATCCAGACAAGGATGTATTTGCTTGGAAACCCCTTACTCAATACTCACCAAAATACCAGGAAGATTTCCTATATTGAAACTTTTATATAGGGTTCTTCCTAAAGTTTTTATATCCTAATTTCCACAAATAACTAAACCATCCTTTGATACCAACTATGGCAACCCGCCTTTTTATAACATAAACTTTCATTACATTACACAAAACTGAGGACCGTTAAGGTTTAGTGTCTTGGAAACAAGGAACATAAAACATGAAAAAAAAAACATTCTTCTTAAACACTTGAAAGGATCGTTAAGGCATCCAGTCTTTTTATAACATAACTTTTCATTCCATTACACGGAACTGAGGATCTTTAAGGTTTAGTGTCTTGGAAACAAGGAACATAAAACATGAAAAAAAACATTCTTCTTAAACACTTGAAAGGATTCTCCTCATGTTCACCCTAGGCTCATTACTGCATCCCATAACCTGGGGACATACATCAAAAGGAAGGGTGAGCAGAAGGCCCAGCAAGGGAAACAAGTGAAACATTTTACATATGAACTTGAGATACATCAATAAAGTCATGAAAAGAACTTTAAGGCATGAAAATGAAATCATGAGGCATATCATAATAAAAATAAAACTTTTTCATAACTTGAAGATGTGGCTACATAATTTAACATAGACAATCATGAACATATCACCAAGGTCCATCCCCAAGGTGTCATTTTAAAATTACCAAGGTTATTCACCAAGGTATCGTGAAAATTGTAATCTCTAGTGGTTACATCATTACCCAATGCATTGGAGCGCTATCAGGGCGCACCCTTAAATTTGCCTTTATTATCATGTGAGCCACATATATCATCATCAAACATTTCATAAATAACCCACATAGCATAAAATAAATGGGTTTCATTTCATAATCATAACGTTTTAAAAACTGCTTTAAAGACATGATCTTTACGTCACTTTAAACCCACGGAAAGGGAAAGCGGGTCTCATGTATGTAAATCCCAGAATTTAAAATGGAACATTTTGATATATATGTGAATACCCTTGTAGAAATAAGAGCTTTGAGTATTCACTTTATAACATAAAATAATTTTTGAGAAAAGAGAGAGGCATTTTGAGGGGAAAATTCTGCAGCATAACGGCCAAGTTTCGGGGTTTTAGAAAACATTGAGATGAGAGGGGACATGGGTCAACCTCTCATAAATGATCCATAAAACAGTAGGGTGAAAGAATAAGAAGGACATATGGACATGGTAATGAAATTTTAGGGACATACCATTTGAAATGAAAAACATGGAAGGAAAAAAAATTAGATTTCTCTTATTAAAAATTCGGCAGCCTTACGGCGTCACTTAACTTCAAAAGAAAATGATTTGACAAGATCAAATAAGATCCCTCATCATATGATCATAAGAGATCATTATGACAGATATAGAGATAATTCCCCAACATAACAAAAAGGAACATGAAAGAATTGACATGAAAAGTAGAACTTCAAAACGAGAAGGGTGAAGAACCACTTAAAAATTCAGCAGCCAAACGGCGCCACTTAAAACATCAAAATACTGAATTGACGAGATCAAATGGGGTCTCTCATCATATGAACATAAGAGTACAGTATGATATATATAGAGATCATACCCCAATATAACAAAAAGGAACTTGAAATAATTGACATGAAAGTAGAACTTCAAAACGAGAAGGGTGAAGAACCACTTAAAAATTCGGCAGCCTAACGGCGCCACTTAAAACATCAAAATACTGAATTGAAGAGATCAAATGGGGTCTCTCATCATATGAAAATAAGAGTCCAGTATTATATATATATAGATCATACCCCAATATAACAAAAAGGAACTTGAAATAATTGACATGAAAGTAGAACTTCAAAACGAGAAGGGTGAAGAACCACTTAAAAATTCGGCAGCCTAACGGCGCCACTTAAAACATCAAAATACTGAATTGAAGAGATCAAATGGGGTCTCTCATCATATGAACATAAGAGTCCATTATGATATATATAGAGATCATACCCCAATATAACAAAAAGGAACATGAAAGACTTGAATGAAAATAGAACTTGAAAACGAGGAAGGTGAAAGAATCCCTTAAAACTTCGGCAGCCTAACGGCGCCACTTAAACATTCTTAAAACGAATTGATGAGAGCAAGGGGTGGTCTCTCATCATATGAACATGAAATAGGCAGTAGGATGAATATAAAAGAACATCCTCCAACATAAGAACATGGAGTATAAAAGAAATGACATAAAAGAGATTACTTGAAAAGAAAGAGGGGTCGGATCCCTTACCTTAAAATGTAACTCTTAAACCTCAAAGGTTGGGACCTTGAGGGCTTGGGGGCACCTTGGGAGGACTCCTTGGGAGGTAATGAGACCAGAAATTCGTTGGGAATGAGTGGGGAGTCGAATGGATGAGAGGAGGGCTTGGTATTTATAGGGAAAGTGAGGGGACAAGGCATTAATGGCCAAGGGACACCTCACATGTGCTTTTCTCAAACCCATGTGCTCTCCCTTGTCATTTATCATGGAGTTAGGCCACATGGGGCCCCCAAAACAATAATTCATCACCCTTGGCCGGCCAACCCTCAAACGATCTCATGACATCATCATGACACCGTTATGATGTCATTAAACATACCGAAACCCTAAAACTGTATTTTTACTATTCACTGAAAATTCAACTTTTTCAGAAAAATCCCAAAATTTCACATTAACCAAATATCAATGCTCTGATTTCAAAAATGAAATCCATTTTATAAAAATAATTTTCTAAATATTTTTAATTTAATTTTTAAATAAAAACACTATTTATCGAAAATTCATTTTTTTCAGAAAAAATCCCAAAAATTACCATAACATAATATCGATGCTCTGAGTTCAAAAATAAAGTCATTTTTATAAAAATAATTTTCTAATTATTTTTAATTAAATTTTTAATTAAAAAACACTATTCACCTGAAAAAACTAATACTTGAATAATAATTAATGAAACCGTTATTTAACTATTTTATTGAATCACATTACTTAATCAAGGTGCCTAGATTATTTTAAAACTTTCTTTAAGTGAGATTACTAATCTATTTGGTCGTATTACTAATCCTAATCATAAAATCACTATTCATAATTTACTATTCATCAAAAATCAAGTTGATCTTATTAGACTCTAAATTTAGTACTGAACATAATTGCAGAAGACCATTTTTTGAAAATCATTACACATTTTTAATTATTTAGGGTTTACATAAACATATTTAAAATATCCTTTTTCTAAAATTCATCAAAAATATGCATACTATATTTATCCGGTCATTTCAAAATTCATAAACTTCATCATAAGAAGAAATCCCAATTTTTATTTAAAACAAGGATTACACAAGGTAGTTACGGTCTCGTTACATGACCCCTTATAATACCAGCATAGGACCTAAGAGTAAGGTGTGCTAGGGTGATAGAAGCTTGGGGAGGCTCAGTCAACATTGCCCGAGTAGTAATTTCTATCAGTTTGAACTTCTCGCGAAGGCGATTCCGTTCCAGCTTCACATGATGAAGTTCGGCTTGGATTTGATCCAGAGCAAAGCCCAGTGGTGCTACCTCCTTCCCAAGCTCTGTTAGATGGGCTTCGATCGGTCCAAGACTACTAGGTGAGGCCATCAAATCTTATTTCTATAATAATTAACCAAGATTACTTATATCAAAACATTTTGTTCACAGCGGTCATATTGACCGATGGTTATATAATAGTCAAAACCCACTGATCTCATTTTAATTATAATAATGTTTATCAAATAAAACGTTTTTGTTGAGTATAACAATAACACATAAAATTGGGAAACAAAATTTATTTAAAAAAAATTTCGGGTCGTTACATATAAACACCTCTACTCCATGATGTCTCAATGTTCTTCACCCTATGTAAGATAGGGGGCACTGATTGGGGGAGTTGATGCAGGCTAAGGGAACCCGAAGAACTAGAATCACGTTTTCTTTTCTTTATTTCTCTATGAACCAAGTAAGGGGAACTCGTTACACATTTAATCCACTTAAAGTTTCTTTCTACAATGTTAACTTCATTCCAGTTTTTATTCAAGTAGTTAAATTTTATTGTGACCAATATTTCAAATGGCTTAAATGTTTTCTTCATTTTCTAAGTCATTTATTAGTATTCAAATATTTTATTTCCTAAATAATTAGGTTATATTTTCAGGAAAGTAAAAAGATTTTAGTAAAATTGTTGTTTCATTTTTGAATTATTTCTAAATCATTTAGAAGAAGTGAATTATCCTTACAATGCAATTATTTCCCCTATTTCAAGGATGTGGAACCATATGCATCATAAGGGGATTCTATTTTATGAAACCCTTCTTGTATTTTCAAAATTATCATTAGTATTGAATTTTCCTTGCTATTCAATTCCTTTATGTATTGTGAAGAAGTAAAATTTTGTGAAATGTGTTTTAGTGTCACATGAGATCCATGTATTTTATGCCAATTTGTTTTAGTCAATTTTGAATGTTTACTTCATGTCTATTTAAATATTTATTTTCACTAATTCAGTATGATGGAAAAATGAATTTCATCGAAGCCATGTTTAAATTTTTTAAATTATGTATAAATAAACTTCATATCTTAATATTCAAACTTATTTTAATCCATCAATATTGTATTTATAACAATATTTTGATTAATTCCGAAATGTAATTATGTTCATTTTTGTGTTCTATTTTAATGTTTTTTGTTAAATATTTGTTTTGGTTCGGGAGATGCATTTTTTTCTAAAAAGTTTCTGATTTTTTTAATAATTGAAGAACATCAGTTGGACTCTTATAAATATGAGCAATGTCATTAGATTTTCAATCGTATTATTTATTTAATAATGTATAAAATGTATATATGTGTGTGTGTGTACATCAACGCATGTTTAAAACCCCATCTGCCCATGAATTTCTTTAATAAAAAATTAATTTAATGTTACATGGATTTCTATTAAGTCCCTATGAGTACAAATGAGGATTATCAAACCTTCAAATGAATACTTTATCTCACAGTAAGGGAATGGATAAAAATAAATTAATAAATATATATATATATATATATATAATTTCATGTGAAACATATTTATTTAAGCAATGCATACGTACATACATACATACATATATATATATATATTGATGTAAATATAAGAATGTACATGTATACGTCATTATTTTAACAATGCAATCACATTTTATCTATGAAATATATATATATATATATATATATATATATATATTGATGTAAATATAAGAATGTACATGTATACGTCATTATTTTAACTATGCAATCACATTTTATCTATGAAAATAATTTTATATCATTTATGTTAAATAGTTACATACTGATGAATGTATTATTAAGTATGTTGGGAAGATGAAGAGAGTCTCTTTCATGGATGAAGAG
Source organism: Viscum album (assembly GCA_963277665.1). Lineage (NCBI taxonomy): Eukaryota > Viridiplantae > Streptophyta > Magnoliopsida > Santalales > Viscaceae > Viscum > Viscum album. The sequence continues at coordinate 394,457,439 of OY728126.1, forward strand.
CTTCTCTCTCTTAACCGTATGTAGTTGTATCTAGGCACCGATATCTCAAAGTGGAGATGATGATATTGTCAGCCACATTCAAATGTTTTCAGCATTCAAATATTATACTCGAACTGCTTCTAGTGGTGGATTTGAGGTGAAACCAAAAATTTCCACTAGTTTTCTTTCAGATCTGGGGTGTGAAGAGGGCCTGAGGGTTGTGGATTGTGGTGACAACATGCGTGGCCCGGAGCGTGTTCCTCAGATGTGACATGTGATGTGGATCTCATCAGGGAAGGGCGGACAAGGATCTGTGACCTCGATTCGGAGACGATAGTAGTTTGGCGATTTTCTGGTGATTTCCAATGGTGATAATCTTGGATGGGCTGATGGGGGCCGATGAGGGATGCAGGCCAGCAATGGAGGTTGGCGACGGAGGTGTTCTGTGGCTTGGCGGACTTGGGATCCAGGTTGTGTCTGTCGAGTTTCGGCGACCGCGGGTCAGCAGTGATTTTGGGTGGGGAGGTGGCTGGAGAGAATTTCGGTGCTGAAGAGATGTGTTTCCATCAGGATACGCTTCCACGTGTGAAGGTTCTAGGATGCCGATTGGTTGTGATCTCGAAGGGGATGTGAGTTCTGTGCGTGCGCTGACAAGAGATGGGATCGTCAATGGTTGGAGTCTGTACGTCGGGATCTAAGATCCAACATGATGTGATGGCAGGGCATCTATGCATTGAAATGGAAGTGGTCTACTTTGGGGAAGGCCGACAGTAGGGGAGTGCTCCTACGAGGATGCCTATCCGATGGATGAATAGGTCGGTGTGGCCTAAGTTGATCATGTCAGGCGGTGGCCCAAGGGATGCGGGTTGGGTCCCGATGATGATGATGAGGTTTCAAATTGGAATGTCGGGGGTTACATGTTGGCAATAGCCTATTTGTGCAGTGAGGTGAGTGATGGAGGGCCGTGTGTTCATGTGGGACAGTGTGATGGATGTCGGCGGATGGTGTCTCTAGTTGACTGTGAGCAGACAAGCCCGATGGTTGGGGTGAGGCGTGTCGACAATCTAGTCCAGGTGACCGGAACTGCGTGTGGGATTGTGATAGCGGCGTTGACGTGCGAGATGAGGATACCTCAAAATGCTGGTGGTGAAATTAATTACAGACCGACCTTTAACATGGGGTGTCGACATTGGGTTAGGTTCAAAGCCGACTTAGGTGTCGACTCTGATATATTGGGTCATGAAATGCGGCTGTGAAGGAAAGTGATGTGGGGAGGGAAGCCACGGGATGCGGGGTGGACGATGACTATGGGATGGTGCATACAATGTCTTCATATGCGATTTGATATGAAGTTTAAGACTATGATTTGCTTCTATTTCATGACTAGTGGTGGTGTTTGTGCACCTGATGTGTTACCTTGTTAGGCTTTTTTAATTTCATTCATAAATTTTTAGGACTGGGCTCTTACTCAACTCCTAATCCTTCCTGATATAATTATGTATCTTTAACGAGAGATCACATTTGTCATAACCCTCACATGATAAGGAGAGTTCCTTTTATGAAATTATTTACAATTATCATGGTTTAAAAGAAATTCTATAGTCCAATTGACGATGGAAAAAAAGTATATATAAGTTTAATGTTTTTAATTCCAAAGATTCAAACATAGAATTTATGATAATGAATTTTTGAGAAATTTTTCACTCTAATAGCACTCGAATGCATTGGGTGAGTTGTTAATCTCATGTTATGTCATGTATAGTGCGCGATAGGTTTTTACCATGCACATCATGGTGCATGGGATGTTTATCCCTTACACATCACGCTGCACGGGAGGTTTATCCCAAACACAACGATGTGTGCGGGAGGATTATCCCAAGCATATTATGGGAGTAGAGAGTGAAAAAAAATCCAACATGAGATTATGTCAAACATGTCTCAGGAGTGAACCGAGAATTCATGCTATGATCCAAGTTGTCTTTTAGAATTATTTATTAATGTTTATAAAGTTTTAGAGTGTAATTAGTAAAACTATATGAATGATCGAAGAAGATTTTCCAAATTTTTCATATATATATTGAAATAATTTTCCACTGAAATGTTTTTATTGGAATGTACACATGTTTTCCCAAGAAAGAATTTACAAACATTATAATATGTGAAATTGTTTATTTAGAACTCCAAAAATCTTTTTTGGATTCATTTTTTAAAACTCCTTTCTGAGCTTGTTTTCGCTCACCCTATGTTTTCAAAATTACTTTTCACAGGGTTCGAGGATACGTAGAAGTAAGATTGTGGTCAAGGTACCTCTAAGATTTTTAACCCTTGAAAAGAATAGTTTGGGGATTTCCTTTTGTTGGATGTGTATTTAGGATTATCCAATGTATCTAGACTCTCTGAAACTCTATACATTTGTGATCTCGGTGTGTGTTATAAAAAGTTAAATGAATTTATATTGTTTAAAATAAAAAAATTGATCATGTTTTCTGGGTTTTCATAACCCACATATCCAACATACCTCAATCATCCAAGAAAAACATTCAACTGTTATCTATAAAATCAAGGTTTTCAGAAACTAGTCCACCTTAAGCTCCAATTCTCCCACTAATGTTCATGTAATGAAGTATTAGAATCATCTTAGTTTTATCAAAGAATATTGCAAGGTATTTTATGTTTATTCAGTACTGCAATTATCTTGGGTATAACAATTTCTAAAAACTCAATCAAAAATTGTTTTCTATTTCATGAAATTATTCATTTCTGGACTAGATGTATCACTACATATTCCATGCATAACCTAATTTACCTTAGAGAAGGAATTACCCATAAAAAATAATATAACAAAATAATATCACAATATTTTTATAATATTGTTATGAAAAATTTATAGTAAATAAGTCATGGTAAATAACTGTGAGAGGCGTGGCATGTGAAAAGTTCAAGGATCATCCACCAACATATTATCAGCTCTACACCTGCTGATATTATATGTCAAACACAAGGAGTACTAATTTTTTCCAATAAAAAATCAAAAACTATAAATGTGATTCTAGATGAAGTTTGAGAACTGTCAACTTAAATAAGGTAAGAGAATACATCCAAAGGGGGACACTTCGAGGGTCAAAACTACATCGGTCAAGAAAAACATGAATATCTAACTACTGATCAATACCGTGGAAAGTAATAATGAATCCACTCTCTAATAAAATCTATCCATTCCAAATTATTATAAATCACCATAGATTTTATAAAAACCATTTTATATTATATATGGGTTAAAATACTGACCTAGATCATGATATTTTAATATAAAGATCCCATAAGATGTTTTTCTTATGTATCCATTTCATGTAAAAGGTATAGATAATAACATAAAAATTTCATGAATTGTACCCTCAAATATCATATAGTCACACTACCCCTTCATATAATGATCATTTATGAAAACAATGCACTTAATATAATTTAAGATAAACACAAGTTGTTATAATAAATGTTAAACATCATTTATGTGGACTCTAATGTTTCATGATCATTAAGATAGGAAATTCACCAATAATGTGTCCCATTTGAAAAAACACATTAAATGAAATCAAATCCCGGGATCATAGTAAAATTATCCTATGAAAAACATCATCCTCTTATAACTATCAAATTATATCCTAATTAAAATCAAAACCTATAATACATAGAAATGTCAACCACTAAAACATATATGAGTTCATCCTCTACAATTCATCTATTTATTCATCAATACACCGATGAAGAAATTGCTGATTCAACCATACCTATAAAACCTAAATGAAATGATTTCATCATATATTAAACATTTATAAATGTATAAAAAAATCCTTATAACATAATATTCAATAAATTAAGGCCTTTTAAATTTAAATTAACTTTTTATTTTCCCATTAATTCTCACGAAATATAAAAAAATATACTATCAAGGATTATGTACGATCCTTATCTTTTTAACTACCCAATAATCACAATAATCATTTGTAATACATTTTGTAGACTATTATTTATTTTTTTATGATTATAGGGGGCCTTATATATAAAATCACTTTTCATTGAACAACATCAAATACTAGGCTAAAATAAAATTATAACCAAATAATATTACTCATATCATCAATTGAACCTTATTTAAAGTCTATCATTAGTAAAATAATTTCACTAATATCAATTTCTCATTACCTCGATATACCAGAACCCCACTTGGTTTCATATTTAATTTGACTATGACCCTGAGTCTAACCACAAATGTGACATAGTTTAGTGATTGGTATTAATATTATATAAAATGTTAAATGCTATTTTTTCACACTTTAATCCAATTAATGAAAATAATCCACCAATATACACCCATTTTCATGTAAAAAAATAGAACAAATAATTAAAATAAAAATTAAATGCATGCAGTATCATATAAATAAAATGAAAAAGAAAATTCAAAAGATAATACTATAAAATCTATGTTTTTATAAATAAAAATAATATTCATTAATCTCTTAAAAATAATTGGGCCAAAATATGTTAAGAACTATATTGAAATTCAATAATATCCCAAAAATCGTAAAAATAATATATAGAAGTAGGGCGAGTTAGAAAATATACATAATGGGTTCCTCTGAGAGACCACTCTTGTAAAGGGTCTTAAATAATACTAGTGAGTTATTAAATAATCATTGAAACTATCATGTGTTCCAAACCTAGTTCATATAATGTTCCTCTCACCATATGAACACAATACAAAACCACTTAATCTATATGAATTCGTATAGAAAACATAAATATCACAAGATTAATTAACATACTTGTACATTTCAATTATAAATGTGACACTTATATATTAATATAATATATCATATAGATCATATCAATTATTATTTCACACTCTATAAAATTGAAACATCACCTTTCAATAGCAACATCATGCTCAACTCAAAAAATTACCATATAAAGAAAAATTATACATTAACAATGAAGACGTCAATAGTTTAATGGGATACATTGAGAGAATACATAGTTATCTATTTGTATATATCGTATCCTAGATGTTGGAGTACCACCTAGGACATAAAACCTTACATGGGTGTTAATATGGTTGTTTAACATAAAAGTTGGTGCATTAATATACAAATATATATATGAGGACATATAAATTATTAAAAATACCTAATTGGTTTCCACATCTTATCATGATCACCATAATAAGTAGACTACTACACAAATTATTACTACTATATAGAAACATCAACTATTTATGAACATAAAATAATATTCAATTCAATTACCATATAATTAATTTTCCATGTTTTAGAAAAAACATCAACCATGTTGAATAATTAATTTTATTACCACATTAATTCGCATAAAAATAAAATTTCCCATACCATGATTATTATTTAAAAAAAATCAGTAATAATATTACTTGACTGATTGAGTTGCATTACTTCATTAATATCACACAATGATAGGCTCAATATTTCTATCTTATACTATAATTTCCAATAGAATATAATTTATATAAAAAATAACAATATAAAATCCCATAAGTTTCATGCCTCTCTTTTCCATATAATTTTTATTTTTAATACATAGAGTGAATACATTCTCATATAGATACTCAAGGTATAAAAAACCTATAAAATACACATCATCAATATCATATAAAAAATATTTTACAAATCACTTTCCCAAATTTGTTTCTCGAATCCATATATTGTGAATGCAATTTCTTTGTATTTTAATCCGAATTACCTAATAAAGAACCCATGAGGAATATCCAATGAATAATTAAATTTTAATTATACCAAAAACTAATGCAATGGTCATTGTGAATTAATCCAAAATTATATACAAGGTAGATATAATAATAATAATCATGTTAAGAGTACCTTAAAATTTATGAATTTATTAAAACATATTATTAAAGGAACACCTAATGATGGCTTGGAGAGGATCGTTTTAATAAAAGATCATTTATGATGATAATAAACCAAAAAATAAATGGAATCCATATTAATTTATAAATTAAATTTTATAATTAAATATAGTCATGTAATGGGATAATTTCATCAATATAGTGGGAATCCCGAAAACATGATGTGAAAGATCACTAAAAGTTTGAAATTCAAACTATCACCCACCATTAAGATTTCATGATATAAATGTGATTTAATATAAAAATTGAATGATTATGAATATGTATTTTGATAACAATAATCATATATTCTTGATATAAATTTATGTATGGCCTTTTGGGTCACTTTTATGATATTATGACATTTATAGTATTTTATTTAATTAAATGTCAAACATGTCATGATCTTGTTTTTAATAAGTGTAACTTTTTTAATAAGATGTTATCGAGAATATATATTCAATTTTAAATAGTTTTCATAAATAAGAATTATTTATCTTTATCATGGTAATTTATTATAATTTTTTAGTAAAAAAATAATTACCTTAAATTCTTGCACAGCGCTGATGTAGTAATTATTTAATTAATGTAAATATCAAATAAATGATATTAAAAATTATAAAATAAATATAATTTAGATAATTAATGAGATCAATTAATTTTTTAGATGACCTTGATGTTTTATGGATATAATAAAATATTTGGTTCTCATTATATGTGCCATTTTTATATTATTAAATTAAAATTAATGAATAGTTCTAAAAATTAACATTATTGATATGTTATAATAAATAATATTTTATTAAAAGATATAAATTTTCAAACAAATATTAAATTCGACCAATTTATTAGGATAAGGTTAAAAATGCCAACAATTTTTCTTTTATTAGTCAATATTGATTTTATATTAACTATATTAACCATCAATGTGTAAAAATCCATGTGGTCACGGTAATATTTAAATGGGTTAAGTATGGTTTAAAACAAAAAATATAATGGAAAAAATATAATGAAAAATTATATCATTTTTATTTTATGAGGGAACTTATACCCATATTTACCTTTTGTAAAAAATTAATTTTTTCATCCATTTTTTTGAAAAATATTTTAAATTAATTTATTATTTTGGGAAATTTCAAGACTGTCCCTCCCCTCTCTTATAAAAGGAAACCTATTCATCCCATTTCGTCACACGTAAAAACCATTTTTTCATCTAATACATAGGAAAAATACGTTCTTATAATCATTCCAAATTTTTTGGAGGTATTTGTTTAGGAATAATGCCAACCATTATGTTCAAAAGGTTTTAGGAAAAGGGGAATGTCTGAATAAGAGGTGACATTTTTAATTATGTGTTTATGTTATGATTATTCCTCTGCATCTGTAAAAAATAATCAACCATGATAAAATAATAAATATAGTATCCTAAATGTACTTTTATTCTATTATTCTAGTGTAATGACCTATATAAATCCCCACTTCCATAAAATTAAAAAATAATTCATTTTTCATGTGTGCTACGGACTACCGCTTTGCGAACCGATGTAGTTCATTTTCTGTCACCATAACTCAAGACTGGTTATAATGATGGAATTAATGTTTATATATTATATTCCTGAAATATTTATCATTATTAATAGGTTATATATATGTTAAATTCTTACCTTTCCATTCATATAAAAATGATAACGTCGTTCATGTGTATGTGTTGACTACCACCTCCACGATGTAATGCAATTCATTCTTTATCACCACATCACTTGGATTATATATATATAAGTATATTTAAATAATAATCATATGTATATATATCTGACATTATAATCATTTTGTATAGATAACATAATACATACCATCTTTTTCTAATGATTATTGATAAAATGGAAATGTGACTCATGCGTATGTACGACCCTCTACTTTCATGATTGTAATATAGGTCATTTTTTATAACAATATTTAATGGTTTAAATTAAAATTATAATTTAGGTATTAACGTGATAATTATTTCATAAATAATATTTTAGAGATGATTGAATGCTGACCTCTTTGACTATAGTCTACTGACAAAAGTAATTTTCGATGTAAGTATGAAATATCCTCAAAACACCTGATGTGAATTTAATTGATTAAGTAATTCAAAAAGAAATAAGTAATATAAATGGAATATTTATCTTTTAAAAAATTTCTTAAGAAAGTAAATAATTAACCTATGTTTATTATTCAAGAAGATAAATAATATATGTGACGAGTTGTACATAAGGTGAGAGACTTCTTATTAATATTTTTTTTATGATTTCCATCAAAATATATTTTTTCTATATCCAAATGATTTTTGTCTAAAAATGACTTAAATAATATCTTTTATAATATACTGTGATTATTTAAAATCATTTTTAACTATGATTGAATTTTTACAAAATGGTTTGAAAGGAATCTTTTTTTCATTTAACATATTAGGTAATTTGTGAAATTTTTAACAGAAATATAGAAGGGGTGTTTTTTTAACTTATAAGTAATGATTAAAATTTACCAACTTCATAATTCTTAAATTATTTTAAGTTTAATTTATATATTTACCTAGATATTTTTATGGAAAGTGGTTTCTTTTTAATGTGTTCATTTTTTCGATTCTAATAGTTATTTAAATTTTTTTTTTGTAATTAGTAATCTAGATGTGTTTTTATTAAATATAGTTTTTTAACAAGGTTTAATGATGATATGGGGAAATAATACATTTTTTTATATGGTAGTTGATATTTATATTTCAAAATAGTAAGCCAAATATATCTTATATATTGGGTGCACCCATATAGCGTTGGGTGAGCCAGTTATAGAGCAGTCTCGGGTTCCTAGAACGGGGTTGGTTTGGATTGGTTCATAGAGAAATGGTATCAGATCACTAATTTTCATTTAAGTTGTCACAGATATGAGAGATAATATTTTAAAAGATCAAGTGGAAGGTCAAAGTTATGTTCATAGTGAACGACTTATTTGATGAAACTTTAGTTACCACGGGAAGTTATGATTCATGTTTTTATTTCAAAAAACATTTACAATTTTTTATCATTGTATTTTTATTTGAATTTATGGTGTTTGATTTAGTTGCCTATCTCATATGTGTTTTTTATGTTTTTTGTAATTTTTGGGTAATGAATAACTAGAAAAATTTTCTCACAGATTTCCCTCTTGGTTAGACAAACCATATGGTTCCTGTGAGAATTGTTTAGAGAGGTTCAGAGTGAATTTTCTCATGGTTATATAATAGTCATGCAAACCCTATAGTCAAGAAATTTACTACCACGAAAATCCTTAAAATTTATAACCCAATTTCCTTTTTATTATAGATTTTTTGGTTCATTTGGTATATTAATTTGAGATAAAGTATGGATAATTTTTTTATTCCCATATTTTATTCAGATGTATTTTGATGATATTTTGAAAAATAATACATTTTTTTAGGGATTAAATAATTATCATTAATTGTGACACAATAGTGATGCATAAATTGTGTATCTAGTGAAAAATCAAGAATATAGTTTTTATTAAACTAATAGTGACCATAAAAGGCACAAAACCCTGACAAAAACTTATTGGTCATGTAAATGTAAACCATAATCATACAATGGTCTAATATTTGACCATTTTGAGCCTTACTAAAGTGATTATGACACTTATATTATTTTATTTTAAATGATGCCAAAGTTGTCACCTTCATAATTTAATAAATATAACAATTTAATTATTGTGATTTTAAGATGTTAAATTCTAGTAAAAGTATTACTGTGAATGTTAATAGATTTATATGCATCATAGGATTTTATTTTCAATTTTATGCAACAAATAAGTAAATTAAATAATTTTACAAAATATGTTGTAGTAATTATTTTATTAAGAGATAAACCAAATAAATGGTTTAAAAAATAATAAAATAAATATTATATGAACTATTTAATGTTATCTACTAATTTTATAGATACATATGACCTTTTATGAATCTATTAAAACTTTTACTTCGAATATATCTTCTCTATATAGTTTATTTAAATTCAAATAAATGAATAGTGTCAAAATTTACACTATTTTTATTTTAAAAAATAACATATTATAAAATAGTTTAAAAATCACAAAATATTTAAAAATCATAAATTTTTATTTATATGGTCTAAAATGTTATAACGTATCCAATTATGGAAAATTCAAAACAAATAAGTAATTATTTGTTATAATTTAAAATTTAGAATGTTATTACCACAAATAAAATTAAAATGATTAAATAAGGATAAATCAAGTTGATAATGTTTAAAATAAATTCCTAACATGTCTAAATTTTATTTTCTGATGATATTACAACCCTATCTCATCTAAGCTTCGGATATGAGTCATTTGGGAAGTTTTTATGTGGGGTTGGGATTTAATATAAACTAATATTTCTTATATTTCCAAAGGTGCCCCTCTCCTCCCTTATAAAAGGGAACCTCATCCCTCTCTTCCTCACACCAATTTGAGCCTTCAAGATAGGCCAAACCTTGAAAAATTATCTTCTACACTTCCCTAGAAACATCCTAGAGGTCCTGGTATTCTTAAAAGACAAATTTTAGTGCCCTAAGAGGAGGTCTCAAAGAGGCGCTTCAAAGAAGAGGTAATGTCCGTTACCGATTCTTTCAACATTATTTCTTCTTATACTTCTTCTTCTTTAGTTGTTTCATTATGAATTAATAACATCAGTATCACTAATATAATTATATGTTACTATAAGTATTAAACAACCCTATTTCACCATATATCCATCCTACGAAAAATGAAATCACCACGCGCGCGTACGTACGGAATACCGTCTCCACGCCATGGTGTAATATGTTTTTCAACCACCACCGTACTTGGATGGGTATAATGGTGTAAATAATGACTATATATGATTATTTTAAAGTGATATTGATTCTGAAATATTATACATACACTACAATACAATTCCACGATCATGAGAATGATATTATTGCTCGTGCGTACGTACGGACTACCGTCTCCACGAACGCGATGAGATTCATTTTCCATGATTAACCATTCAAGAATGATTATAAAGTATATATAATGAATAATAATGAAATATATGTCATAATAATGCTACTGTATTTATGTATATATATATTTATTTCATCTATTTAATTTCATTCAATTCAATAAGGAAACAAAAACAGCGTTCATGCGTACGTACGGCCTACCGTCTCCATGAACGGTGTATTTCATTCCTTTTATCGATTTATAATATATATGTATATGATGAATATTTAATATATATAAATCATGTTTTACATTCTTGAATTATATAAATCATGATATAAGTAATAATATCAAGAACGACAAGTCTAAACACATACGATAAATTAAATGATTTTACCCAAAACGCTACTTAAAATGGAATTTACAAAAGAATGGGTAATATAAAGTCAGAAGTGAAACATATATGATATCATAACAAGGAATATGATTATGTAATAAGTCAATGAAATTATTTAAATCATTATACAGGAGGTTCGGATCCATATGAAAAATATCGGACCTAAGGTAAGGGATAATTTTGCAAATCTCATTTTTATCCGAGATTGCTTATTCGTAAGTATTTACTAGGGTTATTTCTATCATCCTTGTCCATGTTTTATAAAAGTGTTTTCATGTATGTTTAAAGTCATTTTTACCCTTTTTTGACTTTTACTACATGGTATGTAAGGAATCTTTCTTTTATTTACGTTACGGGGTACTTTTTTGACTTTTCCGGTAAAAGTACGAGAAGAATGTTTTTTTATGTTATACAGCACGAACAGATTTTTACAGTTTTATAAAGCCTTATTTTCATGATGCATCCTCCAAAATATTTCATGACTGTTTTAAATAAAATAATTTTCTATTAAAATTTCATGGAATTTTGTGAAAAGAAAACGATTTCGAAGAAGAAAGGATATTTTTCTCAAGAATTCATTTCAAGTGTTTTATCAAAACCATTTTCCATCTAAGATGAAATTATCTATTATGTGTATGTTTCAAGTATAATGTCTCTATGATTTATGTGCTTTCACTTTTCATATGATGAAATATCCATTTGATTTATATGGATTATGTGATGATGATATGATGTTTATGAAACCCATTTTATTCTTTGGGATATGATGAATGTTTTAAGTTTATGTTGTGGCACAAGTAAGAATGATTTCATTATGAGATGGGTGGGACCTATATATCCTTCTAATGCATTGGGTAAAGATTTATATCTCATGAGATAGACATGGCTAGAATGGTAAGTTAATCTGGTTCAGTGTTACAGGACTGAAACAAGGAGTGAACTCGATTCAGAAAGGGACATTGTCCACTAAGATGGTCTTGGAAGCAATGCCTTGGCTACTATGGATATCATAACAAGTGCTGAATGGTTTCCACAATTACATGTTTTATTCTCATGCTATTTTATCGTGATTGATGTTCCATTATGATATTTTCCTTACGTACTTCCAAGATTTATGTCTTTTCTCAAGGTTTTAATGTTTAGATTTCATTTTCAAGTTTTTTGCTTTCAAATGTTTATGGATTGTTTTATGTTCTCTATGTTTGCCCTTACTGAGCATTTGAGCTCACCCTTTTTATGTTTTATTTTCCCTAGGAAATAAAGAAAGGTTTTAGGTAAGGAAACAAAAAGGGGAAGATCGTTATGGGATATGTTGAAGATCTTTCAACATGATTAGTTGTTTATATTCCGAGTTTCCAAAGACACTAAACTATTACGGTCCTTCTATGTCTTGTTTTGTTATATATTAAGTATTCTGCAAAAGTAATGTAATGTCTATGTACGTCATGATTAGGGTCTCTACAGTTGGTATCAGAGGAAAGGTTTAGCCAACCTTTGGAAACTAGGATGCGAAAACGTTAGTGAGATCCCTACAGATATTTCTAAGGTATGTTTAGGGATGTTCCTAAGGATAAGTATACATATAGGATATAGTCATAGAACTATGGTAACGATCTTAGAATTTAACCTAAGATGTTAGATATTGAGGATACTTCCCCTTTACTATGTTTTCCCCCAAGCATGGTATTTCCCTCTCACACTATTATTTTTGGGTTTTAGACGATGGCTGGAACCTGAAGGAACCGTGTTGATCAATGTAATGGACAATGCAATGATTGTCCTCCTGACCAAACCAATTTCATGGGAGATGGAGTGCACAATCTTATTTATTTTCTTACACAAGTTATGAATCATTCTGGACTTCAAAATGAGAAGAGAAAGGAGAAACATTTTGTTGAATCCTTCATGATGCAGCGTCCACCTTCATTTAGCAGGACTTCTGATCCCTTAGTGGATGAACAATGGATCAGTACTACTGAAAAGATAATTTCAGTTCTACAATGTTCTGAGCATGATAAATTGATCTTATCAATATATCATTTGGAAGGTGATGCTGATAAATGGTGGAATCTTGTCAAGAATACAAGGCAAATAGATGAAATTGAGTCCATAGAATGGGACGAGTTCAAGAACTTGTTTTTCAGTAAGTACTTCCCTCGTATTCTTAGAACAAAGATAGAAAAGGAGTTTCTTGAGATTAAGCAGAAGGATGATGAATCTGTTGGTATATAAGAAGCAAATTTTACAAGACTTGCAAGGTATACATATGGCATTATCATCCAACCTGAAAGTAACGTTGATCAATTTTTCAGTGGCTTAAAACCAAGTCTTCGAAGGGCATTAGCTATAAGAGACTTTAGTAGCTATGAAGAAATTGTGTGTTGTACTATCAAGGTAGAACTAGAAGTTCGTGTAACATATCCATCTCATGGTTTTGACAAGAAACGAAAGATGGAGTTCAAGGAGAAATCTCAGAATAATGGTGAAAAGAAGATGAATGTTTCCTTATACACAAAGTGTGGAAAGAAGCATGGTGGAGATTGTATTAAATGGACTAGAAAATGTTTTTAAGTGTGGAAAAGGAGGTCATCGAGAAGCTGAGTGTCGAAGTAATAGAAAAAGGGTTTCTAATGATGTGAATAAAGAAAAGACTGTAGAGAACACACCACCAACACTTCAATACTTCAAGTGCAAGGAAATGGGGCATTATGCTAATAAATTCCCTAATCCACGGGTTAATGATGATCAACATGAGCAACCTCTTAAGGAAAAGGATAAAGGGAAGTCTCATGTGATCACTATTTGTGATTTTGAGTATGAAAATGAAGTTGTGTAATAATTAAGTGTTTATGTAATGGGATTCCTAAATACTGTTGTATATAGTATTGTGGAATATTGGAATATTTATTGGTCTATTGTGGTTTTCAATAATTCTATGGTACCGGTAACCGTGGAAAGTGATTGAGATATTTTTGGAAAGAAGATGATATGCACATAATCAAGGGATAAGGAGAAAATGAAATGTTTGACAGTATTCATGAGCTCATGACTGATATAAGGAAATAGTTATATCATGGTTTGAGTATATAGAATTTTGGGGTTTTGGTATGTGGAAAGAGTTAACTTTTGACATCACTCATGTTTTCACTATGATTCAATGGGGTTTTATTCTTCAAGAGAATACATGATTAAGGTATTCACATGTTTGAAATTTGTCCAACAAGATATATCTTATGATATATTGGGGATAAATGATGAAATTCACATGATATTTATGTGACATTTCAATTAATCATTTTCCTTATACTATGAGCTTGGACCAACGTATTTTAGATAGCCTAAAGATTATAATGGATTGTGTTGGAACATTTTTCGATATTATTGATGGGATGTTATAGTAATATAGTTTTAGAAAAAGGACAACCTACAGGACGAGCAACAACTCGTCGCGTCGGACAAGGCTGTGGGAATCAAACCCACAACCGAAGTGCGACTGGCCTTTATCGCATACCACTGTCCTACATGAAGTCCATGGTTAGTATAAACTAGTTTAATATTATTAAGCGGCATTATAGATGAAGTATAAGTTCATTTTTGGAATTGTATACGATTAACCTCACCATAGATGGACTTATGTATATTTGATAACTTTTGATAACCTTTTCTTTGAAACAAATGGAATGAGCCATCATTCTATCACATGATCTGTTAACACTTCACGAATAACAAATTCAACTTCATTTCATTAAGAGATGAAGTGGAAATTTTTCAAGGCATGAACAATGGTGAGATTGTACCAAAATCAAGTAAATATTTCTTTTGATTTGAAAATTATTCAACATTAGAGAAATGATATTGAAAACCAAAAATGTTGTCCCAGTTCTCTTATATCTGATGAATCAGATTGTACCTTATATCATCACAAATATATGGCTTTGTGATTGTTGGTTTTTTCATAGCCTTGTTCTCTACCACTCTCCATCAGAACATGATGGTTAGATTTCTCATCCATATCCATATTTTCACCTATGATCTCCTATGTGGAAAACTAGCGATGAGTTAATTTGGGTAACCTTTATGTTTGAGACTTCACTATTTAATAATTAAGTTTTATCATTCCTTTTTACGATGTGGGTTTCTATGAAAGAAATTCTCAAGTAACAAACCATTTATAACCCCGACGAATTTTGAGGGCGAAATTCATTTTAAGGGGGGTAGAATGTAACACCCTGAGATTTTATGATAAGTATTATTTTTAATTTATTTGATTTCATTTGTTTTATACTACACCAAGATTATCTTGTGATATACACAACACCGTATTAGCTTGCAGTGAACGCAACACAATTCTTGGATCGTGTTATACACAATTTCATGTCATTTGATAGAAGTTATTCTACAAAAGATTTAGTGTATATATATATATATTCAATGTATAAATGAAATATGGTTGGATTTTGTTATATGCAACAACAAAGGAGTCTTTCACTACACGCAACCATGACTTGGCTTTCATTATATGCAATCACGACCTTCCTTGATAGTGTGTGTTGTACGCAATACCAAGTTTCAATAAACAATGATATATGGTTATAATATTATTATGAAATAGCCATTATGAATATTATTAACTAAATTTTGAATTTTGTAACATTATTATTCATCTTACATATTTTCTAGATCATGGTATGAGAACAAAATAATTTTTTTGGGTAAAATAAGTATTTTACAAAAAATGCAGTTTTGCCGACTTTTGATGGGGTACCCACATTAAATATCGTTTTGACATGTTTATATGTTCAATTTTACAAAATAAAATTCTTCGTTTGAATCAGGATATAAAAATTTACTTTGAATAAATTTTTGATATTTTTTTTGATAACTTTCATATTTTGATTAACAGTAAAAATACGATAATTTTTAATTAAAAACAACATTTTTCATTGAGATAATTTATATGGTTAAATTATAATATTGAATGGTTTCAAAGTATAAATAGAATATATTTTAACCATTTAATATAATGTATGTCATTAGCATTAATTTCACATTGAATTCATAGCTAAAAACATTTCAATCTTCGGCAATGTTTTAACTTCTAAAACCAATTTTCTTAACAACGGGATTTATTTTAAATTAATTACTGCAACTTATTTGTTATGAATTTTGAAAAATGGATTCCATATTTTGATTAATTGGGTCCCAATTATGTTAATAGGTTACTTTTATTTTTTTGATATTGTGAATAGTAACTACGGTAATTTTTTATTTACTACAGTTAAAGTTAATCGGGTAATTAAGGGTAAAAATAAGATTATAAAATTACCCTAACACTTGGAAAAATCTTATTGGATGACTAAAAATCGACCCATATCACCAAAGGGTCGGATTATATTCATTTAATGGACTTTTTGTTCTGAAAATAATTTAATTATTATTAAAACCAAAGAATGTGACAACATGTCACTTTCTTAAATCTTATAAGTATATTAATTTTAATTTAGTGATAAACTTCATGAAAATTAAAACATGAATAATATCCAGAAATCTAGTAAAATTATCTACATCATATGAATTTATTTATAATTTTTAGGGATTAAATAATTATCATTAATTGTGACACAATAGTGATGCATAAATTGTTTATCTAGTGAAAAATCAAGAATATAGTTTTTATTAAACTAATAGTGACCATAAAAGGAAAAAAACCCTGACCAAAACTTATTGTTCATGTACATGTAAACCATAATCATCCAATGGTCTAATATTTGAACATTTGTAGCCTTATAATAGTGATTATGACAATTATATTATTTTATTTTAAATGATGCAAAAGTTGTCACCTTCATAATTTAATAAATATAACAATTTAAATATTGTGATTTTAAGATGTTAAATTCGAGTAAAAGTATTATTGTGAATGTTAATAGATTTATCTGCATCATAGGATTTTATTTTTAATTTTTATGCAACATATAAGTATATTAAATAATTATACAAATAATGTTGTAGTAATTATTTTATTAAGAGATAAACCAAATAATGGTTTAAAAATTATAAAATAAATATTATATGAACTATTTAATGCGATACACTAATTTTATAGATACATATGACCTTTTATAAATATATTAAAGCTTTTATTTGAACATATATTCTGTATATATTTTATTTAAATTCAAATAAATGAATAGTGTCAAAATTGACTCTATTGTTATTTTATAAAAATAACATATTATAAAATTGTTTAAAAATCACAAAAATATTTAAAAAATAAAAATTTATATTTATATGTTTTGAAATGTTATAAAGTATCAAATTATGGACAATTCACAACAAATATGTATTTATTTGTTATAATTTAAAATTTAGAATGTTATTACCACAAATAAAATTAAATTGATTAAATAAGGACAAATCAAGTTGATAATGTTTAAAATAAATTCCTAACATGTCTAAATTTAATTGGTTGATGATATTACAACCCTATCTCATATAATATTTGGATATGAGTCATTTTGAAAGTTTTTATGTGGGGATGGGATTTAATATCAACTAATATTTCTTATATTTCCAAAGGTGCCCCTCTCCTCCCTTATAAAAGGGCACCTCCTCCTTCTCTTCCTCACATCAATTTGAGCATTCACGCTTGGAAAAACCCTGCCAAATTCTATTATCCACTTCCCTAGAAACATTATAGAGGTCCTGGTCTTCTTAAAAGACCAATGTTAGTGCCCTAAGAGGAGGTCTCAAAGAGGCGCTTCAAAGAAGAGGTAATGTCCGTTTCCGATTCTTTCAAATTTATTTCTTATTCTACTTATTCTTCTTTAGTTTTTTCGTTATGAATTAATAACATCAGTATCAATAATATACTGATATGTTATTATAAGTATGAAACAACCCTATTTCACAATCTATTCATCCTACGGAAAACGAGATCACCGCGCGTGCGTACGTATGGAATACAGTCTCCACGCCGTGGTGTAATATGTTATTCCACCACCAAATTACTTGGATGGGTATAATGGTGTAAATAATGACTATATATGATTATTGTAAAGTGATATTGATTCTGAAATAGTATACATATACTCCAATACAATTCCACGATCATGGGAATGATATCATCGCTCGTGCGTACGTACGGAGTACCGTCTCCAAGAACGCGATGAGATTCATTTTCCATGATTAACCATTCAAGAATTATTATAAAGTATATATAATGAATAATAATGAAATATATGGCATAATAATTCTACTGTATTTATGTATATATATATTTATGTCATCTATTTAATTTAATTCAATTCAATAAGGAAACGAAAACAACGTTCATGCGTATGTACGACCTACCGTCTCCCTGAATGGTGTATTTAATTCCTTTTATCGATTTATAATATATATGTATATGATGAATATATAATATATATAAATCATATTTTACATTCTGGAATTATGTAAATCAGGATATAAGTAATAATATCAAGAATGACAAGTTGAAACACATACGAAAAATGAAATTATTTTACCCAAAATGCTCCTTTAGGATGGAATTTACAAAAGAAAGTGTAATATAAAGTCATAAGTGAAACATATATGATTTCATAACAAGTAATATGATTATTTAAAAAGTCAATGAAATTATTTAAATCATTATATAGGAGTTTCGGATCCATACGAAGCATATCGGACCTAAGGTAAGGGATAATTTTGCAAATCCCATTTTTATCCGAGATTGTTTATTCGTAAGTATTTACTGGGGTTATTTCTATCATCCTTGTACATGTTTTATAAAAGTTTTTTCATGTATTTTTAAATTAATTTTTACCCATTTTTGACTTTTACTACATGGTATGTAAGGAATCTTTCTTTTGTTTGCGTTACGAGGTAATTTTTTTGACTTTTCCAGCAAAATTACGAGAAGAATGTTTTTTTAACTTATACGGCACGAACAGATTTTTACGGTTTTATAAAGCCTTATTTTCATGAATCTTACCCCAAAATATTTCATGAAGATTTTAAATAAAATCCTTTTCTTTTAAAATATCTTGGAATTTTGTGAAAAGAAAATGATTTCGAAGAAGTAAGGATATTTTCCTCAAGAATTCATTTCAAGTGTTTTATCAAAACAATTTTCCATCTAAGATGAAATTATTACTTATGTGTATGTTTCAAGTATAATGTCTCTCTTATTTACATGCTTTCACTTTTCTTATGATGAAATATCCATTTGTTTTATATGGATTATGTGATGATGATATGATGTTTATGAAACCCATTTTATTCTTTCGGTTATGATGAATGTTTTAAGTTTATGTTGTGGCACAGGTAAGAATTAATTCATTATGAGATGGGTGGGACCTATATCTCTCTCTAATGCATTGATTAAAGATTTATATCTCATGAGATATACATGGTTGGAATGGTAAGTGAATCTGGTTCAGTGTTACTGGACTGAAACGAGGAGTGAACTCAATTCAGAAAGGGACTTTGTCCACTAAGATGGTCTTGGTAGCAATGCCTTGGCTACTATGGAAATCATAACAAGTGCTGAATGGTTTCCAATATTACATGTTTTATTCCCATGCTATTTTATCATGATTGATGTTCCTTTATGATATATGGCTTATGTACCTCCAAGATTTATGTCTTTGCTCAAGGTTTTTATGTTTAGATTTCATGTTCAAGTTTTTGCTTTCAAATGTTTATGGATTGTTTTATGTTCTCTATATTTGCCCGTAATGAGAATTTGAGCTCACCCTTTTTATGTTTTATTTTCCCCAGTAAATAAATAATGGTTTTAGGTAAGGTAACAAAAATGGGAAGATCGTTATGGGAGATGTTGAAGATCTTTCAACATGATTAGTTGTTTATATTCTGAGTTTCCAAAGACACTAAACTTTTACGGTCCTTGTGTGTATTTTTTTGTTATGTATTAAGTATTCCAAAAAAGTAATGTAATGTCCATG
The DNA here is from genome assembly GCA_963277665.1 of Viscum album. Lineage (NCBI taxonomy): Eukaryota > Viridiplantae > Streptophyta > Magnoliopsida > Santalales > Viscaceae > Viscum > Viscum album. The sequence continues at coordinate 394,477,714 of OY728126.1, forward strand.
TACATCAAGCTTCAGGTCTCTACAGGTGGATTAGAAAACCACATCTCTAAATCATGATTTTCACCACCCTCCATATGCACAACTCATGGATGTCATGGATGCATAACTCTACAAATGACATGCACATACCTTTATAACAAGATTCAAAATAATGTATGAAGAGAGATATCAATAAAAACAAAAATATAATCAAGGTTCAACAACTAAATTTAAATTATATCAACAAGAAAAAAATAGGGGCTCACTAGACAAGTCATATTATTGAAATTAGCCAGTTCTTGTGTCAGGGTATTAATAAGCCTTTCTGTCCTCAACCACAAGGGTTCTAATATATCGGAGGTTTTAATTCTAATTTAAGGAATAAAATAGTAGTTAAATTGAACATGGAATTCTCATTTATAGGAAACCATTTCATTTATAATTCATCATTTATATTTTTTGTCTATATGTGAGTATATAAATAATACGAGGATCAATTTAATGGTTTTTAATTCCTAGTTTATATAGTTCAATTCACATTCTAAACTAAGATTGACAACCATTTAATTACAACTAGCCCCCCTTATATTCTATGTCAGAATTTAATTTGTAATGTATGATGGATTGATTTTGTGAATTTACCTTCCCACTTTATAATGGCACAAACACATCCTATATTGAAATTGGTACTCATGTAATCTTAACCAAAGATCAGATCATGTAACCATGGGTACATAGCTTACATGGATCAGAATTTAATATTTCAGATTCCACCATAAATCTAAATAAGAAAACACCATTTTGATTGATGATGTTATTTTAAACAACATACTTACCTTTCATATATAATACATTTGTGGCACAAGAAAATATCACAAAAAGGCACACTCAATAATCATTGGTCACAAAGGAAATGTAAGAAACAAAATGATCCTATATGGCATGGAATATGAATGAAATATGAATACCTTGGGTACTAAGACAATTCATGTAGAAATGATCCTTTCCCAACTATGTTGTAGTAGAATATCTATAAATCATAATAGATAGAACATTTCTTGTTCATCATCCCGCAGTTGAAATATATCAACTGTAATAAGTGTAATATAAATGAATAATTTTCCATTACCAAGAAAATGGTGTTAACCCTGAATGTGGGTTAACTACTCTTAGGTATGACTTATGACCATTTTCAAGTGCATTCCTAGTCTCCTATCTAAATTTACCAAACAATAAGACAAGAAAAGAAAACTCCTCTTATACCACATTGTGACTTCCAAAACCAAGTTCACTCCTGAGTAACTTAACCCGATTTTATACATGGAATTAAGTGAAACACCCTATACGCCAAATCCTACTGACTAGAGGTGAGGTATTAGGCTATTTAAATTGAAATAATATGACCTCTGGACATAGTGGAGAAAAGCGGTTAAAAGATGTGTAAACAATATAATAATAATAATACTAAATTAGGCATTATAAGCAACCATAAGAATAAAAAAAATTATCATGAAAAGTTTTAATCTATATAATATACTAAAGATGATGGCATTCCTCTAAAAAAGGGAAAATATGCATACATGGTAGTAGGTAGACAGTAGGATACATAGTATAAAAAAGAATAAAAAGGAAAAAACAATCATAGAATCCCAAGCATTGGGTCAGTCATTTACTACTAATCTCTCATTGTAAAGAAATATGGAATGTGTCCAAAGTGGGAGGATACCCTCTTTCCACACATGTAATCATATTATTTTCTTAGGTTCCAATGAAGACCTGAATAGGGTGTGATATAATATCATTAGGCCATAAAAAGATCTTATATCCTAATCTAATAAGTGAATATGAATTGTACAGTATGAAGGTATAATAGAAGAAAAGAAATGAGAATATAAACAAACAGTTATTGCTTCATCCTTTGCTGGTTTCTCAAAACATGGATTTATTTAACAAATTATGATTCATTTTTTAATAAGAGGATCATATAGATGTGTCATTTTTACAATAAAATATAATGTTCATAACATAGGATCCAAGGTGAAACCAATGTATCCTTGAACTTAGAAGGATGATACAGCTCAAGGTATACAATCAAGTATCCTAGCATAATGGAATACGTGTAATACCAGGGGTACATATAAGGGATTCCACTAGAATATTTTCTAACCCATTATATGGATCAAGTCCATATTAAATCATGGGTTAAGTAGGACTGGACCAAAGGAGAATGATCCAAGGTGTGAAATGTTTGTAGACGTCAAGATGAATACAAGGATATTGTCCAACTAATTATAATTTCCAAAGAGAAATTGAAGAGATCCTATGACATCATGTTGGGAATCCACTAATAGACAAAGACCATGTATCATGGTGGGTATCTCACCTGGAAACCCTATCAATGAATCTTAATGGTTTCTTCTGAGTTCTCAAAGAATTCCCCTAGGAATCTAGGGATAACTTAAGTCTAGCCATCCCTATATGGGTTATAATATTCAATATAAAATTGGAACCTTATTAATAATATATATATATATATATATATATATATATATCACAAGCCATTTAAGGCCATGAAATACTCATTCCATTTACATTTTCATTTGGTTCATCCCATTACCATTCATCCTTAGTTATAAGGTCAATAGAGAGATACAACGAACTTCCAATTCAATTATAATTTATTAAATCCAATTGATATCTATGTTTATATACTTTCTAATTGATGATGTGTAAATCATTTATTTAAAATAAAGAATTTTGATTACAAAGGTTAGGTTAAAAACTCCAAAATAATGTCAAGGGTAATCAAAATATTGGTCACCAAAATAATAACAAGGAAAACACCATACTTGGGGAGTTTTGATTTTGATTATTTAATATAAAGTAGATGATATTTAGAAGTACTCCATGGTGAAACCGGCATGCACACAATGAAAAAATTCTAAAAATCAACTATTTCATGAAAAAGTATTAGACCACATACCTTATTCCTATTAAGGATCACCCTTCTAGTATCAACCATTATATTGATTTAGATTTAAATAAAATAGAAATTAAAAAAACTCCTTAAAAATACGGCATATGATCTCACACAAAAATTTCAACAATGTTAAAAAGATAAATTATATAATGAATAAATAGAATAGAATCTCTAATAGAGAGTGATCTAATGATAATAATGGTGTCTTGATCATACATCTCGTGGAGAAGATCCTCCTAGTCGAAGATTTAGTTATGAGGAGAGATTCAAAGGAAAAGAGGCACTATTCATGGGGGAGAAAATAAAGGATGGGTGATATCTTAAAACGAAAGAGGAAAAAATAGTCATTTCACATGTTTTTAAAAATGTGTATGGTTTGGTGGCACTGTTGGAAAAACTGTGTGCCGACCGTATTCCAGTTAGTATCCAAGGAAAGTGGCCCAGATGGTTTGGGATGTATATTTAGTGTAATTATTCTTAGCATCTACATCCCCATCTGCCCAGGGAACACAACTTACATTTGATATAGTTTATGGTTAGGAAAGTGGTTAAAAAACCATTTTCTCCCCTCTCTATATCCTTGTAGTACCCTATACGTTTTTCTTAGTGCATAAACTGGGATACATTGTTTATAATAACTTTGTGGCATAGTTTTTTCCTTCAGAATTTGGGGGCTCTATATTTTGAAAAAGGCCCAGAAACCATTGTTTCCCCCATAACCCCATTATTAATTTCTATTAATAATGAATTATGTAATTAAAAATAAATCTAATGGCTCTATACCGTGATGAAAGATTTAATTATTACAGTTATCCCCATATAAAAGAACTCCTCCATACGTTCTTATTACATGGGTAGTATAACGTTTTTTGAGAATAACATTGACCACTAAGAATGTACATTGGCCACCCACTCCAAAGTCTCATCATTTACCCAATTGTCCAACCATAACCCCTATATTACAGGTACATACCTTCATATAATATCCTTCATGCTACATTGGATTACGTGAATGGGATACTACTCCAAAGTATCATCAACATCTAGTTAAACATACTTAAGATCAAAAGTATGAGAAGGATCAAAATGGTAATGGTGAAGATTTGGAATGTGAAATACGTAATTCGTAAAAATATTCCTATGAGTTAACAAAAACTTATAGGCTACTGAACCAACTCTCTTCAAGATATAAGAAGTCATGAATCATTGAGGTTAAAGCTTTCCTTGTCTTTATATCCACTTATGAACTATCCTGGGAGATACTCATATAAAAAAATAATCCCTAACCTCAAATTGTAGAGGTCAATGATGGAAATCGACATATGACTATTATCTATACTAAGTAGTAACAATCAAATTTTTAATTAGATACACCTGTTCCAAAGTATCATCCATAAAATAGAGTCCCAGTAGCACCACCACCTCTAGATCTATCTAGCATAGAGGTGAATGACATGGCCTACTATATAATCCCTCATATAGATCCATATAAATTTTTTCCTAAAATATATCATGGTTATAAAACATGATGTGGGGTACATTTTTCCACAAGATCCCCCCAAATCAAGGACACATACTTGGATAGTGTCATCCAACACCTATAGAGTCAATTTCGACTGTCCATTGGTATTAGGGTGAAAAGATGTGATTAGATTTACCTATATACCCAATGCTTTCAGTATCCCTTTGCAAAACCTCAATATGAAATAAGAGTACCTATCTAAAATAATAGTATGAGGGAACCCATGAAGGTGTTTAAATTCATAAACATATAGTTAGCTAAGATATTCTTATTAATTGGTCTCCCTAATAAGAAGAAAAGGGGTACGTTTGTTATACTGTCGATAAATTCAAAAAGTATGTTTCTAACTCCAGGTGACCTCGATTAAAATGTCAAAAAATTCATCATTATATTTCCCAATTTCCAATACATGTCTAGTAATGGTTTTAACAAGACAGTGGGCTACTTGTGTTCCTCCTTCACCTGCTGATCGGTGGAGAACCTAGTGATAAAACATGCTATATAATGTTTCATCATAGGACACTAATAATAGTGTTGTATATCATGATACATATTGGAGATACCTGGGTGTAATTACCACTATGAAACATGGGATTATGACATAAAATTCTCCCACATATCATTAGGCACCCATATATTTCCATGATGAATGATGATGCAATCTCTATCAACCAACAAATCCAAATTGTGTTTTCACCTAAAATACATTCTCATAGAACCAAACCTTCAGGATTAGTGAACTACCTTCTCTACACCCTATCCTGTAGCAAAGAGGTATCTACTATGGTTATAATAAAATTTTTCTCTTGACACTATTGCAGCTCTAGATACATCTCTAGAAATAGGTCTTTCATCATTAGTTCATCATTGGCTTCCTGAACGTCTTATTCCTAGGTTTTTCGGATCAAAAAATTAGCTGCCACATTTCCCTTTTGAGTCACAAATCAAAAGTAAAAGTTAAAATAATTATGTTAATCAACACATATTCACTATTTGATATTCAATTCATGATGTGTGAAGATATATTTGGGGATAATATGGTCTGTATACCTGAAAAAGATTTCTACCGTGAGATAATGTCTCTAATAACACAAGTCATGAACAACTCTTACAATCATGAGGTCATGCATCAGGCCATTATACTAATGAGGCCTCAACTGACGATACCCATACACAATAACATGATTCTCCAACATAAAAACAGCTCCTTTACTGATTCTTGATGCATCACATAAAATGTTATGACCTGTTTTAGGATCTGGTAGAATTAAGATGGGTAATGAGGTAATTCTTAATTTCAACTCTTAAAAGGCATTATCACGAACATTATGTTACAAGAACTTCACTACTTATTCAAATTAGTAACAGGTACCTCAAGGTGTGATATGTATACTCTAAGACACCTAAAATATCTATCTCACCCTAACAATCTTTTTATATCAAACATGTTATTGGGTTTCTCCCAGAAAACAATAACCATCATCTTATCCGGGTCAAATAATACTATTTATTATTGGATACTATGAGCCATTAAGTGAACCTCGTCAATATATAAAAGGCACTTTGTGTGGTTATGGTAATTAATGATCTATTTGTGTATTCAATACAATATCAATATGTTTATCATAGTTTCTTAGAGTATAAGAATACACCATGCTTTCTTCCAAAAAAACCACGACAATGGAATAAAAATAGGGTTGGAAAACCCTATCCATCAAGGCCATAAAATAGAGGGAAAGTTCATGTGACAAAACATAATAACCAAGTACTCATATAAACTATACTAAATTCAAAAGGCCATATGTGGCATGTCTTGAGGCCTAAATTAACCATGATGATAACCTAATATTATGTTGATCTCAAAAACCACTAGGTTCTTCATAGCAAGTTGAATAAATCATCTATAATAGGAAAAGAATGCTCGTGCTTAACTGTATTCTAGTTCAACCATCGCTAATCAACACAATGTTAGAGGATTAAATTTTCTTACTAGGTGAAAAAACTCAAAAATACCATCGATAAGTACTATGTCAGATAAAAACCCTTATATTCTATATCATCTAACACATTATTGAGATCTTGGAGCTAAGTATATTCTATATTAAATGGATTAATAGATACTAGATCTTCTCTTGGAATGAGATCAAATATCAACTATACCTATCACTCAAGAGGTATTACATATAATTCATCCCAGAAAATATATCTAAAATAATCCACCATTTGAGGAAAATATTTTAGAATCATTATCTGATCATCCAAGAAAAGGTTGGCAGTCTAGGTTGTCACACCTCCAAGCCCATCATGCCCTAGTCTAGATTGACCATCATGGACAACACAATCACTATTATACTTATATGTACCACCCTCAAGAGAGATGAATGTCACCCATTGAAGAAAATAGTCAATGTGTGCCTAATTAATCAATATCCAATCCATCCCATGAATGACATTAAACTCTATCATTTTGATAATAAACGAATTCCATAAGAAGTGGTATATTCAAATATCAAAAGTACAGTATATGAATTGGTGTACAACTAGTGACCATACATTATATAATGGGTCTAGGGTCATTACCCAAGAAAAGTACAGAATTTCAAGCCTAATACTTTCCATGATCAATATAGAGTTAAATTTTTGTGGGGATCATGTATTAAACAAAACAAATATGATGGTAGATGATACAAGAATAGTACCTCATATAGTAGATGTTTATGTACTTTACTCAACTGTTATCTATTTTAAATAATGAAACTAGAATAATCCATGACCCTAACTACCTTGACTTGGTCTTCTCTACTGGTGTTGAAAATAAGAAGCCTATCTACCTCAACCATGACTCGCCTTGACCTATTCTGATGTTGATACTCTAGATTCATGTATGAAATGAATTCACTAATCATTATCTTGAATTTAGAGCTTGTTCATGTCCTCTTTCACTATAAACAAGAATAATGGTGTAGAAAAAACCATTGAAAATGACCTATCAGGAAGACACTCTGGTGGGTATCTATCTCATTACGGCTTCACATTCCCATGTCTTCCACACTAATGTCATAAAATTGATCTACCTCTATGGATACTTTGGACACCATTATTCTAAGGACATTCTTGAAGGTGAAACTTCTTGTCATTGGAAGAACTACCACCCTAACTCGATACTAAACATGTGTTCCCTATACTATTATCATTACCCAAGTTGTGTTTTTTGATAATAACATGGTTTATGAACTAATAAATAGTATATTGGATGATATAATTATCTTGAGATAGGATGGAATAACTAATTACATCCTTGAAATGTATCACTCATTATAGCTCATCACCATAAGAATCAGTGTCAATAATTATAGATTAGGGAATAACGGTGAATATTCCATAACATACATAGCACATAGATCTTGGTGGATGAACTCAATGGATCTATTATCTCTTAGCATCTCAGAGAAATAATAATTGTAGAATGTAGTTTGGAAGTCCTTTCAAACTGTGCCCTAATAACAAATCTCTTAGGTAATCACATACCACCAACACTTGGTAGAATTTTAATGCATGTAGGGGTCTGGCACGACCCTCCTCCCTAGAAGAATTTCTAGATTCTTTCTGATAGCTAAAATTGATTCTTGCAATGACCCATCATCCACAATGACACCATCCCCCAAGAATATGGGAGTATGATACTACTAGAAATCATCAATACGGCTAGACATCATTGGTAATGGTCATCGAGCACCCTATATAGACTGCATCATGCATTGAAAACTATATCAATGTTGAGTGTCAGTGCCCAGATTGGGAATAAGAGGTGGTGTTGTAGGTGGATCTCCGAATGGTAATACAAGTGGATTTGGTCCCACCATCTCTAGGGAATGATCATCTCCACTGTCCCGGTGCATGACTCAAGGATGTTGTGGGTGCATAGCTCTACATATACCAGGGACACACCACAAAAAAATATATTAAATAAATTATGGAGAGATATATCAATAAAAATGAGAAAAGACTCAATTTTTAATAACTAAATTTCACTTATAGAGTAAATATAAACATAGGGGCTCACTACCCAAGGAATGTTATCCCAACTACCTCGGTCCAAAGGCTGGGTGTTAGTAAGTATTTATGTTTTCAATTATAGGGTATTTGTTATATGGTTGGGGTTAATTGAAATTTAATGAGGAAACACTGTTTGAATTGATCTTTTCCTTATCATTTAAAGAAAACAATTAAATTTATAATTCAAAATTTTATTTTTATGTCTATATGTGAGTATATACATAACACGATGATGAATTAAATAGATTTTCATTCATAGTTTTAAAAATTCCAATACACTTTATGTACTATGATTGAAACTAACTTAATTATAACCATCCCACTTACGTTAGACCTCAGAATATAATGGGTAACATTAGATGGGTCGATTAGATGAATTACCCTTCACATTTTATAATAGTCCATACACATTATTGAATGAAATTGTTACTCATGTAATCACGACCAAATCTTATCTTGTGCAACTAAGGGTATATAGCTTATATGGATAGCAATTACATATTTAAGATTCAACCATCAAGATATTTGGGAAACACCATTTAGGTTGATTGTGTTATTTTAAACAACCAATTTCCATTTCCTATAGAATATGTTACTAGCACAAGCATATAACTAAACCAAGGAACACTAAACAATCGCAGACCACATTAGAAATGAAATAAATGAAATGCATCTATATGGCATGGAATATGAATGGAATGTTAATCCATATGTCCCTATGATGATACATGTATCTATGATCATTTCCATACTGAGCTAAGGTGGAATCTCCCTAAATCATAAAAATTAACAAAATTCATGTGCATCACCCAATAGTGGAAATATATCAACTGTAATAATCAAAATATAAAAGAAAATCCATATTCCCAAAAAATATTTTTTACCTCGAATGTGGATTAGATACTCCCAGGCCGGACATATGACCACATTATAACACATTATCAATCTCATATCTAAATTTTACATGCAATAAGATAATAAAAGATAACTCCTCTAACAACACTTTTTGATGATTCGGGCCCAGTTCACTCCTGAGTAATGGAACCTGGTTGAAAAATTAGAATTATGTGCACCTCCACATGATCTAAAGGATGCCTAATAGTATTGAGGGCCTAGGGTTTGTCAGTGGGGAGACAATTCTTTCAGGTTAGAGTGGATGTCACTGGTAAAATGACGAGTAAACAATGGAAGCATAATAATACTGAATAAGTTTGCTAGAAGAAGAATATTCCTCAATGCAATAAATAACAATCAAAAGTTTTAATCTATATCATATTAAAAATATAATTGAATGTCTCTATAAAAAAAGAAAATAAGAATACATGGAAGTGGGATGATAGTACAATACAAGATATTTAAAAGATTCAAAAAGGGAAAAACTATATAAGAATCTAAAGCACTGGCGCAGTCATCTCCTCCCAAGATCCAATCCTATAGAAATCAAGTTAGGAGTACAATGTGGTAATATTCCCTTTGTACATACCTATAATCATATAATATTCATGGTTTCCAATGGTATCCTAGATGGTGTGTATCTTAGCAGGCCACTAGAAATGAAGTCTACACAAATACATTATATGAATATAATCTATACAGTGTGTAGGTAAAACATATGTAATGTAATGATAATATAAAAAACCCATACCAACTTCAGTCATAGATGGTATATCTGAACATGCATTTATGTAATCAATTATGATTCAGTTTTAAATAATAAATCATATAATGGTGTCAGTGTTACTGTAAAATATAAAGATCATAATAGAGGATCCAAGGTGAAACAAAGGAATCCATGAACTTAGAAGGTTAACATGGCTCTAATTTTACAACTAAGGATCCTATAACAAGGGAATAATTGTAATACATTGTGTACACCAAAGGTATTCCACTAGAAGAGTTTCTAAAATTGTATATGGAGTACGTCTATAATAAATCCTAGGCTAAGCATGAATTACCCAAGGATAATGATCTAAGGCATCACATGTTCATCGATGTCTAGATAAATCCAAGGAGTTTATAAGAGGAATTTTAATTTCATAATATAAAGTTAAGGGATCCAACTAAATCATTACCAGTATCCATTAATAGTTAAATACCATGTTCTAATGTGGGTATCTCCCTTGGAAACCGACTCAATGAATCAGAATGGTGTCCTCTAATTGCTCATGGAATTCCCTCTAAAATCCATGGCTGGATCAAGTCCGGCCATTCCATTAATGGAGAAAAAGGTCCATAAACTATATAAGACTTATATATTTAACATACAATTTTATATATCATAATTAATTTAAGGTCATGAAATACTCATAACAACTACATTTTCATTAGGATCATTCCATTGCCTTTCATCCTAAGTGACAATGTAAATAGTGACATGCAACCAACTTCCATTTAATTTTCAATTTACAATGGAAAATTGATATCTATATTTATATACATTCAAATTAATGATTTATAAATCATTTAATTAAAATAATGACTTATAATAAAAAAATCAAGTAAAATACTACTCACTAGTGTACTAGATAATCAAAATCTCAAAAGTATAATAAGGAACATACCCTACTTGGGATTTTAACATTGAGGTCTTAACCTTTTGTTATTTCAATAGGTATTAATGGGTTTTAGATTACAATATTGATAATTAAATTTAAATAAGTATATTTTTAGTAGAAATTTCTAGTTAAACAGTCATGTGAACAATGAAGAAAAATTTTCAATGGTGAGGCTTTGAGGGAAAAATCATAGATTACCTACCTTATTACTATAGAGGATCACATTTACTATATTGGCCTTTATTTTTATCTACATGAGAAAAAATTGAAAAATAGAAAAATTCCATGAAAATACTCTATATTAGCTCCTCAAAAATAGCACCAATGTAAGAAATATAAATGAGAGAAAGATGGAATTAGATCAAGTCTCTAACCAAGATGGATCCAATGAGATTAATAGTGTCTTAATTAGATGTAATAGGGATAATATCTCTCATTTAAAAGATTTACTTTTGATGAGAGCATAAAGGGTAAGAGGAACTGTTAATGGTAGAGAAAAGAAATTCGGGGTGAGATCAAAAAGGGGAAGAGGGAAAATAATCGATTCAACACTTTTTAAAGTGGAACAAGTTTTTTCCACAGATTTGGCTAAACCATTCACCAATTGTGAACTAGCTAATATAAAATGATTGTGGTCTCCATAGTTAGGGGATCACAGTTTGTCTAATTGTGCTCTACCAATGTGTCCCCCTCTTCCCATGGAATACACATCGCATGGAATGTAGCACTCAATTAGGTAAACTATGTGTGCCTTGTGAGCTCCCCTATGTCGATCCCTGTATCACCCAACATGGTCTGTCTATCCATGTATACTAGGGAGAACTGTTTATTATAACAATGTGACCCATTTGATTCCTCTAAAGTTAAGGGGATCCTAGATTTGAACAAGACCCAATAACCCTTGATTCCTCTATAACCTCATTATGAATTCATGTTAATATTAAATTATGGAATTAACCTTAATACTAAATTTTAAATAACTCTAAGAAAAAAAATGTTAATACAATTTCATATTATTATTAATTTATTTAAGCAATTAAAAAATTGCCTTGTGAGAAATTATTTCTTCATTCATGGACCAGATAATTTTTCAGCATTTTAACACTATCAAATAGTTGGAAAAAAGAGTATATTACCTCCATCAATTATCCACACATATTCTATGATCCTCTAAACGTGACCATTGGAATCCTTGTGTGCTAGCACTGAAGATCCCAACACTTGTGTCGTTCCCCTTGGTTCACCCTAAGAACCACTTCGTAGTAATGTTCTCTTTGATCACACTATACTTCAATGTGGCGGTGGAGGAGGATTTCTCTTGATTATTTATAGTGTTTTGGGAGAGGGATCTCCCTAGTTATTTGATATGATTCTCTACATATCTCATTTTTTTAAACAAAAAATGAATTGCTTATATTAAGAAAATAATAAAATTGGGTTTCTATACCACTAGAGTTAGAGAATAAAAAACTACACATGAAACATTTATAATTTCCATAATCCCTACAGAACACCTAATAATAACAATAATATTTTTATTTTTTGACATATACTATAAATGAAAATTTATTTAAATATTATTAAATAAAATAATATTCAATATATATTATTTCTTAGTTGGACATTAAAATTGTTCCACCATTCCTCCATTATATTTTTAGGGCCTTGAATAATGAATATATAATGAATATATAAATATTACTCAATTATTCACCAAAAAATAAATACACATTATATTCCTTAAATAAGAAATAAATATTTTTTAAATATTCTTCTCACATAATATTCTGTTGATTAACTTGTGATAGAATATATGTGATTAATAGAACATGAATAATTTATAAAACAAGTGTGGGAATACTATTTATACATCTTTTTCAATATAAAACTAATAATATATTATTTTACTGAGTTTTTGGATGCACATATTGTGTGACCCTATGGTCTTATTTATTAGTGGAATCAAGAGAATCATCCTAAATTCAAAAGTTAACATCTGTATTCTTCCAAGGAACTCATAGAGAAATAAGTTAATGTTGCAATGAAATAATACCTCATGCAGATGCTAACTATGTAATGTAATGCATTTATCATGATATCTCTAATCATGTTGGGTGAATATTGATACCATCAACCTATATGCTTGATGTCTGTTTCATTGAATTTCTTGAAATCAAACATTCTTATAGAGAATCACGACCACTGATTTATTTAGGAAAGATCTTTTCCATAAAAGGTCCCAATATTTCAACTTTTATTAATGAACATAAGGGAAATATACGTTCTCACATTACCCATTAATGAAATATTACTTGTGACACACCCAACTTATCTTAACTATCCAAGAGAATAAGTCCTTAACATTTTCATTAGTACAACAATTACATGACTTAAATTACTAATTAATAATATTACTAAAGTATAAGGATCAATACACACACCTATAAATAGGAACATCTAATGAAACATATCAATGTGGATTTCCTGCTCACGGGTCTTGTTATCATAATACCCTACATCAGATATAACTAGGGGAATAAAACATTAGAAGGTTCCTTAGAGTCCTATGAGTCTCCTCCCCTGATATCCTGTATAATTTTTGTCCATCAAACAAGTTCATCAATATATAGAAAATATATTTAAGAATACAATTATAGAGTTTCAAGGTTCTCAACATAGTGGGGAATTGTTATCTCCTTTCAATGTGACAGCTACTCTTATGAAATTATCACAAACTATGTTATTCATAAGAACAATAATGATGATATATGGAGTTAATTAATATTCAAAACAATGAATATAGTTTATCATAATGTACATAAAAGTTTGTTTTAGGTCACCAAAACCAACAAATAAGAATTATATGATGAGAGGAGAAAATTAAATAATTTATTTTTGTAGGTTTTGACAAAATGAATAGGTTTTGTAAGTTTTAGAAGAATAAGAGAGGGGTGTACTTTTATAAGTTAGGTGACTTCCAAACTTGTACCTTTTGAAGAATAAATCAGACTGTTTCACGAGGTGGTATTCAACCGTACACACAAATGACGTTATCGTATTCCCATAGAATAGAAATTGAAAAAATAAAATGTGATATAATGAATCTATAAAAATAATAATATAATAAATATTATACATAAAGAATAAATCCATCATTATATCCAACCATTATAGGTAGCATTATAAAATGAATAACATCAGTTCGTGAGTTGGTAGCCCTCCATACACATGAATGAAGATTTCAGAACCCATTTGATGGAATAGGAGAAGTATTTATTTTATTACAATTAAATAATAACACATAATTATATGGAAGATACATTGGATATTATTTCATCATAGTTTAATAATAATTAATATATTTATAGGAAGAAATAAAATAAAACGCTCGATTAAGGATGCTACCTTGTTTTCATACAACTTATTTTGGTTTGAACCAAAAGGATTACTTGGTTAGATTTATGAATAAAATATGTATTATAGTATGATACAATGGAATTAAGTAAATTTATATCAGTAGGTATTTTCTAATAAATTGGGTTTTAGAATTTTGAAGAGGATAAGATGTAAGGACTTGACCCTAGTTTCTCAGAGCTGGGGACCTATTTTATTACATTGGAATATAAACAAGGAATATGAATCCAGAAGGACCAAGTAGTTTAGTATATTTTTGAAAAAAGATACATATATAAGTTAAAAATCTCCTCATATATGGAAATACATCACTAATTTCATATATTAGAAAAATCCATGCCTTTTAAATTATTCTTGCAAGTCATTCATAATTTACTTCTTCATATCCTGAGAAAATGAAACTTAATAAAAATGTGACATCATAAATTTAGTAAGAGTAAGAAATACAATGGAAGATAATATAAACATTATACATGAGGAATAATTTAAAACACAATCCTTTAAAAAAAATAAACTCGTTCATAATATGGCAGCAATATGAGTTGAGTAAATAATGCAATAATAAAACATAATCATGGGTATTTTTCTAGTAGAATAATGTAACAGCCCTAGTAAATAAAGAATAATATATTTTAATATTTATTAATATTTTTTTAAATAAATATTAAATTTTACTTTAAAGTGGATACTATGTTTTATGGAGTACCTGATACACATCAACGAGTTTCTTTGAAATGTTATGTTACACACAATGCTGAGTCATACTGAAAAATAAAAATAAAATATTATTTTAAATGGTATTTAACACTTAGCCATTGCATTGGTAATAATGAATAGAACTATCTACAATATGATTATACATGTTTGTTAATTTTTTTTACATTTATCCGAAGAATGTTAGAGGCTTAAAATGCGAATGAATCTAATTTTAAGCATAAATACTCTAATATTATTTAAAAGGTCGATTTACTATTATTTGATAGTGAAAACTCTTCAAATATAGTTTTTTTCACTTTTATATGTTCGATTTAAGGAAATAAAATTATTCATTACAATCATGATATCAACATTTTCTTTCGGTAAATTTTTGATATTTTTATGATAAAATTCAATTTTTAATGAATAGAGAAAAATAATGTATTTTAATTCAAAAATGCATTTTAATATAATTTATTTACATGCTTATATTATCTTTTTAATTGGTTTTAATGTGTAAATAGATTATATATTTACCATTTAATCTAATATCGGTCATTGGATTTATTTTCACTTTGAAATTGGAAATAAACGAGTGTCAATCATTTGATAGTTATTATTTCTTAAAAACACGATCTTTTGGACAAATAAGAATTAATTATAAATTAATTAAAGAATATTATATATTTATAATTTGGAAAACTAGAAATCATTTTTGAATTCAGAATATAAAATATATATTAGGATGAATTTTTGGTATTTTTCTGAAAACCTTTAATTTTCAATAAATAGCAAAAACACTGAGTTGTAGTTAAAAAACAAAATTTTTCATTTAAATTATATTTTAACACTTATATGAATTTAATTTAGAAAATTTTACATAGATGGGTATTATTATTAAGTAAAATGTGGTTCAATAAGATGAAAATATTTTTTGATAAATAATAACTTTTGACTTTTATTTACCACAATTAAAGGTAAATATAGTAATTCAAGGTAAAAATAATATTATAATAATACAAAATTACATTAAAAAATGTCCTAACCTTTTTGTATGAGTCATGGAAGACCAATAAAGTCCTTGGGTGAGATTTGTGGCCTTTGAAATCCATTTGGGTAAGATAATGACATTAATGACAATTTATTTAAAGTAAAAATAATATTATAAAAAACATATATTGTTTTTATAATGAAAATTTAATGTGGAGTTTTATAATTTCTATACATGACAATATATATTCATTAGAAAGATAAAAATATTTCCTACATTAGGTTATTTTATTTGTAATTTTTAGACATCCTATAAAAAAATTATTTATGACACAATAATGATGCCTTGTTTACCTCATTAATGATTGATTCAAATAAGAAAGATTATAAAGATTAAATAAATAACCAAAACTTGTCCAATTCTTATTGGATGATTTTATTTCAAACAAAAGTCTTCTTATATTTTACTTTAATAAGTTTTGGACCCTTAGAAACCGAAAATAATTATATAATAAAATAATATTTTCAAACTTTCCTAAAGAGCCCCTCCTCCCCCTTATAAAAAGCTCTCAGCTCTAACCCATTACTCACACCTCTCAACCCCCTTGGATCATCCAAATTCTTCCCAAATAAGCTCTAAAAATACCTTTCTTACACCTAGAATTCTTAACTTAAGAAAAAGGAACTTCATGAAATCCTTTTGGATCAAACCAAAGGGAGTTACCCTGTATAAGGGTTACGTCTTCTCTTAAGTTATTTTCTTTTTATTTTACTTCTACAACCACTTAAACTCTTTCTATTACTTTATTTTATAAAAACACCAGTATACTGAATAAACTAGGTTATTTTTATGATAAGGATTCAAACTACACTTACACACACCTCCATCTAATGGGTAAAGAACATATTGTTTCTGTGGATGTCGAACTACTACCTCACGAAATGATGATTGTTCAATCTTCTCCTACCACCTCTAATGGTGTAAATTAGGATTGAAATGTATTTATATGTGATATATATTATATTTATATTTTCTATATACTTCTGTATTTTTCTTCATATAATTCCTTTATGGTTTCCATAATGGGTAAATACGATAATTACATTTGATGAAATGCGGACTACCACCCCCTCAAAATGATATGACTTGTTCATTCCATACATGGAACATATAAAGAACAGAGTTACTAAAATTATATATAATATTATATTGGAAATATAATATAGCTATTTATCATTAAGTTCTCTTTCCATTAAATATGAAATAGAAATGAAAGTAGCGTTCATGTATACATACAGATTACTGTCTCCATGAATGGTGCATTTAATTTCTTATCTCAAAATGTTATATAGTAATAAAAACATATATATATATTGGATATATATGATATATATGATATCTAAATCATTAATATCATTCTTGAGATAATGGAGTTTTGACCACATGAACAACTTGTAATTTTAAGAAGTTCATTTTTGACCCAAGTACCAAATATTGACAAAACGACCATTATTAACTTAACTGATTAAATAATGCTTATAAAATGGCAATAAGTTGTATAAATATAATAATGAACTTTAAAAATGTTTTAATCATGTATAAATTAACTTTAGTTTATTATTTAGGAGATTAAATAACGAACGAATCAAATCAGACATAAGGCAAGAGACTTCATCTTAATCTCCATTCATTGATGGATATTTTGTTTTATACACGACATTAATTTATAAGGTGTATAAACACCTTTAAATTTTCATTTTATTCAAAGATAATTATTTTTTCTATTAGGAGTTTTACTAAATGACAAAAAAAATATTGTTTCTTTTTAACTTAAGTAGTGGAAATGTCCTTTTCCACCATCATGAGTATTATTTTATTTTTGGCTTCTTTAACAAGACATAATGTTTTTAAAAGGAAAATAAATAACATATACACATGTACGAATTTTGGTATTGAAAATGGTTTTGATAATGGATTTGTTAATTTATTATATTTAAATGATATATTTTGATTGAAATGTAGAAATTCTATATTTCCTTTAGATTTGTTTTAGGTGTTATGAATATGTTAGAGTTCTTGGGAATTGTTTATGTATATGGGTTTTTCCGTGATAAACGTAGGACATGTGAGCCCGTGATAGCTCTCCAATTCATTTTGTAACATGATAAGGGTAAACGTTAATGATTCTCCTAAGAGATTTAAGGAATATACTGCTATGAGTATTTCAAAGTAACTACGTATATAGATGTGATAGCTACATGGTAAGTATGATATTGATGCCATGAGTTACCTTTTTTGATTTATGTTTTCTATGTGTTGTTCATAAATCTTTTAATTTCATGAGGTAAATTAAAATACATTTTTTGATGGAATAATGCTTTTTTTCTTTATTTTATAACCCTTACTGAGATTTTGATGCTCATCTCAAGTTAAGAATAGGGTCAAGGTTGGGATTAGGGAAAATTCATGCTGTCTAAAACAAGGAACTAGACATGAATTTTTTTAAGAATTTTTGTTTTATGAAAATATGGAAACTGAGTAGAAGTGTCTACTTTGTAATTTTTGAGTTGTAATGTATTAGTTATGGCCTAATTCTCTAAAACTCTAAACCTGAAAAGATCCTCAATGTGAATTATCGATTTAATTCAAGATTATGTAATGTTTCAAGGCTGGGGCCTTATAATTGGTATTAGAGGTCAGTTTAGGCATCTTTTTGTGTTAGAATATTGTTAAATTAATGTCCCTAAATTAATTTATGGTAAGATTGAAATGATATACCATTTACAGATTTCCATGTGGCTTCACATAAGTTGTTTCTATGTCCATAATGGTTTCTGCAGAAGAAACAAGGACTCTATGATTGGGTGATGTCTGGAGCAAGACAACAATCGAAATCAGCAACCTGAGATAGTTAGAATTGGAACTAAATAGTTTGTTTCACTAATGGAATAGTTGAATCAGGCTATAAATGATGGTGGTATCCAGGAATGAGATCATCAATATCATTCATAGAGGAAAATGTTAGTAGTGGATCATTTCTGGAGGAAATATCCCCCATCATTCATAAGATCTCTAACCATGTTCTAGCAGAAGGGAAGATTAAATCACTAGAAAATATTTTTGATGTCATGGGGTGTTTAGAACATTAAAATTTTAGTCTTTTTGTTTACCATTTGGAAGGTGATGTTGATCAGTGGTGGTTAATGGTGAAAAATATTAGGGATAGTGAGGAGATTGATGCTATTTATTGGGATGAATTCAAAGTTATGTTTCTCGAGAAATAATTTCCAAAGGTGCTTCATCTTCGGATGGAAAAAATTCCTATAATTGAGGTAGGAGGATGAATCAGTGGCTACTTATGAAGAAAAGTTCACTTTACTGGAATGGTCTTCTCCAAGTTTCATACGATATCTTGATAGTAAGTCAAAAATGTTTTAATCAAGATTAAAGCCAAAGTATTAAAGGTATTTAGCATATCGTGATTTAAGAAGTTATGAAAAACATGTTCAATGTGAAGAGAAGGTGGAAATAGTGTTCTCCGATGATCAGGTGTTCTTTGACAAACAACAAAATAAGTGGTCCAGGTGGTAGAAGAATGAGACAAAATCTTCAAAAACGTATGATGGTAAGAAACTTATGTTTATAGTTTGCAAAAATTGTAGTAAAAAGCATGATGGGGAATGTCTTTTAAATTATGGTAAGTGCTACCGATGTGGTAAAATGGGATATAAGGGTCATAATTTCACTAAAAAAGATCAGGTTAATGGTAATAAAAAAATCTGATTTAGAGTCAGTAAAATGTTTTAAGTGTAATGAAATAGGTCATTTTTCAAATTATTGTACAACAAAGAACTCAACTGAGGGAAAGTAGCCAGACTATAAGCAGAAGGTGGTGGTAAAATCCTTTGCAAATACATCAGTAGATGTTGGGCCATCAAATGAAGTAGTATCAGCTCCAGGGAGCTCGGTATTTTTTGAAGATTTACTTGATGTCGGGGTACCATAAGTTGAAATTAATGGAATAATAAATTCAGAAGACTGTGTTTTATACTATAAATGGGAATTATGAATTTGTATTATGACTTTTGGGTTAACCAATGAAATTGCTATATTCATGGATCTTATGAATTGAATTTTTAGTGAGTTCTTAGATAAGTTTGTAGTTGTGTTCATTGATGATATTTTGGATTATTCCAAAATTAAATTAAAATATGAAAGTAATTAAAGAGATTTATGGAAAATGTTAAAAGAAAGGTAACTATATTGTAAATTCTTTAAGTGTGATTTTTGGTTACAAAAAATTTCATTCCTTGGTCACATTGTTTCTAAATATGGCATAACTGTTTATCCTGCTAAAACAAAATTTGTTGAAGAGTGGCCAAGACCCAAAAATACAACAAAGAACCATAGTTTTCTTGGTTTATAAGGTTATTACCAGAGGTTTGTTGAAAATATTGAATGGTTATCAAGCCCATTTACAAAGTTATCTCATAAAGGCGTTAAATTCATTTGGACAAATTAATGTGATGATTGTTTTTTGGAATTGAAAAAAAGATTTGTGAATGCTCCAATTTTGGAACTACCTTCCAAAAATGGTGAGTTTTCTTATCTAGAGATATGCTTCATTGAAAGGACTTTGATGTGTCCTTATGTAGAATGATCAGGTAATTGCTTATGATTTGCATCAGTTGAAAGCTTATGAGGTAAATTACCATACACATGATTTGGAATTAGCTGTTGTTATTTTTCCTTTAAAAATTTGGAGGCATCATCCGTATGGAGTAAAATATGGAATATATACCGATCAAAAATGTTTGAAGTATATATTCACTGAGAAAGAATTGAACATGAGACAAACTAGATGCATGTAATTAATCAAGGATTATGATTGCACGATATATTACCATTCGAGAAAAAAAATTAAAGTGGCTGATGATTTGAGTCGAAAAAGAAATGCTTTATTAACCATGTTATGTTTGGAACGAGATCCTTTTGTTTTTGATGTGATGTAATTTGTAATAGACGTTTTTGGTGTAGGAAATTCCTATATTTTTTTCAGGAGTCAGTGAAATCATCTATATTATAAAAAATTAAGAAAATATGGAAGGATGACATTGAGTTGCTGAAAAAGTTAGAGTTCGTTCTGAAGGGTAATTTTCCTAATTTTAACATTGATAATGATTTTTTTCTTGATATTTGGAAGGAGATCATGTGTTCTTTCTGATTCAAAGTTGAAGAACGAGTTATTATGTGAAGATCATAATAGTCTATTTTTAGTTCATCCAGGAAGTTCTAAGATGTACATAGATCTTTGGGAGCATTACAGGTGGTATGGAAGGAAAATAGATATTTCTGACTTTATAGTAAAGTGTTTTACTTGTCAATAGATAAAAGTTGTTCAAAATTTACTGAAAGGGAAGCTTCAGCGTTTTTTGGTGCTAGATTGGAAATGGGAAAATATATCCATGGACATCATTGTGGGATTACCACATACATCATGAGTTAATAATGAAATCCGGGTTATTGTTGATCAATTGACTAAATCTACTCATTTACATCATATTTGAGATACTTTGTAGATAGATCAACATTTTTGGTAGTATGTTAATGATATAGTTAGGTTTTATGGATTTCCCCTCTCCATTGTATTTGATCGTGATCAAATGTTCACTTCTAACTTTTGGAAAGGCCTTCAGAAGTCATTGGGTAATAAATTATATTTTAGTACATCTTTTCATCCTCAATCAGATGGATAGTCAAGAATGATAAATTCATACCTTAGAGGATATGATACATGCTTGATCACTAGATTACCAAGGATGTTGGTACAAACATCTTTCATTGGTTGAATTTTCTTAAAATAATAGTTGCCATTCCATTATACAGATGGCTCCATTTGAGGAATTATTTGGAAAGTGGTGTAAAACTCCAGCTTTTTGGGATGATGTAGCAGAAAGGAAGTTTATGAGACCAGAATTGGTAGAAGAGATGGCCGAAAAATTTCAGTTGATTCAGAAGCACATGAGAACAGATCAGATCAGGCAGAAAAGTTTTCTGCATAACCGGAGGAAGGATCTCTCTTTTGAGGTAGGTGATCATGTCTTTCTCAAAGTTTCTCCATGTAAAAGAGTGATGCATTTTCGTAAAAAGGAAAATTTGAGTCCGATGTTCATTGGACCTTATGAAATCATGAAGAAAGTTGGATCAGTTGCGTATAAAGTAGATTTATCTCTATGTTTATTCTAGGTACAATTTTTTTTCATGTTTCAATGTTGAAAATGTATATGCCGGATCCATCTCATGTTTTGAGCCCAGAGGTAGTTCAGTTGGAATAGAATCTCTCTTATGAGGAACAACATGTCCAGATTCTTGACCAAAGAAAGTGTTGCGGAATAAGGCAATTCATTAGGTAAAGGTTTTGTGGAAAACCATATGGTTGAAGAGGCAATTTGGGAAACTGAAAATGATATGAGAGATAAATACCCCCACTTATTTTATATGTAAATAAAAATTGTGCAGACGTAATTTCAAGAAGGGGGAAGGATGTAACAACCCAAGTAAATAATGAATAAAACATTTTCATGTTTATTAATATTTTTGAATTAAATATTAAATTTTACTTTAAAGTGGATACTATGTTTGATGGCATACCCAATACACAACAACGGGTTTCTTCGAAATCTTCTATGGCACACAATGCTGAGTCATACTCAAAAATAAGAATATAATATTATTTTAAATGTTAGTTAACACATAGCCATTTTATTGGAGAGAATGAATAGAACTAACTACAATAATAATATACATGTTTGTTAAATGTTTTTACATCTATCCAATTAAAGTTAGAGGCTTAAAATGTGAATGAATATAATTTTTAGCATAAATACTCTAATTTTATTTAAAATGTCGATTTAACTCCTTTTATTGGAGAACCCTTTTTAAATACAGTTTTTTCACTTTAATATGTACTATTTGAAAAAATAAAAATCTTCTTTATAATCGGGATATCAAAATTTAATTTGGGAATTTTTTTGATATTTTTCTGATAAAATTCATTTTTTAATGAATAGTGAAAAATATTGTATTTTAATTCAAAACTACCTTTTAATCTAATTTATAAAGATGGTTATATTATCTTTTTAATAAATATTAAAGTATAATTATATTATATTTTTACCATTTAATACAAGGTTGGCCATTGGAAGTAATTTCACATTGAAATTAGATATAAAAAGGTGTCAATCTTTTGATAGTTATTATTTCTTAAAAACACACAATTTGTTTTGAAAACATAAATTAATTTTAAATTAATTAATTCAATTTATATGTTTTAAATTTGGTAAAATAGATATCAATTTTTAATTCAGAATATCAAATATATCTTAGGCTGAATTTTTTTTTTATGAAAACCTTCAATTTTTGATGAATAGTGAAAACACTAAGTAGTGGTAAAAAACCGAATTATTCATTTAAATGAAAATTTACCACTTCTGTGAATTTAACTTTGAACTTATGACCTACATGGTTGTTATTAGTAAGTAAAATATGTTTCAATAAGATGAAATTTTTTGGTGAGTAGTCACTTTTGACTTTCATTTACCGTATTTAAAAGTAAATAGTGTAATTCTAGGTAAACTAAATATTATATTAATATTAAATTACCTTAATAGTTTTACTAACCTTATTGTATGATTTATGGTCATCTTATACAATCCATGGGAGAGATTTTTGGCCTTTTAAATCCATTTTTGTAAGATAATGACATTAATAACTTTTTATTTAATGTAAAAATAAAAATATCATAAACATGAATTGTTTTGCTAAAAAAATTTAATATGGGGTTATATAATTGATATATTTGACTATAAATATTAATTATAAAGTTAAAATTATTTCCTACATTAGGGTATTTTGTTTATCATTTTTAGACATCAAAAAAATAAAATTCTTTATGACACCATAATGATCTATTGTTTACCTCATTAATGAATGATTTAAATAAATAAGATTTTAAAGATTAAATCAATATCCAAAACCTTCCCAACACGTATTGAATGATTTTATTTCAAACCAATGTCATCTTGTCTTTGACTTTAATATGTTTAGAACTTTTAGAAACCAAAAAACATTATATAATAACATAATATTTTCAAACATTCCAAAAGAGCCCCTCCTCCCATTATAAAAATCCCTCTACTCTATCCCATTAGTCACAACTTTGAAGCCCCTTGGATCATCCTAACACTATCAAAATAATCTATCAAGATCCCTTTATTACACCTATAAGCCTTACCTTAGGAAAAAATCACTTTAAGAAATCATTCTGGTTCAAACTAATGACAGTTACCCGATTTCAAGGTAACGTCTTCTCTCAAGTTATTTTCTTTTATTTTACTTATCCAACCTCCAAAAATCTTTTTATTCCTTTATTTTATAAAAAAACATTGTCATAAATTTACTAGTTTTTTATGATATGTATTCTAACTACACATACACACACCTCCATCAAATGGGTAACGAACAAACTATTTCTGTTGATGGTGAATACTGCCTCACGAAACGATGATTGTTAAATATTCTCCTACCACATCTTATGGTGGAAATGATGATGGAAATATATTTATATGTGATATATATTATAATTATATTTTCACTATACTTCTTTATTTTTAATTTATATCACACCTTTATGGTTTCTATAATGGGTAAATACGATAATTTCATTTAAAGAAGTGTGGTCTACCGCCCCTCAAAGTGAAATGACTCGTTCATGCCATACGTGGAACATATAAAGGATGGAGTTACTGAAATTATATATAATATTATATTGTAATTATAATATATTTATTTATCATTATGTTTTCATTACATTAAATATGAAATAGAAATGAAAGTAGCATTCATGTGTGCGTATGACTTACCATCTCCATAAATGTTTCATTTCATTTCATATCTTCAAAAGATATGTACTTTTATAAATAAATATATATACTATATATATATGATATATATTATATCTCAATCCTTAATATCATTCTAGAGATAATGGAATTTTGACCACATGAACAACTTGTAATTATAAGAAGTTCATTTTTGACTAAAGTCCCAAATACCGACAAAACGATCCTTAATAACATAAATGATTACATAATGTTTATAACATGGTAATAAGTGATATAAAAATAATAATAAACATTAAAAATGTTCTTTTTCAATAATAAATTAACATTACTTTATTATTTAGGATATTAAAGAATGAAGGAGTGAAGTCAGACATGAGGTAAGGGACTTCATCTCAATCTTCTTTAATTGAGGTATATTTTGTTTTATACATGACTTTGTTTTATATATTGTATAAAACCATTTACTTTTAATTTCATTCAACGAGAATATTTTTCTATTAGGCGTTTTACTAAAATATAAAAAATAATGATTCTTTTTAATGTAAGTAGGGAAACCGACCTTTTCCCAGGCCGCATGTGTTATTTGATCTTAGGATTCCTTAACAAGTCATAATGTTTTTAAAAAGAAAAAACAAAAAATAATTTTTTACATATTTTTCTATTGAAAATGGTTTTAATAATGGATTTTTTATGTCAATATATTTAAATGATATATTGTGATTGAAATATGGAAATGTTATCTTTCCTTTATACTTGTTTTATGTGTTATGAATATGTTATGGTTCTTTGGCATTGTTTATGTATACTGGTGGTTCTGTGATAAACCTAGGACAAGTGAAACCGAGATTGCTCTCCAAATAATTGGGTAACATAACAAAGGTAAACGTTAATGTTTCTCCTAAGAGATTTAGGGAATATATTATGATCGGTATTCCAACGTAACTCTCTATGTAGCTATGATAGCTACAATGTATGTATGATATAGATGCCACAAGATACCTTTATAATTTTTGTTTTCTATGCTTTATTGATAAATATTATGATTTCATGGGGTATGGTAAAAATACAATGTTTTGATGGACTAATGTTTTCTTTTTTTATTTTATAAACCTTACATAGCTTTTTATGCTCATCCCGTGTTTTTGAATGTTTTTCACAAGACATAAAAGATAAATAGGGTCAAGGATGAGATTGAAGAAAAGTAAAGATGTATAAAACATGGAACTAGAAAAGACTCTTTTTTAGGAGTTTTTATTTTACATAAAAATTGAAACTGAGTTTAAGTGTCTACTTTTTAATTTTTGGGATGTAATGTAATATTTAGGCTTAATTATTTAAAATTCTAAACCTAGAAAGATCCTCAATGTGAATTATACATTTAATTAAAGATTATGTAATGGTTTAAGGTTGGGGGATTATAAATAACCACATGAGATTTCAATTACTAGAATCATAATAAGGGAAGTTCATATGATCGACATTCTGAAACATTTTTTCATAGCCTCATCAAAGACATCTTAAAATTATTTAGGCCTCATCCAAATCCATATATCACATTGTGAGAAAATCCTTGGCCAATTCCACATCTATTTGTCTCATCAGACCTACCGATGCATCGAAGGGCTATATCAGCCCCCACATATAACATAATAAGTCCAATTCATTCCACATATGAGTGTGGATAATCCTAAACAACATATAGAATCATATTGAAACTATAACATGGAATGTAACTAACTTTCCCAAATCATAAAACACTAACTATTCCGAGTAATATGGTGAATAGTTTTAGGACATATCTTTTACAATATAATTATTCATATACCATGAAATCAAATATGGTAGATTAATTCATAATTATTAAACTCAACAATACATAATAATCAACAAGGGTGTTGAATCATATGAAAATACACTTATAGAATCTTTAAGCAATTCTTGAGAAAATTATTTTTTATTTTGAAAATAAGATTTCTTTTTGTGAAAATATTTTTATAAAACTAAGAGTGAATTAAGTTATTATTTCAATAATAAAATGATTATTTTATAAAAATTATTTTTTCCAAAAAAATATTATATAGTCCCCATTGAAAATAGGTAATAATTTGAGAAATTCCCTTGGATTGGGCTTGTATTTTGGAAACAATTTTAAAAGTTTATTCTTTTTAAAATGTTTTACTATCCATAAAATAAGGAATGGTTTTTGTTGGTGTAAATATATAGAATACTGACATATAATTAATTAGGATTATATAATAATACATATTAATTTCATTGAGATTATTAGACAGTAAAAGTAACCCAAATGAAAATGAAAGTTCTGGTGGAAAACCCTTACCTTAAGTCCGAATGTGTTACACTCTTGAACTTAGGGTACTAGAATATGAAAGTATACATATTAATATCTTATTTAAGAACCTATTATTCATGTATTTAGTTTACCATAATTATTTTTAGTTCATTTATAAGTTATTATATTGAATTCTGTCATTCAGGAGTGTTTGTTTTCATGTTTTTCATAATCAGTTGACTTTCTTTTAAGTAATGGAGTTCATGTGGAGTGGTTGTAAATATCCAGAATTGAAATTAAATATTATTTATGAAAATACAGAATTTTTTATGCTAATTTATCTAATTTGGTTACATGGAATGAGGATGAATCATTAGATGATAACCACTTCGATTATTTGGCGGTATTTGGATAATTATGAACTAGTTTTGTCATATAAATTAATAATATTAAAATATAAAGGTTATTGAATATTAATTAGCTTATAATAAATATATTACAGTATTTTGCAACCATATAAATTGTTTCATGACCAGTAATGAAGGATTAATTAATGAATGAAACTTTGTCATCCATGAAGGCTATAAATTGGAACCTCATTGACATTGATTTCATTTATAAAAATTAAAGGGAGGGGTAAGAATATTGATGATGGTTCTTCCATTCAAAGGATATACATATTTTATATATATTATACTGGGGTTATCATTTTCATTTGGACAGTGATGTTGAGGAGAGAAAAATAAAAGAGATGAACTTGAAAATAAAAGAAAAGTTGAGAGATCCCTTATGAAAATTCGACAGCCTAATGACATCGATTAAAATTTCATTAAGCGAATTGATGAGAGAAAAATTATATCTCATCATATGGACATAAAAATGATAGTAATATGAATTCATAACATCAAATCCCATCATAATATAATGGAAATTCAAAGAGATAACATAAATATAGTGTTGGGTAAAAGGAGAGGGTGAAAGGTTCCCTTACCTTGTAGAGTAACTCCTAGAACATGATGTTTGGGACCATAGGGGCATAAGGAAACCATGAGAGGAATCATAGGGAAGTAAAACAACCAGATCTTAGAGTATTAGGGATTTTTAATGAAATAATATGAATGGACGAGTTGGTATTTATAGTAAATGAGTGAGAATTATGTATCAATTTAAAAAGACACCTTATTTGTGGTTTTTATAAAACCATGGGCCTGACCATGGTATTTTCCCATGGTATTATCCACTTGGGAGACCTAATATCTTATGGTACTATAAATAAGTATAGTGTAATTTTATTTTAATTATTATATCATTGTGATGTCATTTAACACATCGAAAACTCAAAACTATGTTTTTACTATTGAGAGAAAAATAATTTATTTTAAAAAAAACCCAAAAATTCCCCTCACCATTTATCAACCTATAAAATTAAAGAACAAAATCCATTTTTCAAAAATTATTTTATAAATATTATTAATTTAATTTTAAATAAAATTATCTGGAATTCGAAAAATAATAATTTTAATGGTATAATTAGTTGTATATCACATTGAAAATTTAATTAAGATCTCATTAACTTATTGCCTTAAGAATATAAAATAATAATATTATTTAATATTTTTAAGGCTAATATTACTATTCATATTACTATTCATATGGGTATGTTACTATTCTCAAAAAATCAAGTTTGTTCTATCAGACTCCAAATGACATACTGATCACAACTCTAGGTGACCGTTTTTTGAAATTCAAAACATAGTAGAGGTAATGTTTTTCTTAATGGATAGATTATAAAATGCATTTATTTTTGAAACCATTGGGTTTTAAATTCTCCCCTCCTTACAATAATTTCATCCACAAAATTTTCTAAATGTTTCCTAAAATGATTCGGGTATGTATTCAACAGAAGCTCCTTAGGATCCCATGTTGTTTCTTCCATCTTACGGTCCCTCCAAAGAACCTTTACAAAACATGTCATTAGCTTTCTCAATACTTATTCTATGGTATTAAGAATCATGATAGGATCTTCACAATAAGATAGACCAAGATCAAGTTCTACTTCATTATAGGTGAGTACATGTGTTGGGTCTTGCATATATTTCCTTAATATTGGCAGATGGAACACATTGTGAACTTTGTAGAGACTTTGCGGCATTGCAAAATGGTAGGATATATCTCCTATTCATTCTATAATTTCAAAAGGCTTGATGTTATTATTACATAATTTTCCCTTCTTACCAAATCATATAATACCCTTCTATAGAGACACCTTTAAGAAATCATAATCTCCTTCTTGAAATTCCTAATCCTTCCTTCGATTATCATTAAAGATCTTTTTCCTACATTGAGCTATTTTGATATGGGTTTTGATAATCTTAAAAATTCTCAATGTTTCCTCAACCTTTTCTTGACCTAAATGCTTTCTCTCAGCAACATCATCCCAGAAAGTTGGTGTATGACACCTCTTTCCATATAATGCTTCATATGGTTCCATCTGAATACTTGAATGGAAGATATTATTATTAGAAAATTATACAAGAAGTAAATAATGATCCCACATACCTTGAAAGTGAAGTGAATAAGTCCTCAAAATATCTTCTAATGTTTGAATAGTCTATTTTGATTGTCCATTAGTTTGTGGGTGGTAGGTAGTGCTCAAATGGAGATCAGTATCTAAGCCCTTATGAAAACGTTTATAGACATGTGATGTAAAATAGGGATCTTGATCAAGAACAATTGATAAAGGTACTCCATGAAGTCTTACAACATCATTAATATATATTCTTTCTAAACGTTCAAGTTGTAAATCATCTCTTATATCAATAAAATGTGCTGATTTAGTAAGACGATCAACAATGACCCATATCACATCTTTCTATCTTGGAGTATTTTGTAGTCCCATGACAATGTCTATTGTAATATCATACCATTTTCACATAGGAATAAGAATAGGTTGCATGACTCATCCCAGATGTTTTCATCTAGCCTTCACCTATTGACACACCAAACTTCTCGATACATAATCAACAATCTCCCTCTTTATGTTTTTTCACCAAAAATGTTCCTTTACATCTTTATACATCTTTGTGATACCAAGGTGTATAGAGAAATTGTAACTATTAGCCTCCTCCAATAGTTCACTATTTAGATCAGGAATAGTGGGATCACAAAGCCTCTTTTAGAATTTCAAAATTACACATTCAAATATGAAGTCAATCAACATCCCATTATTTACCACTTTAATTTTCATTTGAAACTCCCCACTGTCAACCTGAGAACTTTTTATCCTTTCTAGTAGAGAGTTTTTTGAAACCATTTGAAAATGTATTGATGTACTACCTTTCATGATAATTCCCATATCCATCTTTACTAGATCCATGAACAAGGGGTCCCTTTCAACTCTCATCTTCTTCAGAATTCTGGGGGACCTTTATACTCAAATCATCTTCCTCCTTATTTGCCTTCCCCATGTGGTATTTTATTGTGAAATAATAATATTTTAGTAGCTCAATATATCTCCTTTATCTCATATTGAGTTCTTTCTATGAGAAGATATATTTCAAAATCTTATGATCTATATATATCTCACATTTTTCGCCATTGAGGTAATGTCTATAAATTTTTAGAGAAAATATTACCACTCCTAACTCATGTTCACGAGTAAGATAGTTTTTTCATGAATTTTTAACTACCTAGATGCATAGGCAATCAAACTATCATTCTTTATATGGAACAACCATGTTCTTTCTATGATGCATCTCTATATACCACAAATACATCATTACCTAACAGTATAGTCTTGATTAGATAATTCACTAATATTCTCATCAATTCATTAAAACATTATTCATAATATTTTTTCAATAAAAACATAACACCTATTAGTCACCAGCATGATGGCCTTTCCATCCACATTTATAGCATACTCATTTTATCTTTAAGCATACACCAGGGTATACATATAAAACGAGTTGGAGAATATTGATGAAATTTCATCCATTAGCATGATATATATCTAGTATATATATGATAATGGGGTTATCATAATCATTTAGACTGAAGAGGTAAGGAGAGAAAAAGTAAAGATATGAACATGAAAATAATAGAAATGTTGAGAGATCCTTTACGAAAATTCGGTAGCCTAATGGAGTCGCTTAAAATTTAATAAAATGAATTGATGAGAGAAAAAGGGTATCTCATAAAATGGAAATAAAATGGACTTTAAGAGGAATGCATAATATGAAACCCCAACATATGATAATGGAAATTCAAAGAGATAACATAAAAGAAGTGTTAGCTAAAATAGGAGGGTGAAAGGTTCCCTTACCTTGTAGTGTAACTCCTAGAACATGAAGGTTGGTACCTTGGGGGATTAATAAAACCATAGAAGGAATAATACAGAGGTAAAACCACAATATTTTCTAGAATGAGGGATTTGGAATGAAATACAACAAATATTTTAGTGGGTATTTATAGTAAAAGAGAGAGAATTTTTTATTAAATTAAATAACACCACATTAGATGTTTTTGTAAAACCATGGGATGGACCATGGTATGTTCCCATTTTATTAGCAACATGGGACACATAATATCTTATTTTACTGAAAAAAAGTTGAACATCATCTTATTTTAATTATTATATCATTATGATGTCATTAAACATACTGAAAACTCAAAACTCTATTTTTACTATTCATATAAAATTCATGTATATTAGAATAATCCAAAAAATTGACCCCTACAATTTTTCGATGTGTAGAATTCCAAAATGAACTCCATTTTTCAAAATTAATTATCCAAATAATATTAATATAATTTCAAATAAAATCATATTTAATTTGAGAAATAATAATTTTAAAGTTATAATTAGTTTTATATCACATTGAAAAATTAATTATGATCTCATTATCTTATTAAATTATGAAAATAAAAAATATCATTTCTTAATATTCATAAGGGTCATATTAATATTCATATTACTATTCATAAGGGTATGTTACTATTCACCAAAAATTAAGTTTGTTCTATCATACTCTAGATGACTTACTAATCACAACTCTAGATGACCAATTTTCAAAATTCAAAATATAGTGGAGGTAATTTTTTTCAATGGATAGATAATAAAATTCATTTATTTTAAAACCCCCTGGATTTTACAAAAGTGATTGGTGGCCATTTATAAGTGAGGTGTGTGGAAAACTAGTAATTTTTTAAAATAAAAATGATTACCCACACCTTTCACTTTCACAAAAGATATAAAATGTACCATTATATAATATTATAGGTTATATGGTCTAAATATGTATATAAAAGTTTATCTCTACAATTTTTAGGTTATTTCACCTCTTATACTCTTTGTTTAATTCCCTCGTAAACCCATTTTCACATTAACTATATTTTTTTATTTTTTTTATTTTTTTACCAATAGCTATAGTAAAAAATTAATTTTACCATATTAAATAATTATTAATATTCTTGTTTAAAGTATGGGATTAAAATATCTATATTCTATTCACCTATGTGGAAAATTTTAATTTAAATTTAATCCCATAGACACGATGAGAAATTCGTTTTCTAATGTGAAAATGTTCTTAATGTATAAAAATATTTCAAAACAAATTCATTATTAAATTTCTTCCAATTATCTAAATTGGATTAATGGATATACTATTTAACTTACTCTTCTTTGGAAACCATATTAATTAATTTTTGATGTTTCTAAATTCTTTAAAAGTAATTACAATTTTTAATATAAAATAGTATTTTTCACTATTAATTGAAAAATTTAACTTCTTAGAATATTATCATTAATTATGGATAAGATAATTACGACATGATGATTTGAAAATTGAATTCAATTTGTTAAAATATATTTTATATTATGGTAAAAAATTAATTTAAAAATAATTTAAATAAAGGCTATAAAAGTTTTTTTTAAAATGCAATTTTTAAGCATAAAAATGCATTTTTTCTTATATTTGTTCAAGAAAACACATAAAGTGAATGTTAAAAAATGAATTGAATAAATAATATATTAATTGTATTTAAATAATTCACAAAAATTTATTTTCTGAATTTATTGGGGTAAAAAATGTTTGAATGCAAAAAAAAAATAGTTTTCTAGAAAATATTTCCTTTATTTTTGAATAGTTTTTTATTTTAATTTTTTATTAATTGTTAACTAATGAAATAATTTTATATACATGTGTAAACCATATAACATCATAATCTAGTTACTCATATTCATACTAGCCATTTTAATGGATATGTGATAACTATCATATTAAATAATAATTTTTTAATCGTATACCATATCTTTTTTAAACTCAGTGTTGTGTATAACACAATATAAACTCAATTATTTGTGTAAATAAAAATAAACTTAGTGGTTATTGTAATTAAAATATCAAAATTATTAAATTTATGCAAAACAATATGTTTTACAACGTCTCAGGGTGTTATAAATATCCATTAGATTAATGATAATTCATTGGTAATGTTTATCTAATTTTTTGGTATTATAATATATATTAACTAGTGTGGGACCTTATGAACAAGTGACTAATACCATTTGACATTTAAAGATAGATTTTATTTTTAAGAGGAATGCATAATTGCATTGTTGTTTACTAAAAAAGATATTTAAATTGTTTTGGGAATGGTATGTTATGTATAATATATGATTAGGGGTTATACATACATGGGTGTATGATTGTATGAATGGATTGATATTGTTTAAAGAAATATAAGAAACTTAATATAGCCAAATAGAGTAAGGTAGATTCCATATTAGAAGTAATATCCCTAATGATAAATATGTAAATAATACCCTCACCAATTTTTTGTATTAAGTGATTATTAAGATTATGAGGATGATATTTATTTACTTTAGGAGAATGCAACAACCCATGATTTCAAAATATGATTACCTTCAAATTAATTTGGTATGTTCTATAGCCTTTTCATTATACCCCATTGAACTAAAATGAAACCTTGATACATTTCAATAAAAATTTAAATATCATGTATTATCATCAAACCATATCCATTGAAGAAGCCTAAATGAATATGTGTATCCTATTTGTAGAAAAATTATATAAATAAAATTATAGAAGATTTTATTATGAATAAAATTCAATTGGTCTGGATAAAACTAATTATAAAATATTTTTAAAAAATATATATTTCTATAAAATTGGTGTTTTATTTCTAGAGACAATTTATATTTTGTGTAGTTAATATATAAATATTTTGAAAATGTCAATTATATATAACCAATAAATTAATTACTAATTGATATGAAATATGAATAATTGATAGTTAAAATCTTAAAAAGATGTTATCTAATATGAAAAAATTCCACAATATTATGACTATTTTATTTAAATATATAATTATAAAATTTTAAAATTTTATTCATAACAAATGAGGATATTTTTTTCCATTAATCATAGTAATATTATCTTATGATGGATTTTATGTAATTTTTTTCAAAAAATTGAATTTTATGTGAATAATAAAAATACTATTTTTATTAATAAAATATATTTTATGAAATTAATTGTATTTAAGTATAAATTTTAAATTAATGAAAAAAACTTATAATACCAAATATTTATTTTATAAAAGAATTTATAATTTTACAAATGTTGGTTCTAATTTAAGAACCCATATTTGATATTTTTGAACATAACCAATATTTTTTCCAAAATTGTTTTAATACGTTACATATTTTTATTTTTAAATTGATCATTATCACAGATATAAATTAAATCAATTAAAATAGGTTTTAAATTTAGAATTATTTGTTAAAAATTATATAATAAGGAAATTTTTAGTTTTGGGCATAAAGGATAAGTTACAATAGGTAAACAAAAGTTACCATGGTACAAAATAATTTGTTAAAGTATATAATCTATGAGTAAAAGACCTCAAATATGTTTAAAAAAATGTTTTATAATGTGAATATAAGGAAATTATAGAACTTATAACTAATAATATCTTTTATTTATCAATTTTAGTTCCACTTTTATTGAGATCAACATCCCATTGTTGAAAACTATTGGGTATTTACAAAAAAAAAAACCCATCATTTTCACTAATAAAAGGGACTCTCTTTTT
The DNA here is from genome assembly GCA_963277665.1 of Viscum album. Taxonomy (NCBI): domain Eukaryota; kingdom Viridiplantae; phylum Streptophyta; class Magnoliopsida; order Santalales; family Viscaceae; genus Viscum; species Viscum album. The sequence continues at coordinate 394,513,218 of OY728126.1, forward strand.
AATTAAACTCACATATCAAGCCCATGAGATAAGACCAAAATACTTCCAATACAATTCTCAACACTCTTATCCAACTTAAAAAGATTCTGGTTTTCTCAAAAGACTATTAACCAAGGGCTTAACCACCTTTACAAAAGAGATAATCCAAGAAGTAAGGTATAAATTTGTAACATCAACTATATTTTTTTATTTATTTATGTGCATTTAATCTTCTAAAAGTTTTATTTCACCATATTAAAAGTATATCATTGGAGTAATTATTATAATTTTATGTTAATATAATGATGGTATAAGTATTAACCACTCTCCCTTTTTCCATAATAAAAACGAATATGTGAATTGTACATTGTGTGGATGACCACCTCCACAATGTAATGTGTTTCATTTTACTTAACCAACTTGAAAGAATTGTAAAAATAAATTATTTAATAATTAATTATGATATTTGTATATTTTTTATGAATTTGAAATAATAAAAAAAGTTAATCCTTCTATAATTCTATAGAAAATGAAATCATAAATTGTGTGTACATGTGGACTACAACCTCCATGGGATGATTGTTATTTGTTTTTCATTTAATTACTACCATACATGGATAGTAGTGATGATGTGATTAATGTTAAAATATTATTTTTATGATATCATCAGGGTTATAGTACTATAAATTGGGGATAATATTAATTAATCTTTCAAAAAATGATTATCATTATTTCAATCATTTAAATCAAGCGAACTATGAGGAAAACGATCTTTTTTAAGTAATGAATGTATAGAAATTATCTTCCCTTTATACTTATAACCAATTCTGATATTTCAAAATAATAGACAATAAATAAGATAATTATTCTCATATTATAATGATAATATAGATAAACTATTTCAGAATCATCTATTAATCATGGTGGTTTCATGTTTAGGTTTATTTAACAACTTGATTCTACAATACTATACATTTATATCATTGATGACTATGGGAACTTATATACCAGTGAAATAAGTTATAAATTTGTAAAAAAATTCTATAAATTTAATATGAATATTTAACCTCGTAATTAACAAATCACATTTAATTAATTAATATGTACATAAATTAGATCATCATTGATCTCAACCACACACATTGCTAGAAAAGTAGACATTTATGATGGTTTATTTGTGAAGGATTTCCATAAATAAAAAACTAATAATATTAAATTTTAAATGAAATATGGTATTACCCTTCACATAAAAAATTTTCTATGATGTGTAATAGTGATGCATTTTATATATGTCGCTATTAGTCATCACAGAAAAGTTATTATTTACACATAATATGGTATATCATAAAAGGATCATTCCTACATTCTTATAGTAACTGATTTTTCATCTCTTTTAAACCATCATAAAAACACTAATAAGAAACCAACCCCATTATTCATCCCCTTTCCATCATCATGCCCCCCACATCGCACTATGATATAGCTCAACAACCTCCATCTTCACCTATCAAACCCATTTTTTTGAAGATTGAGGTTCGAATCACCTAATTATGAAATCCTTTTCTCTCCTCCTTCCTTCCTTTGGTGATTTACCCTTTCCCATTGTTAAAATGGGTTTGATCTAAAACCTAGGACAAAAAATTAACTTATTATTATTGTTTATATGGTATTTAGCGGTATTATATGTATATTCAATTCATATTTGGGTGTCCACTATTAAAGACAACACATTTTGGTTTGCATGGGTTGATTCCATTTGATTTGAGGTAGTTTTATCAATGTTTAAACATTATATTTGAGTGATTTTTCCAATTTGGGTGTTCATCATTATTGATTTTCAGTTTATGATTTACAATCAAAATATGGTAAGATAATTTTTTGGAAGGGCAGTATCCATGTTTTTTAAGATTGCATTAAAATAAAATGATTGATTAGAATTTTTTAAATGTATTTTTATCATATATTAATTGTTTTAATCCTCATATTGTTATTATATATTTGATCTTTGGAATATTTTTCATTGTGAATGATTACATATTTATGAATATATCACTTGAAAGTGGTTAGACCGTGGTGATTGATTGATATGTTTACTTATACAATTCATTCTATACTTGAATCATTACAATGCCGGAATATATGTAATATTTTTATTTATTCTACATGTTGAAGATTCATGATTGTATTAATTATTATAATGATACATATAATTTTATAATGATATTTAGTTATTATTCTTTTGGTATTTTATATTTCCCCATGTTTGAGATTTGTAATATGGTCTTGGTAATATTTATTAAAATTTTAGCTATAATTAATAGATAATTAGTATTAAATAATAATTATTTGTAGTAATTAGTAAAATTAATTTAATAACATGTAAAAAATATAAAAAAATAATAATTATTATTAAAAACCAATAATAATTAGATAAATATGTTGATAACATAAAAATAGTACTAATTATGAAATAATTTTTATTATTAACAATAAATTATTCAATATTAGTAATTATTAGTCAATAATAGTAAATTATTAATTACCTTATTAAATTGAATATATATAATAATAACTATTAAAAATTATTAAAATATATTAAAAAATAGTTATTAATAATTAATAAAAAATTATAATAAATTGTTAGAAAAATATAAAATACTAAAAATTATTAAAAAATCTTAGTAACTTGTAAGAATGTAGTAATAATTACAGAATATAGTAATAACAAGTAAATAGGTTTTAATAATTAGTAAATATTAGTAATAGTTAGAAAATGTTATTATTAATTCGTAAATATTAGTAATAAATTTTAAATGTTAGTAAATTATGATAATTGTAACACCCCAAGAATTCATAATGTGTTATTTCTTCAAAATAGTTCAATAACTTGCACTACACGCAACACCGAGTTCAATTGCACCATGACTTACCAAAAAGCCATTCAAAAGAGGTTATGAATAGTATTAACTAAATTTTAAACTTTATATAATCCTTATAATTTTTCCATATTATGAGTATCTTAGACATAATACAAGAACAAATTCATTTTCAGTATTGCACTTTTATCAACTTTTAATAGTGAACCATTTTTAAATACTATATTTTAAACTTTTTGACTAAATGGGGACATCAAAAATTTAAAATGAAACATCCCAAGCTTCCACGGTACGTTTCCCTTCGAATAATGCGATAGCGTGTGTTGTACGCAACCTTGAGTTTTAACACACACCATAACCAATTAAACTAGCCGTTATGAATAGTAATACCTACTTTTTGAAATTATATATATATTATATTTCAAAATGGACTTCATTTTTGGATTCGGAATATTGAAATTAGCCTAGGGTGAAATTTTGGTACTTTTCGGATAACTTTTATATTTTGATGAATAGTGAAAATTACTAAATTTTAATTAAAAACAAATTTTTTAATAAAAATAATTAATAGTGATAAATTATGAATTTGAGTGGTTTTAAAGTATATTTAGAATATATTTTTACCATTTAATATAATGTTGGTCATTGGACATAATTTTACAATTAAACCGAACATAAACAAGTGTCAATCTTTTGATAGTTATTACCTCTTAAAAAACACGCTTTTTGTTTTGACAGCGGGAATTAATTTTAAATTAATTTCTGCCACTTCTGTGTTTTGAATTTAGAAAAATGGATTCCATATTTGGAATCAGGATGTCCAAATTGTGTAAATAGGTAACTTTTATTTTTAGACATTTTGAATAATTACTGTGGTAAATATTTTATTTACCATGGTTAAGGGTAAATCCGGTAAATAAGGGTTAAAAAATAATATTATAATAATACAAAATTAACCTAAAACGTGTCCTAACCTTATTGGTGGACACATACCCTACCATGGGCATCCTTGGGTCAATTTGGGGACCCCTTGGAGCCACTTGTATGTGGTAGGGACACATTATATTAATAAAGTTAAAATAAAAATAAAAATGGCAGAAGCTTACATCTTTTAGAAGAACAATTTTTACATAGGGTTATACATGTTGGATTTTCGATTATAAATATTCATTAGAAAGCTAAAAAGATTTCCTACATAATGATATTTTATTTATAATTTTTAGACATCAAATAAGGTAAATTATTAATGACACAATAATGATGCAATGTTTACCTCATTAATAAATCATTTAAATAAATAAGATTATAATGATTAAAATATTATCTAAAACCTGTCCAATTCTTATTGGTTGATGTTATTTAGAATATGAGGCATCTTATCTTCGACCTCAATGATTTTTTGACCATTATAAACCGAATTTAATTATATTATAAAGTAATACTTTCACTCTTTCCTAAAGAGCCCCTCCTCTCCCTTATAAAAGGAGACCACTTCTACTCATTCCTCACACCTCTCAAGCCACTTGGCTCGGCCAAACTCTGCCCACATACTCTCCCAACATCCCTCACTACAACCTAGAGGCCTTAGTTTGATCCGAAAGCCAACCTAAATAGCCCTTTTGATCAAATCAAAAGGAAGAACCCGAAGAAGAGGTAATGTTTTCACCACCCCTTTTCAAGTTCATTTCTTCTTCCACTTCTTCTTTCTTTGTTCTTACCATTCTAAAATAATAACTTCAGTATCTCACATATACTGTGATGTTATTATAAATATGGTAGAACCATATTCAGTATTCTATCCACCCTTTGAATAACATGTCACCATACGTGCGTACGTACGGCTTACCGTCTCCACGTCGTGGTGTAATTGTTATTCAATATATTATTATTTGGATGGGTATAATAATGATGTGAAACTCATATAAATAATAAATATAACATGATAATGATTCTGTATATATGATATACTATCCAATTATATATTATTTTAATATCAAAATAATGATATTGTCGCTCGTACGTACGTACGGACTACCGTCTCCACGAACGCGATAAGATTCATTCTCCATCGTATCCATTCAAGTATAATTATCATTTGACGATTTAAAAATGATGTTTAAGGGCTTGATATCATTCTGGATATGAATAATATACCACCTATCCATTACAAACATGGCTTACGTAACAAAACATATAAAATAAAACAAGTAAGTTAACACCTGAAACAACGATAATACTAAGATATTATTATCAAATCAATATTAAAAGATCATATATGATATCATATTAATATATATGATTATTGTATAATTTAATAACAATTATTTCACCATTATACAGGAGGTTAACCTACCCCAACCAAGGAAAAGTACAAGGTAAGGGTTATTTCACAATCTCTTCATTATCCGAGGTTGTATTATACGTATTAATCTACTGGGATCTTTTTATCATCCACATCCATGTTTCTTCGAAATGTATTTCAAAACATTTTTACTATTTTCAAGAATATGGGTTAAAGTCATTTATACCCTTGTTTTACTTTTTATAAGAGGTTTATAAAGGAATCTTTCCGTCGTTTTTAAAACAAGGTCCTTTTTAACATTTTCGACAGAATTGAGGTAAGAATGTTTTTTTTAAACTTATACGGCTGGTGCGGTTATTTTCCGCCATTATAAAATCGTCGAAGCATTCCATACAAGCTTATAAGAATATTTTCAAAGAAAATGTTTTATTTTATATGGATCTTAAATGATTTCAAAATAAAAGGAGATACTTCTTTAAAAAGAATTTTGATTTCATCTATGTCAACATCCTTTGATGGATTTTAAGATTATTTGAAGTTGATTTATTATGATACAAAACTTCTATATTGTATTGAAGGTTTTGTGATATGTTTGACTGTGGATGTGCTATTTTTATACCATTCATAGTTTATGGTGAAATTATTGACATTTCGTATGCTATTTTTAATATGAATGTTTATGTTATGTTTAAACCTTTTCATATGGGAATGCATTGGACTTAATAAGTGACGGGTGGAGCCCGCTATAGCTCCTCGATGCATCGGTAGGTCTCATGAGACAAACTAGTGTCTTGGCACAAGGCCTTGACAAAATCTTATTTGTAGTCTTGGCACGAGGCCTTGGCTATGTGGTTATGATAGTCTGGCATTATGCATTCCATAATTATGAAAGTGGTTATTGATATTGCATGTGATTATTCGATTAGTAGAATATCCATGTGAACAAGTAAATGGCATTTTTTTATTTTATTTATGCCATACCATGTTGAAAGTTCATGTTTAAAAGGCTTTTGTTTTAGTTATACATTGCCCTAAATGTTTATTCTTATTTATGAAAGTTTCCGCTATATTGTTATCCTTACTGGGCATTTGAGCTCACCCCTTTTCTATGTTTTATTTTTCTCAGGAAGTGAAGATGTAAGTTATGAATGACCTGCAGGGATATTATGAGGGGATTATAGTGTGGACTGTGGAAACATTATATTGTTGTAGTAGTTTTTCATTTTATGATGTAATGTAAAACTTATGAAATATATCTAGTGTTTCCAAGGCTACTAAACCAATAGGTCTTTCGAGATTTGATCTTTCTTGTGATCATGCCAATGTTACGAAGTAATGCACCGACTCTGGGTAGCTGGGGTCAGGGCGTTACAGTTGGTATCAGAGAAAGTTTAGTACAAACCTTGGAAACTAGATTTAGATAAACTCTGATTAGAGCACGTAGACCTAAGATGAACATTGAGGATTAGTATAGAAGAACTTCCTAGAATTTTGGTATTGTAGAGATTTTGTGAGTTTTCCGAGCAATACATCCCTGTCTGGATACGAGCAGGTAGAGGCGGCTCTGGCACAGATGTACCTAGGGGTAAAACCCGAAAACACCGCTTTGAGCTAGACTCGAACGGGAACTGGTGCACGACAACGGGCCTTGCTGCACTCTTGGTTACGACACTCCCGAGGGATATGCTTAGGATAACTCTCATTTTCTTTACAAATCATTATGAAGGGTTTATGAGTATATACTTCCTCAAAGAAAACATTTTTATGATTATGGATTATATCCATAAATAGTTCAATTTATGTTAAGTGTTTTATAAGTATGGGATTATGTATTTTGATTCATAAACTGATCTAGTTTATGCCATTGTTTAGAAATGGCGCCCAGTAGAAGGAATGAGAACTCCAGAAATGCACATGATCCAAAGAGAAGGAAGGATCATATATTTCATGGTCTTAAGCTAGAATTTATAAGAGAAATAGTCTCCCATGTATTATCATCATATGAAGAAATAATATCATGTGTTGATAAGATAAGTAAAGAGTTTACTGAGTCCTATGGATTTGAAGGGAAGCAAGAGAAGAAAAGGATAGCAGAGAGAAAGATGGATAAAGGGAAGAGGGAAAAGAAGAATTTTCCCATATGTGGTAACTGTGGAAAGAAACACCCTGGAACTTGCCTTAAAGGAATGGGAGTTTGTTATAAGTGTGGAGGAAAAGGGCACAAAGTACATGACTGCAAGGGTAAGAAAATGGTTTCAAATGTACAATGCTTCATTTGCAAGGAGTTTGGACACTACGCGAACCTATGTCCCAGTCATCAGACTATGCCGCAAATGATGCTATTGGATAATAATCAAGTTATGATACTACCACAGATGAAGAGGAATGATTAGAGTTATTATGTTGATTATATCAATTGAGTGTTGTATCAACAATGTACTTGTTATAATAATTATGGAGTATATAAGGATTGTACTGCAGTACTATTTTATTAAGGACTTGAGATGGTGTGGAACAAAGAAAAGTGACTCAGTAGCAGGTTAAATGTTTGGAAAATATATGGTTGAGAGCAAGATAAACCATAATATGGTTCAGATACCGATTTAGTGATTTTAGAATAATACATGATTGATTTGGATAAATTATATTGGATATTCTTGACTACCTTGAAACTGATTAATGATTTGTATATTCCATCATTTTTGGGGTTTAAAACATTTTTGGATTAATGAAGTATATCCAGCTTTCTATATGGAATAAGGGAGCATGAATGTAATCAATAAGGAATATGGTAATTCAGGATGTTTCGGTGTATTAAAAGAATACAAGATGAAGGTATTCATATGCTATTACGGGGTAAAAAGGATCTATATTATGTTTACCTTCCTTATAAATGTTGGACTGTGAGTTTGGACAGAATTATTTTGGATAGATCTAGTTTGGATTATTTTGGATTGCCATAAAAGGACAACCCGGAGGTCGGGCGACAACCCGTCGCGTCCGGCAAGGCTGCGAGACTTGAACCCGCAACCGAAGGGCGACAAGGGTGTATCACCTACCACTGGCCCACGAGATGTCCTGGATTAAATAATGTAGTTTTTATTAAAAGATCTTGTAGATGAATTATAAATTCGTTTATTTTGGAACCCTATACGAATAGTGTAAATAGAATTTTTTTTACATTCTATTATCTTTTAGAGTGAAAGATGAGTTTGTGGTAGAAATTTATTAATGGATAAAACTCTAATTATAAAGAAAGTATATCTCTTTATGATCTTAGCCAATCTCATAAATAAATTCCTCAATATTAAGAAAAGCAACTTAGAACAAAAATTTTTTCCTAGATGGTACCTTAAATCATCACTAATTTATGGCTTTGGGATTGTTGGCCTTTTCATAGCCATGTTCTCTACCACTCTCCATCAGATAATTGATGGTTAGATTTTTTTTCCATATCCATATTTTCCTACATGGAACCCTAGTATGTGTTATTTTCGGTAATCTTCATACATTCGACTCTTTATTTTAAATAGAGGCCTCATTAATTCATTTTTCGATGTGGGATTTCAACTAAGATATTTTGAAACGTCAAAAATGTGTTATCCTAATACCCTATGTTTTGTTGAACCGATGGTATTTCAAATCATCATAGATTGATGAATTTAAGGACCTCAATTTTATACTTGTTTGTGATTGATGACCTCAATCACTACCTATAAATATTTACGTTTTTCCTCCAATTATATGCCTCTAATTGCCACCAATGTTCTCCTAATCGAGATCATAATTTGGTGGTGACCCTTTCATTTCTCTTTTCCTCATATTAAGACTAAATTTTAGTAACCCAATTTCCGATGTGGGTTTTCCCACAAATATATATTCTACTTTCAACCATTTATTTACAAAGAACAATTTCAAATTGCGAGGACGCAATTTATTGAAGGAGGGGAGAATGTAACACCCCAAGAATTCATAATGTGTTATTTCTTCAAAATAGTTCAATAACTTGCACTACACGCAACACCGAGTTTAATTGCACCATGACTTACCAAAAAGCCATTCAAAAGAGGTTATGAATAGTATTAACTAAATTTTAAACTTTATATAATCCTTATAATTTTTCCATATTATGAGTATCTTAGACATAATACAAGAACAAATTCATTTTCAGTATTGCACTTTTATCATCTTTTAATAGTGAACCATTTTTAAATACTATATTTTAAACTTTTTGACTAAATGGGGACATCAAAAATTTAAAATGAAACATCCCAAGCTTCCACGGTACGTTTCCCTTCGAATAATGCGATAGCGTGTGTTGTACGCAACCTTGAGTTTTAACACACACCATAACCAATTAAACTAGCCGTTATGAATAGTAATACCTACTTTTTGAAATTATATATATATTATATTTCAAAATGGACTTCATTTTTGGATTCGGAATATTGAAATTAGCCTAGGGTGAAATTTTGGTACTTTTCGGATAACTTTTATATTTTGATGAATAGTGAAAATTACTAAATTTTAATTAAAAACAACTTTTTTAATCAAAATAATTAATAGTGATAAATTATGAATTTGAGTGTTTTTAAAGTATATTTAGAATATATTTTTACAATTTAATATAATGTTGGTCATTGGACATAATTTTACAATTAAACCGAACATAAACAAGTGTCAATCTTTTGATAGTTATTACCTCTTAAAAAACACGCTTTTTGTTTTGACAGCGGGAATTAATTTTAAATTAATTTCTGCCACTTCTGTGTTTTGAATTTAGAAAAATGGATTCCATATTTGGAATCAGGATGTCCAAATTGTGTAAATAGGTAACTTTTATTTTTAGACATTTTGAATAATTACTGTGGTAAATATTTTATTTACCATGGTTAAGGGTAAATCTGGTAAATAAGGGTTAAAAAATAATATTATAATAATACAAAATTAACCTAAAACGTGTCCTAACCTTATTGGTGGACACATACCCGACCATGAGCATCCTTGGGTCAATTTGGGGACCCCTTGGAGCCACTTGTATGTGGTAGGGACACATTATATTAATAAAGTTAAAATAAAAATAAAAATGGCATAAGCTTACATCTTTTAGAAGAACAATTTTTACATAGGGTTATACATGTTGGATTTTCGATTATAAATATTCATTAGAAATCTAAAAAGATTTCCTACATAATGATATTTTATTTATAATTTTTAGACATCAAATAAGTTAAATTATTAATGACACAATAATGATGCAATGTTTACCTCATTAATAAATCATTTAAATAAATAAGATTATAATGATTACAATATTATCTAAAACCTGTCCAATTCTTATTGGTTGATGTTATTTCGAATATGAGTCATCGTATCTTCGACGTCAATGATTTTTGGACCATTATAAACCGAATTTAATTATATTATAAAGTAATACTTTCACTCTTTCCTAAAGAGCCCCTCCTCTCCCTTATAAAAGGAGACCACTTCTACTCATTCCTCACACCTCTCAAGCCACTTGGCTCGGCCAAACTCTGCCCACATACTCTCCCAACATCCCTCACTACAACCTAGAGGCCTTAGTTTGATCAGAAAGCCAACCTAAAGAGCCCTTTTGATCAAATCAAAAGGAAGAACCCGAAGAAGAGGTAATGTTTTCACCACCCCTTTTCAAGTTCATTTCTTCTTCCACTTCTTCTTTCTTTGTTCTTACCATTCTAAAATAATAACTCCAGTATCTCACATATACTGTGATGTTATTATAAATATGGTAGAACCATATTCAGTATTCTATCCACCCTTTGAATAACATGTCACCATACGTGCGTACGTACGGCTTACCGTCTCCACGTCGTGGTGTAATTGTTATTCAATATATTATTATTTGGATGGGTATAATAATGATGTGAAACTCATATAAATAATAAATATAACATGATAATGATTCTGTATATATGATATACTATCCAATTATATATTATTTTAATATCAAAATAATGATATTGTCGCTCGTGCGTACGTACGGACTACCGTCTCCACGAACGCGATAAGATTCATTCTCCATCGTATCCATTCAAGTATAATTATCATTTGACGATTTAAAAATGATGTTTAAGGGCTTGATATCATTCTGGATATGAATAATATACCACCTATCCATTACAAACATGGCTTACGTAACAAAACATATAAAATAAAACAAGTAAGTTAACACCCGAAACAACGATAATACTAAGATATTATTATCAAATCAATATTAAAAGATCATATATGATATCATATTAATATATATGATTATTGTATAATTTAATAACAATTATTTCACCATTATACATGAGGTTAACCTACCCCAACCAAGGAAAAGTACAAGGTAAGGGTTATTTCACAATCTCTTCATTATCCGAGGTTGTATTATACGTATTAATCTACTGGGATCTTTTTATCATCCACATCCATGTTTCTTCGAAATGTATTTCAAAACATTTTTACTATTTACAAGAATATGGGTTAAAGTCATTTATACCCTTGTTTGACTTTTTATAAGAGGTTTATAAAGGAATCTTTCCGTCGTTTTCAAAACAAGGTCCTTTTTAACCTTTTCGACAGAATTGAGGTAAGAATGTTTTTTTAAACTTATACGGCGGGTGCGGTTATTTTCCGCCGTTATAAAATCGTCGAAGCTTTCCATACAAGCTTATAAGAATATTTTCAAAGAAAATGTTTTATTTTATATGGATCTTAAATGATTTCAAAATAAAAGGAGATACTTCTTTAAAAAGAATTTTGATTTCATCTATGTCAACATCCTTTGATGGATTTTAAGATTATTTGAAGTTGATTTATTATGATACAAAACTTCTATATTGTATTGAAGGTTTTGTGATATGTTTGACTGTGGATGTGCTATTTTTATACCATTCATAGTTTATGGTGAATTTATTGACATTTCGTATGCTAGTTTTAATACGAATGTTTATGTTATGTTTAAACCTTTTCATATGGGAATGCATTGGACTTAATAAGTGACGGGTGGAGCCCGCTATAGCTCCTCGATGCATCGGTAGGTCTCATGAGACAAACTAGTGTCTTGGCACAAGGCCTTGACAAAATCTTATTTGTAGTCTTGGCACGAGGCCTTGGCTATGTGGTTATGATAGTCTGGCATTATGCATTCCATAATTATGAAAGTGGTTATTGATATTGCATGTGATTATTCGATTAGTAGAATATCCATGTGAACAAGTAAATGACATTTTTTTTATTTTATTTATGCCATACCATGTTGAAAGTTCATGTTTAAAAGGCTTTTGTTTTAGTTATACATTTCCCTAAATGTTTATTCTTATTTATGAAAGTTTCCGCTATATTGTTATCCTTACTGGGCATTTGAGCTCACCCCTTTTCTATGTTTTATTTTTCCCAGGAAGTGAAGATGTAAGTTATGAATGACCTGCAGGGATATTATGAGGGGATTATAGTGTGGACTGTGGAAACATTATATTGTTGTAGTAGTTTTTCATTTTATGATGTAATGTAAAACTTATGAAATATATCTAGTGTTTCCAAGGCTACTAAACCAATCGGTCTTTCGAGATTTGATCTTTCTTGTGATCATGCCAATGTTACGAAGTAATGCACCAACTCTGGGTAGCTGGGGTCGGGGCGTTACAATAATTTGTAATAAATATTAAAAAATATATATCAAAATACTAATAATTATTAAAAATTAAATTATCTTTAATAAATAATTTTTATAATTTAACAAATAATTATAAAAACTCAAAAAATTAATAAATATTAGTAATAAAAATAAAAAAAATTTGTAATAACTTGTAAAAAATAAAAAAATCAATAAAAATTACAAGAAATTCATAGTAATTAGTATAAATGTAGCATTATTTTAAAATAATTACTATAATAATAAAATAATTAATAAGAGGTTATAAATAATTAGTCAATATTAATAATAATTAGTAAATGTTAATGTTAGCTAGTAAATATTTGTAATAGTTTAAAAATATTAGTAAGGTAATAATTTTTAATAAACAATAATATATATATAATACTAATAATTATTAAAAATAAGTAATATATATAAAAAAATCAGTTATAATTAACAAATAATTTTTATTAATTAAAAATAATTGTAAAAATTAGTTAAAATTAGAAATAATAATGAAATAACATGTACAAAAAATTATAAATACAAAAAATTATTTCAAATTCGCAATAAAAAGTTAAAATTTAGTCAGTTTTATAAATATTATTAATAATTATTAAATAATATATAATAATAAATAAACTAGTAGAAAATATTAATAATAATTATTAAATATTAACCATACAGACTAAATATTGTTAATAATTTTTAAATATTTTTAAATTATAATAATTTATAATAATTTGTATAAAATATATAAATATACTAGTAATTATTATAAATTCAAAATAATTTGTTAAAATATTTTAATAATTAATTAAATTATTTTTAATTATTAAATAAATTTTAATAATTAAGAAATAACTTCTCAATATTAGTAATAATTACTAAATTTTTGTAATAATTAGTGAATATTATTAACAATTAGTAAATATTAGCAACATTTACAATAATTTGTAATAACTTGTAAAAATATAAAATATAAAAATAATTATTAAAAATTAGAAATATTTATTAAATTTTTTGTTATAATTAATTACAAATTACTGGTAAATAAAAAATTATGTGTAATAAATAGTAATAATAAATAATTATTAGTAAAAAATATTAAAAATTGGTTATACATAGTTATAAATAGCTATAGTTAAAATTCAATACTAATTTATGATAGTTAGTTATAATGAGTAATATTTAGTCTTGTTTCTAATGTTTTCTACATAGCCATGGGTTCATGAAGTGGGAACCAGTTTCCATTACATGATCTTGATTAGATAAATCATTGAAAATAGCCTAAGAAATTTGGTATAAATCTAGTGTACATTGAGGGCTTTGAATCATTTATATATTTTGCATCATCAAATTTGGAATTCATATTGAAACGAACAATTATATGTTCACGTAAGAAATGTAATATCAAAATATTCAAAACCCATTATAATATTGGACTTTGTATAATATGTTTTGGTTTTGTTTGATTATATTTTTTATGTTTAAACATAGTCAATGAAATTTAGTATAAAAGAGAAATATTTTTTATTTTGAATCAATTATTTTTTAATTCATACTTGAGATTCTTAGCATGTCTATCTAAGAAACAAAAAAAACAGAATAATATTAAAAATCATAAACCAGAACCCTCTCTATTTTAAAATTTTATGAAATCCTTTAAGGAGGTCAAATATCTGGGATGTAAGGTAAAAAAACAAGATGTTTTAAAAAATCAATAGCTATTAAATCAAATTTATGAATATAAAATAGTTGTTCGAAAAAAAATTAATTTCTTTGGTCAAATCATGTTTCTTAATGGAAATACATTACCTACAAGTTTACTTGGAAGTATGGAGTGGTTCCATAAATTGGGTCTTATTAGACAGAATATCCTTGTGTGTTAAAATGATTTATAATATATTATGTTTATTGTGCATTGTTAGTTAATTTCAAAACAATGTGTAGAATCCATGTATATATTGAAACATAAAGAAAACATTAGATTTATTGTGATACAATTGAGTTATTTTCCAATTACACCATGTTTAAAATGTTCACTTATATATGACAATAAATCTACAATGATGACTTGGTTTAGGTAAAATACTCCCATCATTAAAATCATAAATCATTCATATGACAGTGATTCCTTAAAACAGACTATTTAGGTGCATTATTCTAGAGCTTCAGAACCTCATAATATATGTTTGAGTATTTATAATGATGGGTTTTGTCTATTTGGTTCTTATTGAACTATTTTCGTAAATCTATGAAACATAACTAATTTGATGTTGATAATTGAATCATATTTATTATTTGTTCTTATAATTCCAGGACATACAGTGAAGAATATTATTTTTTATTTCAAACCTCTAATTAATTAGGTGATTTCATTATGGAATGATAGTGCTACCATATATGATATAGTTATAGATCATAATTTTACACTGAAGGTTTCATAAACATAGGAAGTTAGTGAATTTATGGTGAATGGAGTACACATAGTCTAAAATCATTTATGTCTTACATGTATATCAATAACGAATTTATTATTTTCAATGAAAGAAAGACTAATTAATTTGATTGTCATCAGAGATTTTATCTTTTGGAATACCATTTTTAAAAGATTAGAAATAATTTTACACAATGTATAATTGAAAGAGATGAACCTCCAGCAATTCTCATAAGAATTTAATAAAATCAACCATCACTTCCTTAACTCCTAATATTTTTAGAACAACCATAAATGAACACAAAATATATGGTTTTGGGAGAGATCATAATTTGATAAAGATAAGTATGTAAATAAGATAATTTTTCATATTGTTTTCAATAATTGGTATATTATTTTGTTTAAAGTGGTATATTATATCAATTTTTTAATGATATCAATTATTAAAAAAATTACAGATAATGAAACATGAATGTACAATTGATATTAAATTATATGTTCTAAAAGACCCTCTATCTAATTTTTTAAAATACTATAAAGAGTATACAGTTAATAGATATTGATTTCATAAATGAATAGATGGCGAATCAAATAAATCAATGAAAATTTGTGTTTGTGTGAAAGGATCTCATAAAAAATAAAGTGAAGTTAACTTTTACGTCATGCTAGATGAAATAATTGAGTTGTGTTATTTGGCATTACATTAGGTAACCACACTGAAACTTCTTTGGTATGATATTGATCATGTGTTTCTAATACATCCACTGTATGGAGTAATTAAAATTAAATACAAAATTCCTCTATCATTAAATGAATCATTTATGTTGGAACACAATGGCAATTAAATTTATTATAAAAATTATTGTGTTGTTTTGACTGATTAAAATAATTGGTTGACTGCAACAAAAATGACATCTAATGAAAAACCATTTCTAGAAAATGAAAATGATTCTATAGATGTAAAACATATTTAAATATTTCAAGAAACATTTCCAAACACATCACTTAATTGATGTGATGTAAATATAAATGATGAACCACCCCCATTAATGGTCTATTACATTGATTATATTGATGAAGTAAAAATAGATGATGAAATTGAGTGCTGTATGAATGTTGATAATGCTCAAGAAGAAGATTAATATATTTTCATTGATGAAGATGAGTATGAAGATAAAAAATGATGTATTATATTCTAGTATTTTATTAGTCTTATAAATTTTATAATTTTATTATTAGTTATTTATATGAAAGATTATGTATTTTAGATTGATAAAAATGGTCATAATGATCTATTTTATTCCTTCTCTATTGGTTATATTCCCAATCATGATCCAGATGACCATTCATCTAACCCATAGAATTCTATCACAACACCTTACATTTAGTGGTTAGATGGAATTTATAGACTTATGATTCTATACCCTGAACCAGAAGGATTCCCGTATCTTAATTCTAATCAGTTTTTTCATATGTATTTTTGTTTATGTATGTTATTTAATTCATATTTTTCTTTTTTATTAATTATTTTAGTAATATTATAATTATTTTTATCTATTTTCATAGTTTTTTCATTTAGCTATTGGGAATGAATATAAAATTCTATGAAATTATTTTTCACTTCCACAGGTGTCATACTATCAGGTTCCCATTGATATTTGACCACTATATTGTATGTTAAAAAATAATATATTTTATTTTGAAATTTCTTAATTAGTAATATGTTTTCTTAATTTTCATACCAATATCATTGTATCCAATATATATTAATATTATATTTCCTATTTGGGAGTCATTGAAGATTGGTATATTTGAATTTTTTCCAATATTTTTTACAAAAAATAATAAATATATGAATGAATAGAGATCATGTTACAGTTTTCAACCAATATTTATTCTCTCATAAACATGACTATACCAAGAATGTTAGGAGTCATGTGAACCTGGCCTTAGGGAAATCAAATAAAAATAATAATGTATATGACGAGGCAACACATAGTCTCTTTACAAAGACGAGTGTAAACCTGACCACAATAATTTGCATCAACAAGAATATAATAGTAATTAGGTGACACAAAGGACCAAAAAGGTGAATTTGGTAATTTCCCTTTTCTCAAGAGTATCAACCACATGATTAGGTTCACGGTAAACTTCTTTGAATTCAAGAAAGAGCAAGTCAAGAAGCCGAAGTCAGTCTCTTTAGACCGGTAGAATCCTCCACAACACATTCCTCGATCGATATTCAAAATTTGAACTGAAATAAAAAAATATAATTCTATCCATAAATCATTCCAACCAAAATGGACAGTATACCTGATTGCATTAATCATAGGCCAGTGCTCCACTTCAATGGTGAACCCAGTGCAAATAAAATGGAAGATGCGACCTTTTACAAACCCCTGATAGGTATGGAATACACCACCACATCTAGAGGGCCCTAGAGCACCAGAGGCAGCCCCATAAACATTAACCTTTATCCACCATGGAAGAGGCGGTATCCATAAAATATATATCACCATCAGTGGTTTCTTTACCCAGCTATTAATACCAAGAGATCTCAACAAAACAAGATCAGAAACATCATTTCTCATTAAACCAGTTTTGATATTAGAGGACATGTGGATGGGATGATGAATTTATTAAACACCAGTATGAAATAGTGGCTTGATTTTTTTCAATAGCCAGTCATTTATTGACTTCCAGATGAAGTCTATAACATCTGTAGATGCTTCCAATAGAAGAGCATTGACTTTCTCATTGATATTAGCCTTGATAACAGACTGTAGTAATCCATCAACTGATCGATCATGAATGAATCAATGAACAATATCCTACATATAAGACCAGATCCTTCTAGAGAGTTTGCAAGAAATAATGATATGGGGGATGGTTTCATCTATCTCCAGGCATAAAGAGCAGACCGGGAAGAGATACAACCCAGTACGTTGCTACAAAGCCTATAGTGGGAGCTTGTTTTTTCTATATTTTCAAGATAAGTAGAGACTGCGAATGGGGAATAAAAGGTTTATTTAAACCCATTACCCAGCTTGGGGGATTCGTAGAGTCACCACAAATGGAATTATAACATTATTTTTTGGTGAAAATTCCATTCAGATTGATCATCTACACCAGATCATCATACTCAGTAAAGTAGTACCTTATGACTTCCATTCGTAGGTGGCTAGGCAGGATTTCAATAAGCTCTAGATCTTCACAAAATTCAGAAATCTATTTGAGCATAATTTATGATGGAATGATAATCTCATCACATATGGGATAGGATAACCAAGTGGTGGTCCAAAAATTCAAATTGGACTGCTTAAATACCATTCATTTCAAGAGATCCATAAGATCAGAATATTTATGTTTTAGAGTAGTCTAGATAGAGGATCTCATATAATTGACATATCCATTCTGTAATTTTACAATAAATCTAGTTGTCAGAAACTCCGTACAGGGATCAGGACTTGAAAGATGTTTCCAGGTGAACTTTTTAATCAGAGTGTCATTAATGATCGGGATGTATTTAATTCCCATCCCTCCAATTGATGCTGGTTTAATATACTCTTTCCAGGAAACTGTAACCAATTTCTTCTCATGAATTGAGCCAGTCCAGAAAAAGTTTCTAATTTTTCCACTTAACACTTTAACCAGCTATTTTGGACACTTATATAGAGAAAAGGAATAAAAAAACATTGAAGTAATCACTGAATTTACAAGACATATTCTCCCTACTTGAGACATATTTTTCCTTCACTATCTTGATAATTGATTGGTGATTTTCAATGCAATATTTTCTAAATAAAATATCTTAACTCTTCCCTAAAAAAGTGGCACACCAAGGTATGTGAATGGGAGATATCCCCTTTTAACTCACAGCTTCACCGTAATTCTGTTTTGCCTTGATATAATAACTATTTCACTAAAATGCACCAACGATTTTCCCCAATTAAATGGCCAGACCTGGGACCTCTTCATAATGTGAGAAAATTATTTTAATACATGATATGGTACCTCTTCTTTCCATCCCAAAGAGCAAGATATCATCAGCATAAAGTATGTGTGAAGGAGCACCAAAATCCCTTCCAATTTTCATTCATTGATAACATAAAAAATTAACAAGATTAGTGAGGCACCATCTTAAATAATCTTTTGCAATAGAGAAAACATATCAGAAAGAGGGTCCCCCTTCCTGAACCCTTTTGAGCATCGAGAAAAACATCTAAGAGATCCATTAATAAGAATAGACAACCTTGCACTAGAGATAATGGATCCAATTTGATTAATGAACCTCTTTGAGAGACAATGAATTTTGAGAATAGAGAATAGAAATATCAATCTTATGGTATCAAAAGCTTTTGAAATGTCAATTTTGAAGCTATATTTCCATCATTAAAATTTCTATTGAAAGCATTCACACACTCATAGGAATTAAAAAAGACAATTTTGTATGTTTTTCCCTGTTACAAACCCAAACTAATTCCCAGATATTATCCCCTTATCAATTTCACCCAACCTCTAAGCAAAAATTTTACTAATGACCATAGGTATCATATTCCCAATAGCAACATGTCTAAAATAATTTATGTCCAAGGCATTCTCCTTTTAGTAATTAATGATTTTTTTAATTCATCCCAAAAGTCATATAAGATAATCTAAATAATTCATTGACAACATTTATAACATCAGTGTGCACAATATCCCAGTAAAACATGATGAATTTATTAGTAAAGACATCTAGACATACAACACTATCAATATTCTGTGAGAATAGGGAATTGTGTATCACTTTTGAACTAGGGATTTCAAAAAAAAACTTATTATGATCATCGTTAATAGAAGGGTCAAATCACTGAATGATTTTATCAGAATTATCATTTCCAGAATCTGAGTAAAACTACGCAAAGTAATCTGTTACATCATCAACAATATCATTATCTAAATACAAATGATTCCCATCAATGCTAAATGAATTAGCACTCCTCTTGGATTTTTTCCCTGTTAATACAATAAAGGAGTATGGAATTCATGTCTCCTTCCTTTAACCACCTAATACTGAAATGATTCTGAAACCATTTTTTCTTAGGAGCAACTAATTTGTCCAAACGTGAAGTGTCCTGTAATTCCCATGGAGAGGGAAAATCTTGAGATAAATTAGTATCATCAATTCATGAAAGTGTCTTTTTAGCCTCTCTAATATCATTATCAAGGGAGGATAATGACTCCTTACTCCATTGCTTCAGCCTTTCCTTAACTAATTTATGTTTACAACATAGAATCTGTGATGAGCTACCCAAGTAACACTTTTACAGGCATCCAAATTAATCTCTCTACACCCAAGAATAATAAGCCTAGAATTATTGAATTTGAAAGGAAGACGGTCTGACCATACGTTATTGAGATAAACATCAAGAAGTATGGGATTGTGATCAAAATGTAGATGTGGTAGGGTTCTCCCAGCCACATCCATCACCCCTTTCCTATCATTCACTTGCACAAAGTAGTTGTCCTATTTATTTTCCTGTCTCCCATTAATAGTGTATCTACTCCAGGTATAGTCAGCACTAGAAATGGGAACCTCAACAAGACTACATTTATCACTACAAGTTAAAAAATCATAGGCCAAAGCACGATAGAATTATTCACTGTTTTTTTCATCAGGCCTCAGAACTGTATAAAATCACCAAGAAGATACCAAATGCTCATCATACTCTCAGAAATATCAACTAAACTTATCCACAATGCTCTTCTTCTTGTGTAAAAATTGAAGGCATAAACAAACGTTACTAAAAGAGATACATTATTATTGAAACATGAAAAAGTGACAGATTGAAAATTAGTCAAAGTAGAATTAACAACAACACTATCATGTTTAAGCACCAACAAAGATTTCGAATTCCTAGTGAATTGATTGCTTGCAATGAGGGAATATCCTAGAGAATCCCATTTAAAGGAGCTCCAATTCTCAATAATCAACCTTGGCTCTTCAATACCATCTTCTAATAGTCTATTGGTTATAAAAAGATATCTAAGGGATCTAACCGTGGGAGGATTTCCAATCCCTTGACAATTGTATAATAGAATCTTCATTTTTTGACCTGAGCCTAGTGCTAGGCCCATCATTAATTTTTTTGGAAGCTTTATTAGAGGAAATAATTCCAATACCAGAAGAAATAACTGGTATTCGATCAGCAACTATAGGTCCAATATCCTCCCCTATCAAGTTTCATAGGAAAAAACTGTTAGTCGAATCATCTTGAACAGACAACAGGTTATCATGTTGTTTTCTTTTTTGCATCATTAGAAATATGGACCTACGAGAATTACCCTAGGAAAACAGAAGAAGAAATTAGATCTACATCATGAGCGGGGATTATTTCAGGGCCTACATCATGACATTGAGACACATGAGGGTCTGTTCCAAGACCTACATGATGGCCTTGATTCACAGTATTAGATTGATCTGTAGTAGGTTATGCATCATGCTCTTCCCCAATCACAACATCAGCATCATGATCAGTAGGAGAGTTTCGAGGGACAACAACTAGGTCTGTATTCTGAAATTGTTTCCCTTCATCATATTCAGCATCACGATCTTCAACAAACACTATAGAAACAATAGTATCAACAGGGGTAATGACCATATCTTCATCTTGTAGTTGTATCCCTTAATTTTCCATTGAACCATCCCCATTATAAGGGACCACAATAAGAGTTTCTGTGAATTTAGAAATATGAATACCAGCATGTCCCAAGATAGGTTCGGGAGAGCATGAATCAATGTCAGCACTGATCTTCTCACCAATATCAGCTGCTTCCTCTAAGAGATTCTTGACTATAGGGCCTCCATCACCCACTGTTCCACCTTTTACAGAGGCTCTAGAAGGTTCATTAAGTGCTTCCTTGTCATCATTAAGGTTACAACTATCCATGAAGGCCATTGTCTTGTTCTTGCTATTCCTATAATTTTCATCATCATGACCTCGAACCTTACAATGATTGTAGGTATTTTTTCTATTTCAATCCGAGATGGTGTGACCAAAGAAATGAAAATTCAAACCGAATTTAGGCTTTCTTTCATAGATTATACAATTAGCGAGACTGTCATCTTGAGTAGTTAACACCACTTTCTAAACTATAGTGGAAGACATAGCGACCTCAACGAGTATTCTTGCATAATGTCCAAAGGTTGGATTATCAGTTTATTTATCAAGTCAAATGGGGTTTCCAATCGATGAGGCAATGTCCCAAAGAATTTGAGGAAGCAAATAAAGCCAATTAAGATTACAAACAGGAATCCAAATTTGTGCAAAGGTATTTTTCACAGTGTAGGGATCCAAATTCTGGTCTCATTCACGAATTCGTTGAAAACCTGGGTTGAGAGGGACCATGCCAAGACTCCAGGCGCGCCACTTGAACTCATCTGATGAAAAAACAATAAGATAGAATCCACATCCCATTACTGTCATCTTCCATTTAGCAAAACCCCAAATTTCAGCAATCCTCACCATGAGCTCACTGAACGTCCATGGATTCACTCCTTTAGGGATTACCACTGTTGTAATAATTGAGTATCTACAGAGATTAATCCATTCTTCAACCATATTTTGATTCGCAGAGACATGTTAAACATGCCCTTTCCATATAATTCGTCCGAGGTCACAGATTCCCTATCACGAAAATAAATATTTCCCACAACTTTAATAGCATCCTCAAACCTCCTATATGATTTTTCCTCCCAATGTACATCAGGATTTTTATTTCCACAAACACCTAACAGATCCTTATGCCTAACACAATCTATCACCCCATCCTTACAATCAACTTGTTTTCCTGATTCATCAAGGGGAGTAGGTACACCCGATCTAGGGTTCACCCTCACTTTATCTTCAAACTCAACCATCTATATCATATCCCCTACTAGATAAGAGAGAATTATAAGAATAATTCATTATCTAGATAAAAAATCCATGGGGGTATGAGGTCACACATAGTGATATGAGTCTTAAATTTGTACATATTGATTACATATGGTTAAAAAAATTATTTATTAATGTATATAAACATTATATATAATTTTTTTTATATTATTGGGTTTTTAATGACCAATATATTATAAAGATTGATGTTTACTAGAATATATAAAAATATTCCAGTACAAGAGATTTTATTAGTGAATGAAATACCAATGTCATTGTTATTTTCTAAAAAATTTACAGATGTTCATTTTATTGTTATTTTAATTACTAAATATATTTGAAGTAAAAAATTGAGACTTTGAATTATCATTCATGAGAGATTCAATACCAGACAATAGAATATGTTATGTTTGATAATGGTTTATGTGTGGTTTCTTGGATACATTAGACCATACTTGGTGTTGAGAAATTATGAGTCACCAGTATTAGTTCATGATATAGTTGATCAAGTCGAATGGATCGTGTTTAGATTCATCATCATCTATTCCATAGTATAAAGATAGGTTTCAATATTAGGTTGAGATAATATAGTGCATGTAGAGTGGTTCGGAGGATGAAAATGAGAATAAAAGTTAGGGATATGACTAGATTTTAGATTACGTGTGATGGTTTTCATGTGGCATCAGCAATAATTCTCCATAACCCTTTGGGATATCCTCCTTCCCCTAACACAAGAAAATTCTCATTTCCTATAATGAATATTACGTATATTGGTGTGATATATTTTTTTTTGAAATAGTATAATTATACTATATTTTTTTATTTAATATTTTGGTTTTTTATTATAAATTTTTCTATTTGTATTATTTATTTATAATTATTTATTTTCTTAATAGTTATTTAATTGAAACATATTCATTATCGTCCATAATTAGTTTTTTTAATTGCAATCAGTTGTGATAAAATTTAAAGCTTATAAAAAAATAATATTTTTTTGATGGACCATCTCTAATTCTCGTATTTGTGAATCCATTTTCTACAATGGTTTTATTTGTGATGGATATCTAATGAAAATGAATTTCAACTAGGGAATCCATAATATAAGTCTAAAAATATAGTTATAATAGATCCTTTCCAAATCTACCATGAAATGATATTATAGATTTATAAAATATTTTGGACCATATATTATAGTACCTTAGATGATGTATGTAATCTAGAATTAAAGAAACAAATATATAAGACCATGACATTTATAAAACAAGTTCAAAGCGTTAATGGTTACTTAAATATGGTGTTGAAAATAAATAAAGACTAACTAATATATGAATATGTTTATAATGAATACAAATGAGGATTATAAATGGTCATAGTTATGAATAATGTTGTTGATGATGTATTTAATTATAATAATTTAATTATTCATGGAATGATGTGCATGTGCAGAATTAATCAAGACTGAGGTATGGGTTTTCATCTTAAATTCATCTGCTTAAGATATGTTTGGTATTATGAACCTAACTTCATTTGTGTGGTGTAAATATTTACTGTTTAAGATTTAAAATCATGTTTTGAATTATAATCATGGGGTTTTATGTTAATTAAACTACCACTCTTTCAAGGGGTTTCAATTAAATAGTTTCTCAATCTGTAAAGGATTTCATAGTTTCAATTTGGATTCTTTGAGATAAGATACCTATTATAAACCATTATTCCTTTATAGGGTGTTATATTGATTTAATATCCCACAAATATTATATACCTTATTTTCATGTAATTCATGGGACAAAATAATCCAAATCATGTTATTTTCTTCAAATATATTTTGAATCTTGTATAACCCCAGTCATATGTTTTTTTGGTAACTTAATTTCTATTCATTGAGTTATGATTGTTCACATTAACTTATTACCTATATATTGGGAACATTTTTACATTATACTATATTATGTGGTATTATTTAATTGTTTTTATTTTTACCATATATTCCTCATTTTGGATTTTTAATGATTTATGGAGTATTTTACCCATAAGTGATATAGATTACTGAAATCTCATTTTTTTGTGTTATAATTCTTCATTATGTATTTTTTTCGATGCTTAAGTTCTCTAACCCTAATATGTAGTTATATGATATTTTATAATACAATTTTTGAGAGGGAATTTTTAATAAAAATTACTATTTTATTACTAATCCTATAAAGTGATTTTTGAAAAGTGGTATTTTGAAAATAATAACAAGGTTTTTTCATTTCAATTTCTTTTGACTTTCTCCATATCCTCATTTCTACAGTATAAATTTAATGTATTTTCAGGGCTTTATTATTAGAAATTATTTTCAAAATAATGATTTTAAAAATCTATCATGTCACATTTTCATATATTACCTTTGAAATAAACATGTAAATTTCATTTCATTATCAATGTCAAAAATGTTTTCTAAAAGTTATATTTTGTTTTATCTTATGTTTCCATTATCAAGTTACAAATTTTTTTTCCAAATGGGGTATATTATTTATGATCTTTCCACTACTATATATATATATAATTATTATTGGGATTACAATTTGGGTATCAATAAATTTGATTCATGACCATTTCTTTTTTGATATCATTAGAATCATTCTTTTTCTTGGGTGTTTATTATTTCTGTCAAAACCCTTCTTTGTTTACATTGATGCAGTGGGTATATTTTCTTTTGCAACCTTAATGTTTATTTATCTACATGTATTATAATATTTTTATTTCATCATTTACTTCTCCATATATTCATTTACCTATATCATGTGAACATATCATTTTATAAATTCAAATTAGAGGATGTCCACCAAGAAATAAGTTTATTTATTGACATATGGAAAATCATTGGCATTATATATTTTTTATTCCAATATAGATGATTAATTTCATGTTGATTATGTATTATTTCAGCATCCACCTTATTTATCTGTATGTTTTATTATCATGTAATATCTTTTATTGAAATGTGAGAAAATATTTATTTTCTTATTCATTAATGAATTATAATGTATGTTGATTATGTGTTTTCATTATATATCTTTTATTATATAGAAATTTGTGTTTCTATTCAGTAATAGGTTCCCTAGGTAATGGTATAAAATTTTTATTATAAACTTTATAGATTTAATTTTACTTAATCGGGTGATAGATGGGGATTGAAATTATATGTCCCCTTAATGCATAAAGAAGTATCATGAGACAAAAAAAGACTGTGTATTTGGTGTATGCCTTCCCAATTCATAAATATTTCTTGAATTTAGTCCTAAAGATATGTAAATGTCCTGGAACAATGCCTTGAAAAAATGTTTTTTATGTTTGGAATTATAAATTCCATAGGAATGAGATTTGTATTATTGATAATAATGTTTTCATTATTGGAATAAATATAAAATGCTATATGTTTCCATTGATTATGTTTATATGTTATTCACGTATTCCTACCATAATATTTATCTCATTTTTATGCATTAATTTCATCATTTATATGTTTCCCCTTACTATGTGTTTGTGCTCACCCCTTCTTATGTTTACATTTAATCGCGTTATGAGGAAATGTATTACACATGATATTCCTAATAGGGTAGCTTGTCTGGATAATTGTTTTGGAGATGTTGAAGACATATTATGTACCAAATAGTTATTAATATTGAGAAAAAGGCCAATTGGTTGAAAAATAAATGCACCTTATTAATTTATGTTTCTTCGTAATTCTATAACAATCTAGACCAAAAAACTATTGGTAATGTATGTAATGAAATGTTTTATTTATGTTATATACATATTAGATAGTTATGCCTAAGAATATATAGTTGGTTTTGAAGAAATTATGTAATGTATCAGTTTACTGAACTGGGTTTGGGAGTTCAAGTTAGGGGAGTCACATTTTAGATTTCAAAATAGAGTAAATAATTGTATGGAAATACAATCTCTCAACGAATCTTTATACCTGAAAAAAATTTAATGTTGAGGGGATTGGATTAAAATTTAATGAGTCATAATTATTTCATCATATCATTATAAGATGATGCTTAATTTAATTTTATTTCATGTGTATATTAAAATTAATTTTTTTTCTACATAATTTATTTAATGTCTAGTCACACCATTTTTAGATTATTCTATGTTACATGAGGGATAAATATTTTTTTATGACCAAATGATTAGTATGTGTCAGATATGTAATGAAATAACCATTGAGTAATTAGAAATGTATATTTTATATAATTCTTCATCTATTTTTTTAAACAATAAATAAATTATTTCAATAAAACTATGATTTTAAAGTAAGGTACATGGTATTAAGACCCATGTGGTGGTGATGATATCAGTTTTGTAATGTTTTTTTACCATTATGATGTGATAAATACTATATTATATAGCGGTACAATATTGATATTTTCATCACCAAAGTGATATTGGGATTCCATTATAATTTGAATATGACTATGTTATTCTATAGACTCAACCATTTAAATACATAATCCTAAATCTCAATGAATATGATTATTCTATATCCTCATATCAGTGGTAGTAAATAATTTGAAATATATTATAAAAAATATCCTATCAATTCTAGTTGATAAAATTTAGTCCAAGTTTCAAGGTGTCTTAGTAAGCACATAGAGAATTGATTTCATTTTTTATTACAAAAATTTTGTGATTATGATATGATTTGGAATTTTTACAATAGAAAATTCATGGATAATTTATTATGTTGTGTGTTCATGAATAGTAACTATCATCATACTATGTTATTGTATTAACACTATGTATAGACACATCATATATACATAAAAATTTTAGGAATTTTTATTAAGATAAGTGTAAGGGACAAGTAGAAAATAGTCAAAAAAATTAATTTTTTTGATATTCTCAACAAAATGATTATTAAATATTCGGGGTACTTTTTTGTGATATTTCTAAAAGATTAATTAGTTTCTAATAAATCTTTTTCAATTAATGGGATATATAAGAAATTAAAATTCCGATCATTTATTAATTAAAATATATCATTGCATTAATATTAATGAAGAACACATAATACAAGAATGATATCCAAAATTATTTTTCTTAAAAAACTAATTATGAAATTAAATTAAAAGTACTTAAATTACTCCTTCCTTCTAGGGCATCAATGGGTTTATAAATCATCTAATTTTTTATATTTTTCTTATGTCATCCATATTATGTTAGTACCTAAGTGAAAAGTAAGAGAGAGAATATAGTTAAGTTGCAGAGTGAATTAGTATAAAAAATATCCAAGAATCCATTACTATAATAATCTTTTCAATTATTTTATAGTCCTTGAGAAATCTTATCAATTATTTATAGAATTATATAATTTTTTATAATATTTGTGAAATGATATATTGATAAAAAAATTATAACCCCTCGACCATATAATTATTAATTTAATTTTTTTTATTATCCATACACATGTTGTGAAAGAATGATCATTATACTTGATGGAAACCAAAAAATTGACATTTAACATTCTAGTACTGTATCAATATTTGCATATGACTAATACCTATCACTAAACTATGATATAAACATATCTTCCAACACCATAAGAAAAACTATATAGTATCATATCAGAATATCAACACCTATTAGAGTCAACAATTTTGTATATAATATTCCATAGATTCAGGAAGGTCATAAAATACCACATGTTTATATCATTCCATATGATATTGTTTATATACATCACACATATATTTATAAATATATCATGTAAAAAAATTATTGAAACCATACCCAAAATTCATTTTGGATATTTCTAAAACACATTTTCCAAATTTTCATCAATTTCACCATATATGAAATTATAAATAACACTTTGTGAATTAACCATCCAAAAAACCTTTTAGATAAAATTAAAATTACATCTCTATGATATATATAAAACATAATCCACATTAAATTACACATAATGTGTGAGCATATGGTAATTTTTATCCTTAAAAACAATAATGAATTCTTTGATTGATAAATGTACGAAAATAGAGGCATTAAGAAATGAAAAAGTTCAAGTTAGGATATATATGGATCTATTGTGATCTCAATAAAACACATGCATCTACATAAATTTTTTGTCCAGCTATGTAAAATATAATATTCATAAACATATAACCCCTTTTCAATTTAATAATGTAATCGTGGGACATATTGTATTCTAATTCCAAATATCCAATCATATGTTCTTAATTATCAATGACCAGACACACCAAATGGATAAATACCACATATGTAGTTCACAATAATTGATGAGAAAATCACATGCCACTCACCAAATTGATAATAATAGAAAATATCACATATCCATTTAGGGATACAAACTCCATTTTTTTCTCTCTTAGTTGAGAACAAAGATTTATTATTCATCTTACAAGAAGATAATTCACATCTTAAATAAACCTCATATGGTGAAATGATCTCCAACATACCCAACCAAGACCTGATTATCCTAACCATAAGCATTGTTTAAGAAATTTATCAAAGTATGAAAGTTATAATTCTAGGTATATTTTATTAATTTATTTATAGGGCCTTCATATATGAGATATAAACCTTGATAATGCTAAAAACACTGTGTACTACACTCAATCTAGTCTAATTTATTAGTCATTTAACATGAAAAACTTTTTTTTTCTCAATATCATATTCTACATATATATAAAAAAATACTATAAGACAATATCATAGCCTATTATACTTGTTGATGAATAATTATACAATAACTAAAATTAATACATTGAGAGGTTAGTTGTCATTGCACATTGTACCAGCCCGAGACACCCGCAATGGGGGGTTGGATTAGGGTTTGATATTTTTCTCATATTATATAGGATCTTGTTCATATATTATTAGGTGTTCATTAAAACTTTAATAGTTATAAAAAAATACACCAAAAAATACATAAATTAAAACTAGAGGTAAATATCATGGCTAAAAACACAACTAATGGAACATTAAATTAGTATGCACACGACACTGTTTTGGTGCCAAATAATCCAGTATTCTTTATTAGTTTAGTGGATATATTTTCATATCCAGGGTTACTCATTTCAATTATCACTACATTTTATTTTCTATTATGGAATAGAACATTTCTATTTTCAAAAATCTTCTTCGGACTAATTTTTCACGATTTTTTTGAAAATATGTCTTCTTAGATTATCAATGTGTAGGTAGCTTTTAATATCAAGAAGATTGTGTAGGATGTTGTGCATAATGAATTCCATAATGTAATCATACACTAAAATTATCAATCACAAGAATAATAATTATTAATATTTTTAAAAATAACATCTTTTATAAAGATCATATTTTTATCTCCCATTTATTTTACTTGGTAAGTAACCTAAAAAACTAGATCTGGTACCTTCAACTCGGTATGGTTCACTCAAGTGTGTTTTCTTTGGTCTCTCAACACAAATTATTATTGAACCCCCAATTGTTCTATGTAGGAAATGGATCATAGTTTGTGTTTATTTTCATTCCTCATTATATGTTCAAAATGTTTTCCAGAAAAGGGATCATATAGTTCAAGTAGACAACATTATTCAAGGTGGCGTCGTTTCCCAATGTTTGCCAAATTTTGGGCCCAGAAAATCAGAAAATGGAGAAATGTGTGTTTGGAAAAAGAATTTGCCTGAAATATTGGAGGGTTTTTAGAAACATGGGAGCAAGGATTTTTTTGGGACCGGTTTATCAAAATATGGAAATGAAAAAAGAGCACACAAGACATAACTGTGCACGAATTATGGTATTGCGTGAAAGAATCGTACATTCCCAATGTGACATCAAAAGGTGTTTTGCATGCTCGGAAATAAACTTTTGAGAATCGATCAAAAAGTGTTAGGATCTTAGTTGTAGGTTCATCAAGGGACTATAAATATGTGGCAACCAAAAAAAAGAGTTTTCCAATGAAAATATGGTTGCTCAACCGTGTGAAAGATTTGTGCACTAAAGATTGGAAGAGAGTAAATCTTGTGCGGAAGGTGTTACTTTTGTTTGAAAATAACAAGTGAACCCTACGGTGTAGTTCTACTAAAGATAAGTGTCACGTGCAAAGTAGGGGTTGCGTGAAAGACATCTTTTGGGGGAATTATCAAATCTTGCGTTGAAGTTGAGGTATTATGCTCATGTGTGGTGTTATGCTTCTGACATGTTTTTGAATATCTGGTTTAGTTGTTCAGTACTTTCAAGTGAATCAGTCCAAGTCATAGATGCAAGTAGTGTCTCATGCTGAGATGATAAAAATACTTCAATGAAAATATATTGATGAGACTGTCATGTTAAAAAAATGAGTGGGACTTCTCCCAAGGCAGTGAGCCAGGGGGAGTCATTGGGAGTGACCCAAGGGACGCAATGAGCTATCCCTAAACTTTTGTAAAGGTAGTGTGCCTGTGATAGAGTGATTGTACCAGAACCTTGTACCACACAACTAGTTATGATTAGTATAATTATGTACGACCGACAACATGTCAGAATATGCTCCATGGACTTAGACCTTACTGGTGAACCAAGTAAAAGTTCTTTGTGGTCTCTTTTCTTGTGGATGTTTGATTTTTGTTCCCATTAGTATTAAATGATTAAAGAGTTCATGCCTCCATGGAAACAAGAACCTTGTTTTAAAATAAAAACTTCACACCCTGATTCGGCCCTCCCCTCTCAGGGAGTCTTGGGGTCCTACACTTCCTTCTCTATGACAATATTCATTAAGATACCTCTACACTACCATATTTTTTCATTACATATTCATAAATATATCATTATTCTACACAGTTCACTCATCATATATTCATTAATAATTATTAATATTTATTCCTTTATATAACCTCTATCGATGGTAGAAACCTCACTCAGGTATGAATGGAAAGTTATGGTTCAAAAAACATTAATTCTATCGCCACCATTTCTCTTCATTGTTAATTATTATTTCTTGAAACTAATGACTAATAAGAAAACTATGCATTTAGATACTTTATAAATTTTCATTACTTCATAGTAAAAGGATTTATTATATTTTTTACAAGAAAATCTCAAAACATTGCTCATCCATTCTGACTTCATGATTTCATGATGAAATATTCATACAAATCATCTTGTGTGGTGTCTAAATCATATAAATCCATTGGAAATTACGAAAATAGACAATCATGAATCTCTCAAATATTATGACACCATACTAGTATGTGTATTATATGTTTCTAAAACTAAATACTTTGAAACCGCTTTGACTAGTATGAAACCCCTTCATTTTCACTATTATCAAATGTCAACTTCCCTGGTATACATCTGAACCTCTAAAAATTCATTGAATTATTTGATTTCATATATTGGGAATTAAAAACTATAGTAATAACAAAAACAATATACTCACTATCATTTACCACCATGGAGTCTCAACATTTACATCCCAAAAAAACAGTAGAGTAAAACTATAATTATTTTAAATTTCATCACATATTGATATGGTTCTAATATTAACCACCTTTTGGTTTTTTTATAATATAAAGTGAAATTAACTCCTCCTAAATCACTTTACAATCATCTTTGAAGAAATATTATATCCCTTCTAACATTATAATTCTATGAGAGTAGTTATTGATGTAGAGATAAAGAGTTCAATAGAGCATAACTGGAATCATGTTATTCCTCATTCCAAAAATCATCCTACCTTTATACTAACTTCGTATTTAAATATATAACCCACCATTAAATTAATATATTGTTTGATAGTGTGTACCACTTTCAACACTTAAATTAATAAAATTATAATATATTATATAAATATTATTATTCAAATACGATTCATATTAAATAGTAATTTTTCTAGTGTGTATGAATAAGGGAAAATGATTTATAAAAAATATGTTGAAAAGTTTTCCCTATATAAATTTCCCTATTATATATTTATAAAAAAGTAGTCAATTTTTAATAATAATAATTAAATCAAATAAGGATAAAAACCCTTAAAATTATAAAATGATAAATTTTCTATAAATTAATTTTTTTCATATATTGAATTATAGTTTTAAATATAGACTTATAAATTTTATAAATTTAATTGATATAATCAAAATAATTTTAGATATGAATATATCAAATATTATTAAGGTTATGTTTTTTGAAAAATTGATCTTTACATGAATTATGCAAAAACCCAAATTTTTATAAAACAATTAATTTAATTAAAACTATTATAAATTCACATTTTATTTTAGAATTTTTTAAGTAAAATGACAATAATATGATAATAAAGTTATTAAATTAATTCGATATTAATCAACATTATACATGTTATTGGTATAAAATCATATTTATGCTTAAAATGAGTATTTTTTTGAAATTAATTTTTCATTGTATTTAATGAACATATATTAAAAATTAAATTTTTACACTTCTATAAATTAAATCCTAGAAAATATATTCCACATTTTTAATCTTCATATTAGAATTATTTAAAATTTCAATTTATGTTTTAGTCATAATGAATAATTACCATGATAAAAATTTATCACCAATATAAAGGGTAAAATGGTCAAAATGCAGTTGAAACTATGAGAAGAGATATAAAAATATATCTAACACATTACATTATTTCATTTGATATGTTTATTTCAAAAAATTAATCCTAGATTCTAAATTATGGCATTTTGTTAACCCTTTACACTATTTATAACATTAATATTATTTTAAATAAATAATAATTATAAAATGTCACTCACT
Source organism: Viscum album (assembly GCA_963277665.1). NCBI lineage: Eukaryota > Viridiplantae > Streptophyta > Magnoliopsida > Santalales > Viscaceae > Viscum > Viscum album. The sequence continues at coordinate 394,547,155 of OY728126.1, forward strand.
TTCTTATAATATCTCTAAGATGTTTTCATAATAATAAAAAGATGTCATTAATGGTTATAAATAGTAATTTTTAATATAAATATATTAATTTTGGGATATTAAATTTTTAAAATTTTTTGTGGATGGTATAATTACCATGAACGTGTACGCATCAGCAATGCAGTCGTTGTGCAACTACTTGAAAAATAAAAGAAAATAGTTTTAAAATTATTAAAGAAGCTTTTTTTGGATAAGTTAGAGTATTTCATGATTTTATTTATCCAAATTGAATTCATGTAATGTTTTATATATTCAAATTTGAGATAATATTTATCTTGATCTCTTTAATGTAATGTTATATGAATTGTTCTGAAAATGATTTTAAGGATATTTTGAAATAATCTCATTTGAATTGAATTTAAAATAATAAAAAACCTATAATAATTAAATTGGATAATAAAATTATTGAAAAAAAATTCCATTTGGGAACCACTTTGATTTTTTAATTACCTTTTTGACCCATAATGATTGAAAATTGGGTTATAACGGTTAAGGACAAACAAGGTAAATAAGATAGTTGAACTAATATATATGGTTAAAAATGCCATCTAAACATATTTAATTTTGATTTTTTGATTATATATTAAAATTATGCTCTTTAACATATAATATAATTCATTTAATATCCCTTTTGATTGAGTAATACATAATTATATATTAATATTTCATGTATTTACATGTTTATCACCCACCTCACTTATAAAAGCGATCCTCTTTTATTTTATTCTTAACACCATTTAAATATCGAAACATGGATTATAGTAACAAACATACTTTCCTACATTCCTTACCTATGTCATAGAGGTGTTTTTATTCATCAAATACCATCCCATGCATGAATAAGATGTATACCGAATGAGGTTTTCTAAAAAAGTGGTAAAAATATTAAATGAGTATTTCCATGTTTACTTCTTGTTTCACCTCCTATAAATATAATATAAACATATTGATATAATAGAATAATTTTATCAAATTCAATGAAATATTTTTTAATAGAATAGCTATTTTTCATCCCCTTTAGTTCATATGTGAAATTCGAGTATCACTCATGCATTTGTATAGATTACCGTATCCACATATCGAAGTATTTAATTTCCCATCAACTTATATCACGGATTGATATAATTATTGATTGAAGGAAAATATATTATATTTATGAATTATATATGATTCAGGAATGATATAATATTATTTAGCTTTTCCCCTTATTTTCATTATAAAATTTAAATACTGTTCATACATATTTATAGACAACCATCTATGGGAACGATATATTCTATTTTTTGATTATTAAAATTCATGGATGAATATAAAAAAATTATAATGAAATTAAAATATATTTTTATCTCTAAAAATAATATTTATATAATTATAAAATGACAATTATGCGATAACCAAAACTATTGAATCGAAATATACATGAGAAACAGAACAGTTAACACTAGGGAAGATGATAATTGTGAATAATTATTAAAAAAGGTAATAAGATATTATAAGTGAATCATATATGGTTTGATAAGTATTAATATGTTTATTTTATGGATTTATTATATATAAAAATTTATTATACAAGAGGTTAAGAGAATTTATGATAATTATTGGACCTCAGGTATGGTTTTGTCTTCTCAAATTTCTTTCTTTGAGACATATTTTTAATTACATAACTATTTAAATTATATGGTGTATATTATTACTCATTGAAATATTATATCATGATAAATATTTTGATAATGGTAATTAAATTTCCATTTCATTTTTTCACATTCATAATGTTTTTATTAAAGTGTTATAATATATGTGAGGGTTCTTGGTCTCAATTTTGATTCCTGGAGACATGTTTCATATTTCACACCAAGAATTTTTTTTATATCGTGTACTTATTTAACTATGAATATATTTTTATATAATATTTATTTTATTAAATTTATTTACATATCAATATCTTTTAATAATACTATGTATTTTGATTCTAATTTTATCAAATATGTATGGGGTTATATTTAAATCTCATTTTTAATAAATATTGTTTAAATTTGAATTTCTTTTTGGGGAATCATATACTATTTATCTCTTAAAATGTATCTATTTTATTATCCTTTGTTTTTTGGTTTTAATTTTTCATTTTCATTCTATTACTTTTTAACATATAATGATGGATTTTTTAGGAATATTTAACCTTATTTTCTCTCTGGTATGAGTAATTCTTTATGCTTGGAAATGTTCTTCAAAACATTTTCA